>CAWUFW010002477.1:731937-1463874 GCA_963921515.1 Calotriton arnoldi | reverse complement strand
CATTTTAGCCAGCTTCGTGTTGTACAAATGTGCCTTTGGGTGGTTGCGTTCGTACTGCCCCTCCGACTTAAACATGCTCAGAATGGTAGCCTGAATTTTTTCTTTTCTGGTGCCACTGATGCAGGTGACTTCTTGACGCCAGATGTTATGCTCAATGCACGTTTTTTCGTTGTGGTACTCTCTTGCCTTGGACCCCTTGGTGTCTCAGCCTGACTCTTGTGCCATTGCGATTTTGCTGATGATGATGTGGGCGGTACCACTGCACTGCTGGGGACAGGGCTGCTTTGTGTAGCAGAGAAAATGTCTCCCTCTTATTCACCTTCCACCATTATGGGTTCTTCTTCTTCATCCCCTCCACCAACAACACGTGCAGTTTTTTGTCCGCTAAGGTGCGCCTCCCACTGGATCAAGTGGTGTTTTCTCAAATGGGTTGTTTGGCCTTGGGTACCATAGTTTGTACCAAGCTTACCCCGACTAACACCTTGTCCACCAATGGAGCATATAGCAATGTTCACCTCCTTCTTGCTAACCGAAAAAAGTCCCAAACTGGGGAGGTCAATTTCCTGGCGCTGCTGGTGCCACTTGCAATGTTGGATGAACTGGTAGGTAGGTGGGTGTGACTTTTGACTCTCTGCAGTACCTATTTGTACTGAGGTGGTTGTGGTAGATGTAGGTCGCTGCTGGGACTTTGTAAATATGGCAGCTGGAGGTGGTGTTGGTGGTATCATCTGTGTTGCTGGTATCTGTGTATCAACAAAAAGGAAGGGGGGACCAGGAGCTGATTATGGTCCAGTGTCCGTGCTCCTAAATCTAGTCCTCAACTCAAAATGGGGGGACACTGTTCCGTAGGTGGGGGCGCCAGGGGTCACCCACTCAACCCAATGAAAAAGAGAAAGAGAAAGAAAAAGACAAGAGATAGTCCTAGGTCTGGAACCCACTGTTCTGAGGCAAGAACAAGTCTTGTCTCTTGTTGCCCTCACACACCCCGAAGGATGTCATGCTTCATCATCGGGCGTTTGCTCCTTGTTCGGCCGGTGCTGCAATGCACTAGGGGTCCCAGAAGGGTCACTTTAGCGGAGATCTTTTGAGAACTGCCGTCAGATGGGTGCGGGTGTGTGAGGTGAGTCCTATGAGGAGGGTGAGAGAGTGTCTGCAAGTTAAAACTGGCTAAGGGTTACCAAAAGGGGATATTTATTGTGGCGGTACCCTTGTCAGGATAAAAAACCAGAAGGTGGTGTGTTACTCCAATAGGCGTAATGTGCCCAGGTAACTAAAAGGTCGACATGTTTTGCGCCTGGTTGGTCACAATGATCCGTGGCGCTTCATAAGGACCAAAAAACAAGTCGTAGTGTAAAAGTGCTAGTGAGTAAAAGGGATAAAATGACCCTCTGTGAGGTCAGGGCGGGCCACAGCTGTGTACCCTACAGTTAGGCTACAACCAAATAGTTGATCCGCTCCTGATGTGACCTAAAGTCAAATGGAGAATTGCTCCATGGGCTAGAGGTGTAGGTAGCCTGCACCTTTACGGGGGTTTCGTTAGAGGGCTGGCCCTCAGCACCTACCCGTCCATACGCCTGCCCACCACGGATCATTGTGACCAACCAGGCGCAAAACATGTCGACCTTTTAGTTACCTGGGCACATTACGCCTACTGGAGTAACACACCACCTTCGGGTTTTTTATCCTGACAAGGGTACTGCCACAATAAATATCCCCTTTTGGTAACCCTTAGCCAGTTTTAACTTACACACACTCTCTCACCCTCCTCATAGGACTCACCCCACACACCCGCACCCATCTGACAGCAGTTCTCAAAAGATCTCCGCTAAAGTGACCCTTCGAGGGACCCGTAGGGCATTGCAGCGCCGGCCCAATGAGGAGCAAACGCCCGATGATGAAGCATGACATCCTTCGGGGTGTGTGAGGGCAACAAGAGACAAGACTTGTTCTTGCCTCGGAACAGTGGGTTCTAGACCTAGGACTATCTCTTGTCTTTTTCTTTCTCTTTTTCTTTTTCATTGGGTTGAGTGGGTGACCCCTGGCACCCCACCTACGGAACAGTGTCCCCCCATTTTGAGTTGCTTGCTGGTATCTGTGCCACATCCCTCACAGCAATTTGGAATGGGGTAATGTCGGTCTCCACTGGGGCGGAACTAATGTCCATGATGACTGGCTCATCATCATCCTCCTCTACTACATCTACCTCCATAACTCTAAGGCTTTCTGGAACCTTCCTTTCCCTAGCCTTGTCTCGTGGCGTGTCTCACTCTCAGAATGAGGTAGATTCCAAGTGGCGTCTAGATCATCAGTAGGGGGCTTGCAGAAGAAGTTGATGGACTAACCCTCCTTTTCCTTGCTAGGGATCTGGAGGACAATGGATCTTCTGAAAGAGTGGCTTGCTCTTCTTCTTCCTTTGCAGGTAGCTCGATGGCCACCAGCCACATGGTCACTGGCAAGTCACAACAACAACAAGCAGGAGACCTGGAAAACAATGAACTCAAGCAGGCCTTTATGGAGTTGAACACAGACGTTTACAAAATTACCCGTGGCCACATGGGGAGGCTCAGCCAAGGCAAATGCTGGCCCACTATTACAAACACACTCACACACTGGCCAGACAAAGGAGGCATGCTAAACAACACAGCTTTAATGCAACAATGCCAAAAGCGAAAATCCACAGAACTAAAAAAGGTTTGCAAGTTACAACCACACACATCCAAAAAAGGCATTTATTTAACACACATGAAAAAAGTGAAATACCAAAAAAAACACATTTTGCATTTCAATCCAATGCAATCCATGCACTAAATGATGTTTAAATTCAACAGACACCACAGAAACAGTTGTTTCATGCACCCATGAGTAGCTTTGGGCCTATTGGTTGGAAAACCAATTGGCAGACTAGGCCACATAGTGAATCAATTCAAATAATATTGTAATTTATTAGAAAATTTAGTGAACTATGCTACATTTTTTGCGGATAAAAGAAGAAAAAATTGCGTGCAAAACAGCAACCAGCAAGAAGGCATGCCCACCACAAAGAAGGCTTGCATGCCTAATGCAGATGCACACTGGCTGCCCCTTCACAAAATGGCGCCAGCCACATGGACAGTCCACAACAAGAAGAAAGGGAAGACAGACAATGCAGGCCTATGGCAAAAACACAATTTCTGCCTTTCCAAAATGGCCACCAGCAACATGTCCAGGCCGCAACAACAAGAAAGGGAAGAAGACCATGCAGGCCTATGGCAAAAGCACACTCGCTGCCTTCACAAAATGTCCGCCAGACACATGACCAGGCTACTACAACAAGAAGCAATAAGCCAAGAGGAACAAAGGAAAGAAGACATGCAGGCCTATGGCAAAAACACACTAACAACCACCACAAAATAGCCACCAGCCACATGTTCACTCACAACTCACAACAACAACAACGAGGAGGCCTGGAAAACAATGAACTCAAGCAGGCCTATATGGACACAGACTTTACAAAATGGCCCCTGGCCACATGGGGAGGCTCAGCCAAGTCAAATGCTGGCCCAATATTACAAACACACTCACACACTGGCGAGACAAAGGAGGTATGCTAAACAACACAGCTTTAATGCAACAATGCCACAAACGAAAATCCATAGGGCTAAAAAAGTTTTGCAAGTTACACAACAACCACACACATAGAACAAAGGCATTACTTTAACACACATGAAAAAAAGTAAAATACCAAAAAAAGACACATTTTGTATTTCAATCCAATGCCATCCCTGCCTAAAATGATGTTTAAATTCAACAGACACCACAGAAACAGTTGTTTCATGTACCCATGAGTAGCTCTGGACCTACTGGCTGAAAGGCCTATTGGCAGACTAGTGGGCTAGTGAATTAAATAAATATTGCACATTGATTTCAAAAGTTGGAGAAAATGTAGTGAACTGTGCAACATGTTTCCTTTATAAAAGAAGACAAAATACTTACAAAGAAACAACTAGGCCCCTATTGAAACTACAGGCCACCCACCACAATCATTTTTAAAAAAACGATGAAAAGTACAAATAAATGTAGGTGCAATGCCCCAATCAAACAAACAACACCAATTTTCCAACTTACTTGTGAAATCTCAAATTCAAAAGTCCTCAAATCCAATGATATATGATGCAGCAGACACAAAGAGTGATTCTTCCAGCTCCACATCCAAATGAAAAGTGAACAGGAGATGGACAAAGCACTGGGAGGAGCCAGCTGGACACGAACATGAAGTTGGAGACTCTGGGGCACTTCCTTCCTCTTCAAAAGAAAAGTGAAAAAAGAAAAAGGACTCCTTGCACAAAAAAGTACAGCCAAATGTCAATCTGAAGAGTTTTTTAATCCAAATCGTCATTTCGAGAAGGTTTTGATGCTGCTCGGGAGAGAACCTTCTCCAGATTGCTGATTCTGCGTGTTTGGGATCACGTTCTTCACAGATGGCGCACCGAATGACGTGTTCGCGATCGCCAACTCTTGTGGGACCGTGCGGCCGGCTAGCAAATCTTGTAGTGATCGCAAATGGATGGGAAATCTCGTCGGCGATCGCAGGCACCCGGTAAGTCGCTCCCGTGTGCACGAAAAAAAGCATTTTAGGCACGCGAACCCACAAAAACTCCACTCCGTTGCAGAGTACGGAGTTTTCTGGCAACTCCACGTTCTACGCGGAACACGGAGTTGCCAAAGATCCACCAACTCCGCGAGCGAGCAGAGTTTTATGACCAGGGTTAAAAACTACCTGGTTTTGCAAGGGGTCATCTGGGCTTTTGGTCCCGGACTTGGCAGCCATCTAGAAAAACCTACCAAACCCATAAAGTTCTGAAAACTAGAGACCCGATGGAGTCCAGGGAGGTGTGGCTAGCGTGGGTCCACAAAGGTTTTCTTACCCAAAATCCCCTGCAAACCTCAAATTTAGCTAAATAATTCACATTTTCCTCACATTTCTGTGTAGGAAAGTTGTGGATTCACGAGGCTGACACAAATTTCCTACCACTCAGCATTTGTACAGGTTTCCCAATAAAAATGGTACCTCACTTGTGTGTGTGGGCCAAGTGCCTGCTAGAGAGAAGAGCCGAAAATGTATTGTGGAGACATCAAAATTATCTATCACAAAACGACCTTGTTTTGCAAGGGGGCACCTGCGTTTTTGGTCCCTAGCTCGGCGACCTGCTAGGGAAACCTACCAAACCAGACATTTTTGAAAACTAGACACCCAGGGGAGTCCAAGGATGTGTGGCTTGCATGGGTCCTCCAATGTTTTCTTACCCAGAACCCCCTGCAAACCTCAAATTTAGCTAAAAATAATCAAATTTTTCTCACATTTCTGTGTGGGATCACCAAGCCGGCACAAGTTTCCTACCACCCAGCGTGTTCCCCTCGGTCTCCCAAGTAAAATGATATCTCACTTGTGTGGGTGGGCCAAGGGCCTGGGACTAGGAAAGTCCACAAATGTAGAGATTGAGGGGATAGCACAGCGAGCTCTAAGTGCTATATATTTTTTAGCATATGTTTTTAGGCTGATTCTGCAATTGACACTTTGACACCGACACAAGTGACGTAATATTTTTATTGGGAGACCAAGGGAAATGCTGGGTGGTAGGAAATTTGTGCTGGCTTGGTGATTCTGGATTCCCCTGGGTGACTAGTTTTCAAAAATGTACACGGTTGCTAGGTTTCCCTAGGTGCCAGCTGAAGTAGGGCCCAAAATCCACAGCTGGACATTGCAAAAACAGGGTCAGTTATATGTGGAAAAATGTGATGTGTTTTGGGCCGTTTCCTGTCTTGGGCACAAGGCCTACCCACACAAGTGAGGTATCATTTTTATTGGGAGACTTAGTGGAATGCTGGGTGGGTGGAAGTTTGTGACTCCCCATAGATTCCAGAACTTTCCATCACAGAAATGTGAAGAAAATTGGTTTTTTTTAACATAAGTTTTAGGTTTGCAAGGGATTCTGGGTAACAGAACCTGGTGAGAGCCACACAAGTCACCCCATCCTGGATTCCCCTGGGTGTCTAGTTTTTAAAAATGCACAGGTTTGCTAGGCTTATCTAAGTGCCGGCTGAGCTAGGGCCCAAAATCCACAGCTTGACATATTGCAAAAAAAGGGTCAGTTTTCTGTTTAAAAATGTGTTGAGTCCATGTTGAGTTTTGGGCTGTTTCCTGTTGCGGGCACTTGGCCTACCCACACAAGTGAGGTACCGTTTTTATCGGGAGACTTGGGGGAATTTTGAGTGGGTGGAAGTTTGTGACTCCCCACAGATTCTAGAACTTTCCATCACAGAAATGTGAGGAAAATTTGTTTTTTTAACATAATTTTTAGATTTGCAAGGGATTCTGGGTAACAGAACCTGGTGAGAGCCATACAAGTCACCCCATCCTGAATTCCCCTGGGTGTCTAGTTTTCACAAATGTACCGGTTTGCTAGGTTTCTTTAGGTGCCAGCTGAGCTAGGGCTCAAAATTCACAGCAAGGCACATTGCAAAAAAAGGGTCAGTTGTCAGTGGAAAAATGTGATGTGTCCAGGTTGCATTTTGACCCATTTCCTGTTGCGGGCACTAGGCCTACCCACGCAAGTGAGGTACCATTTTTTTGGAAAGACATAGGGGTACACAGAATAGTAGAACAAGTTTTAATACCAGCTGCCTTTCTATGCATTCATGCCTTCCAAATGTAAAACAGTGTGTAACAAAGAAGACATTTTGAAAAATGCTCCCTAATTCACATGCTAGTATGAGTCCCCACAAATTCAGAGATGTGCAAATAACCACTGCTTCTAAACTCTATATCTTGTTCCCATTTTGGAAATACATAGGTTTCCTTGATACCAATTTTTCACTCTTTATATTTTACCAAATGAATTGCTGTATACACGGTACACAATGAAAAAACATTACAAGGTGCAGCTCAGTTATTGGCTCTGGGTACCTCGGGTTCTTTAGTGAACCTACAAGCCCGATATAGCCCCACAACCAGAAGAGTCCAGTGGACGTAACTGTATATTTATTTAAAAAATCTAGCATAGGTTCAAGAAGTTACAGGTGAAAATGTAGACACAAATTGCTAGGTTGTTTTTCAACTCAATTTCAATATTTTTTTATTTCAACTGTTACTTTCTATACGAAAACCTTGAAGAATCTACACAAATAACTCCTTTCTGAATTCAAAATGTTGTCTTCATTTTGGAATTGTACAGCTTTACAGGATCCATTATTGATTTCACACCCTTTTCTACCAGTAACTGGAAGGCGGTTGAAAGCAAGAAATAGAATAAATAGGCTATGTCCCAGTAAAATGCCAAAACTGTGTAGACAATTTTAGGGGCAGATCTACAAGCCCCTTGCGACAACTTTACGCCACCGTTGCGTCACTTCTGTGATGCAGCGGCGTCGTAAACAATGCGCCACGTTGCAACATATTTACAACGTGACCCATCTTGGGAGATGCGTCTCATTGTAAACCCCTGAGCTACATTATACCTGCATCAGGTATAATGTATGCAGGGTGGGCGTTCCGACATGAGAAAGCCTCGTAAAAGTGAGGCAGTGAAATCTACAAGATTTCACTGAGTCACTTTTACGACACCACTGCGTCAAAACCTTACGCCTGCTTGAAGCAGGCGTAAGGAGTGATGCAGCATGTTAGGAATAGGCATTCCTAACCATTGCTGGAGTTGCGTCGTGCTTGCGACACGACTCCAGCAATGCGCTGCCTGTACGCCAAAAAGATGCGTCACGCATCTGTCTATCCTAGCACCACGGTGCGCCGCATTGTAAATGCGACGCATCCATGGTGGCGCAAGGATTTTTTTACAGGTCGCAAATGAACTGACGCATCTCTGCTAATATGCAGAGATGCATCAGTTCTAGTAAATCTGCCCCTAAGTGTTCTGACAAAGGTCTGCCTGTTCCTGAAAGCTGGGAAGATGGTGATTTTAGCACCACAAACCATTTGTTGATACCATTTGCAGGGATAAAACCAGACGCTGTCTTCTGCAGAACTTTTTTCCCATTTTTCCTAAAAAACCCAAAATGTAGCTGTATTTTCCCTAATTTCTTGGTGCCCTCCAGGGGAATCCACAAACTCTGGGTACCTTTAGAATCCTCAGGATGTTGAAAGAAAATGTCGCAAATTAGGCGTGGATACCTTATGTGGACAAAAAGGTGTGGGAGCCTAAGTGCGAACTACCCCAAATAGCCAAAAAAGGGCGTGGCACAGGGGGTGAAAGGCCTGGCAGCAAAGGGGTTAATGATATATATTTTATCTGAAAAACAAACATTTTTATGAAGGTAAGTAAATAAAAGATTTCGTGTTAGTATTAATAAAAAACATGTAAATTATATTTACATAGTATTGTGCATTGTACATGTGTAACTTTTATTTTCCATCGCTCAACAAATTTTTAACATTTTTAATTTGTTTTATATACAAATTTTCAACATAATTTTAACATGTTTTATGTATATATTGTATATAATTTACTGCTAGCTTCGCCACGAAGACCACTCAGTCCCAAAAAAGACGAAATGCAGACCCTAAATATAATTTATACTATTATTTAAAATTCATACTTTATACATTTTTTACTTTTTATCACAACATTTATTGACATGTTTCAAATGTTTGATGTTTTTAAACTTTTTCTATGCATTTTTTCAACTTTTCTACCACTTTTTGCATTAATTTCTGTGGGGAGTCTTTTTTTTAGTTTCATTTAGCGGCCATTATTTTATTGCTACCTGCTATTTTGTAATCTATTTGTGTTGTTTTTAGTCTATTTTCCCGGAACCAGGTCGTAGTAAGGTGCTGCTGTACATCACAACCAGTAAGTCCTTTTTTAAGGACATTTAAGAGTTTTAAGGGTAGATGGGGTTTAGGGGGAGGTCTTCAAGGTAATTTTAGGGCCCAATTATGACTACAGCGGTCCATCGGACTGTTGTAGTTGTGATTGCGGTCTGTGGTTCACCACACTGGTGGCCCACCCACTGTATTACGAGTACCATGGTTGGACCACCTCTGGACCGCTGCAACCACTGGGATCCTTGATCCGGCAGCAGTGGTACAGCGGTCTGAGGCTGCAATATGCTGGCAGTGCCACAGCAGCACCGCCAAGCATATTGCGAGTTTCCTCACTGCTGTCCTTTTCATGGCGGTGAGCAGAGTCAAACACAATAAGAATGGATGTTCCTAAGGAGGAGAAAACAAACAGCAAGAATCAAGATTTAGGTGCCAAACCTCCTGAACTCCTAATGAGAATTGGGATGCTGCAAGTGGTTAAGCCAGGACTAGTGCACAATCTGTGGTGAATGAACCTAAAAAAACCAAAGAGCAGTCAAGCAGCTGAGAACAATGGAGTGCATCACAAACCGGAAAAAGTGAAAGCATTTGAGGTGGTTGGGTGCAGAGGGAAGAGCAATGGCTGAGAATAGGTGAGAGACTGAAAACTGCTGTGCCACATGAACAAATTCCAGACATGCAGGGGGAGAAACTAGATCCAATTGAACCAAGTGCTAATGACAGTGAATAATAGGAGGTCAAAAGAACTCAAAGACAAAGAGTACCAAACAGAATGCTTTCAGATCCTGAATTGGCCTGCTTCATTGAAAAGTGATCCTAATCTGAGAAATTATGAATCTGCACTTCATCAAAATTTGTTTGAAACTCCCCATGAACAATGCTACTACAGTTAAAGATTGGACTGAATTTTTGATTAGTGAGCTCAAGTGACATATGTCTATACGTACATATGATTATCTATTTAGAGCAACATACATTTAATATGACAATATTGCATTAAGGTGACTTTGGAGGAAATTTTTCAAACAATGTTTATTTTAGTTTACAAAATGAATATTCCAAAGTCATGGGTGTTCAGGAATGTTTTATTTCCATACATCTTCCTGCCTAGACAGCACTTGTGTCACCTATCTCCATGTGCCTCTTACCTACTCTCTTGCAGTATAATCATGAATATGTTTTATCATCAAAATCATTTCGAATATTATTTCTTTCAATACTGATATGTCATTAGATGATGTGCCTGTGTTTAAGTCTTTCAATCTAAATACAGGGGCAAAGCCTGTGGAATGCATGTATCATTATATGACGCCTATCCTACAAATTAACATGACAACCCAATTTTATTTTAAAGCTTTATTTAAGTAGAACAGGGCTGAGAAAGATTTTATAGAGGAATTGAATGAGTAGAACATGAAGTCCGAAGAAGGAGTAAAGAAAGAAGAAAGAATTGTTTGACAAAAGGAAACTGTTAAAAGGTTAGGAACACATCAGGTTCAAGGTTCAGAGATGGTGAGCTGTATTGATTGTGTACAAGAGTTAAGAACTAAGGGTGATCAAGTTCTGTCAGGAGAAGAATTTACTGTAAAAGGAGTTTATTATGTGTGCAGGAAAAATGCTTATTTCCAGTTTCCACTGATCTAGGTATGAAATGTCAATTTAGCTTTGTGTGTTTTCTACGATACATATCGTATAGATGACATAAATGAGAGGAGTGTAAAGGCTCCAGGAAAAGCTAAGAGTAGTACTTCACAAGTAGTAGGCAATATATTCGGAGCTATGATATATTCTGTAGGAGTAGTTTTAAATGATTTGAAAATCAGAAAGCTGTCTCATTTGGTTGATCATTTGGCTGCTAACACGGCTGGCCATTAACCACAGTAAATGCAAAGCTTATGGCCGTACACGGTATGGTATTGCAGAACAGACTTGCTTTAGACATTGGGGAAAGAGGAAGGAGTCTACAGCATGCTTTGTGTCCAGCAATGATGCACTTATGTTGCTGATGCAAGTAACCAGATTAACAAGTCCATAACTAACATGACAGATATTTCTTGCGAGGTAAAGGATATAGAGGAGACAGGTGCTTTGGGAGTGATAGGGAAAGGTTTTCCAAAAATTGGCAAGTGGTTTAGAGGAATTGGAGGAAAAATCCTCAAGACGATACTAACCCCAATACAATTTCTATTGATATAAATGATGCACATCTTTTTTTTGAGGGATCAAATGATTTCAGCAAAGGGTGGGTCAAATTGCAAGAGAGAAAAGCAGCTGTCAGCAATGAGAGGAAGAAAGAGGAGAAGAGAAGAACTTCAGAGGTACAAAATGTAAGACATAGTATACTATGAACTCAAAGAGTTGGAGGAGTCCAGACGCAAACTGGAAAAATCAAAAAACATCTGTGTAACTGGAGAATTCAAATAGTGTGTGTGTGTGTGGTTTATGGTGATCCCCAGATTCACCAGAGGGATGGATTGATGGAGCTTTTTATATTAAACGTTTTGCATTAACATGACATAAACCTACAGACACACTAATCCATATGTTTATTCATGTTTAAATTGGCATTAGCTAATATATTCCTAAATTTGAACATTTCTGATGTTGTCTGCCTTTTTGTACTGTGACACGTGCACATTTATTTTCTAGGCATTCTTGAGTTCTAATTTTTGATTGCAATGTTCTTTTTCATTCTTTCCTATGCGTAGAAATGTTTTTTTTTCTTAGTAATCATCATGGAATGTGCTACTTTTTAACGCATTCAAGAGGCACCTACAATGTAAAGACAAGCTCTTGTGTTTATCGAGTTACAGGTAGGGTAAGTTTGAAGGATGCAGAGGGATGCTTGTTAGTGAGAACATCTTGAGAAATCTGCTAAGTATGTTATGTTATTGGATTTGTAAAGCGCATGGCTGCCCCAGCGACGGGGCGTCCCAGCGCTACATCCACATATTGCCAGACCGAGAGTAGGAAGCAAAAAAGGGATTATTCAGGGAAGAGCAAGGTCTTAACTGCTCTTCTGAAAGTCCCATGGCCCTGAAGGCTCCTGATAGTGCTTGAGAAAGCGTTCCACAGCGAGGAGGCTAACGCCTTGAATGACCGGCCTCCCGCCCGTGCTCTTCTAACACGGGGAGCACGTAACAGATGTTGATTGGAGGAGCGGAGGGCACGTTCTGGTATACAGGGGGTGAGAAGATTGGCTAGGACGGGAGGTGCTTGGGCATGAAAAATTTTGTGGGAGATACTCAAGGACTTAAAGGAATTCTCCTTTCTACCGGGAGCCAGTGCAATTTACGTATGAATTTGGAAGTAGGGCAGGATTGCAGGAGGGCGAAGAGGGTCCATGCAGCGGCGTTCTGCACCCTCTGGAGCCGATTGATGCCAGATTTATTAGCACCCAGATAAAGGAAGTTACAATAATCTAGTCTGGAGAGGATTGTAGATTGGATGATGGTCTGGCATATTTGAGCATCAAAAAACCCGAGCAGTGGCTTCAGTCTGAGTAGGAGACCGAAGCATCTGCCAGCCACTGATATTGTCTGAGCCTGAAAAGTGAGTGCACAGTTGAACCAGACGCCCAGGTTTTTACCCATTTCCTTGGGGTTAGGGGGGACTCCCAAAGCGGCAGGCCACCATTGATCACTCCAGAGATGCGTGTCCCTTCCTAGAAGGAGGATCTTGGATTTGCTAGCATTCAACTTGAGACAGTTGGCTGTCATCCATTCCGCGATGGCCATCATATCATTTCAAAACTTGGCGATGCATTGTTCCGAGGTGTTAGATAAAGAGATAACCAGCTGGGTATCATCAGCGTATGAAACCATGGATGGGCCCCTGCTTTTTGCAACGCCTGCCAAGGGTTGGACGTAGATATTAAATAATGTTGGGCTCAAAGCCGAGCACTCTGGAACCCGTGCTGTGCGAGCTGCACCTGAGAGCCATAAGGAGGTGAGATTACTTGAAAGGATCTGTGTTGGAAATGGCCTTTTTTGCAGGGTTATCCCCAAACCTTTTGCTTCTTCCTCCTATTTTTTCCTGACCTGTCTTTGTTGGTTTTAGGACTCTGGGCACTTTACCACTGCTGATCAGTGCTAAAGTGTATATCCTCTCTGTGAAAATTGTGTTATGGATTGGTGTTTCCATGATTGGCATATTTGATTTACTGGTAAGCCCCTAGTAAAGTGCACTGAGAGAGCCAGGGCCTGTAAATCAAATGCTACTAGTGGGACTGCAACACTGATTGTGCTGCCCACATGAGTTGCCCTGAAAATGTAACTCAGGCCTGCCATTGCAGAGCCTGCATGCAGTCTGGAACTGCCATGTCGACCTGGCAAGTGCACCCACTTGCCAGGCTCCAACCTTCCCTCTTCTTACATGTTAGTCTCCCCTAAGGTAGGCCCAAGGTACCTCTGTGGGCAGGGTGCAGTGTATGTGAGAGGTAGGACATGCTGTGGTGTGTGTGGCATGTCCTGATAGTGAAATACTGCCAATTTCATTTTTCACTAATGCAAGGCTACCTGTTCCCATAGGATAGAATGGGGAGTTTGCTTATAACATCTTTTAAAGATAACTACCCCTTGGAACAAGGTAGGAAACTAAAGTTTAGTATGCTTTAACCCAAAATTTTAAAATGCATCTTTTAGTGAGGGTGATTTTTACATTCTGTGTTTGAAAATACCACTTTTAGAAAGTAGGTATTTTCTTGCTTAGCCATCCGGTGTGCCTCTGCTAGGATGTGTATTGACTGTCTGGCTTTGGAGTGACAGGGACTGGGGATGTGCAGTGGCTCCAAAGAGTCTGGATTAGTCAGGGCTGGACTGAATAGACCTGGGCTGCATTCAGAGTAGTGGGAGGAGTTGTCACTAGCACCTGAATAGGCCTGGTCTGCATTTAGAGTGGTGGGAGGAGATTTCCCTTGCACCTTAATAGGTCCTGTCTGCCTTGGACAATGCTGTCTCTGCCTCCTGCTGGGAAGCTGGGCCAGCGAGGACCAAACTGGTTTGGACTAAGCACAGACACTCTCTCCCTGAGAGGACAAAGGAATTTGGAGTACAAATATTGGGGCCCAGATGCCAGAACTTTAGAACTTTTGTAAAACCAAGAAGACTGCCAAGAAGAAGAGCTGGAGAAGCTGTGAGGAGAGACTACCACTTAGCTGTGTGCTTTGCTGTGTTGGCCTGCAGTGGCTGCTTCTGTCTTGGGCAGTGAAAGGACTGGACTGAACTTTCTGCAACTTCCTTTTTGTGAGTTTCTCCAAGGGCTTGAGGTAGAGCTTGCCCCCTGTTCAAGAAGTCTCAGGAACAGCAAAGACTTCAAGTTCATCTGTTACCAGCACTGGGGACTGTGTGTTTTGTGCTACAACAGAAGAAAAAGTAACCCGACGCCGTCAATGACGCCGCTGCCGACTCCGTGTCCTGAAGGCACCACAGAGGGCACCGCCGCACTTTGCACCGCAACCCTGGTCTCAGAGACGACGCCACCTGAGGCTGCCACTGAGCCGCTGCTTGCACCGTGACCTGTGGGCACCACACTCCGCACCACCTTGCTTCACACCGCTGCCCTGGTATCACTGATGACGTTGCTTCATGCCGACATTGACGCCGCTGCTTGCACTGTGGTTTGAGAGCACTGCTCGTAAGTTACACTACCCACCGTCCTCATCCCGCACCGCAGCCTTGGCCTCCCGATGCCAGTGCCACCGACTCCAGTTCGTCAGCCGACGACAGCGCTTCAGCAACGACTACGCCGCTGCTTGCACCTTGACCTGCCAACACCGTGACGAGCACCGCATCACTTCGCACCGCAGCCCTAGTCTCACCGACACTGCTGGATGACCGTCACTGAGCTGCTGCCTGCACCGCAACCTGAGGGCACCACACCACTGCACTTCGCACTGCTGAACTTCGCACTGCAGCCCCGACGTCCGCTGACGCCGGCGCTCCCAACTTCAACTGCGAGGAGTTCGATCTGCGACGCGTGTGACTTCAAGGGCCCGATGACTCATGCACCGACCTCCAGAACCAATGCCTGCGGACGCCGGCTCTTCGGGGCTCATCGAGAGTTTGCTGATGCCCTATATTTCTAAAGGTACTGTTTTGCTGGTCTTCCCGACACCGTAGCTGGCCTGCGACGCTGCGGTCAGCCAAAACTGTTTGGATTTGTTGTTCACGACGCCGTGATAGCCCCAGACGGAGCTATTGACTTCAAGGAACTGTATTTCAAGTCTATTTTTGATTATTGAAGATTTCTGAGAACTGTATGGTGGATTTTTATTGTTTTTGGTCTTGTTTTGGAAATATAAAAATATTGGATATTTTTCTAAACTTGTGTGGTGTCCTTTTGTAGTACTTTCACTGTATTACTGTTGGTTATGTGCAAATGCTTTCCACACTGTCTCTAAGATAAACCTGACTGCTCGTGCCATGCTACCAAGGGGGTGAGCAGGGGTTATTTTAGGAGTGTATCTCCCTTATCCTGACTAGAAGGAAGGGTCCCTACTTGGACAAAGGTACAAACCCTTGCGAACTAGAGACCCCCATTTCTAACAATCTGCCTGATAGAAAAGACACGAAGCAGTGAAGGGCAGCATCTCCTAATCCGATCTCTTCTAAGCGTTGCACCAGGATTTTTATGCGATACAGTGTCGAAAGCGGCACTGAGGTCAAGAAGAATCAGGGCAGAGGCATGACCCTCATCCACTGAGCTCCGCAGATGTTCAGGCACTGCCAGCAGAGCAGATTCAGTACTGTGACTGGGTCTGAAGCCATTCTGCACAGGGTCCAGAATATTGTTGGACTCTATAAAGTTGGTCAAAATGGAATTGATGTAGGACTCTGTAACGTTAGCCACAAAAGGAAGTAATGAGATTGGGCAAAAACTTTATGGTTTGGAGGCATCCAAGGTATGTTTTTTTAGTAGAGGGATGACCTTGGCATGCTTCCATGAAGCGGGCACAACTGCGGAAGCTAGGGATAAGTTTATCAGTTCACGGAGTGTGGGTCGAAGTAGGGGTAGGAATTGCAAGAGCTGATCGGGTTTGAACGGATCAGCTGGAGATCCCGATTTAATTTTATAGCAGAGAGTTCTTAAAGCTTCACAATATAGCACAGGGAAGGAGGATAGGAGGGCACCTGAGCAGCTAGTCATATCGGATTGCCCTGCAATGCTGATAGCTGGTGGGAAGGATTCATGAATGTCCTCGACTTTTTTAACAAAAAACGTAGCCAAGGCCTCACATTGGGAGTTGAAGATAATGGTGGGTGCTCTAGCTGAAGGGGGATTTCTAATATCATTCAGCAAAGAGGAGATATTTTTGGCTGGATTATTTTACCTCATCTGGTTAAGGTGTCGTTGAACCAAGGGCTAGTATAGGTTCTGCAGCAGGGTGTAAGATTGGCAGGGATATGTTATCGAGGGAATGTGTGCGCCATTCATGGAAGCAGCTATTAGCTGCTTCAACATCACCATCCAGTTGGGGCATTTGGGAGCGCAAAGTGTGTGCGAGAAGGTTGGCATCTAACTTATGCCAAGGGCGTTTTAAGATGAGCCTAGAATAAGTGCGCGAGGGTGGATTATTGCCAAGAAGTGCCATGGAAATAAGATAGTGGTCTGTCCATGCCAAAGGGAGGGGGGAAAGGACCTTAATGGAAGGTATGTTAGAGAACACAGGATCTCGGAGGTGGCCGGCAGAGTGTGTTGAGCTGGGGAAGTATTGTAGTAGTTGACAGGCTGCCAGGTCTGCCAGAAAATTCGTCATCTCAGCATCCTGGCAGTCTTCCAAGTGGAGGTTAAGATCCCCCACGATATTAAAATTAGTGGCTTTAGTTGCCAGGATGGTAATTGACTGGGTAAGTGCTTCTCTAAACTTTTTTGATGGTCCGGGGGGGTCGATAGATGAGCAGCCCTGTCAGAATTAAATTGTGATTCAGAGAGATTTTAAAGAGTCCACCTTGACAATTTGAGATTGTCTCATTAGTGAGACTATAGTTATATTTAGTTTTACAAATGATCGCTATACCTCCTCCCGTGCTGTCCTCTCAATTCAGTATCTTTATTGAATAGCATTGAGGTAACGCCATCTGTGGCTCAGCCACCGTTGCAGAGGTAAGCCAAGTCTCTGTCAAAAATAGAACATCAGGTCCTTCCTCCTGAATCAGGTCAAACACATCAGCGTGGTGAATTACTAAAGAGCGGCAGTTCAAGCTGAGGAATTTGAAAGTGTGAGAGGGGGGCCTTGCAGCGTGGCCCTCAATTCTGATTTTGTAGCTGCAGTGTTCAAAATAGAACACGCTATCAACTGGGTCCCAGACCTGGTTTATAGTGGCTTTCAGTGAGTGAAGTTCCTTAGGGGAGAATACCTGTCGGTGGGTGTCTGAATGAACAGGGTGCCTAGCGCCATCCTAGCGCGGACGGGCGCAGACAGGCGCAGACTGGCTTGCCTTTTACGCACCTTGGGCATGCCAGCAGCTTGTCTGTGCTGTGACGGGCCTGAAATGGCTGGGGGGCACAACTGGCTCCTCCTGACCTCGCATCTGATTGGGCAATGCCACCCAATCAGTGCAAGCAGTGCCGCAGGCGGAGTTTAACCAAAGAAAAGCACAAACAGTAAAATCAGGCAAGATTGTGGTTTAAAAAAAAAAAAAAAATTGCAAACGGGACCGCAGTCCCCACAAGCGGAGAATCCCACGCACTAAAGGGAGGTAAAATGCAGATTACTGTGTCGACGCTGCGACCGGCCTGAAATGGCCGGGGGGCACAACTGGCTCCTCCCGACCTCGCATCTGATTGGGGAAGGCCACCCAATCAGTGCAAGCAGTGCCGCAGTAGGAGTTTAACCAAAGGAAAGTACAAACAGTAAAATCTGGAAAAGATTGTGTTGTTTTTTAAAACAAATTGGAAAGCAGACCGCAGTCCACACAAGCGGAGAGTCCCATGCAATAAAGTGAGGTAAAATGCAGATTACCGTGTCCGCGCTGCGACTGGCCTGAAATGGCTGGGGGGCACAACTGGCTCCTCCCGACCTCTCATCTGATTAGGTAAGGCCACCCAATCAGTGCAAGCAGTGCCGCAGGTGGAGTTTAACCAAAGGAAAGCACAAACAGTAAAATCAGGAAAAGATCGTGTTTTTTTTTAAACAAATTGCAAACAGGACCACAGTCCACACAAGCGGACAATCCCACGCACTAAAGTGAGGTAAAATGCAGATTACCGTGTCCGCGCTGTGACCTGCCTGAAATGGTCAGGGGGCACAACTGGCTCCTCCTGACCTCTCATATGGTTGGGCAAGGCCACCCAATCAGTGCAAGCAGTGCAGCAGGTGGAGTTTAACCAAAGGAAAGCACACACTGTAGAATTAGGAAAAGATTATGTTTTTTTAAAAACAAATTGCAAACGGGACCGCAGTCCACACAAGCGGAGAATCCCACGCACTAAATTGAGGTAAAATGCATATTACCATGTCCGTACTATGACCGGCCTGAAATAGCCGGAGTCACAACTGACTCCTCCCGACCTCGCACCTGATAAGGCAAGGCCACCCAATCAGTGCAAGCAGCTCCGCAAGCAGAGTTTAACCAAAGGAAAGCACAAACAGTAAAATCAGGAAAAGATCGTGGGTTTTTTAAAACAAATTGCAAACAGGACCACAGTCCACACAAGCGGAGAATCCCACGCACTAAAGTGAGGTAAAATGCAGATTACCATGTTTGCGCTGCGACCAGCCTGAAATGGCCGGGGGGCACCACTGGCTCCTCCCGACCTCGCATCTGATTGGGCAAGGCCACCCAATCAGTGCAAGCAGTGCTGCAGGTGAAGTTTAACCAAAGGAAAGCACAAACAGTAAACTCAGGAAAAGATCGTGTTTTTTAAAAAACAAATTGCAACTGGGACTGCAGTCCACACAAGCGGAGAATCCCACGACTAAAGTGAGGCAAAATGCAGATTACCGTGTCCGTGCTGCAACCGGCCTGAAATGGCCGGGGGGCACAAGTGGCTCCTCCTGACCTCGCATCTGATTGGGCAAGGCCACCCAATCAGGGCAAGCAGTGCAGCAGGCAGAGTTTAGCCAAAGGAAAGCACAAACAGTAAAATAAGGAAAAGACTGTGTATTTTTAAACAAATTGCAAACGGGACCGCAGTCCACACAAGCGGAGAATCCCACTCACTAAAGTGAGGTAAAATGCAGATTACCGTGTCCGCGCTGCGACCGGCCTGAAATGGCCGGGGGGCACAACTGGCTCCTCCTGACCTCGCATCTGATTGGGCTAGGCCACCCAATCAGTGCAAGCAGTGCCCCAGGCGGAGTTTAACCAAAGGAAAGCACAAACAGTAAAATCAGGAAAAGATCGTGTTTTTTTTTTTAAACAAATTGCCAACAGGACCGCAGTCCACACAAGCGGAGAATACCACGCACTAAAGAGAGGTAAAATGCAGATTACCGTGTCCGCGCTGCGACCTGCCTGAAATGGTCGGGGGGCACAAATGGCTCCTCCTGACCTCTCATATGGTTGGGCAAGGCCACCCAATCAGTGCAAGCAGTGCAGCAGGTGGAGTTTAACCAAAGGAAAGCACACACTGTAGAATTAGGAAAAGATTGTGTTTTTTTAAAAACAAATTGCAAACGGGACCGCAGTCCACACAAGCGAAGAATCCCACGCACTAAATTGAGGTAAAATGCATATTACCGTGTCCGTACTATGACCGGCCTGAAATAGCCGGAGTCACAACTGACTCCTCCCGACCTCGCACCTGATAAGGCAAGGCCACCTAATCAGTGCAAGCAGCTCCGCAGGCAGAGTTTAACCAAAGGAAAGCACAAACAGTAAAATCAGGAAAAGATTGTGGGTTTTTTAAAACAAATTGCAAACAGGACCGCGGTCCACACAAGCGGAGAATCCCACGCACTAAAGTGAGGTAAAATGCAGATTACCATGTTTGCGCTGCGACCAGCCTGAAATGGCCGGGGGGCACCACTGGCTCCTCCCGACCTCGCATCTGATTGGGCAAGGCCACCAAATCAGTGCAAGCAGTGCCGCAGGCGGAGTTTAACCAAAGGAAAGCACAAACAGTAAAATCAGGAAAAGATCGTGTTTTTTTAAAAACAAATTGCAAACGGGAACGCAGTCCACACAAGCGGAGAATCCCACGCACTAAAGTGAGGTAAAATGCAGATTACCGTGTCCGCACTGCTACTGGCCCGAAATGGCCGGGGGGCACAACTGGCTCCTCCTGACCTCGCATCTGATTGGGCAAGGCCACCCAATCAGTGCAAGCATTGCCGCAGGCGGAGTTTAACCAAAGGAAAACACAAACAGTAAAATCAGGAAAAGATCGTAGTTTTTAAAAATAAATTGTAAACGGGACTGCAGTCCACACAAGCGGAGAATCCCACACACTTAGTGAGGTAAATGTAGATTGTACAGACAAACACTTGTGTAACACACACACACAGACAGACACACACAACACACACACAAATGCATTGCATCCTGTAGGTTGTAAAATCTAGGAAAAACACAGCAGGGGGGCCATCTTAAGGATGTGTGTCGTGGGCACATAAATATTCCAGGCCACCCTTTTTCATCCTGTAGGCCATGCACTCTTTAGGAGCCCAATATCTTTAATTGTAAGGAGCTGATAAGCAGCTGCTTCTCATTTCAGCCTCTCAGGCCACTGCCTTCTGCTGAGTATGTACAACTAATACAAGAAAAAGCTTCATTGATAAAAACACAGGCTTCATCTAGATCTCATTCATTAACAAATCAAAGCATCTTTTTCTTAAACTTCAAACATGCAGACAATTCTTCCATATGACTTTTAAAACTAGCATTATTTGAACTTATAGACACCATGAACATCAAACAACCCAACTCTGAACTACCCCACTGTACTATAGAGCAGCATGCAGACCCGTGATGGATTGATCATCTCTCATTCATCATTAAAAATGCATTATTTGAATTTATCGACACCATGAATATCAAACAAGTCATCTCTGAGCTACCCCATCCCAAAGATATTATTTTCAACACAATTTTGAGCAGCATGCAGTCCCATGATGGATTGATCATCTCGCATTCAACAACAAAATGCGATACTACTCTTTAACAAGATTGTACTTTCAAACTTACAAGCAATGACTCCTCAAACTTTCAGCCACATCTGAATCTAAAGCCAATGTCAACTCCCATCTTCACGCAGTGAAATCCATCCTGAATGCCACTAATAATCATTCCCTCCATGATGGTCTTGTCTGAAAACGTCAAACTTAATGCACCATGCTTCCTTAAAAAACTTACCATCAGTAAATGTGCTGTTGGAAAGCAAGAAATAGAAACCTCAGCACCAAAGACACTTATAAAAGAACAGTTATTGTTATATCTCTACAAAGCCATCTGGATGTGGAACACTACTGTGGATGGCATTCTTTTCAACTAATAAAAACATATCACAATACATTTAATCCACTCCCATAATGCCCAGGTCTCTTGTAAAACTGCAATCCCATATTGATTTCTTATGATTGTCACTTAGCTCTTATCCTATGTAAAAACAATAGGGCAAAAGTAATTTTTTTTATTAACAAACAGTTAAATTCGAATTTCACATGTATTTTGCAAAGTTTAGGGCATAGGAGTACAATCTTCCAACAAACACCCAAAACGCATTGACCTAAAAAGCTACAAGTAATGATAAACATCAACATTTTGCATTTACAATGCCTCGTCTGTAGCCAGTATTGCAAGAGGTGGACAAGGAAGGCTCAGGCATCCCCAAATTAGAGGAATCCACAAAAAGCAGAGCCCTGGGCCAGAGACCAACTTACCAGTGCCTTGAAACATACTTAGCAAGCAGTCCAAGGAAAGTTTAGGAGGGGTTGGGTGGCAGAATTTCCATGCCATGCCAGGATTCAACATGCTTGACCCAATTGGTTTAGGTGGTTTATCAAAGTCAAGACAAAGGGCATGTTTCTCCAAAGATGCTGGATGCAGCATATGTTTTCAGATCTGGCATTAGCCAAGATCTTTTGATTTTACTAAAGTTATATGTATAACATACTTACTTAAAGGGGCCAGTTCTCTTCATCCATTGGTCAGTTGTTGTGTCATTCACATTTTGCTTCCTCTCACTGCAGCATACAGCATAAGACAATGGGTCTATCTACTTCAGCCACTGGCTAACTGCACTTTGAGTGACTACATTTAGATCTTTCCCCACGAGCACATCCGCAAGTCAGTTTCCTTCAGTGCCAGTGTTTTTGTTTTCACTTTATTGTTCAGTGTTCGCTTTGTGTTTACAGCCTGATGTGTTACAGCCCCCAATCAGATGTGAGCACAGGACACATTCCAGCTTGATCAGTTCCTGTCTCTGCTAATGCTGCTGCAAGTTCCTTATCAGTGACCTTTCTTTATCTGACTGCTGCTATTTCAAAGCATACCAGATTGTGTCAATTTGAATATTTTCTCTGTCCTCCTTTTAATATTCACTCAATGAAGTACATCTTGAACTGCTCTCTTGCATGTCATGCAGGTATACATCTTAATTGAAGACTACAATTATACTAGTACACAAATTTAGCCAGGTTGTTCTGCTTATATGGCTTTGCCAGGTTGTTCTGCTTATATGGCTTTCTAATTTGCTTTAAGTCAGCTTGTATGTCCTGCTTACATAGATATTTAACTAATATATTAGTAATTAAAGCTGTGTTTTTATACCAATTATCTATCTTCACAACCCTATCTATCGTTGCAACCATATCTATCTATATTTACCTTAGCAACCCTATCAATCTCTAATCAATCTTTTCAACCCTACCGCTTAGCAAATCTATCTGTCTTTGCAAATCTTTTTTTCTCTCTGTCTTTGCAAGCCTCTCTCTCTGTCTTTCTTTTCAAGCCTCTCTACCTGTCTGTCTTTGGAAACCTTTGCCTTCAGCTTATGACTTTTTTAGATTGTCGAACAATAACGTTTTCCAAAAACGCTGAGAGAACAAAATAAGAATTGTCAAAAGGCTGGTGGCTAACTTCAGACCGATTGGCTTTGCCAATGCTTGTAAATTGTGCTCTCTGCCAGTCTCTCCGTTTGATGAGCGAGGGATGCGCAAAGCCCATGCACAGCTAGAGAATGATTTGCAAACTGTCTGCCTCATTAATGTTAATGGAGCGTGAATTGTCTGCGTCTTCTTGCTATCTGCTTCTAATGCTGAGTTGAAAGCCTGCATGCGGCAGGCGATCTCCATCCCAAATTTTGAAATCGCAGAGCGCTGGTATTGTAATAATTGTCCTTTACGGAAATAAAGGTTACAGTGCCACAACACATGAGACTCCGCGACGTTGGCAACAGGGAGTGCATGCGGTGATAGCACTGATTCTGCGAATGTAAGTCATTTCTGAACCTCCTAAAGGAAAGCTACCAACCTTAAACCTGATATAAAATTGAAGCAGATGAGTTATAGTCAATCTGGTCCTCTTTACAATGTGTACTCAAAACATATTGATGATTACTGTATTCATCAGTCACATGAAGATTAACTTGAAGTATTATATAAAACTATAGGACTCTTCAGCCCAGATTCTGAAAGGTGTCATGCAATGCAGCACAGCACCCAAAGAGGCTGCGCTGCGTTGCATGACAGGGAGAGAGCAGGAGAGCGCCATATTCACAGAGATATGGCTCTCTCCTCCCCTCTCCCTAGCACCAGCACTGATTTCAGCTGCCATGGACCAGGCACACAACTTAGCGCCGTAGTGCTAGGGTGCATGCCTGAGTCTACCATAGGTTTTGTACAAGAAACGTACCCTTCCTGTACCAAATACTATGGCTAGACAAGTTTAAAACCCTTTCCTATTTTGTATGTGTACTTCACAGTGAAGCAGGCATGCAAAGTAGGAAAAGAAAGGAGAAATGAAAACATTTCTCCTTTTAACACCTGCTTTCCAGCGGCGTTCATCTTTGACGCTAAACCCTGTGTACTAGTTAAAGTAGAAAGGGTTTAGCATCAAGAAACATGGGTGGTTGCATGGGAATGCCCATGTACCACCTATGTAACCCCCCTTAATGCAAAGTAACGCGAAGCAGCATTTCGCGCTACTCTGCGCAACTTTTCCGCACAAACCAACGCTAATGCCAATTAGCGTTGATTTGTTAATCCCGTAGCTAAACCTTTGTGAATCTGGTCCTTCGTTTGAGATTATAATAATTGCTTTAATGAATGTTAGTATAGGGAATGCAGAAAAGGCAGTTAAAACATTGGGGCCCCTATTTGCTAGTTTCTCACACAGTGCAGTGCAGCACCTGCAAATGCTGCGCTGTGTGAGAAGGAGAGAGCAGGAGAGCACTATATTTACAGAAATATGGCACTCTCCTCTCTTTGAGCACCGGGGGCTGAAATGTGTTGTTGTGCGCCACGGACGCACCTTTGCACTGTACTGCAAGGGTGTCTCTGTGAGTCTAGCATAGGTATTGTACTGGAAGGATACCCTTCCAGTGCAAACTACTGTGCTGAGACTCACTTTAACCCTTTTCCCACCTTGCTGTACAGTGCAGCACACATTCAAAGTCAGAAAAGGAGAAATGAAAGCATTTCTCTGTGCTAGCACCTCGTTGAAGTGGGCACTATTTTCTGATAATAAACCTTGCTTATTTTTTCAAGTAAATAAGGCTTAGCGTTAGTAACCTTGGGTGGTTGCATGGGAATGCCCATGCACCACCAATGGTACACTCCCTTTGCGCTAAGTGATGCAGCTACTTTCTGGTGTTTTCCAGCACTAAACAAGTTTAGCGCTGGAAAGCAAATTAGTATACTTTTGTGATGCAAACAACAATGCTTAAACTTAGTAAATAAACCCCTGGGTGGCATAAACAGTTTCACTTTTAATGATGAAATTGAATTGAGGAAGGCTAGTCCTGTTCACACATACAGTACCACTATGGCCTTTAGATAAGACAGCAGGGACTGGATCACAAAACATTTTTTGTCAGTGTTATTATGTGTCATTGGTGATGAACAGTGTAGTGTTTACAGAGAAAACCTTTGTCACAATATTATGAAAGTTTGTTTGCAGTCAAGGTAATATAGGAAAATAACTAGTATGTATGTTTCAGCAGACTGGTTGTCGTTGAGTGTAACAAACCCAACAACTGAGCCCATTAATATCAAAACAACGCCACAGCACAATAACAAAACCGTAGTTGCAGATGTTTGAGCCAATATAGACACACATCCCCAAGACAGTGGTTCAGCAAGACAACCACAACACCTACACAAAAAAACAATCCAAATCACACCGGCAAAATTGAACATAATGACAACAAAAGAACACATAATTGAAGTGCAAATGAAGTGTAAGACAGATACGATACCAAGTCAATCATAAAGGAAATGAGGACAGAATTTAAATTATAGATATAATGGTCAGTGAATATTTTACAATGTTTCTTTACCTATGAAGAAATCACAGATAGACAAGTTGAGAAGGAAATAATTACTCTGAATCCTAAGACTCTGGTCTACCAGAAAACACAGCATGACCAGAGCATTTGAAACGGCGGTCACTGCTATGCAAAGGGACATGATCACAGTTGGCATTATGAAGTTATTCTTTGTATACTCCTGTTGGCCTGGGTCTGGTGACAGAGAGACGGAGTTAAACTGCAAATGGTCGTTCCTGAATCCATTAAATTGAATTCTTGCAAAGGCAAACATAGCGTTGAGGAGAAATATAGGATTTCAAATAGAAATCTCCATAGTCACTTCTGGTGCTCCTGTACAAAATATAATTTAATAAAAACATGTAAAATTCATTTACGTTTTTAAATTTCTAAACATGTAGTTCAATTTGTCAACATATGAACCGAGGAGCTAAATTAAAGACTCTAATACGTTTAACTTTGGTATGTAATTAGTGGTTCGGAACATTTTTTATGTAACCCACTATGGAGAGCTTATTAAAAACCACATTCTGCTTACCATTCGCTATTTATTTTAGAGTCACTTGATTTGGAAGAAACACATCCCGTGCTCACGGTTTATCTTAATAGCTTCTCTCATTTACTTTTGCAAAGTTTATCTATTGAATCTCAGCTTATGCATGGATTATTGCATGAATCAATTACATTTTTGGGAGTATCTATTTTGTCATTCAACAATATGAGATTTTAGTTATACTATATTTAGTCTATTTACAAAATTAGAAATCATGAAGACAAATACTAAAAACATTTTCTCGAGTCGCATCGCTTACCATTGCACTTTAGATGCACCATCTAATGGATAATGTAGCCTTATTCTACCATGAGATAATACACCAGACAGTAACATGCTGTCCAATACATTCGCATCTCCAAGATCACCTTGCATTTATAGCGTTCAGATAAACACATTTTCTCTGTGGAAATGTATAATTGAGAACTGAATTAGGATCATTTAAACACATAATAAGCAGCACATACAAACATATGTTCGTATGATATAAGTTTTTCCATTTTGTAATCACTCAGTAGGAAAATTAGCATGTGCTTTTCTGAAAAAAAACGCAAATACAAGAGACCTATATAGTCAATAGCTTTTCAGTGTTGCTCGCTAATTATGTTTCATCTGAAGAAATTTCAACCTTAACAGCACACAGATATTTCATTCTGAGAAAAGGTATAAAGAGCTGGTAAAATTGCCACTACTTTTTTAATTTGTGTCAGAACAAGGGGGACACGTTTAATTGCCCTCTTTAGATTTGACATACAGACTAATTGTGAGAAATTGAATTATAGCCTGGGAGAGATATAGTCCACAAACATAATAAAATAATATTGTGAGACCTGCCATCCTAGGCGTGGTTTTCCCCTAACTATTTTGCCTTCATACCTCATGTTTAGCTGATTTCGTTTTTGCTGGCCTTAGGACTCTACTCACTTTATCACTGCTAACCAGTGTTCTTGTGTTCCGTCCTTAAAACATGTTGGCTATATGCCAAATGGCTTATAGCCATTTTGTATATTTAATTTACTTGTATGTACCTAGTAAAGTGGTGCAACCTGTGCCGAAGGCCTGTAAATTAAATGTTACTAGTGGGCCTGCAACACCGATTGTTCCACCCACTTAAGTAGCATTTTAAATATGTCTCAGGCTTGCCATTGCACCATGTTTCTGTAGTTTTAAACTGCCATTTCAATCTAGCAAAATAGACCTTTTAATAATATTCACACTGGGGATCTAGGGATTGGCCCCACCAGGCAAGTACTAATCCCACTGTTACATGTAACGCACACTAATGGACGCCTGGTATTATCATACAGAGCTGGCTAGAAGGAGGCTAGTCCAGGATCGCAGCCGGTAGACCCATCGTTGTTCCCTAACATGTAGGTCTTTCGTCAGATCGAATTTGCGTTTCTTCATCACTTCCAGGATAGTCCACCTGAGATCCGCAACTGCAACACGGAGAATGTTGTGTACCTTTTAAATTGCCCATGCGGCCTCAAATATGCATCAGCGAACACCGGAGCACCATCCGGTGTTAAAAGACCAATTGCATACCCCGTAGGGTTTCAATTTTTCAATTTTTCATATAGCACATACATACCAACATATATGTTTGCTACGCAGCTCCACCACCAGCAATTACGCCCCTCTAGATGCTGCCACAACAGATGGGCACAGCACAACAAATATTTTGCCCATATTAGCGCACTTAGCGCCCGTCGTTTATTTTTGCGTGCTCTATGCAATCGAGACCGGAGCTTTTTAACTCACTGTACCGATTGCCATCTAAATTTCCCTCCAACCCCTTTATTCGGGGTTTAAACTCAGTTTTGCAAAGTTTTCCTAATTGTGAACATAACATCCGCGCCCACACTAGGGCGGTCGCCGACTTCTTCTGGACCCAGTACACATGCGCAGCCACGCCCACACTTGGGTGGGTCCCGGCTGCATTCAGAGTCAGCTTACTTTCGCAGCCTCTCCCACAACGACGGAGTCACAACCATAAGGGCGTTTCAATCACGTCGCTGGCACCACTCGAGCACACGCAGGTTCGGGCAGACCTAGCCTCAGCGCGCGACATTGAGCATGCGCGAACCCCGCCATCTCTTAATCAGGCATCTCCTCTCTAGCGATCACTGTTCTCATGAGGACACCGGAAATCGCGCACCTGGCGATACTTTCCCATTTTGCCGATCCACTTAACATCAATCACCGTAATTGATCACACTATATATAGCTCGATGACTCTTTCCTCATTCCTACATCGTCTTCACGCTTGGGCTAGAAGGAGATTTGGAGTCGGTTTCACATTAATCCACAACTTGGTAAGACACTGATTTCGTCACGGTCATTTATTCCTTCTTCCTGACGCATTGATTTACATTACCCGCTCTGATGTTTTTTGGGTTTTTCAGCTTGTGGCGCTGATACCGCATGTTAGTCTGGCGTTTTTGTTAAAGGTACGGTTTTGAGCTTATTTTGCTCAACACAATAGCATGTGTAGGAGTTTTTGACACTTTGGTTTTACATGGGAAGCACGTTTGTGAGCACATAACGGCATGCATGGTTTCTTTTCGCCATTTCACGGTCACACCAGTTTTAAATCACTGGAGAGCTTGAACATGAAACAGCACGCATGGTTTACCGTTACGTAGCAGTTACATCAGTCATTATGATTTAAGTAGTATTCTGTGTGTGATTCTTTCTTACTTTTGTCAATAAGTGTGGCCATCGTTTAGTGTTATCTCGCTTGTCATCATTATGCACATTTGCCCTGCCCTCGCTTTGAGCCTTTCTTATATACATTTTGTGAATTTGCAAAAATTTTGCCAGTAGCTATTTAATTGTGTCAATGTTTTTAGGTTTCCCTGATGAAGGGCTAGTGAAAAAGCCCGAAATGCATTGGGAGTAATCACATTTTCAACCTTCTTGCTGACAATAAGCGTTTTGAGTTTTCTTCATGAATTTGACTTCATCTGCAACTCATGGAAATAAAAGCAGATTGAACGACTCTTCAAGTTTGATTACTTGTTTGGAAGTGTGGACACATTGAGTCATTGATGATTCACTTGGATTAAGAACTGTTTCATTTTGCAATAATCAGTTGAGCTGTTGTTCTGAATTTATATACACTTTTTAGTGACTTGTAGTAGTGCACTTAGTAGTCTTGGATATACATCCGGGCTTCGTTGCTTTCAAATTTCTAAAAGTGGCATTTTCAAAATTGGGACTTGAAATCCAACTTTACCATTAAGGAGGATTTTAAATTACAATTTCTCAGACACCAAATATGCATTTTCTACCTGTTCCCAAGCAAAAGTTAGCTCGTATTAAATATAATAAGGTAACCCAATGGTATCCTATTGGAGTAGTATTCCCACTACCAGGGCATGTAAAACTTAAAGGTACATGTCCAACCTTTTAATTGCAATGCACCATGTCTAATGGGCTACCCAAGGGCTACCTTATGGGTGACTTAGATGGAATAAAATGTGACTTTAAGGTTTGGCAAGGGAGTTATTTTGCCAAGTCAAATTGGCAGTTTAAAACTGCATTCAGGCTGCAATGCCAGACCAAGGGCATGGTTTAAAGGGCTACTCAAGTGAATAGCCAATCAGTGCTACAAGCCCACTAATACAATTTATTTTGCAGGCCCTGGGTATATGGTATACCACTTTACTAGGGGTGTATAAGTAAATGAAATATGCCAAATAGGTGTAAGCCAGTGTTACCATGGTCTAGGGAGTGAGCGCAAGCTCTTTTGCATTGGTTAGCAGTTTTAAAGTACACGGAGTCATAATACAATAACAAACAATTTCAGTAACAATAGGAGGCTGAAGGCAAAAGGCTTGTGGATGACCCTGCAGAGGGGGCCATGCCCACCAATTTTCAAATATTGTTAGAAATAGAGAATGGACATTTTTCCTTCTCTGTCTTGTCTTGAAAACCAAGCACATATTTATTGGCTCCAAAAATAAAATCCCAAGTTGGCATACTGTCTGCTTTCAAGGCCTTCCAGTTACACCTCAGATGCACAGTATCTGAATGGAAAACAAATGTTAAGTTAGCAAGAGTTGGGTGGCCCAGGCCCCTGAGTACAAAACTATTATATGTAGGACCAACTACAGTGGGTATCTAGATGGTTCAAAAACCCACATGGTGAAGAGCTGAAATACATAGGAGGACCAACCTCCTGCACACCACTGACTTCCATAACACTGGACCAAAAAATTAGATCCAAGATTCAGTCGAGACCACTAGATACACCCAAGTTTTGCTGGAAACAATCACACATTTGCACTAAAACTGCAGAGATATACTTACCGGAGCTCCCACCATGGATGCACTTCAAACACCATAAACTAGAATCAGTAGTTAACTTTACAATCTGGCAAAGAGCAGGCTTGTTTAAGCTACGTTACCTATTTGAAGAAGGCAGGTTACAGACGTTCAACAACATGTGAATAAACAACATTATACCAATGAGTTCACTTTTAACTTATGATACTGTAACACAACATAGCAAATTAATATGGGAGACCAGAGATACAGAACTAAAAACCCATGCAATACTGAAGGCTATACTAACATGCAGCAAAGCCCCCAAATTGGTCACAGCACTGCATCACTGTATTAAGGAACAGATAAAGAATGATCTCACAACATTCAGAGAAAAATGGAAGGCAAATCTAAATAGACAGCTTACAGAAACAGAGTGAACTGGAGTTCCTAGTGAGGCTCTCTAGGAATTTTGTAATTAAGTTTGTACAATTTACTATGCTTCATAGAGCTTCCATAACACCAAATAGACTACAGAAGATACAAACAGTTCTACCAGACACAAGTGGTAGAAGCTTATCCAGCAAAGCAGACCTTGCAACATGTTCTGCACTGCCCAGTGTTCAATGGCTACTGGAAAGCCATCAATGGCTTAACTTCTGAATGCATTAGCAAACCCAGCCTGTGGAGACTAGTGATCTCCATTCTGGTATTGAACAAGAGAGCATCCTAAGAAAATTAGGAAACAAGTTCATAGACCTAGCAAATATTTGAGCTTGTGTCTTTGCCACTCATCTTACTCCCATGTTAAACCTTTCATGATCTAGTAGCTCAGTCCTTGAAATGTGGAAACAAGCAATGATCATTCTCCACTTAAAAAAATAACTTTGGAGGACCCTTAAATATTTTCTAATGATAGCCCAATGTTGCAATTTCCTGCACCCATATAAATCCTTGCATCTGATGTTCATGCTTAATTGCCGTATTTCCTGGAGCATAGCAGTTACTTGTTTTGCTCATCAATCTGGCTTTTGATCTAGTTTCAGTATAGGCCAGATTTGATTGTACCTCAATGCAGGACATTCTGCCATTTCTAACTCATTGAACTTTTCAACCACCTTTGACATGCTCTATACCCCATTTTGACAACATGCCTTATGGCAGACAGTACTTCTTTTCTTACCAATAGGTCCTCAGTCCTATCACTGCCCTTGTTACTAAGTTCTGAGTTCAAGGCTGTTTGAAATGGAAATCCTGGTTGGCTGAGGTATGCATCCAGGCCAGGTAGGAATTGCCACTCTAGTCAGGGTAAGCTAAATACACACTGAAAGACAGCCTGTGCTCACACTCTGGTAGCTTGGCACAGAGCAGTCAGGCGTATCTAAAGAGGCAATGTGTAAAGTGCTTGTACAACACACACACACAGTAAAACAATGCATACACCACAAAAAGACTGCACACAGACAATAGATTATTATATTATGAGCAATACAAGACCAAAATGACAAAAATCCAATGTATAGAAGTTGAGATATTGAATTTGAAAAGAATAAGTGAAAAATATCAATTAAAAGCGAACAGCACTTTAGAGGTTACTTGAGTTCGCACTTGACTGGGGCAAAGTCAAATTTGGGGCCCACTGCGATGGAACGCTAGCTGGCTGCAGGACTATGTAGGCCGGCCGCAACAGCGAGATGTGTCGTGAGAACAAGAATGTATTGATTTTCTCCAACCGCTGATGTTGATGCATTGGCGTGCAGAAGTTGAGAGGCATCGAGCGATGCACCGGGTTTCTCTATGCAGTTGAGGGAATGCCTTGATCTGGCCAAGCGGCGTGGATACACAGTCCAATGTGTCAATCTTGGAAGGCAAAGTGCTGGTTCGGATGCGATGCACCCATTTTACTCCCTCAACCGGGTCGATGCACCAATTCTGCTACACGCAGACAGGAGATGCGTCAAAGTCCATATTGCAAGTATCTGGGCCACTTCCAATGAGCCAGGCACAGGAGCAGGGGTAGATATTTTGATATCCCTGAGTCTCAAGCAGCAGGAGGCAAGCCAATAAGCCCTTGGAGCACACTTGGAGTGAAGGCAGGGTCCAGCTCTCCTTCATCAAAGTCAGAGAGCAGCAGGCAGCAGGGCAACAAGCAGAAAAGCATGCCTTTCAGATCAGCAGTCCAGTTGAGTCCTTTAAGCAGTACAGCAGTTCTTCTGGCAGAGCTTCAGTTAGAAGTTTAGTAGTGTCTGCTTTTAGGGGGTCAGAGACCCAGTACTTATACCCAAAAGTGCCTTTGATATGTGGGTGACTTCAAAGCAGCTCCTTGAAGTGCACAGAACCTCCTTTCAATCCAACCCTGTCTGCCAGGCTTTCTATGAGGGTTACATCAGCCCTTTGTGTGGAGACAGAAAATGACCTGTTCAGTGAAGTGTTAGTTCTTCTCTTCCATCCTGCCCAGGCAGGGCTTTCAGAATGCAGATGTATGTAGATGGGTACTCAGACACACCTATCCTTCCTGTGTTTGTGGCTGCCTAAAGTGAATGCACAAAGTCTAGCTGTCACCCACCCCACACATGTATTGGAGACAGGCCGCAAGACACACAGAGCAGTAAGTGCAGAGAAATGTCCACTTTCTAGAAGTGGCATTTCCAAAACAGTAATGTTAAATTCAACTTCACCAATAAAGATGATTTATCATTACCATTCCAAAGATATAAAACATGAAGTAGCTACTCCTTTCTGATCAGGAATTACCACTTAAAAGTGTATTAGGGATTTCCAAAATCTAACATACGAGAGAAGTAGGCCTCACAGTAGTGAAAAATGAATGTAGTGGTTTGTCACTACCAGGACATGCAAATCATAAAAGTACACGCCCTACCTTCTACTTACATAGTACCCTGCCCATAGGGCTAACTAGGGCCTACCTTGGGGGTTACATATGTGTAATAAAAGAGGGGTTAATGGCTCGGAAAGTAGTTTCAAATGACAAGTCGAAGTGCCAGTAAACTGCACACACAGGCCCTTCAAAGACATGCCTGAGACAGGTTTGAAAGACTACTTTTGTTGAACGCACAATCAGTGCTGCAGGTCCACTAGTAACATTTAATTTACAGGCCCTGTGTATATGGTATACCACTTTACAAGGGTCTTACAAGTAAATTAAATATGCCAAACAGGTGTAAACCAATTATACCATGTTTAGAGAAGAGGGCACATGCACTGTAGCACTGGTTAGCAGTGGTAAAGTGCTTATAGTCCTAAGGCCAAAAGAAAAAATGTCAGAAAAGGAGAGGACTTATATGTAGTAAAAAGGGAGTTTAAGGCTTGCCAAGTCAAAGTGGCAGTAAACTACACAAACAGGCATGGCAATGGCAGGCCTGAGACACGTTGGAAAGGCTACTTCTGTGGGTGGCACAATTAGTGCTGCAAGCTCACTAGTTACATTTAACTTACAATCTCTGGATATATGATATTCCACTTCACAAGGGACTTAGGTTTGGTGCAGAAAGCACGCTTTTGTTTAAATGGGGTAAGTCTGTTCAGTAGTTTCAGAGAAATATCAAAATTTACAGATATCGATATTTGAGAATTCTGACATCTGATTGGCTGGGGCATTATGAGCACGAGGGTGCGGCTCATTGGTTGCGAACTATTCAAACTAGGAAGTGTTGGCAGCCATTTTGTGACTGAGTTGAAAGGCGTAGGGCGAAACAAAAGAGAAAAATTGTATAAGAGGGTATAGTAGGAACACAGTGGTCTTAGTTTAAGCAGTCTGTACGGTGCAGAGGCAGGGAGTTTGAATGTTGCGTAGGCCATGGAAATCACGTCCGCAGACGTGGAAATCACGTCCGCAGAACAACGGTGCGCGGTATTGCGGCAAGGTTGCGTAGGCTCTGGAAATCCCGTCGGGAAAATAACAATGTGCCGTATTGCAGCCTTCCTTTAATATAATGCGCAGTCATGTTTACTTATAATGCGGTGTTCACTTTTATCATGGACAGTGTGACTTTCTTACACGAAAATTAATATTATGCGGGAGGGCGTGTTCTGTTGGTGTGTCTGGAACAAAATTAATGTTTAATTGGCTGAGGTGTTCCAACAACGAGCTCAATGTTCATTGGCTGCGAACCATTGAAAGTAGAAGTGTTGCCAGCCATTTCCTCCCCGTCCGCGGAGTAGCAGGCACATGTTATTGGTTGACGTGTTCCAAGCACGATGTTCCCAAGCTTAATGTTCATTGGCTGTAAACCATTGAAAGTAGAAGTGTTGCCAGCCATTTCCCTCCTCCTCCGCGGAGCATCAGGGACATCTGATTGGGTAACGTGTTCCAAGCAGGACCTTCCCAAGCTTAATGTTCATTGGCTGTAAACCATTGAAAGTAGAAGTGTTGGCAGCTATTCCCTCCCCCTCTGCGGAACACCATGGACATTTTATTGGCTAAACTGTTCCTAGTACAAGTTTGTTCATTATTGGCTGGGAACGGTTCACTGTTGTGAACCATTTTGTGACACACTTCAATGGAGTACGGGAACAGTAAGTAGTAGCGGGGAGGGTAGGAACACTATTAACTCTGTACAGTGGTCACAAGGTGGTGGAGAGGGATTGTGAAGGTACATTTTTTTTAAATATATTTTAAGGGCCATTTATATAATTGGCGTGGGGTGTACAAATCACGGCGGGAAAATAACAAAGTGTGTTGCGGTCTTCTTTTTATTAAGTTTGTGGGTGGGATACTTCCCAGGAGCACTGTTTAGTTATAATGTGGTGTTTACTTTTCTAACGGGGAGCTGTGGTTGTGCAGCAAAAATTTCAGTCTAGGTTTGAAATAGTTTTTATTAAGCAATTACAAATATACTTTGTTAGGAAACTGAAGCTGTATATATCAAAGGGGTGACAAATAAAAACGCAATTCATAAAATATCCCTTAAGCGTGGACACACCCTCCCTTTTTTTTCTGCTATAGTTTGTAAAAGTGTTGCCCCATATTCTTGATAATATAAGAGGGCATGAGTTACTTTTAGATAAAGTAGAAAAGAAGTGCTACAAGAAACACTCTCGCACTACATCATCTCAGGTCACAATAACAAGTAAAAAACAGTTAAACACAAATCCCTTTATATTACATAGAAATGTACGCTTTATCATTTTTTATCATTTCTATTATTGTAGAATTCGGGAAAGTTTGGTCGTAGTGCTTAGATCACGTACTCCTTTAAGAATATATAGGATAGTAGTATAATAATATACACTACTGGTCGTATATATTCTATAGGGAGAAGGTGAATAGGAACCGCAACAGACAAAAATAGAAATAGTAAAAAAACATTCAGAAATTTAGAGTTTATCAAAAGTATTCACTAAGAAAGTATCTATGGAAACGATTTTTTTAAACTGCAATTTCCAAAAATATTGTCACTGTAAAAATATCTGATCAAGTAAGTTATAAAGGTCAGTAAACTGTATTTCAGATGGTTTACTCCTGGCAGCGAGAAATCTCCAATTCCTGTTGTGTGGAAATATCACACTCTTACAATATACACAGTGTCACTGATGGCACACAAAAAGGAAAATGAAGTCATTAATACAAAACAAGATCAATAACGAAATACTTTCCAGCGATGAGTATGTTGAGAGCTTCTTTTCTCCGGGACTTTGAAATCTTTCATCTTCGCGCCAACGGGTCATAAAGTGCTCTGAGATCACAATGACTGTTAATATTATAATATACATATTCACAGTATATGATCCCAAGAAAGAAACAGAGTAAGAACGAGAAGGTGCTGACGTTAAATATAAATCTTTAGTCTTTGCGTCGACGGGTCATAAACTCCACTGAGGTCAGTATAAATGTTCATATTACAATATACATACTCACACTATATGATCTCAAGGGAGAAATAGACTAAAAACCAGAAGCTGCTGACGTTACATATAAATCTTTAGTCTTTGCGCCAACGGGTCACAAACTCCTCTGAGATCATAATGTGTGGTTATTATAATATACATACTCACACTATATGATGTCAAGGGGAAATAGACTACAAACTAGAAGCTGCTGACGTTACATATAAATCTTTAGTCTTCACGCCAACGGGTCACCAACACTTCTGAGGTCAAGTACAGTGTCAATATTATAATATGCAAAGTCACACTATATGAGCTCAAAGGAGCCAGAACAGGAACAATGTTTGCTGTATTCTGTCTGTTTCTGAAAACAAGCTGCTGACGTTACATATAAATGGCAAAAACAACCAATAACACTTTTTTCTAAATACAAGTGTTTAAAGATTGACAAATAGCTACTTATTATAAATATCTAGTATTGCATAATCAAACAACTTACAACTCAGGATTATGTTTTGTGGCCGCAAAAGAAGAATCCGACTGTAGAAAAGAGCACCTGCATCACTGAATGGAGACGCGTAAATAACTCGCAAAAACGAAACTAATCTATCAGCGGGTGTGGTTTATATACTTTTTGGTTATTCAGCAGTCTATGGAAGGAAGATGCGGCTCCGCCCATTTAGATGTCACGTTTTACAGTTGACACGTGCTCACGTTTTAACTGTTTCACTTGTGCACGTGTTGGGAAAAGTTACAAAATGTGAAGCGGAAAAAGTTTCGATTTCGAACCTAACACGTATAAGGTCCTTAATATGTACATACGTTGGAGAGCTTAAAAACTGTTACCCGGAAAACCGTGTCATTTCCATTCTCATGAGTAAATACATTTATTAATTGCCGTAATTCTAAATAGAAGACATAAAAAAAGATCTATCAGAATAGAAGAAAAAAAACGTGATATTTCTCATCACTATGGTTTTAAATTTAAAAATGCGAGCATTTGTAAAGCGTACAGCTAACCCTGGAAAGGTGTGCCGGCGCTCGGGGCGTCGGAAAGATTAAGCAAGGTGTTGCCCACAGTGACATAGTGGTGGGTAACGTGCCACTGGAGCCGGGAATCGAACTGTGAACGCTGTTGTTCGAAGTCAGGTATCATAGCTGCTCCGTCACACTTTTTCAACACTTATATGTTAATTATTGCTAATTAAGTTTTAAACATTGTTAAATTATAACAGACTACTGTTACAGTTAGTTTTTCACTACAAAAAGTATACACGTCTTTTTTAAATTTAGTTAAAAACAATATAGGTTTTAAGGACATTGTAGTTAGAAATTAGCATTTAAAAAGCCTTTCAAATTCACTGAAAAAACCATAGGTTTCAGGGACGTTGTAGTTAGAAATTAGCATTTAAAAAACCATTGAAATTCACTGAAAAAACCATAGGTTTTACAGACGTTATAGTTAGAAATTAGCATTTAAAAAACCTTTGAAATTCACTGAAAAAACCATAGGTTTCAGGGACGTTATAGTTAGTTGGACATTTCACTCATACAAAACCATAGAAATTCCCCCGTTATAGTTAGTTCAGCTAACTATAACTCGCACCCCCGCAATGCACTGCTGATGACGTCACATATTACATCATTCATGACATGGTCAGTGACATCAAGGTCCGCTAGGACCGAAACGCGTAATGGCCGACAGAAAATAAACAACATATGCACTGAATCGTGGTCCGTGCCTGCTTACTGCATCGGGAAGGGTGACTTTCGGCGAGCAGCACGTCTTGATATATATATATATTTATATATATATATATATATATATATATATATATATATATATATATATATATATATATATATATATATATATATATATATATATATATATTTCCAAATGAAGAAGCACCCACAATTGGAGACCCACACACGTCGTGTCAAATCATTTATTTTGTCAGGCAGCATCGCAAATCAGCTTCGTAGACACAGACAGGTCTTGCCATAAACTTCCCTAACGTGTTTCGGGCATCCTCTCGCCCTTGTTCACAGGAAATGCCTCGTATGGAGAGGCAGCGTAATAGGTAATCTATTTGAACAGTGTGTACAAGTCCCGCCCCGTGGGCATATCCGCTCAGTGCACTCTGGTACTGGAAGTCCTTTAACAAGTAATCCTTTAGTAGGTACCGCTGCCAAATCTCCTAAAACAATTTAAACATCCACAGTGGGTTGCTGTGTCCACACAGGGTCACTGCCCTGCTGTTCTCTCCCTCGCAAAACGACACGTTGTTCCATCTGTGCCATATTCGTAACGGCGCCGGACCTGCACTTCAGCAGGGGGAGTTCTCCGCGACCTGGGTAGGCCGCTAAATATTTCCAAACGAAGAAGCACCCACAATTGGAGACCCACACACGTCGTGTCAAATCATTTATTTTGCCAGGCAGCATCGGAAATCAGCTTCGTAGACACAGACAGGTTTTGCCATAAACTTGCCCAATGCGTTTCGGGCATCCTCTCGCCCTTGATCACAGGAAATGGCTCATATGGAGAGGCAGCGTAATAGGTAATCTATTTGAACAGTGTGTACAAGTCCAGCCCCGTGGGCATATCCGCTCAGTGCACTCTGGTACTGGAAGTCCTTTAATAAGTAATCCTTTAGTAGGTACCGCTGCCAAGTCTCCTAAAACAATTTAAACATCCACAGTGGGTTGCTGTGTCCACACAGGGTCACTGCCATGCTGTTCTCTCCCTCGCAAAATGACACGTTGTTCCATCTGTGCCGTATTCGTAATGGTGTCGGACCCGCACTTCAGCAGGGGGGGTTCTCCGCGACCTGGGTAGGCCGCTAAATATTTCCAAACGAAGAAGCACCCACAATTGGAGGCCCACACACGTCGTGTCAAATCACTTATTTTGCCAGGCAGCATCGCAAATTAGCTTCGTAGACACAGACAGGTTTTGCCATAAACTTCCCCAATGCGTTTCGGGCATCCTCTCGCCCTTGTTCACAGGAAATGGCTCATATGAAGAGGCAGCGTAATAGGTAATCTATTTGAACAGTGTGTACAAGTCCCGCCCCAGATAGGAAATGTTTTCCTTTACTATGTGCCTTATTCCCTGTAGTTTTCTTACTCTCCTCTTGTGTATCAATGTGTCACTCTATCTTAAAAGAAATAATTATGCCGCTATGGTAACGGAATGCAACAGAATGAGGTCTCCACCTGTGGTCACGTGATATGTGTATGGATTAATAAAGTTATACGGCACATAGTAAAGGAAAACATTTCCTATCGACTCGTGGGCGAAAAGAACATAGCGAGCTTTATCCACTTGTGCAGTCATCCACTCTGCAAATTTACTTACATAACAGTGAGATTGTATCAAGAGTTTAATGAAATGAACCAATGAAGGAGAGCATTGCTAAGTATGTATAAATTCAATACACGTACAGCAAGACATGACCATTACAAAATGGATGCCATTGTAACATGACTTGGAATTACATGATTCGAATTGTCCTTTGTTGATTTTCATGACTGTGTATGTAAAACAGGCGCTGTTCTGACACGCCAGTGTGTGAGCAAGACTGCTTTCACAGTCGAAGCTCGTTACTGGCAATAAAATCCGTGGTATTACAAATTATCCTGAGAGTGCGACTACTTTTAGCTTCAGAGGCCCACTGGAGGGCTCAAAAGATTTATCATTATTTCGTGGTAATGCGTAACAGACCCACTGGAGGGTAAGAATTCAATCGCACTACAAGTTCCAAGGTGCACGGCGGTAAAAATAATTGACTCACCTGTGAGATCCCAATGGAGGGACATAAATTGTCGGGAAATCCTTTGCTCCGTGTTGTCACTGATGCCTGTGATCAAGAGCCAGGAGGTTCGAAATGCGTAAGGCACTTGAAATCATCTGAAAGCTAATGGTCAGTACTTGCTCCTGCAACCATTAAAACTCTGTTGAGTTATCTGCTGTGGAGTACGCCTTTCGTTTTTGGACAAACTTTGGTTATATTTGAACGGCTGTCCCACCGTGAAAAGTGCACCGCCAACAAAATTAAGAATGGAGCCGCCGGGGCATAGAACTAATCGTAGCCTCAATGCGGAAACAGCAGAGGGAATAAATAGACTAGCTTTTAGCTTCAGAGGCCCACTGGAGGGCTCAAAAGATTTATCATTATTTCGTGGCAATGCGGAACAGACCCACTGGAGGGTAAGAATTCAATCACACTACAAGTTCCAAGGTGCACGGCGGTAAAAATAATTGACTCACCTGTGAGATCCCAATGGAGGGAAATAAATTGCCGGGAAATACTTTGCTCCGTGTTGTCACTGATGCCTGTGATCAAGAGCCAGGAGGCTCGAAACGCGTAAGGCACTTAAAATCATCTGAAAGCTAATGGTCAGTACTTGCTCCTGCAACCATTAAAACTCTGTTGACTTATCTGCTGTGGAGTGCGCTTTTCGTTTTTGGACAAACTTTGGTTATATTTGAACGGCTGTCCCGCCGGGAAAAGTGCACCGCCAACAAAATGAAGAATGGAGCAGCCGGGGCATAGAACTAATTGTAGCCTCAATGCGGAAACAGCAGAGGGAATAAATAGACTGGCTTTTAGCTTCAGAGGCCCACTGGAGGGCTCAAAAGATTTATCATTATTTCGCGGCAATGCGGAACAGACCCACTGGAGGGTAAGAATTCAATCACACTACAAGTTCCAAGGTGCACGGCGGTAAAAATAATTGACTCACCCGTGAGAGGGTAAGTGGGGCGGTGGGGGAGCGACCCTTGACCTTGCCAGGTAGGTTGCTCCCCCACCGCAGAGCTCCGCCTGTGCTGTCCGCCCGCTGCTGCTGCTGGTAAGCTCGCCCCTCCGCTTGTGGCCTCGGTGCCCGTGTTGTCCTCTGTTTTTCCCTCGCTGCCCCCACCTCCCTTGTGTCCATTTTGCCTTCTGTGCCCTCGCTGCCCCCACTGTATTGTGCCCGTGTTTTCCTCTGTTTTCCCTCGCTGCCCCCACCTCCCTTGTGTCCATTTTGCCTTCTGTGCCCTCGCTGCCCCCACTGTATTGTGCCCATGTTTTCCTCTGTTTTCCCTCGCTGCCCCCACCTCCCTTGTGTCCATTTTGCCTTCTGTGCCCTCGCTGCCCCCACTGTATTGCGCCCGTGTTTTCCTCTGTTTTCCCTCGCTGCCCCCATCTCCCTTGTGTCCATTTTGCCTTCTGTGCCCTCGCTGCCCCCACTGTATTGCGCCCGTGTTTTCCTCTGTTTTCCCTCACTGCCCCCACCTCGCTTGTGTCCATTTTGCCTTCTGTGCCCTCGCTGCCCCCACTGTCTTGTGCCCGTGTTTTCCTCTGTTTTCCCTCGCTGCCCCCACCTCCCTTGTGTCCATCTTGCCTTCTGTGCCCTCGCTGCCCCCATTGTATTGCGCCCATGTTTTCCTCTGTTTTCCCTCGCTGCCCCCACCTCCCTTGTGTCCATTTTGCCTTCTGTGCCCCTCGCTGCCTCTCTCCATTCCCGCCGCTGCGTCCCCTGCGGTCCCGCCCCCCTGACTGCCCATTCGCTGCCCCTGCCTCCCAGCTGCTCCTCCCTCCCACCTCCCCATATATGGCGGCCGCTGCGCGGTGAGGAGAGCGACCCTTGACCTTGCCAGGTAGGTCGCTCCCCCACCGCACAGCTCCGCCTGTGCTGTCCGCCCGCTGCTGCTGCTGGTAAGCTCGCCCCTCCGCTTGTGGCCTCGGTGCCCGTGTTGTCCTCTGTTTTTCCCTCGCTGCCCCCACCTCCCTTGTGTCCATTTTGCCTTCTGTGCCCTCGCTGCCCCCACTGTATTGTGCCCGTGTTTTCCTCTGTTTTCCCTCGCTGCCCCCACCTCCCTTGTGTCCATCTTGCCTTCTGTGCCCTCGCTGCCCCCACTGTATTGCGCCCGTGTTTTCCTCTGTTTTCCCTCGCTGCCCCCACCTCCCTTGTGTCCATTTTGCCTTCTGTGCCCCTCGCTGCCTCTCTCCATTCCCGCCGCTGCGTCCCTGCGGCCCCGCCCCCTGACTGCCCATTCGCTGCCCCTGCCTCCCAGCTGCTCCTCCCTCCCACCTCCCCATATATGGCGGCCGCTGCGCGGTGAGGAGAGCGACCCTTGACCTTGCCAGGTAGGTCGCTCCCCCACCGCACAGCTCCGCCTGTGCTGTCCGCCCGCTGCTGCTGCTGGTAAGCTCGCCCCTCCGCTTGTGGCCTCGGTGCCCGTGTTGTCCTCTGTTTATCCCTCGCTTCCCCCACCTCCCTTGTGTTCATTTTGCCTTCTGTGCCCTCGCTGACCCCACTGTATTGTGCCCGTGTTTTCCTCTGTTTTCCCTCGCTGCCCCCACCTCCCTTGTGTCCATTTTGCCTTCTGTGCCCTCGCTGCCCCCACTGTATTGTGCCCGTGTTTTCCTCTGTTTTCCCTCGCTGCCCCCACCTCCCTTGTGTCCACTTTGCCTTCTGTGCCCTCGCTGCCCCCACTGTATTGCGCCCGTGTTTTCCTCTGTTTTCCCTCGCTGCCCCCACCTCCCTTGTGTCCATTCTGCCTTCTGTGCCCTCGCTGCCCCCACTGTATTGTGCCCGTGTTTTCCTCTGTTTTCCCTCGCTGCCCCCACCTCCCTTGTGTCCATTTTGCCTTCTGTGCCCTCGCTGCCCCCTCTGTATTGCGCCCGTGTTTTCCTCTGTTTTCCCTAGCTGCCCCCACCTCCCTTGTGTCCATTTTGCCTTCTGTGCCCTCGCTGCCCCCACTGTATTGTGCCCGTGTTTTCCTCTGTTTTCCCTCGCTGCCCCCAACTCCCTTGTGTCCATCTTGCCTTCTGTGCCCTCGCTGCCCCCACTGTATTGCGCCCGTGTTTTCCTCTGTTTTCCCTCGCTGCCCCCACCTCCCTTTGTCCATTTTGCCTTCTGTGCCCCTCGCTGCCTCTCTCCATTCCCGCCGCTGCGTCCCCTGCGGCCCCGCCCCCCTGACTGCCCATTTGCTGCCCCTGCCTCCCAGCTGCTCCTCCCTCCCACCTCCCCATATATGGCGGCCGCTGCGCGGCCGCGCCGCTGGCGCGCCTAAGGCAAGCCCGTCTGCGCCCGTCCGCGACTGGACCGCGCCCAGCGCCAGAACCCCTGGGCCGCGCGCCCCCCGCACCAGCCTCGAGGATCGACGCCGATACGATGCCCCCACACTCCACGCTCTCAACCCCGGACAGACGCACAACTGCTTCAAGGCCACCCCGAAACGCACCCACGGTCCCTTCACCTGCCGGAACTGCAGCTACACCAGCCTCAGAGCCACCGAGGCGCCCGCCAAGAAGGACCTCAACCACCTCCGGTGCATCCTACTGAACACCCGCTCCGCACGCAAACACGCCGTCGAGCTCTGGGACCTGCTCGACACATCATCATCAGACGTCGCCTTCCTGACTGAGACCTGGATGAACGACTCCTCCGCCCCCGACATCGCCATAGCCATCCCAGACGGCTATAAGATCACCCGCAGAGACCGCATCAACGCAGTAGGAGGAGGAATCGCCATCGTCCACAAGAACACCATCAGGGTCTCGACCAGCACCGACGACACTCTCAGCACCGCCGAACACATGCACTTCCAGATCCACACGGACCCCAACACCACCCTTAGAGGTACCCTTGTCTACAGACCCCCTGGGCCCGACCCCAGTTCAGCGACTCCATCGCCGACTTCATCAGCACGCACGCCCTGACCTCTACCGACTACATCCTCCTCGGAGACCTGAACTTTCACCTGGAGAACAACAACGACAGCAACTCCACCACCCTGATCGACAGCCTCGCCAACCTCGGTCTGAGCCAGCTCGTCACAACACCGACCCATTCCGCCGGCCACACGCTTGACCCCATCTTCTCCTCAAGCTCCCACGTCTCCTTCAGCCACACCACGGAACTCCTCTGGACCGACCACCGCTGCATCCATTTCACCTTCCAGAAACCCACCACACACCACCGCACCCTACAGATCCCACGCCGCTGCTGGAGCAAAGTCACCGAAGACAAACTTCGGGCAACCCTCGCTCTCAGCCCTCCCTCCGACCCATCCAACACCGACGACGCTGCCTGCAACCTCAGACGTTGGCTGGACGACTGTGCCAACACCCTCGCCCCGCTGAAAAAGCTCACCTACAGTGACACCACCAAAAGAGCCAGCTGGTTCACCTCGGAACTCCTAGCTTCCAAGCGTACCTGCCGGAAACTAGAGAAGAAATGGCACAGTGATAAGACACCGGACAGCCACACAGCCCACAAAGACGCCATCCGTAACCACCACCACCTCATCAGGTCCGCCAAGAGAATCTCCTTCAAAGACCGCCTCGACAACAACGCACACAACAGCAAGGAGCTTTTCAACATAGTGAAGGAACTCTCCAACCCCAGCTCCAACACCAACGACATTCCGCCGTCGCAACCCCTGTGCGACTCCCTTGCCACCTTCTTTCACTGCAAGATCGCCGACATCCACGACAGCTTCAACACCCAGACAGCCCCAACTAAGATCGATGCACCAGACCCGCCGCACACCATCGACCATGACCCCCTGCCATCCTGGGCCAGCGTGAACATCGAGGACACCATCAAGACCATGAGCACAATACACTCCGGCTCCCCGTCAGACCCTTTCCCGCACCACATCTTCAACAAAGCCAGCAGCTCCATCGCACCCCACCTGTGCAACGTCATCAATCTCTCCTTCGAGACCGCGACCTTCCCAGAGAGCTGGAAACACGCAGAAATCAACGCCCTACTCAAAAACCCAAGGCGGACCCGAGAGACCTCAAGAACTTCCGGCCCATCTCCCTGCTTCCGTTCCCAGCCAAGGTCATCGAGAAGATCGTCAACAAACAGCTAACCCGATACCTCGAAGAAAACAGCATCCTGGACCCATCCCAATCGGGTTCCGCAGCAACCACAGCACTGAGACTGCCCTCATCGCCGCCACCGACGACATCAGGATCCTGCTGGACAATGGTGAGACCGCAGCCCTCATCCTGCTGGACCTCTCCGCCGCCTTCGACACTGTCTGCCACCGCACTCTACGCACACGCCTCCACGACGCAGGGATCCGAGACAAGGCCCTGGAATGGGCCACATCCTTCCTCGCCGGCAGAACCCAGAGAGTCCGCCTCCCACCATTCCGATCCGAAGCCTCCGAGATCATCTGCGGCGTACCCCAGGGATCGTCCCTCAGCCCAACACTGTTCAACATCTACATGACCCCGCTCGCACGCATCGCCAGACAACACGACCTCAACATAATCCATTGGCTCCCCGACGATGACGCCTCCTCCTTGGACACCGCCTGCAGCCTTTGACCACTGAACTTTACCTTCCCAGACATTTTTCAATTATATTTATTCAAAATCTGAAGGAGAGCGCTGACCGGGCCAAATTCACTTCTTACACCCGACTCGCTCTCCATCGCGGTCTGTGGTATTTTTTTACTTTGACCCGATCTCAATCGATTAGATGTGCCTGGTACGGGCTTTGATCTTTTAGGGCTATTTTCCATTTTAAAATTTACAAATTCTTAACTCCAGTTCTACTGATTGGATTTTTGTCATTTTGGTGTCAAGTTATTTATAAGATCTACTCTATTTTTACAAATTGGTGTGGGATTTTTGTTGTGTTATGTTATTACATTTATTACTTTTTGTTGTTTTGCATATTTTTAGGCTCTAGATTTTAGCTTAAACTTTAAAAACTCATAACTCCGGTTCTACTAATTGGATTTTTGCAGTTTTGGTGTCAAATAATTTATTAAAATTTGATTAAGTTTCTAAATTGGTGTGGGATTTTATTGTGTTATTTTTTCACGTCATTGATATTTGTGTTGTCATGTAGTTCCTATATTACCCATACAGGATCTGCGTGTTCGGATAACATAAACTGTAGGACTGGTGGCAGACTGGCTCTGAGCACCCCACCGAGAATGTTAGCCTTTCTGTTTTAGCTAGCTCACAGTGCCACACTAGAATCTCCTCTTATCGGGGAGAGAATAGTTTCTGGCAACCTCAGTACATGACAACCCTGATCCCCCAGGATCGTGGAAACAATATACAACTTTTCGCTCAGTCACTCGTGCTCACTTATTCGGTCTCAGAGAGTTACACAGAAGAAATGGGCGTGTTACAATAAGAATTTATTGAACAGTTGTTCTTCTAGCGTAAAATAGATGTGCTGCAACAACCGTTAGACAGTAGCAGATATATATATGATTAGCAGTGCAGTGAAAATAAAAGGATAGTACAGTTCTACCATCTTGCAATAAATAATCATGAATACATACATGAATATAAAATGCCTGATAAAAATGCGTGTACTCCTACGATGCCTATCTAGATGTACCTAAGTGTACCTAGCATGTGAGTAGGTGTGAAGCCAAGAATCCCTCTAGGATTTAGTCTAACCCCATTACCTGAAGTGAGAGAGTGTGGGACCCCGTCCTGGTCTCGAGTTGGACACCCCGCGAGGGATGTGTTAGACCACTGTCAGCTGGAGCATCTTAATGCAGGAGCCTCAGCGTCTCTGGTCAGTGTTTCAGCTGGCGATAATGTAGGTGAAGGTGTATGATATTACCCGGGCCTATAGTAGGGTACCTATATGAAACATAACAGTGTGCTGCATAGATAACTTACACATTGCCTCTAACTTAAGCCTGACTGCTTTTGTGACAAGCAACTAGAGGGCTAAGCACAGGTTAATTTAGTGGCTTCAGTGGTTCACCCTGGCAGGGATTGTGCCTGTTGGCTGAGCAGGGCTTCCATCCCACTGAGCCAACAACCCAATTTCTCACAAAAATTAAACTGAATTGATAGCTACAAAGGAGATGACCTTTTGTTTTTCGTCAAAGTATCAGTAAGTTTCCATATATATTTTCTGGACATAACGTGTTATTCAAGAATGATACATGAACAGAGCACAATCCAACTCCTCCTTGCTCGATTGCACTCTATGCCTAGAAAAGGTATATAAGGCTTTGGTGTGGGGTGGGGTAGACATTGACCGATAGCTGGAGGGAGTACTGCACCCTGGAGTTCCAACTTTGAGCCAGAAGATACAATAAGGTGCAGAAGGAGGCATTGCATAACTTGACATTTTATTTAATACTTCATTAGCCATGCTTTTAGAAGGGTGGTTACAACCAATTTAGATAGAACTCGTGTAATAGCACTTAGAATAATATTGACACATGAGATTTCTAGCCAAATAATGTAATACACAGTGTTAGTGAAAAACAAATATTAAGAGTATAGTGTGTACACTGTGGGGCTTCATGCTACCTCTAAATGAGAGTGTATCTGACATTTTTGTCTGACTCTAATTAGTCCTACTCACTTGAGCTTAACTGGTGAGGATAAAATGAAAGACACCTGACAGGTTGTATCTACCGTTTGGGTATAGAGGATCTACTGGGTGTGACTTTGAAAAATTGGGGGTATCCAAAAATGGTGACCAAAGTACGATTTGACTCTTGAGGTCCTCTTTGGCACCAGAACCCTCAAATAAAGTTGCATGCAAACTTTTACCGTAGACAATTGGAGGTATTGTGTATCTTCTTCAGTATGAGGGAAGGTGTCCCCTTGTCCAACTTTGTGTTGCTGAGCGTTTAACAATTACAAAGAATCTGCTTGACTCTTTAGTACTAGTCTTCAGTACTAATTCTTTGTGGTGGTAAAAACAGAGGAAACAGAGTGGGTAAACTCGAGAATGTGTGCCTGCCCTTCCTGCCCATTTCATGGCAAGGGGTATCCCATTGACTGGGTGAGAAATCATGCTGGTGGTCGAAGCAGTGCACTATATTCTACTGATGTATTATATTCGAAGACTGAAATAGAAGCTGCAGATGCAGCAGATCAATTCACAGGTCATGCAATGATAGCTCCAGGCAGAATGCTGTCCCCCGTACAGCATCACTAAATTGCTGTTAAATTCTATGACACACTGAAGTTGTTTCAATAGAAGCTACCTCATCTAACATGAATTGTGACTTGGGCCTCTGACTTTGCCAGTGCAGGCCTGGCCCGCACGACTTCCCATAGAGGACACTAGGGAAGTATTTACTAGGGTAATTACATTATTTAGACAGTTGAGGCAATTCATATTAAAACAAAATGGCACTGAGGTCACAGACACTGTTCCAACACCTACACAAGCACATGCACCTACTATTAATCTATAGTGTATATATGGATTAATGGGGCGATGCGCTGCCAAACAAGATTAATTCTGTTTTAGATAGCCAGAAAGACCTATAAGTTGGAGGGGGTTTATTCTCACTCGACCCAGAAGCATAAACACCTGATAATGAATATGTGTCTTCCCATGGGGATGATGACACACCCACAGCAATGCCAATCATGAGGTAGCATATTTGTGAACTTGTAGGCTCCACCGCATAGCATTCCACTGATAGCTGTGTTACCCGAGGGTTGAGAATGAAATGCTAAGTCCTACAGATGCAGTTGTGAAAGAAGAGCCACAGCTGCTGGGCAGGAAATGCTGAAAATGTATGCAAACATATTTGGACATTTGTGGCAGTCAGTGGCAGAGCAAGATAATACTGTCTCAGGAAACAAAAGAATGTTCAGTAATGTAAAACAAAAAGATTTAGTGATTTAAAAAGAAGGGTGTATGACATCATGCTTAGCCACCAGGAAGACGTTAGTACCATGGATGACAAATAACCAACACGCTTAAAGATGGAGCCGTGAGAGAAGAAGCATAAGTGCATAATAAGAAGACGCTGCTTAAGAAGGCAATGGAGAAAAATGCTTTAAATACATACTTAAAAATACACTACATTGACTTTTAATCAATGTATAACAAAACATCATATTTTGTAATTTAGTATAGTTAAATATTCAATTCAACACGTTATTTAAACAATGGCATCATTTAAATAGTGTGAATCTCCAGCTTGAATTAATCATGCTGATTTAAGATAACTTTGGAATTCATTTGAAAAATAAGTCAAATATACAAAAGTAGCAAAAATGAACACGTACTAGCATGCCCATAAAATATTTGTATTATATTTTCTACATTATTGATAATAATATATATATATATATATATATATATATATATATATATATATATATATATATATATATATATATATATATATATGTATATATTACCTACTGGCGGTCGCCAGTAGGTAGTTATAGTTAGGATCTAGTTTCCATAGGAAAAGCGTTTTTTATTTTGCCAATAACTTTGGCGTCGTTTGACAAATCTTCGCGAAATTTTCACAACTAATGGCCCGTCTTAGTCAGCTCCTGTCCAGAAAGTTTTGGGGTGATTCGTCTAGCGGGGGCCAAGAAAAAATGCGTTTTCCCCATGTTAATTTCCATAGGAAAAATTGGAACAGGCTACAGCCCATACTGCTGAACGGAATTACACCAAATTTGACAAAAAGGTAGGTCTTGGTTCAGAAAGCGACCTTTTTTTTAAATGGTGTAAATCCGTTTAGTAGTTCCTGAGAAATTAAAAAATGAAAAATATCGATATCTGAGCACCGAGGAGAGTTCGCGAACCCTCCCGGGCACGAGCTGACTTCTGATTGGCTGCCAACACTCTAAACCAGAATGTGTTGGCAGCCATCTTGTAAGTTGGGGGATTAAGTACCCTTGTATCCTGAGGGTCCCTGGGGGCCAACTAGCCCACCAGGTACCTCCAGTAAGCCCCACAGAGCTGCGTTGCAGAGAGGTGGTCCGAGGCCACGCCCCTTTTTACACCACTCTGCAAACGTGGCTTCTGGTGCACTGCTGGTGGGGCGATGAGCTCCTCTTGTGTCCTGAGGACCTCAGGACACAAGTGGACTTCATCCTCCGAGCAGCAGTGCGCCAGAAGCCGCGTTTGCAGCGTGGTTTAAAAAGGGGCATGGCCTCGGACCACCTCTCTGCAACGCAGCTCTGTGGCGTTTACTGGAGGTACCTGGTGGGCTACTTGGCCCCCAGGGACTCTCAGGATTCAATGGGACTTAATAGGGACGTTATAGTTAGAAATTAGCATTTAAAAAACCTTAGAAATTCACTGAAAAAAACATACGTTTTAGGGACGTTATAGTTAGAAATTAGCATTTAAAAAACCTTAGAAATTCACTGGAAAAAACCACAGGTGTCAGGGACGTTATAGTTAGAAATTAGCATTTAAAAAACCTTAGAAATTCACTGATAAAACCACAGGGTTCAGGGATGTTATAGTTAGAAATTAGCATTTAAAAAACCTTAGAAATTCACTGAAAATACCACAGGTTTCACACACGTTATAGTTAGTTGGACATTTCACTCGTACAAAACCAGAGGAATTCGGCTGTTATAGTTAGTAGAGCTAACTATAACTCGCGCCCCCGCAATGCACTGCTGATGACATCACATATTACATTCCTCATGACATGGTCAGTGACATCACTGATGACATCACTGATGACATCATCCAGTGAATGTGTGTTTCTTTAAAGTTTAAATATGTTTATATATATATATATATATATATATATATATATATATATATATATATATATATATGCCAAGGTGTATTGAAGAATGAGTGGGTGTATAAGTGTCTGAATGGATGATTTAGTAGGTGCGTGACTGATTGTATAACTGACTGATTAAGTGTATCTTACTGAATGCATGGGTTAGTGAGTAAACTGTGTAAATGTCTGTATCAGTCTGTCAGTTGGTGTATAAGCGGCTGCATGGGTTGGTGAGTAGCTACATGACTGTCTATATGGGTTATTGATTGGTTGTCTGAGTATCTGTATGGGTGCCTGAGTGTCTGTGTCAGTGGGTGGGGGTGGGTGACTCTGTGCATAGATGTGTGAGTGGGTGATTCACTGGGTGTATGGGTTCAAGAGTGCATCTGTGAAGGTCTGTATGGGTGGGTGAGTGTGTGTATGGGTGTGTTGGTGAGTGAATGGATGTCTCAGTGGTATATGTGTGAGTAACTACATATGTGAAAGGCAGTATATGTGAGTGTTGGAGTATATAAATGACTATACGTGAGAGTGAGTGATTGTGAGAGTGGCTGTATGGATGAGTGTGTGCTTGTATCAGTGATTGTATAAGAGAGTAAGTATGTGTTAGTATTTGTAAAAATAAGTGAGGTGGTGTGTGTATAACTGTATAGGTGAGTAAATGGGTGTGATTGCTTCTTTGCATGACTGAGGAGGTGGGTGAGTAAGTCTATGGATGAGTGGCGGTGTGTGAGTGTATGTATAGGTGTATGAGTGCATATGATAGTGCTGTATTGATGAGTGACTGCATGTATGAGTTACTGTATGGGTGAATGAGTGGATGTGTGTGTGTGTAGACCTAGGAATCACTGAGCGGGTATGTACGAACTGCTATTGGTCTGTCTATGGTTTCGATATTGGTAGTCTGTATTTTAGAGTGGGTGTATAAAAGGTTTTATTAGAGTGTGAGGAGGTGCATCAGATTATCACATGGATGATGTCATGAGTGATGTCATGAGTTTTGCAATATGTGATGTCATCAGCAGTGCATTGCGGGGGCGCAAGTTATAGTTAGCTCTACTAACTATAACGGCCGAATTTCTCTGGTTTTGTGCGAGTGAAATGTCTAACTAACTATAACGTCCCTGAAACCTGTGGTTTTTTCAGTGAATATATATATATATACAAACATACATATATATATATATATATATATATATATATATATATATATATATATATATGAGAAAACCAATGACAAATCAGGTTCTAATCTGCAAATCTGAATTTATTTAAATTATTTTTAGTGTATAATAGGTTTTAGATCAATTATTTTGTCTTTAAACCGAATACGCACTTTAATAAAATCCATCAAAACCGGGTCTGGTGGCTCAGTGGACTAATGCGTCCATTGCAGGGGCCTGTGTTCGACCTCATGGTCACAGGTTCAAATCCCGGCGGGTCCACTCAGCCTTTCATCCCTCTGAGGTCGATAAAATGAGTACCATTGAGTTGGGTAACAATGAACATCTGTTATTCAGCGCCAAGAGACCTCTGGGTGAATGTGCGCTTTACAAATACACATGTTATGTTATGTTATGTTATGTTATCATCTTATGGCAATATGGAGTATTTTAAATTTTGGTATTTTAAATAGATTTGTATCCAATTTTAGGCAATTTAATTGTATTTATTGATATTTATATGTATTTATTTATTTATATGCATATTTATATATTTATTATTACAATTGTGGGAATCAACTGCTTATGGATTGGAATTGTAAACTGTGTATTGTGCATATATAGTAAATGTTTGTTGCCTCTTTTTTCACATGCTCTTTTGCACTTTATTTTATTGCCAGGACATCATTGAATAAGATATTGGGTCATAATAGATGTTTCTGGCAATATTGTATAAATATGTTTACAAATTGGTTTTAGCACTTGCACTTTATATGTTAGCACTTATGGGAGTTATGTAGCACTTTTAGCAGGAGGATTTGTTAGGCACCTAGTTAAGTTTAAGATTGGCTAATATGACATAGATTTGAAAAATGAATGATGGATAATGCATTTAAGCAAAGAATTTTATGATCATTGGATCCAGTATTATCCAGTATGAAACAGCAATATTTACAAACTTGTACATGAAATGGTATATTCAATATTTAAAAATTTGAGACACTCTACTCAAAGTGTGAAAGTACTTATGCACAAGTTTTAATACATCAAATAAAAATTATTCACATAAATTCATGAAGGTACATTAAAATTACAGTACATATTATGTAGCATCATTCAAAAAACACTACAAAAAAAGTGTTAAAAACTCCTGACTAACTCAGTGAGTACAAATACAAAAATGGACAAACCCCCTAGTCAGCAAATTATACAAGACAATGAATTTTGCCTTTGAGTTGTTAATTTGAAACGTATTATGACAGCACCTAGCAGGGTATGATCTTCCCTGTATATATTGTCACTGCCACACCACAAATTTAACAGAAACCAGTGCTTCGACGCGTTTCAGTGGTCATAGATGCATAAGGACACCTTCTTCAGGACTATACTATTCTTTCCTCATCCAGAAATCATATATAGGGATATTGAACTCAAATGTTGGATTAATGTTTTACAATATATATGTGGACATAGTGGTTCAGTAAAAAAGTAGAAAAAGTTCAAATTGACATAAAATTAGTAGAATATGTTTTTTAACATAAATGTTTATTTATTTTTTGTTATCGTTTTATGTTAGGTTTATAATTGATTTCTGGATGAGGAAAGAATATTATAGTCCTGAAGAAGGTGGCCTTATGCATCTATGACGACCGAAACGCGTCGACGCACTGGTTTCTGTTAAATTTGTGGTGTGGCAGTGACAATATACACAGGGAAGATCATACCCTGCTAGGTGCTGTCATAATACGTTTCAAATTAACAACTCAAAGGCAAAATTCATTGTCTTGTATAATTTCCTCACTAGGGGGTTTGTCCATTTTTGTATTTGTACTCACTGAGTTAGTCAGGAGTTTTTTAACACTTTTTTTGTAGTGTTTTTTGAATGATGCTACATAATATGTACTGTAATTTTAATGTACCTTCATGAATTTATGTGAATAATTTTTATTTGATGTATTAAAACTTGTGCATAAGTACTTTCACACTTTGAGTAGAGTGTCTCAAATTTTAAATATTGAATATAGTTGTGGTTTGATGTTGTGTGCCTGATATAAGTGTTGAGAGTACCACTATTCCTAGAGAGGAATATGTTGATTTGTTCTGAAGGGAATTTTGTTTTATAACTACCTAGTTAATTTGGTGCTCTGTCCCTTTGGATTTGAAGAGCCCCTCTCCTTGATTTCAAGGTCTTTAGTACAACCAGTTGGTTGGAGAGCTTAACTTTTTGACTGTTATTTAACAGCTATTTACCTATACAATTTGACAATGGACCCATTCAAAACGTTTGGGTTCTCTGAGGACCAATATAATAAAATTATTGGGGCCTCATCTAAAACAGGAAATAAAATCATGGTAATAACAGAGAATAATGATAAATGGGGAAAAGCCCTCAATTTAAAAAAGAAATTAGTGCGCACAGAGTTGAATGCGGAATTCCTTATTGAATATTTAAAAGCAGCGGTTATCCCTATTGGATTACAAGTTAGAAACGAACCCGGCTTATTTGTTGAGAATAAAAAGTTCTTAGATATCTGGACACATATCGCGAACAGATGTAGTCGCGATTGGATCTTACTTATTATTGAAACAGCACAGGAGATGATCATTATTGAAAAACAAGATATTGAAGAAATTGAGAGGATCCTTAACGAAAGTACAGCATTAGAAGATGCCAAAAGGCGTTTAGATGATCTCAATCAAGAGGTGAATGGATATAAGGAATATCTAATTAATAAAAAAACTATTAAACTGAAGAAGGATGTGAATAAATTTAGTCTTGAATTAGTTTATCCATATACCACAAAAGACTATTTTCAGCAAACAAGAGAACAAAGGTATGACAGACAATATGAACCGAGGCCCATCTACTCTAGAGGGGGTAAGAAGGGGGTTACCTTCTCGGAATCCTCGGGATCAAGTAGCGAAGAAGAGGGGCCCTCTAGCACTGACCAAAGTGGACATGCCCCGCGTAATAATTATGGGGATTTTTTAGATCACCGCCAGAGGAGGGGATCAAGGATAAACCAAAATCCAAATCAAAACCAGGGGAGAGGTCAATATCAGCGGAACCCACCCCAGGAATATCTCAAAACACGCAATCAGAGATATTGGCGTTAGATCAAGGTAGTAATAAAATCCCTATTGTTAACCTTTCAAAAAGGGATTTAACACAGGATGAAGTTGAGGTTCTAGGGAGAGGGTTCACCTTTGCACCCACAACGAATGTTAATAAATTCACTTTGGAGAAGGACTTGAGGACATTTTTTAGAAAGATCAGACTAAATAGGTTTTTTGAGAATAAGGACTATATAGCTCCAGATAATATTTCTGGCCTAAAAGGAAAATCCACCTTCACACCGGCCATTTCCAAGGTGTGTAAAAATGTAGAAACTTTTGAACGGGTGGTAGACACAAAAGTCACGAAATTGGTTAGAGAAGCACACCCTGATTTTAATAATATGTCTAGAAACCTTAGAATAGCTATGAAGTCTTTGAAAGATGATATTAATTTGACTATCAAACCTGCGGATAAAGGGGGAGGTGTGGTTGTCTTCGACACAGAGGATTACGACAGAAGGATGTTGATTCTCCTTGGTGTCGTGGATCACTACACCAGAGTACCCCTTTCCAAAATGGAAAATTTAAAGAAACAGGTAGCTGATACTCTCACTAAAGCAGACAACAACAACTGGATTTGTAACGCAGAATTAAGGTTCCTTAAAAATGAAATTGCCATTATTCCAGCTATTTATGGGTTACCCAAAATTCATAAGAACGAAGAAGACCCCCCCATGCGACCCATAGTTAGCAGCATTGGCTCTTTGTTGGAACCCTTCAGCCAATATGCTGATACCTTCTTGAAGTCTTTAGTTTTAAAGCAGGAGTCCTATGTGAGAGATTCAGCTCACATTATTTCTATCATTGAGGGAACCACCTTTAATGATGGTTGGTGACCCTCGACATAGAAGCTTTGTACACAAACATTCCGCAGGACGATACCATCAAAGTTATTAGTGAGATCTTGACTCCTGAAGATGTGGGAGGTGCTAACAATGAATTTATCATTGATTATATCACCCTTGTGCTCAAGAATAATATGTTTTTATTTAAAGAAGATATGTATCTCCAATGTAAGGGCACCAGTATGGGAGCGAGATGTGCTCCCAGCTTGGCTTGCCTATATGTTGGTAATTTTGAGGACAGACACATCTTCAATGAGGCGGCGCCTTTTTTTGAGAACATTTTATTGTGGCGCCGCTTCATTGATGACATTTTCTTCATCTGGGAGGGTGAGGAAATTATTCTGTTACAATTTCTGGAATGGCTTAACCTGGGAGATCAAAATCTTAGATTTACGGCCCACTATAATAACAGTGCAGTTAATTTTTTAGATATTACCATCAAAAATGTACAGGGCACATTAGCAGTTGAATTATTCACTAAACCAACGGATAAGAATATGTTATTACATTATAGGAGCTATCACCCTCGGTCCCAGAGGGACAACATACCATTTGGCCAGTTTCTCCGCTTGCGGAGAAATTGTTCCTCCCTAGAGGATTTTTATAAACATTCAGATAATTTAAAATGTAAACTCCTAGATCGTGGATATCCAAAGAAACTAATAAGACATGCCTTCAAACGAGCTAGGTTTTATGATCGTGATAGCATGTTAGAACAGTATCCACAAGAAAAGAACAAAAAAGATACGGTCCCTAATAAGAGAATTGTTTTTGTGAGCCAGTTCTCCAATATCAGCAACAAGCTGAAAAATGTTGTCAATTCAAATTGGAGTATTCTAAATGAGGGTAATGATACCATACTTCCTAAACCACTCTTCGCTTTTAAGCGCAATGATAACATTCGCAAGAGTCTGGTTAATACCTATAGAGCTCCACGCCCCTTGATACAGAGTAATCTCCAGATGAGTAGAGTTCTAGGTAATTATAGATGTGGAACCTGCAGTATTTGCGATCACTGTTTGGTAACCAAGAGACTTATTCACAATGGTTATACCATGACCGCCAAAAGTCTAAACAACTGTAGAAGTTGTAACGTGGTATACCTACTACGCTGCCCCTGCGGGCTAGTGTATGTGGGTGAAACCGGAAGAGAACTTAGACTTCGGTTACTTGAACATCGGTCAGCTCTTAAGACCAATAAACATAATGCACCGTTAGTGGAGCATTATTCTTTGGCAAAACACAAATATACTGAGTTTGAATGGTTTGTGATCGAAAAAATTGTCACTAACAAAAGAGGTGGTAACACTGAAGTTAAGAGAAAAAATAGGGAGCAGTGGTACATTTCGATTTTAGATACCATTGATAAAGGTCTGAATACTAGGGAAGACTGGCTAAAATTGGTAATCTAAATAGGCTTTTATGAAAAAATTCCTATCTGTAGATATGTAACTTGGTTAAAGCCATGGGACATAAATATAACTGTGTTCCACATCACGCTTGGCATTGCCTTGTCACTATGTTGTAGTTAGTGAGTGAGTACAAGGGGCCCTTAATCATATTATTTGTACTTGGAGAGTTGGATTAAGGGGTTGTGATTAACACGGCATTAATCCATCGTCCAAAATTTAGTCATTAAACAGGATGAGTGAATAGGGGGTACTTGGACTAGACTTAAAGATTAAGGTGTATCTCATACACCATCATCTTCAGAATTTATGTATATATGAAAAATCGCTTCCTTTGGAAAAATAAGGGCTGCATGTGTAAAAATAAATTAAAATACGGGTTCCCATGTGGAAATTGGTCCATTCACATTTGGACACTGTGACTGCACGTAATTACATTAAAGTCAGTGCAGCAGATTCCTTCATGGATTAGCCATGTTTAGTTTGCATTTTGCCCCCTTATAGTATAGAATTCCCTTTAAAACTAAGATGTGATTTTTGGGCTCCATCAATAACAATTTTGACTTACTGCGCTTTTAAAAAAATAAATGTTTAAAAATAACTTTTAATCGTGATATAAAAATCGGTTAAAAAATGGAACAATTTGTTTCCTATGTTTTGATTTTAAATAAACTAAACAATGGGGTTACGCATGGTGTAACTTTGATCTAGATATATAATGGACCGAGTTCCAATATGGCGGGACTGTTTCAAATAGGATTAAGCAGCACAATACGATCCACTTTGAGAGCACCCGGCTTCCGGGTGACGTCATTAAAGAGCATCTATCCAATTAGGTGAGATAAGCGTTATAAATAGCTTACGTTGCCGGTGTCTCATAATGATTGCTGGCTCTACGAAGCGGTAACACCGGAGTATGCAGGGACACCAGAGCTATAAAGGTAAGGAGAGCCAGTGGTAGGGGTAGTTATAACGATACCGGGTGTTTAGCGCTGATAATACAGGGGTAAAGAAAAAAAAATTTCTTCGCCTACCGCAATGTTTAAACATGCGGGAGATAGAACAACTTTATGTGCTCCTTTTCGGTATGCGTGCTCTAATTGCTTTTGAACCAACACGTTTATACAATAAAGGAATGGCAAATAAATTAGTACAAGTAATGTTGGCTTTGCGAAGTGGGAATGCCGAAGTATGCAGGGTCATTAGAGCCATAAAGATAAAGAGAGTTGGTGCTATGGGTAGTTATTATGACACTGGGCGTTTAGCGTTTATAACATAGGAATAGGATAAAGAAAATATTTTTTCCTTTCCCTATCTTAATGTCCAAACGTTTGGGAGATAGAAATATTTTATATGCTCTTTCTCGGTATGCGTGTTTATTAATTCAAACTAACACGCTTATATAATAAAGGAATGGAAAATACAGTATTGATTGATCGGTTAATAAGAAGTAACAATCCTATTGGGCGGAGTAAGGGGGTAATTTAAGATATGAAATACCCTAAATAGGTTAACTAAAATAGTTATTGTGTGTAATTTTACAGCCTATCCAGATGTGCTCCGATTAAATAGGACGAGAGAATAAACCGGCTGTCCTTTATTTTGAATTTTAAAGCCTGCAAAACAAATATAAGGTGAGATATAGGACGCATAGACTACAACTATAAAAACTGACTGTAAATCTTTCAGCAGATATATGGATTAGGTGTAGATGTAGTTTCTTTTTAATATTTGTTTTTATTAGACTTACCGAGATGTGTTCTGGTTCTTGACGGATGAAGTGATATAGTATCTGCTGACATTTTTTAGCAATCCGAGGTGAGATATTTAAACTATGCGATACAGCACCTTTGAATTGTTATAGTGATTTCTTGAATGATATAATAAAGGACTCATTTCATTATAGGGAGGTGTCTGACTAGAAGACCGATTACATAAGTAAAATGCGTTCTTGCTTATATGATAGAACAATCCTATAAAGGTATTGGACTAAATGGATATAAAATATTTTAAGATAAACCCAATAAGTATGGAATAGGATGGGAGTCTAATCTAAGGTGTTTGAAATATCTTTCAGCTATTATTAGTGAATTTTATCATACACATGAGGGTGCCTCACCAACCTGAGTGCAGCGGCACTGGTGAGTGTATAAAATATTCTTTTAAATTAGAATGAGTGATTGGTTTTTGCCTTGAATGGATGTTGAACATATTGTTTCTATGTTATTTGAACTCTCTCAAGGAGTGTGTGAGCACTTATAAATACGAGAAATTAACAATGATAAGAAGGGCGGGTAAAAGGAAATTTGAATAAAAAGTGACAAGGGATATTGTACTCAAATGTTGGATTAATGTTTTACAATATATATGTGGACATAGTGGTTCAGTAAAAAAGTAGAAAAAGTGACATAAAATTAGTAGAACATGTTTTTTAACATAAATGTTTATTTATTTGTTGTTATCGTTTTATGTTAGGTTTATAATTGATTTCTGGATGAGGAAAGAATATTATAGTCCTGAAGAAGGTGGCCTTATGCATCTATGACCACCAAAACGCGTCGACGCACTGGTTTCTGTTAAATTTGTGGTGTGGCAGTGACAATATATACAGGGAAGATCATACCCTGCTAGGTGCTGTCATAATACGTTTCAAATTAACAACTCAAAGGCAAAATTCATTGTCTTGTATAATTTCCTCAATAGGGGGTTTGTCCATTTTTGTATTTGTACTCACTGAGTTAGTCAGGAGTTTTTTAACACTTTTTATGTAGTGTTTTTGAATGATGCTACATAATATGTACTGTAATTTTAATGTACCTTCATGAATTTATGTGAATAATTTTTATTTGATGTATTAAAACTTGTGCATAAGTACTTTCACACTTTGAGTAGAGTGTTTCAAATTTTTAAATATTGAATATAGTTGTGGTTTGATGTTGTGTGCCTGATATAAGTGTTGAGAGTGCCACTATTCCTAGAGAGGAATATGTTGATTTGTTCTGAAGGGAATTTTGTTTTATAACTACCTAGTTAATTTTGTGCTCTGTCCCTTTGGATTTGAAGAGCCCTTCTCCTTGATTTCAAGGACATGAAATGGTATATACATTTAAATGTGGCTTTTTTCAAATGTGTATTAGGACCTTTTATATTGCACATTTATGCAAGCATTTTGTACGCTGCAATTTGACATACAGATTTTTTCTATGTCTATGTATTAGTCATTGTGCACGATCACTTTAAAAAGGCATCCATAGCATGCAACGTTGTCATGTGATCAAGGCAGGCAACTGCCGAAATGCGTAATGGCAGAGCTGTTTTGGGCGTAATATACTCAAAAAATAGCACTGAACCTGGGTCCACTCTCGTTTGTTCCTGTGGAAAGGAGTTGCTGAAGGCGAGGCGTTTTTATATATATATATATATATATATATATATATATATATATATATATATATATATATATATATCGAAACGAAATCCCACAGCATATGAGCCACAGCGGCGCAATACAAGGGCACAGACTCCAGTAGCCAAGATATAAGTAGGTTCTTCATTCAAGCATCGAGGTCCAAATGACGCGTTTCGGCTGCCGGACTGCGGCCTTGATCACATGGCGCGCTGATAACAAATGGGTGACATATATACAGGTGCAGTAGTATTTTCACTATGTTCATGCCAAGAAAACCATGAGTATGCATTTTACATCACTTTTACCAACATGGCAAGTCACGCTGCTTTACTGCTTGCAGTAAGTCATATGTGGATGACTCAGTAAGTAACACTTATTACAGACATGGTAGACAGACTTAAAATTAATCTCACTGGCCGCCAGTTGGAGAAAAGTAGTCAAATGAAACAAACGGTAACAAAACAACCCCACACTATGCGTGACAGATGCCAAAATGTTATAGTGTGCAGTGGTGGCAAGTTCCTGCAAAATGAAGGCCAAAGTGGCACATGAGGGAAAACCTCACTACACAAGGCCTGGACCTGATAGACCGCCGCTAGTGGAGAAACTACGTTCTAGACCCCATGGGGAGTGGAAGTGGATGTCACATCTGCTTGCTGTGTCAATGGCTCATCGGACTAAAGCCGTGTGGCCGGCTCATAGTGAGACAAAATAAATTTCAAGAAGAGCTGCGGACAGTGAGGAGTCATGAGAACGGCTAAAAAGTGAGTACAAATCATATATATATATTTCAATGTGCAAATTCACACAAAAAATAATAATTGTACATATGTCATCACCCGGGAAAATGAAAAGGATTTACAATGAACCAGCCATTAAACGTGCTTGAAGGAATGTTTCAGTTATAGACCCATCTTTACAAAATTATTAAGAAAAGTGGTAGGCATAACCTCGCCAATATTTAAAGTAGCAATTGAAACAAAAACTATAATATTAAATAACGAGAACAATGATTCTGACACATTCTGCCACAATGTCGTGACCCAGCTACATTGTGAAGTTAAACTATATTGCCACTTGTAATATATTTATATCTTGTGATAATGAACATCAGGATGCAGAGATGTACATAACAAAGAAACCCGGTCAAATGTTTCTGAGCTCAATGATAACTGAAGGTTTTATGACGGAACCCAGCAGGCATTTACCCCACATGCCTTTACAACGCAGTCAGAACCCCACGTCTGACGTTACCACATGTTACTTTAGCACGCAAGTCATGACAACGACTTGCTTTAGGGGCGCTGGACTTTGGAATAGTATAAATTACTATAGTCTACACAACAGTAGGGAAGGTGTTAGACCAACACCAGTCCAACAGCGTGCCCCCTACAGCAAGTCATTGTATTGACTTGCGTGCAAAAGCAATGCGTGTTAACTGTGCATGCTGGGTACCAACCTCGTTGTAAAGGCTAGTCGTTGAAAAGTCTGCAGGGTAAATTATGTTTCCCATAATTGAGGCGTCAACCAGACAACACTCTGCTGTTAGTATGGTATATAAAAAAGGAACCTAGCGCCTGATTTAGAGTTTTGCGGGCAAACACCTCATCACAAACATGACAGATATCTTGTCTGCCTTATTGCAAGTGCACTATATACTAGTGCACTTGTAAAAAGGCAGACAGGAAATCAGTGAAGATGGAGTACCTGTCTGACGAACTTTAAATCAGACCCACAATCAGTCAATCCTTTCAGGGAGGTCTCCAACAATTTTCTCAAATCTCTGAAAGAAAAATGCAAGCACTCCCAACTGTTACAAATACATAAAAAGAAATGTCATAAGTGCTCTGGGAGGACCAGGACAACATGTTCAGGACAACACCACGGCATACAAGTCAATGTGGCAGCATATTTAAGACAACACCACCACACAGAAGACAGACGTGACATAACAGTGCAACATATATAACATGTTGATGACATGATCACATAATTACATAAAAAAGGCCTATATGAGTTTTTGGCATAATATCACTATATAAACTAAAATAGATGTGCTTATTAGATAAAATGGATGCTGTGCTAAATTTTAGAAAATCGTGAACCAAAACCGTGATCACTCCTAATAGAAAAGCAGTGTAAAGACAGTACAAGTTTTAGTGAGCAGAACACTCATAATTAGTAAAGTTCAAAGGGATATGTAGTGTTTTTGCCAAAATATCTTTAATGATGTGATTGGTAATATGCTGCAGCACCTTATAATTTGACTCTATCCCTCATTCTCTCACCCTCCCTTCATTGCAAAGGAAGCGAATACTGTGGTTTTAGCATGTGTTGGTTTCATGGCAAGCACGGGGAGAGCTAACAGTCATTTGTGACTGAGTTTGTTTGAATAAACGAGGTGAAATTTAACTTGTTTCCTCATCAACACTTGAGGTAATAACTGGTGACGAGCCTGCAATCACTGATGCGCAGTCCATTTTAGAGACACTTAGGGGCCGATTCCCATCTCGGCCGGTAGGGCACCGAATCGGATTCGGCTTTACCGGATCCGATTCGGAGGCCCTGTTTCCGACCGATTCGTACAGTCGTCCGACTGAGCAAGTACGATGCGAGCGTACGCGAAATCGCCGACCGACTCGTTCCCGGCTCCGAACCGCTCCGACCGACTCGTACGGACATGACTCGCACCACGCAATGGAGACGCTACCCGACCGAGCAAGTACGATGCGCGCTTCGAACAGTCCGACCGACTCGTGCCGTCCGGCTCCAAAGAGCTGTCGGAGCCGGACTTCGGGGGTCCGTGTCGGACCCCCCTTCACCCGTAGCTGTGCGAGTCGCAAACAGGGGGGACCCATGGGTCCCCCCTACACATGCATGTACGGTGCGGGTTGCACCGATGCGTACCCGCTGTAGGGGGCGCCCTTGTTCGCGACGCACCCATTCAGTCAATGGGAGGCCGTGTACACGTCGTACGACCGGCTCCCATTGACTTCTATGGGAATCCGACCGAATTGAGTCCGACAGCATACGGTCGCATCGTACTCGTTCGGTCGGACTGCAAGAGTCCGGTTCGGTCGGAAATCTCTCCGGGTCCGGCTCGGTCGGAGAGATTTCCGGCCTGAATCGGAATCGGTCCCATATTTGTTCTGCCAGAATCAGTTAAGGCAGTGATACTCAAAGTATGGCCCGGAGGCTACATGCGGCCCTCCTAACCTTCACATGCGGTCCCCAACTGAACAAATGCACTGGGCTGCTGAGAGCACTAATGTTCATAAAGATGTGGAATTAAACGGGCAAGTGTTTACTTACACTAACTGAAATAAAAGAAAATGTGGAAATAAGGTGTCTTGCACCATTTAACTTTAGGAACACATACATTTTTAAGACATCATTCAACAAACTTGTAAAAGTAAAGTATTTTTAAAATTAAAAAAGTGTATTTAATTAACATGCATTTTACCTTAGTACATCAGATTATAGCATTGCTTTGAGATCTATTTTCTTTTAAATTACAGTTTTTAAAATGAATATAGAAAAAGTCATGCCTCCTCCCAACCTGGCAACAATGCCAAGGAGGAAAATAACATACTAGACCCCTCTCAGAATGGTTTCCGTGCGGGTCATAGTACGGAATCCGCTCTTCTTGCTGTTACCGAACATCTGAGATGGGCCTTAGATGAGGGCCGCACGTCGGCACTGATTTTGCTCGATCTCAGTGCTGCGTTTGATACGGTCTCCCATCAGATCCTGTTGAGGCGTTTGGAGGAGGCGGGGATAACAAGCTCCGCCCTGGATTGGTTTGCTTCCTTTCTCTCTAGAAGGACCTTCCAGGTCACCGCTCCCCCTTTTACCTCTAGAGTTATTGCTATCAAGCAGGGTGTACCGCAGGGCTCTGCTTTGAGCCCTACCCTTTTTAATTTGTGCGTTCAACCACTGGCAAGAGTGGCCAAGAACAGAGGGCTTACGATAGTGTCGTATGCAGACGACACTCAGTTGGTGGTCACACTCTCCGATGACATTACCCGGGATGCCTGTAAGTTTCGTAGCGATCTTGAGGCCATTTCGGAGTGGATGACTGCCAACTGTCTCCAGCTCAACGCCAGCAAGTCTGAAGTACTGCTGGTGGGGAGAGATGCAGAGCTGTGGAGTGAGCACTGGTGGCCTGCCACGATGGGGTCAGCGCCTGTTCCCAAACAGGTTGTAAAAAACCTAGGGTTTTGGATAGACACTGCCCTCTGTTTTCGAACCCAAACCATGAAGGTGGCAGGGACTTGTTTTGGGCTATTGCGAGGGCTCAAACCCCTGTTGGGTTTTTTGATCCCCCTATCAGGCAGGTTATCATTCAGGCCTTGATTCTGTCAAGACTGGACTACGCCAGTTCCCTCTACTTGGGGGTCAACCAGTCTGAGATTGTCAGATTACAAAGGGTTTAGAATGCAGCGGCTCGTGCCCTCCTTGGTTTGCCGAGGAGGTGTTCTACCTCTAATACCATTCGCCGCCTCCATTGGCTGCCTGTGGCCAAGCGTTCAGAGTTCAAGGCCCTCTGCATTACTTTTAAAATTCTTAATTCTTCATCTCCTTGCATCTTGACTAATCTTTATACCTTCTATATCCCCTCCCGCCAACTTCGTTCTATGGGACAGAATCTTGTGGCTGTCCCTAGGGTCAGGAGGACGCGCGCTGGTGGGCGCTCCTTTCGTGTGCTGGCCTCAAAGCTCTGGAATGCGCTCCCCATCTCCATTCGCAGTTTAAAGTCCTACCTGCCTTTCCGGAAAGCTGTGAAAACATACCTCTTCCCTCCGCTATAAGCTGTCTCGTCTTGTGATTTGCTTTGTAGTTTTCTGCGCTCAGCGCCGGGACGCCCCTTTGCTGGGGCAGCCGTGCGCTCTATAAAAATGTATAACATAACATACTGAACTAAGAGGCATTTCAGTTATCACGAGGAACCTTCTGCGTGGTCTGGGTTGTTATTATAGATGGCCAACAATATAGTTTAATAGATAAATCACAAGAGAACGTTTTATACAGCATATATCTTGCCCACATGTATTTCAAGGTGCTCTTATATTTCAAAATAAAGAAAAAGTAGACAAAGTGAAATTAGACAATTGCCTAAGATCACACATTTTGGTCAAGTGGGGAATCCATGATTAATCCCAGGTCTTAAGGTTTCACATTGTGGAATTCTATTTCATTCCAATTCAATAATTAAGTTAGTTCCTTTTTGCACTTGACTCTTTCAAGGTAGTGAGAGCAAGCAGAGAAGGCTTACCCCAAGGTGCAGTAGAGGGACTGTGGCTCAAATACAGCATAACAAAAAGCCCCACCCCACAGTGCTGGCAACAAAGCGGCCCTCCGGCACACCACAGACCTTACTTTGTGGCCCCTGGGAAAATGTTTGCGAGTACCCATGAGTTAAAGTGAGCCTCAGCTGACCGCATCGACGGCTCCTTCCGAGCTCCAAGGCTTCCTCCCAGCCAGATCCTTCTGCTGCATTTAACTCCCACCTACGGCCAGCCCTGAACTGCCTATCGGCTCCTGCTGTATTCTATCTCCACCTACCACCGGCCCCGGAGAGGAGCAAAGAAACGATACGGCGAGTATGAGAGCTCACCCTCCTTCTTACATTACTCAAAGATCTTTACTCATGGTGGTTACAAGAGAGAGCCAAATCTTTAAAACCGAATTATTTAATGAATCAATTTATTTTACCTCTCATCTACATGCACAATATTCCTTTTAATCAAATTTGAACTTTTGTCTTAGGTGAGTTGTGATTAACTGAGAAATAAGCGTTTCTCATTAGCATATGTAACCTCTGTGGCATGATATTTCCATGGCAGGAGTAGTGAATGCAGTGGCTATGCCCTGTACCTTCCTAGAAGTTCAGGGATCACCTGCCGAATGTTTGAACCAATCGACATTTAGACGCAATTGATGGAACTAATTACAACCCAGCTAGGAGAAAAGCAATGATTTACAACTGCTTGGGAGTAGAACATAGAGGACTATTTGGCCATAAAGCTCCTGTTGGAAAGGAGAAAGAGGACCAGAATTGGGATGACTTCATTGAAGCAAAAAATAGAATGAAAAATGACTTTGACACACCTATGAGTGTCATAATGGAAAGGTACCATTTTTATCACCAGTATCAAGCACCAAGTGAATCAATCAGATCCTATATTGACCGCAAATAATTTTAACCACAATGTGCTCCTTTAGGGATATGAACAATGTGATTTGAGACCAAGTGATAATGTGTACCACATGTGTAAAAGCGTAAGAAAAACTTTTGTGTCACAGAAACCCCAGCCTTAAGAATGTGACTTTAACCATAAAGAGTATTGAAAGGTCGACCTAAAGTGTGAAATTGTTGTGTAAACCTGATAATTATCACACTAATGTTTGCGTTATTCATAGGGAAGGAGAAGCTTTTAATAATCCATCAAGCAAAAGCAATAAAAACAAGGACACAAAATTTCAAAAGGCTAAGCCAACATGTTATCAACGTTGATCTACACAGGGATGTGGAAAAAGGGAATTTTTACATGGTGTGCACAATTATGTATGACAAAAAGTCTGCACAGTAAAGGATCCAAACTAGAGGAACATTCTGATGAAAATGAGTTAATGGAAAATTTGGTGTTACTTGTGGCTATCATAAATAAAAGAAAGAAGGACAAAATAAACTTTAATGTTATGTCCAAGTAAATTGAAAAGATGTTGAAGTTCTTGTAGCCACTGGGTCGTGAATCACCATAATTTTGAAGGACACTTACAATGATCTGGAATGCAAAGCACCACTTGAAGTCAGCAGAATCATTCCAGGAAATTAAAGAGGCCAAAGTATTTTTACCAAAGTATTTGTAGTGGATTACAATGTAAACATTCTAGGATGGCTAGAACAGAAAATGTTGAGAATGATAATAAGGATGTGTCAACTACCTTATGTGTTCAGCATCCAAAAGAACAGTTTGGATACCATCCTTGATAAATACAAGGAAGTGTTTAGTGAGAAACTAGGATGCTTACGGGATTTAAGTATGAAATAATTCTAAATGCAAACTCACATCCAGTTAAGCAATGTGTCAAGATCAGACCTTTATCAGCCCATAATGTAGTAAAAGCTATACTCAAGGATTGCTGTGACAGTAGAGTAATAGATCTAATCAACACTTTGGAATGGCTTCACGTGTAGTCATTATAAAGAAAAAAATGGTTCACTTTGATTATGCATTGATCTTGATCAACTTAACTGCTATGTAGTAGCAGACTGTCAAATATTGCCTTTCGCCAGTGATTGGGATAGGAATACTACAAATAACCTGACTGATTGATTACAGTCCTATGCTTCAATATATATTCCCGGTCTTCATGTCACTATGGATAACTATAGAGACTTGCATTGTTACAATTAATATATTGATAGGTTTTTACGTGTTTAAAACACAACTAGGATGGTGTACCCTCACAATCAGAGGGATTACTGTTCCGTCAGATATGGGAGAGTAAACAGGAATTTGTTGCAAAATCCCCTTTCTTCAAACCACCATTAAAATATTTGTTTGCCCGACAAACAAAAGTACACAAACGTGCGTGTTCCTTTCTAGGCATTAAATGATTTATTTCCCTATGTTTTAAGTCAATATTCTGAACAGGGGTTTGTGGTGTAAAATGCAATAACTAATTTCCAGGGAGTGTGGGGAACTGAGGAATTTCAAAGTCAGGGATCGGATGCTCTTTTTCCTGCATGTGGCCATCCTAACGTTTTTACATTTCTGAATGACACTGTTCGGCAGCCAGCATAATTTGGTTTTGCAATATTAGAGAATTATTAATAGCTTTTGTTCCTAGACAAAATCACCCACAATTTCCAAACTGCAAGTAGAGAAGGACATGAAATAGATGTGAAATGAATGCTTTAACTGCTAATGGTACTTTGAAGAAAGTAACCGATGAGTTGAAAGTGACGTGCAAGAAATAAATGTCATTTGAGATTTTCTAAAGAAAAAATGGGACAACAGGAGAACAGGATTGATAAGGCCCATGTCAACACTTATAGTACTGGGAATCCTTGTCAATTACCGCTAAGACATATCCTCACTCATTCACTCGATGAACAAATTAATGTGTTTCTCTCGAGAGACAGAAAACGAAAAGTAGATCGCAATTAAGGAAAAAAAAGTCAGCCAATACACAACTGAAGCAGCCAGGAGGTCAAGGGCGTTAGATTGAGAACATATTAGAAGTATACTCAGAACCAAGGATGGAGACCTTAGCATGCTGAAACAAACCATGTGTTCTTTTTCAGAAGTAATGTCATCTGAAAATTGTGAATGCCACTTTGCAAAACTGTAAGCAGAGAAATGAACACAACAAAGCTATATGTGCTTTGCAATTTTCTTTTCTCGTGATGATATGCTATAGTTTGCTATGGAATCCTATCTACTACTCCTTAATATTTGCACCTTATGATTTGAACGCTCGTCAGAAATATAGATTAAACATTACCCAACTGTTAGGTGCTTAATAAATTGGTTTATTACATCACTGAGGAATGTTTTACGTTTTGAAAGGTTGTTTAAGATAGAAATGGGATGTGTGGTGAATTGGGAAATGCCCTTGTATATTATTCTTAGATAATCCCATATTTATTGTACTATTGAAAGAGCAGCGTGTATTTCTAAATACAACAGATTGTGTTAGCTCGTTGAGCACTTCCCTTATCTGTAAGTAATACACTCCACAGTAAGTGTAACTCAACTAATTGAACAGAACAATGTACACTGATGGTGTCCCTAAAGTAGACAATTATTGAAGAATTTACGTTGATGAAGAATGGTTCTTGTATGGTTGGTTTGGAAACATATGCAGTTGTTTAAGAAAATGATACAATTATGTGCTCTTTGTGAATGAAAATCTTGAATGTTGTGCATATGGATTGTTCCTACCTTGCAGCAAGCAATCGGTTTGTTACACTGGCAACGGCTAACAAGTTCTTGCATGCAAGCGTTGACAAACTAGTGATTTTGTTTTCGCTATTGCTCAAACACGATCCAACACTAAAATCCACAAATTATACTTTACAGCTAGCACATAATGCAAAATAAAATACACAGCAGTTCCTAACAGCCTACCTGTTAGCATTTGTTGAGACTTTGAAAACTATCCTGCTTGCATCAAAGAAGACAGGACGGGTCTTACATATAAATGCTGCTTGTTTGTTTAAATGTACACTAGGATCAACCTCACAAATACTGAGGTACTTCACATCTAGGGTCGCATTTATGGCATTTTGGCGTAGGGCAGTGCAGCAAGGCACTGTGCTACACTGCCCAGCGCCAAAGTGAAAGGGCAGGAATGCACCATATTTAAGCAATACAGTTAATTCTTGTCCTTTCTGCTGGCACTGGCGGCATTTTGGCAGCCCAACGCCAACGTAGGTACCCTTGCACCATGGTGATGGAGATTACCGCCATCTTGTGCTGTGACTGTGTATGTGTGTGTGTTTGTGTGCTTGTGTGTGTATGTATGTGTGTGTGTATGTGTGTGTGTATATGCGGTTGATGACGATTATTACTAGTTGACAAATGTTACTAATAAGGTATATGTTTCAATAAGAACATACTATGTCTAAAAAGAATTCCCTTTGGGAAACCACCATAACATACTTAATCACTCACTGCTTCATTCAAACACCTATTAACACAGGAATGTACCAGTAGCCAAAAGTCAAATATATGAATGGTTTATTCATCAATTAAAATACAATAGATCAAAAGTGATAAAAAAGGAAAAGTCAATCAACTCATAAAATCAAATACAATTTCATCAGGAATTATTAAAAATGTGCAGCAAAAACATTTATAACACAATGCACCACCATTTATAAGCTAGTGTCAATAATCCATTAAAAATACATAATTGTTTACAACATTACAATAACTCCAATTGTATGCATAGTTTATATACAACAAGACCAAGAAGCGACGCGTTTCGGTGGTATCAGCAGGTTCAAACCACCTTCTTCAGGCTTTATGTAAAAACGTAATCCAGAACTTTAAAATCGTAATATCAACGTGCGGTCTATGTAACAGGAAATGAGATCCTCCCAGTCTCTAGTGGCCAACAGGTCCCAGACTGCACTGGATTAAGATCCTCAAAAAAAAATATATCTCTGAACATAGGGCCTGTCGCAATCTGTGAAAATGTATCATCCGCTGGAGATAGGCCAAAAGGTACTGTCCTTTGTTGTAGTTCAAATAAGATCCCTCTTAGGGCCAGGATTTACATCAATTTCCTGTTCTTTGATTTCACCCTTCTTGATTTTTTAAAATATTAACAACGGGATTAAAAATCTCCGTTCCTGGTACCGATCGCCCGTCCTTGTAGGTAAAAAACCTGTTGGCCACTAGAGACTGGGAGGATCTCATTTCCCGTTACATAGACCGCACGTTGATATTACGATCTGATATACTTATTGTTTATATGTTTAGTTTTGAGGAATTACAAATTCCATATCTTCCTACAGAGAGTTAGTTATACAGAGATAGCGTTAAGATGTATTTATTCACAATTGTAGTTAAATTTAGCTCTTTGTATGGCTGTAGGATCTGCTTTTATGGTACCCCCACTTTTATTTGCCTGGTGCTATGCTGTTTCTGACTAGTCTGACTGGGATCCTGCTAATCAGGACCCCAGTCTCTCTGCTTTCTCTCCTAAATTGTTATGGTAATTACTTAGGTACATCCCAGATTGGATACTGGGGTACCATTGTAAGTCCCTAGTATATGGTACTAAGGTTCCCAGAGCATAGGTAGCCCAGGGGTCCCCCATAGGCTGAAGCATGTATTGTACCACCCATGGAAGACCATTCAAACTGTCACTACTGGCCTACCATTGCAGCTTGTGTAAGCTGGTGCTAACACCACTTATGAAAGATATAGGTTCTCTAAATCTAGGGTCACTGAACTTACAACCTATAAGTCACCCCTACAGCAGGCCTTTTCAATCCTGAAGGCAGGGTGCTCGGTTCTAAGTGTGATGTTGCCCCTGCATGAGCAGGACACCTCCTACAGCCTTCGGAGTCCATTCTCTCGGGTTGTAAGTGAGACAGCCATATAACATATAGAGGGGCACTGTGTCATTACGCGATGATCATCTCGAAACTGGGTGTAACGAACACTGTCATGTTTGGTATCAAACATGTATGATTCCAAGCACTTTAAAGGCCCTCCATTAGGCCCTCAGTGCTCCCGGTACCAGTCTTCTAGACCCAGACAGCACAACATGGCTGCTGCTGACCAGAGACATGATTCTGCCATCCTGCTGCTGAGCCAAGCTCGAGCAGGGGAAGGCAGAACAACAGGTATCCTGTCACAGGGAAGTGTGACCACCTCCCAGACAGGGTTTAGTTTATTGAGGCCAAGTGGGAGCGCTTGCCAGCGCCACCCAGTCTGCTGGAAGGGCACATTTGGTGCCCTCCTTGCATAGTCCGGTTCAAACCAGCTCAGAGAGCCATTGGCTCCCGCTCTGGCATGAAACTGGACAAAGGACATGAGAGTATACTCCCCACTGTCCAACCCCTCCCCTGGGAGGGGACCCTGAATCAACCTAATCCTTTCCTTAGGGTACTTAAGGGCTTACCTGAGGGTGGGTCCATAGATTCGTCGTGGGACACAATTCATTTCAGACTCAACTTCAACTTCGACCGTCTGGGCACTCTGGACTTCGCTGGACTTCGCTCTGGGCATCAAGGCTGCAACTGGGAAGGGAAGACTCCTTCTGCTCCTAATTTCTGTGCCCTGCTCATCTGCTGCAAACGTCCGTGCCTGTGCTCCATACAGGAAACCTTCCAAGGCCTGTGGGCATCCAAGACACCAGAAGGAATCTCCCTTGAGGTGAAGGAGTCACTTCCCTGCATCTGCAGGCACCGCAACTAAGCTGACCGGTCTGCTGATCCCAGGCTCCCACCAACTCCAAAAGGCTCAGCATCACAGGTGGTGGTTCTTCACATCCCTCGAGGCCTGCCCTGTCTCTCACCAAGTTTGAGGCCAGTATCCCTCATCGGAGCCGCAGGAAACGAACCCCTGTGCACCGCGTCGACTTGTCGTTGTAAAGGCTTGTTGGCTTCCTTCCATCAAGATCTCTGGGCTCCAAGTAGCCTACACCTCAAGCAACTCCAGTGACCAAGATCTTCATCCCCACCGCATCACTTGCACCATGGGCCTGTTTCTTTGGTGAGCTACTCAAGGTCCTCTTTCGACTCCAGTGCCTCCGGCCTGTGGGTCCTGTTGAGGGTCACCTTTGAATTCTTTGGGTTCCCCTGATTGCTCAGGGCCTGCTTGTGGAGAGTCACCTGGACCTTGCTGGTCCCGACACTGCACCTTCTTCGCTTTCCACATTGTTTGCAGTTGCTAAGGCTTGTTGGTGCTCCCGAGGGACACCGAGGCTCGTTGGTGATCCCGACGGACACCGACCCCTCAACTCTCGACATCCGATGAGGGACAGCTCATGAACAGCTCCTGGTCTTCCACAGCGTCGCCTGGCCCTCACAGCTGCAGCTCCAAGGTCACCATCATCTTTCCTGCAACACTCAACATTGGTGGGCACTCTGTCCCCTCTGCTTGCAGGTACTCTTTACCTTGAATCCATCTTTGGGTTCCACCGGACACTTTCACCTTCTCCAGCAGGGCATCTTCCTGAAGTCTCCCATTGAGTTTGACGACGGTTTCCGATGCCACTTCACACCTATGCACCCAGCTTCCCTTGTGCAGGTAACCTGGTTCCAAGGGTATCCACGGGTGGGGTGGCTCTCCAACCTCTTGTCTTCCACAGGATTTCATCAGGGTCCACTGGGAAGGGTCCTTCTTCTTTAAGATTGCAACTGCGACTTGCACGTTGATTTGTACGGAGAATGCAGTTGTGTTCCCACACTGCACACGACCTCTGTGGGGCTCCTAGATACTCCAGTTGCGTGGTTCCTTGGGTGCCGACACGTCTAAGTCCTCTGGGTATAGTCTTGACTCGAGTCGTGGTTCACATACCACTATTTTAATATATGGTTTGGTCTCCCCCTGGTGACCACTGTGTATTCTGTGCTACTTGCCTGTTTCTATTGAAAAGTATTGTGTGCATTGTGTATATCTCCGGCTAGGAGATATCTGTATGTGTTAGTGAGTGTCTTATAATAAATACATATTTTTATAAATACACTTGGTGGTTCTTTTACACTTAATCTATACATATAAGATTATGTTCTGGTAAAACAAGCTGCTTTACACTCCTTCTGTACTAAGCCTGAAGGCTACTCTCCACACCAACCACTTATAGAGCTTCCTAAGGTTGTCTAAGACCACTAAAATCACCATATGGGTTGTCTGGATTGGTGCAGGGAGCCCACTTACATAAGTGTGCATCATATACCAAGCCAGCCTCCCACTTTGGTGTGCAGCTGTTGGGTTTCAAGCCTGATTGTTTTACCAGATAATCTTGGTGTGGATTAATTGAAAAAACATCACTAATATTAGGCACATATAATACAGCTTAGAATAAGTATGTTCTACTGAACTTAGGGTTGGGTAGTTAAGGGTCTAGCACAACCCTTTCTCCAATCTCAGAGAGTTTAGGTCTCACTAGGTTAGGTAGGTACAACACCTCACTACACCTAGTATATCTTCTAAAGGAGAAGGCTGTGGCTCTCTGCCTTCTAGATACAGTGACCTAATGTTCCAGGAACTGAAGGCCCTGTGTTCCTCTGGGAAGCTTAATACAGGGAAAGTCCCTAATACTCAATGCCACCTAGAGGTGAACTGTTGGATGACCTACAGAAAACTAGTGGGTCAGAAGGACAGGACCGAGTGGGTGGGCAGGAGACAGAAGATGGGTCAGGAGGAAATCCCCTCTGTGACCTTGACTCTGGCCCTGACCAGGAGGAGTCTAATGACTCCCCCCTGATGAACTCAGATCCCCCAGAGAATAGTGAATATGGAACAGAAGGAGTCCCCAGAAGTGGGTCCCCCTTTGTTCCTCCTGGGAGAGTTCAGAGTAGACCAAGGAGGTCTATATCCTTCTCTAAAGAATTCAATGCTTCAGGACATTCTATAGGGACCTCCATATCTAGTAAGAGGGACAACTCTTTTGACAAGACTGCTTGAACTTGAGAAAGCAAGACATAGGCTCAGGCAAGATCAGTTGGCCCTTGACAAAGAGTCCCTAGAAGTCCAAAAAGCTAGGAAGAAATTGGGACTAGAGTCCCATGGTGGCAGCAACAGTGTCCCTAGAATCAGAGAAACATCTTTTGCCCATAGGAACCAGATCAAGATAGTCCCTACTTACCAGGAGGGGGATGACATCCTTAAATGGATCACTGCTTTGGAGAGGGCCTGTAAAGTTCAGAGGGTCCCTCAAGAGCAGTGGGCAGCTAGCTTGTGGCTCTCCTTTGATAACAAAGGTAGAGATAAGCTCCTCACTGTTAGAGAAGAGGATGCTGACAATTACTCAGTACTGAAGAGTGCTCTCATAGATGTGTTTGGCTTAACCACTGAACAGCATAGGATTAGGTTCATAGACACCCAGAAGGCACACACCCAGGACTGGATAGATTTTGTGGACAGTGCTATTAAGGCTCTGGAAGGCTGGCTTCATTGAAGCAAGGTACAGGACTACCAAGGATTGTACAATTTAATTATGAGGGAGCAGATCCTTAATAATTGTCAGAACCAGCTTTTGCACCAGTACCTGGTGGACTCTGATCTGACCTCTCCACAAGAATTGGGAAAGAAGGCAGACAAATGGGTTTGCACCAGGGTTAAACAGAAAAACCATGGTAATGGAGGTGACCAGAAGAAGCAAGATTCTTCTAAATCTCAGGATAAGGGTGGGGACAAGGCTAAAGATAAGAAAGAGTCTTCTCAAGGGCCCCAAAAACCTGCATCTGGGGGTGAGTCCCAAAGCTCCAAGAAAGGCAAAAGGAAACCTTGGTGTTACTTCTATAAGGTGAAGACCCATTGGACAAAGGATGCTCACTGTCCAAAGGCCAAGGAAACTACTCCAACTACCACTGTCCCTAAGGCACCTGCTTCCCCTAGCACAAGTACAAGTAGTATTACAGCAAACAAGGGATTAGTGGGGTTAACCTTATGTACTGAGATGGGTTCTGACTTAGTCAGAACTCCAGCTCAGGCTGTTTTAGTCTGTGATGGTGGCATGCATCTTGCAACCTTACTGATAAGTCCCACTAACTTCGGCAAGTACAGGCAACAGCCTTTAATCAATGGAAAAGAAGCAATGGCCTATAGGGATACAGGGGCCAGTGTCACTATGGTGACAGAGAAACTTGTATCCCCTGAACAGGTCATACTTGGACAAGTGTATCAAGTCAATAACGCTAGCAATGTCAGGACTGATCATTCCTGGCAGTTGTGAACCTCAGCTGGGGAGGGGTAACTGGACCTAAGAGGGTTGTGGTATCTCCAGACCTACCTGTAGATTGTCTGTTGGGCAATGATCTGGAAACTTCAGCCTGGGATGAAGTAGAGTTTAGGACTCATGCAGAGATGATGGGCATCTCTGCCAGTGTGTTTGCTGTCACAAGGGCTCAGGCCAAACAGCTCTCCACTGACAAAGCACTGGATCCTGAAAAAGTAGACCAAAGTGCTTCCCAAGAGAAGGAGCAGGAAGGGTAAGCAATTGCCCTCCTCCCAAACTGTCATTGAAGATCAGCCTCCTGAGGGAGGTGATCTAAGCCCCTGTGAAGGAACTGTCCCAGAGGAACTTGGGCCTGACCAGGCAGAGTTCTTGGGGGCAGGGGGCCCTTCCAGGGCAGACTTGAGTTTAGAGCAGCAAACCTCCCCCTCTCTTGAACCCCTCAGACAGCAAGCTGCTGCTGAGGTAGCAGGGAAGATCGGTGGGTGCCATAGGATCTATTGGGAGGATGAACTTCTATACTCTGAGGGTAGAGAGCCCAAGCCTGGTGCCACCAGGAGGTTGGTAATACCCCAGAAGGTCAGAGATGTCCTACTCTCCCAGGCATATGATATTCCTCTTGCAGGACACTTAGGGCAAAGCAAGACTTGGGACAGGCTTGTCCCTCACTTTTACTGGCCCCTAATGTCTGAAGACACAAAGGAGTTTTGTTGTTCCTGTGCCACTTGCCAAGCCAGTGGTAAGTCAGGTGGCACCACAAAGGCCCCCTTCATTCTACTTCCAGTGGTTGGGGTCCCCTTTGAAAGGGTAGGGTTTGACATTGTTGGTCCATTAAACCTTCCAACTGCCTCTGGGCACAGTTACATACTAGTGGTGGTGGACCATGCCACTAGATATCCAGAAGCTATTCCCCTTAGGAACACCACAGCTCCTGTGGTAGCTAGGGCCCTCATGGGAATCTTTTCCAGAGTGGGCTTCCCTAAGGAGGTCTTAACTGACAGAGGTACCAACTTCATGTCAAGTTACATCACTGCAATGTGGAAAGAGTGTGGAGTAAACTATAAGTTTACCACACCCTACCATCCACAATGCAATGTGCTTGTTGAAAGGTTCAACAAGACCCTCAAGGGTATGATCATGGGACTCCGAGACAAGCTTATGAGAAAATGGGATGTCTTACTACCCTGCCTTCTCTTTGCCTACAGAGAGGTTCCACAGAAGGGGGTTGGCTACAGCCCATTTGAGTTTCTGTTTTGACATCCAGTTAGGAGTCAACTGTGTCTATGTAAGGAGGGCTGGGAGCAACCTCTCAAACCTCCTAAACAGGACATTATGGACTATGTCCTTGGCCTGCGTTCACGCATGACTGAGTACATGAAGAAGGCCAGCAAAAACCTGGAGGCCAGCCAAGAACTTCAAAAACTTGGCATGACTAAAAAGCTGTCTTGACTGTTTACCAGCCAGGTAAGAAAGTGTGAGTGTTAGAGCCTGTGGCCTCAGAAGCTCTCCAAGATAAGTAGAGTGGGCCCCACACCATACTTGAACAAAAGGGTGAGGCCACCTACTTGGTGGACCTAGGTACTCCAAGAAGTCCCCATAGGGTACTTCATGTGAACCGCCTGAAATCCTTTGTAGACAGGGCTGACATGGGCTTGCTAATGGCAACTGATGAGGGACAGGAGGAAGAGAGTGGCCCTCTTCTTGATTTTCTCTCTCAGAACCCTGATGATGGGGTGGCCTTGGGAGACAGCCTCACTGACCAGCAACAAACTGATTGTAGGCAAGTCCTTCAACAGTACAGACATATGTTCTCCCTGACACCCAGTCCAACCACTTGGTGTACCCATGAAGTGGACACAGGTGACAGTCTGCCTGTCAAGAGTAAAATCTACAGACAGCATGACCATGTCAGGGATTGCATCAGGACAGAGGTCCAAAAAGATGCTGGAATTAGGGGTCATTGAGCCTTCAGATAGCCCTTGGGCTATCCCAGTAGTCCTTGTGCCAAAACCTCACACCAAGGGTGGAAAAATAGAGATGAGGTTTTGTGTGGACTACAGAGGCCTCAATACAGTCACTAGGACTGATGCTCATCCAACTCCCAGGGCAGATGAACTCATAGATACTTTGGCATCAGCCAAGTTTCTGAGTACATTTGACCTGACAGCAGGCTACTGGCAAATCAGACTAGCTGAGGATGCCATTATAAGAAATGGGGTAACCCAGTTTAAGTGTCACGGGACCTGGATGTCGATCAGTAAGGGCAACAATTGGTCCCTGACACACCTGAATATCCTTCAAATAGTAAGTATATCTACAAAGATTAAATACAAACACATCCAACAAACAATTCAATGATCACCAATAATAAATTAATTTGCCAATTTATTCTTTGTTTCCAAAACATGGAGAAAATACATAGGATATACTATATTGCACGGTTATTTTCAAAAGAAGGAAAGGAAAAAGTGAGAAATAAGTGCTCATGTGTAAGATAGCAAGAAAAGATAAGAGTACATCAAAGGATATTTGAAAAATACAATTTAAAATATTGCCAAAAACGAGGGATCCAACCAAAGTATATATTACAGCCGATCTCCCTACCACTGTGGGCCTACCCCTAATTACATTCACAATATCACTTTTTCTTTTATAGGTTGAGAGTTAATCTCAGAAAGCAATGGTGGTGGGGGTAGATGTTGAGTGTAGGCCCCTGGGGGGATTTGTCGACGTTTCGACCCTAATGCCAAAGGGTAAGTAGACTCCTCAGCTGCGGGTCTTCCTCAGGACAGGGAAAGGGAGGGGGACCTAAGAAAATAACCATGACGACAGAAGATGACCAATACGAAATGGATGTGCTCACAAGACCCTGCCAATGGTCAGAGTCACATATGTGAAAAGAAGTAGAAAACTCACCCGACCACAGTCGTGGTCTGATGTATAGGAATCAATCCAATGAGTCAAGAATTCAATAAAGTTGAAAAATACAGGGGACGAATCACCCGGAATTCTAAAAACAAATTACAAAACCAAACATAAGACACACACCGGTGTGCACATAGACATACAATAGACCAGTGAGGTGCCATATAACATAAACTCACGCGTTATGATCCTGCGGCGTGAGCCATTATATCAAGTCCGTACCACAAAAAATGTGGCACTGAGATCTGTCAATCTGTAGAGAGAACGTATAAGAATACTAAGGCCGTGACTTGTAAACTCGACCCCATACCACGATAAGCCGGTGGAGTTAATTACCTTAAATCAGGTCCAAGAAGGGTTAACCGCATCTGTCGTGTCTCCCAAAGAACGCCTCACCCGCTGACGTAATGCGGTGTGGGACCCGGAGGGATCAGGCGCTAAGTTCTAAAACCAAACAAAACGGCGTAGGTTTAAAATGAGCCGTATTTACCGCACTAACCCCTTCGAGCGTCTAGATCATGCTTCCAAGGTCAATTACCTTCAATATGGACAAGAGAGGGGCAAACCACATCCGTTGGTTTCGCTCGCGGCTAGGAGAAGTGGCGTCCTCAGCCGCTAGCTAGATAAAGAGACAGTGTTGCTCGCAGGCGCAAACCATCATAATTAATAAAGGGAAGACAGACTGGATGCGTGTCAGGCTACCCGGTGTGGTAGAATAAAGAAAAAAGACTCTGACAACATTTTTAACTATATAAGATATCGGAAATACTTCAATAAAAAAAATATATATATAATTCACAGGGTTATAAATAATATTCAGCCCGAGTCTATCAATAAGACAGAAATTTCAACAATACATACGAAAACATGAAATTAAAGCAGAGAGCCCGTCAGACACTTTGCTACATATGAGGGCATGTGATTGCGCCTCACTGGACAAAATACATATTAAATAACAAATACCATATAATACAATATTTACAAATGTGCAAAATAAACCATTCTGCACCACACACCATATATACAAATTAACAGTGTTGTATCTGCTAGTAGTACAAAAATTGAAATGATCTGTACACATCATATACAAAAGTGGGAGACAATGAAATGTCTCTCCATTATTCAGGGTAGCAATCTGTTGTGCAATCTCCTCGTACTCATTCAGACCTTTGTGTACTGTGTCAAAAATATGAATCCATTTGCACTCACGTGTGCTCAAGACATTGGCAAAGTCCCCACCCTGTACGTTGGTCATTACCTTTTCAATAACCCACCACCTCAGACTCTCAGCCGAGTGTCCAAAAGTGGTGAAATGTTCAACCAGGGGAGCACCCTGAACATTACAGCGTATCCTGCTGCAATGCTGCAGGATGCGTGCTTTGACCTTTTGGATAGTCTGACCAATGTATAAAAAATCACAGGGGCAAGCTATCGCATAAATTACACCAACTGCATTACAGTTCGTGTGTTGTCGCATATTGTGCGTGTAATTGTTATAGGAGCATTGTTTTATTTCTTTAGTCAGAGGACAAGCCTTACATGCCCCGCACTTAAAGTGTCCCACAACAGGTGCAACATTCCAGAGTGTCGTCTGGGTATCCCTAGGTTTCTTGGGAAGTAATGATTTCACAACATAATCCCTTATATTTCTTCCTTTCTTGAAGGCATGCATAGGTGGCTCTACAATGCCATCTCATCTGCCACAAGGTGCCAGTGGCGGTTCACGATCTTCTTAACCTCAGTGCTCTTAGTACAAAATGTAGTGACACACACAAGTCTTTCCAGCTCCGATGAGGTTTTTTGTTTCGGTTCCAAAAGGACCTCCCTATGGCAAAACCAGGCCCTTTTACGTGCCTTTTTTAAGAGACTTCTAGGATAGCCCTTATCACTCAGACGTTCCAGCAAGTCTGCTGATTCCTCAAAGAAATCCTGTTTGCGACTACAATTCCTACGTACCCTAAGGAATTGCCCGTAAGGGAGATTGTCCCTGAGGTTACGTGGATGATGGCTCGAGTAGCGCAACAGGGTATTCCTTTCACTAGGTTTTCTATAAAGTGTGGTGAACAACTCCCCTTCCTCCTCTTTGATTAAGATATCAAGAAAGTTAATCACATTCCTATCAAAATCAAGGGAAAACTGAATGTCTTGAGATTGCGCATTAAGCCATACGTGGAAATCTGTAAGTTGCTGTTCTGTCCCTTCCCATATCATTAAAACATCGTCGATATATCGACGCCATAGACCAATGCACTCTCTATATGGATTGATCTCACTGAGGACATATGTGTGTTCATAAACGTCCATAAAAATAATAGCTAGATCTGGGGCAAAACTGGCCCCCATAGCCACCCCTTTGGTTTGTATATAGAAATCACCTTCAAAATAAAAAAAGTTTTTTGTCATAGCGATTTCCAAAAGACGGATTATGAAGTCAGTGGGAACTTGCCATGGCCTTGGCCATTTGTCAAGGGACACTCGGATGGTATCAAGCGCTGCTCTTTGGGGGATGTTTGTATACAGTGACGTTATGTCCATAGTCACCAAAAAGTTAGTACTACTGTTAAAGGATCGCCCATCAATTAGCTGTATTGTCTGCATAGTATCCCTTAAATGTGCTGTGGTGTTCTCCGCAATAGGTTTAAGGAATATATCTATATATTTGCACAAGGGCTCCAGGACAGACCCACATCCTGAAATGATGGGTCTACCCGGCGGATTGTCCAACCGTTTGTGCACTTTGGGAAGTGTATATATCGTAGGCATCCTAGGTCGGTCATTATTCAAGTAGTCATATTCATGCTTGGTTAAAAAACCTTCATTCTGTCCACATTCAGTGACTATTCTTATGATGTTAGATACCTCTTTTGTTGGGTCAGTGTTCAGTTTGATGTAATTGCCCTCCACTCTTAGTTGTGATAGGATCTCCATTCTGTAATCCTCACGAGCCTGAATGACAATAGCACCCCCCTTGTCAGCTGGTTTTATCACTATATCAATATTATTTTTCAGTGATTCAAGGGCGTGCCGTTCTGATCTAGTGATGTTATACTTAGTGTAACGTTGCTCAGTGAGGAGCTTACTCACGTCTCGCATCACCACTTGCTCGTAAGCTATAATCTTATGAGACATCAATTGTGTCGGTGGGTTGAAGGTAGACGGTGGACGCAGTCCTGTGCTCGAAAAAGTAGGTTTATACGGAATTTTGTTAAAATAATGCTTGAGACGTACTTTTCTGAAAAATTTATGCAACTCAATTTTCAAATTGAAAGTATTGGGTAGGTTAGTTGGAACAAATGATAAACCCTTTTCCAGGACCTTTCTCTCCTCTGGTTTCAGGACATAGTCCGATAGATTGATCAGAGGGCTGTCATATCCCTCAAATGGTGGAATTACCACCTGTAGTGCTGTCGTCTCGTTTGGATCTCTCCGTGTGTCTCCGGACGAAAATGGACCTGCTTCTTTACCCTGCCCCTGCCTTGGTTCCACAGTGGCTGAGCCCATCCCCTGGGTCGTCCCCAGGGTCGTCCCCTCCCTCGGTAGTCCTCCCATTGTCCCTCCTCTAAAAAATGGGTGGAATAGTCCGGGTGGGGGTGGGGATGTGTGGAGGAGCTAGTGCCTGGTCTCTCAGGTTCCCCTTCAGAACTACTATTAGCTGAAGAGTCAGAAAACGTTGTATACCTTCTGTATCCTCCACGACCCCTTGTGGAGTACCTACCCTGTATCTCTTGTTTGTAATAACCTTCTGCTAAGTAGGGGTAAGTTACCTTCTTATCATAAAACTTGAGATCTTTGGCAAGTTTATCAATTTTATTCGATTGAGTGTAAGTATCGAAATCTTTAATGGTCCTTTCTAGGCGCTCTAGGGCCTCTTTTGCATTGCTCAAGGATTTATCATCAATAATCTCTTTTTTGAGATCAGCAATTTCTTTCATTAAACGCTCAACCTCTTCCAAAGCTGTTTCCACCCCAAGCACCATCCAGTGCCTGGAGCAATTATTGGAGATGAAACTGAAGTTACCCTTAAACTTGGGGTTATCTACAAAAATGGCCGGCTCATTACGAACTTGCAGACCAACAGGGATCACATTTGCCTGCAAATATTTTGTAAGGACATGGCCATGCAACCTTGTCCTAATAAGCTTTTTCTCAAGTCTCTCCAATTTATTCACTTTGTCATTTAGAGTAAGATCAATACTAGTTGAGGTAGACCCTAGGAAATTACCACCTCCCTGGGCTAGTAAAAGTCTATCAATGTGGTCCTCACTATAGGACAAAATCTCCTTGTCAGACATGTCCCAAGTACAGAATCCAAAAAGTAAATCAACCTGTATTGTAATGTACCCCTACACGTGTAAGTACTGAACAGAAAAAAAATATATGCAGTTATTAAATACTAAACATAAAACATAAATGAATAACATAACATACAAAAATACATAAAACAACCCTCGAAGGAATCCCTGCTCAAGAAAACCATTATAAGAAATGGGGTAACCCAGTTTAAGTGTCACGGGACCTGGGTGACAATCAGTAAGGGCAACAATTGGTCCCTGACACACCTGAATATTCTTCAAATAGTAAGTATATCTACAAAGATTAAATACAAACACATCCAACAAACAATTCAATGATCACCAATAATAAATTAATTTGCCAATTTATTCTTTGTTTCCAAAACATGGAGAAAATACATAGGATATACTATATTGCACGGTTATTTTCAAAAGAAGGAAAGGAAAAAGTGAGAAATAAGTGCTCATGTGTAAGATAGCAAGAAAAGATAAGAGTACATTAAAGGATATTTGAAAAATACAATTTAAAATATTGCCAAAAACGAGGGATCCGACCAAAGTATATATTACAGCCGATCTCCGTACCACTGTGGGCCTACCCCTAATTACATTCACAATATCACTTTTTCTTTTATAGGTTGAGAGTTAATCTCAGAAAGCAATGGTGGTGGGGGTAGATGTTGAGTGTAGGCCCCTGGGGGGATTTGTCGACGTTTCGACCCTAATGCCAAAGGGTAAGTAGACTCCTCGGCTACGGGTCTTCCTCAGGACAGGGAAAGGGAGGGGACCTAAGAAAATAACCATGACGTCAGAAGATGACCAATACGAAATGGATGTGCTCGCAAGACCCTGCCAATGGTCAGAGTCACATATGTGAAAAGAAGTAGAAAACTCACCCGACCACAGTCGTGGTCTGATGTATAGGAGTCAATCCAATGAGTCATGAATTCAATAAAGTTGAAAAATACAGGGACGAATCACCCGGAATTCTAAAAACAAATTACAAAACCAAACATAAGACACACACCGGTGTGCACATAGACATACAATAGACCAGTGAGGTGCCATATAACATAAACTCACGCGTTATGATCCTGCGCCGTGAGCCATTATATCAAGTCCGTACCACAAAAAATGTGGCACTGAGATCTGTCAATCTGTAGAGAGAACGTATAAGAATACTAAGGCCGTGACTTGTAAACTCGACCCCATACCACGATAAGCCTGTGGAGTTAATTACCTTAAATCAGGTCCAAGAAGGGTTAACCGCATCTGTCGGTGTCTCCCAAAGAACGCCTCACCCGCTGACGTAATGCGGTGTGGGACCCGGAGGAATCAGGCGCTAAGTTCTAAAACCAAACAAAACGGCATAGGTTTAAAATGAGCCGTATTTACCGCACTAACCCCTTCGAGCGTCTAGATCATGCTTCCAAGGTCAATTACCTTCAATATGGACAAGAGAGGGGCAAACCACATCCGTTGGTTTCGCTCGCGGCTAGGAGAAGTGGCGTCCTCAGCCGCTAGCTAGATAAAGAGACAGCGTTGCTCGCAGGCGCAAACCGCCATAATTAATAAAGGGAAGACAGACTGGATGCGTGTCAGGCTACCCGGTGTGGTAGAATAAAGAAAAAAGACTCTGACAACATTTTTAACTATATAAGATATCGGAAATACTTCAATAAAAAAAATAAAAAAATATAATTCACAGGGTTATAAATAATATTCAGCCCGAGTCTATCAATAAGACAGAAATTTCAACAATACATCCGAAAACATGAAATTAAAGCAGAGAGCCCGTCAGACACTTTGCTACATACGAGGGCATGTGATTGCGCCTCACTGGACAAAATACATATTAAATAACAAATACCATATAATACAATATTTACAAATGTGCAAAATAAACCATTCTGCACCACACACCATATATACAAATTAACAGTGTTGTATCTGCTAGTAGTACAAAAATTGAAATGATCTGTACACATCATATACAAAAGTGAGAGACAATGAAATTTCTATCCATTATTCAGGGTAGCAATCTGTCGTGCAATCTCCTCGTACTCATTCAGACCTTTGTGTACTGTGTCAAAAATATGAATCCATTTGCACTCACGTGTGCTCAAGACATTGGCAAAGTCCCCACCCCGTACGTTGGTCATTACCTTTTCAATAACCCACCACCTCAGACTCTCAGCCGAGTGTCCAAAAGTGGTGAAATGTTCAACCAGGGGAGCACCCTGAACATTACAGCGTATCCTGCTGCAATGCTGCAGGATGCGTGCTTTGACCTTTTGGATAGTCTGACCAATGTATAAAAAATCACAGGGGCAAGCTATCGCATAAATTACACCAACTGAATTACAGTTAGTGTGTTGTCACATATTGTGCGTGTAATTGTTATAGGAGCATTGTTTTATTTCTTTAGTCAGAGGACAAGCCTTACATGCCCCGCACTTAAAGTGTCCCACAACAGGTGCAACATTCCAGAGTGTCGTCTGGGTATCCCTAGGTTTCTTGGGAAGTAATGATTTCACAACATAATCCCTTATATTTCTTCCTTTCTTGAAGGCATGCATAGGTGGCTCTACAATGCCTATCTCATCTGCCACTAGGTGCCAGTGGCGGTTCACGATCTTCTTAACCGCAGTGCTCTTAGTACAAAATGTAGTGACACACACAAGTCTTTCCTGCTCCGATGAGGTTTTTGTTTCGGTTCCAAAGGACCTCCCTATGGCAAAACCAGGCCTTTTTACGTGCCTTTTTTAAGAGACTTCTAGGATAGCCCTTATCACTCAGACGTTCCAGCAAGTCTGCTGATTCCTCAAAGAAATCCTGTTTGCGACTACAATTCCTATGTACCCTAAGGAACTGCCCGTAAGGGAGATTGTCCCTGAGGTTACGTGGATGATGGCTCGTGTAGCGCAATAGGGTATTCCTTTCACTAGGTTTTCTATATAGTGTGGTGAACAACTCCCCTTCCTCCTCTTTGATTAAGATATCAAGAAAGTTAATCACATTCCTATCGAAATCAAGGGAAAACTGAATGTCTTGAGATTGCGCATTAAGCCATACGTGGAAATCTGTAAGTTGCTGTTCTGTCCCTTCCCATATCATTAAAACATCGTCATAGACCAATGGACTCTCTATATGGATTGATCTAACTGAGGACATATGTGTGTTCATAAGCGTCCATAAAAATGCGGAGAACACCACAGCACATTTAAGGGATACTATGCAGACAATACAGCTAATTGATGGGCGATCCTTTAACAGTAGTACTAACTTTTTGGTGACTATGGACATAACGTCACTGTATACAAACATCCCCCAAAGAGCAGCGCTTGATACCATCCGAGTGTCCCTTGACAAACGGCCAAGGCCATGGCAAGTTCCCACTGACTTCATAATCCGTCTTTTGGAAATCGCTATGACAAAAAACTTTTTTTATTTTGAAGGTGATTTCTATATACAAACCAAAGGGGTGGCTATGGGGGCCAGTTTTGCCCCAGATCTAGCTATTATTTTTATGGACGCTTATGAACACACATATGTCCTCAGTGAGATCAATCCATATAGAGAGTGCATTGGTCTATGGCGTTGATATATCGACAATGTTTTAATGATATGGGAAGGGACAGAACAGCAACTTACAGATTTCCACGTATGGCTTAATGCGCAATCTCAAGACATTCAGTTTTCCCTTGATTTTGATAGGAATGTGATTAACTTTCTTGATATCTTAATCAAAGAGGAGGAAGGGGAGTTGTTCACCACACTATATAGAAAACCTAGTGAAAGGAATACCCTGTTGCGCTACTCGAGCCATCATCCACTTAACCTCAGGGACAATCTCCCTTACGGGCAGTTCCTTAGGGTACGTAGGAATTGTAGTCGCAAACAGGATTTCTTTGAGGAATCAGCAGACTTGCTGGAACGTCTGAGTGATAAGGGCTATCCTAGAAGTCTCTTAAAAAAGGCACGTAAAAGGGCCTGGTTTTGCATTAGGGAGGTCCTTTTTGAACCGAAACAGAAAACCTCATCGGAGCAGGAAAGACTTGTGTGTGTCACTACATTTTGTACTAAGAGCACTGAGGTTAAGAAGATCGTGAACCGCCACTGGCACCTAGTGGCAGATGAGATAGGCATTGTAGAGCCACCTATGCATGCCTTCAAGAAAGGAAGAAATATAAGGGATTATGTTGTGAAATCATTACTTCCCAAGAAACCTAGGGATACCCAGACGACACTCTGGAATGTTGCACCTGTTGTGGGACACTTTAAGTGCGGGGCATGTAAGGCTTGTCCTCTGACTAAAGAAATAAAACAATGCTCCTATAACAATTACACGCACAATATGCGACAACACACGAACTGTAATTCAGTTGGTGTAATTTATGCGATAGCTTGCCCCTGTGATTTTTTATACATTGGTCAGACTATCCAAAAGGTCAAAGCACGCATCCTGCAGCATTGCAGCAGGATACGCTGTAATGTTCAGGGTGCTCCCCTGGTTGAACATTTCACCACTTTTGGACACTCGGCTGAGAGTCTGAGGTGGTGGGTTATTGAAAAGGTAATGACCAACGTACGGGGTGGGGACTTTGCCATGTCTTGAGCACACGTGAGTGCAAATGGATTCATATTTTTGACACAGTACACAAAGGTCTGAATGAGTACGAGGAGATTGAACGACAGATTGCTACCCTGAATAATGGATAGACATTTCATTGTCTCTCACTTTTGTATATGATGTGTACAGATCATTTCAATTTTTATACTACTAGCAGATACAACACTGTTAATTTGTATATATGGTGTGTGGTGCAGAATGGTTTATTTTGCACATTTGTAAATATTGTATTATATGGTATTTGTTATTTAATATGTATTTTGTCCAGTGAGGCGCAATCACATGCCCTCGTATGTAGCAAAGTTTCTTACGGGCTCTCTGCTTTAATTTCATGTTTTCGTATGTATTGTTGAAATTTCTGTCTTATCGATAGACTCGGGCTGAATATTATTTATAACCCTGTGAATTATATTTTTTTATTTTTTTTATTGAAGTATTTCCGATATCTTATATAGTTAAAAATTTTGTCAGAGTCTTTTTTCTTTATTCTACCACACCGGGTAGCCTGACACGCATCCAGTCTGTCTTCCCTTTATTAATTATGACGGTTTGCGCCTGCGAGCAACGCTGTCTCTTTATCTAGCTAGCGGCTGAGGACGCCACTTCTCCTAGCCGCGAGCGAAACCAACGGATGTGGTTTGCCCCTCTCTTGTCCCTATTGAAGGTAATTGACCTTGGAAGCATGATCTAGACGCTCGAAGGGGTTAGTGCAGTAAATACGGCTCATTTTAAACCTACACCGTTTTGTTTGGTTTTAGAACTTAGCGCCTGATCCCTCCGGGTCCCACACCGCATTACGTCAGCGGGTGAGGCGTTCTTTGGGAGACACCGACAGATGCGGTTAACCCTTCTTGGACCTGATTTAAGGTAATTAACTCCACCGGCTTATCGTGGTATGGGGTCGAGTTTACAAGTCACGGCCTTAGTATTCTTATACGTTCTCTCTACAGATTGACAGATCTCAGTGCCACATTTTTTGTGGTACGGACTTGATATAATGGCTCACGCCGCAGGATCATAACGCATGAGTTTATGTTATATGGCACCTCACTGGTCTATTGTATGTCTATGTGCACACCGGTGTGTGTCTTATGTTTGGTTTTGTAATTTGTTTTTAGAATTCCGGGGTGATTCGTCCCCTGTATTTTTCAACTTTATTGAATTCTTGACTCATTGGATTGATTCCTATACATCAGACCACGACTGTGGTTGGGTGAGTTTTCTACTTTTTTTCACATATGTGACTCTGACCATTGGCAGGGTCTTGCGAGCACATCCATTTCGTATTGGTCATCTTCTGACGTCATGGTTATTTTCTTAGGTCCCCCTCCCTTTCCCTGTCCTGAGGAAGACCCGCAGCCGAGGAGTCTACTTACCCTTTGGCATTAGGGTCGAAACGTCGACAAATCCCCCCAGGGGCCTACACTCAACATCTACCCCCAACACCATTGCTTTCTGAGATTAACTCTCAACCTATAAAAGAAAAGTGATATTGTGAATGTAATTAGGGGTAGGCCCACAGTGGTAGTGAGATCGGCTGTAATATATACTTTGGTCGGATCCCTCGTTTTTGTCAATATTTTAAATTGTATTTTTCAAATATCCTTTGATGTACTCTTATCTTTTCTTGCTATCTTACACATGAGCACTTATTTCTCACTTTTTCCTTTCCTTCTTTTGAAAATAACAGTGCAATATAGTATATCCTATGTATTTTCTCCATGTTTTGGAAACAAAGAATAAATTGGCAAATTAATTTATTATTGGTGATCATTGAATTGTTTGTTGGATGTGTTTGTATTTAATCTTTGTAGATATACTTACTATTTGAAGTATATTCAGGTGTGTCAGGGACCAATTGTTGCCCTTACTAGCTGAGGATGCCAAGCCAAAAACCGCATTCTTAACCCCTAGCGGGCATTATCAATTTATTGTGATGCCCTTTGGTCTGGAGAATGCACCAGCCACAATTCAGAGGTTGGTGAACAAAGGCTCAACAGGTATGGAAGCCTCTAGTCTAGTTGATATAGCTGTCTTTAGCTCCACCTGGGAAGATCTCCAGGTCCACCTCAGAAATGTTCTGGAGGCCCTGCAAAAGGCAGGCCTCATTTCAAGGCCACTAAGTGCCAGATAGGGCAGAGTAAGGTTGTGTACTTGGGCCACCTGGTAGGTGGAGGCCAGGTTCAACCATTGAAGAGCAAAATCCAGACCATTGTGGACTGGGTTGCTCCCACTACCCAGACTCAGGTCAGAGCTTTCTTGGGCCTGACTGGGTTCTATAGAAGATTTGTAAAGGGATATAAGTCCCCATGCGAATCACTTAAGGTATCACTTTGCCTTATTGGGATTAGCTACATTGTGCAGAGGAGGCCTCATTGAGCAGACATCATTGACCAATCAGGAGACAAGCAAAATGTAATCTCTTTTTTTGCTCAAAATCCATTCCCCTTTCCACCATATCTACCACTGGCCCTCATATTTCTGCATATGTGGTCACTGGTGCAAGTGGTGAGAGGTAGATTAGAGCAATGCTACTATTCGATTTCCACATGGAGTTAGTGTACACCTGACAAAGGCCAGCAGATGGATGAGAAATCATAATTTTACATAAGCATAACAGATGGCAGTGCCACTTTGACGACAAGATTGAGATGTTTCTTAACATAGGGTAAATGTCCAAATATAATTCTGAGGCCTTAGTGGAGAACAGTGAAAAGAAGGAGTCACCATAGAACAACTCTTGCATCCACTAATAGACATAAATATTACAGTTAAATAGAGATCAACAAGAAGTTCATATTAAACCATAAAGCTTCGGAAGGGATTTGCCATGTACTGTTTGCATTTCTCAGGCCATATGAAGATGACACCTTCAGGTGGAGCATATTGCAAATAATATGCTGGTACCTGAAGACACCTAACTCGTATACCTGATCCTCCATTGACTCCAAGTAAAAAACAACAAGCAAATGAGTGAGTTACTATGTAATCACTTGACAGGCCAAAAGACTTATATTTTTTATTTCAATGGGTTTTTAAAGCACTCATACTTCTGTGGGTCTTTTGGCCCTAACAGATGTTTAGCTGGTTGAGACTATGTTTTCAATATCTGATGACAAATGAGAAAGTTAGGTGTTGTCCTCAGCTCTGGCAGTAGTCCATTTTGGAGTTGGAGGCAGCAAATGAGAAGATTCCACCCATATAGCACAATTAAAATAATAGAATACATACAAAGCTGGCTCAGATTCGTTTTAATGGTCAACTAGGTGCCTTGGCCTTGATTTTTACTGCCAACAAAGAACTAGTTGACCATACCAATTGAATGGAAGACAATATAGGCGGTTCAGCAGGAGCAGTTTACTATTTTTGGTAGCACCTTTGAATAATATGACTGCTGTGTTTTGAAGCTTTTGATATGTTTTTAGTTTTTGTGTTTTTACAAGGTAGGATGACACTTTTACCATAGCCTAGTCCCAAGGGCATCAGAGCCTTGAACCTTGACTGCCGGTAGTACTGGGTTGACTTAGTTAATGAAATTGTTCATTTTGAGAATGCAAATGAACAATTCAAGTCCTGATGTCAGCCAAATCCTTAAGGTGAGCGACAGGTCAGCATGCTTTAGGCTTTCCATGTTCTTAATCATATCTATTGCACTAAGATGCTGGCCAAACAATACAGTGTGAATGTCCACCAGTGTTTCACAACAACCAGAATATCTGTCCTTGGTGTATTCAATTTCAGAAACTACTGTCTATCATGTCATTTAGAGCTAGCAGGCATAGAATAAATACTGGGTTTGGATAAGGAGCACTGATATATTTCATGACCAGAACGTTCTGGACTGCATCAAAGCTTCTAGAGGCTTTAATTAAACAAATATATGAGAGGGTTCAGTACTAAAGTAAGCCATTCCCTACTTCAATAAATCTTTTCAGGAGAATTACATAACTAGTGTTGCCAGGCATGTAGTCAAAGTTCGTTTGTATGCTTATTAGTGCAAATTAAGTGAATCTTTGAGGTTGAAAACCACCTTTCAGTTGATCCAGTAGGTCACAAATCTCCTGATCAGTTTCCACGTAATTAACACCTACTCCGGCTCCCTCTAGTAAATTTGAGGGAATAGAATGCTTGAACAGAATGAATACCTCTCAGATGGTGAGGGTCCCATGATGCTTTTTGAAATGAGTAAAGCTATACTTTTAATTCAACTTGTCAGCGCTCATTAGATGATCCATATGGTATACAGACTTTAAACAGTAAGTCACCTTGAGTGCCATTTCATGGAAGGATGTTGTGCAATTGCATTTTGTGTGGTGGGGGATCTTACTCCTAAATCAAAATAAAGCCTTGTTTCTCTTGTGCATGTGCTAGATGTATACCCTTTGTCAAATGTTTAAGTGTAGAAAAATGACAACTGAATAGATTTGATCAATCTTGTTCATAGAAAAAGAGCTTCGGTACTACGTATAACATTTACAACTGGGTGTATTGCGTAAGGGGTTCCAGCATATAATCAAAGCATCCTTTCCTCACCAGTGCACATTTCTGACCCTTTACCACTTTCAGTGCTGTAGTAAACCAATATGGAGATTTTCGCTGTTGGGATTTTTGTGCTATATTTAATGGTATCTGAGATTCAAAGAGATGATGTTTTTGAACAATGTTTGCCACTGAGCACATAAGGTTGTCATAGGAGTAACTACTAGCAATAACCATAATATGGCAGTTGATATTTAGTTCTTCTCATATCATATTCAGAATATTTCGAGCAGATGCTTAAATTCTTGAGAGTGAAGTACTTTCATATTATAGGGAAGGAAAACTTTTATGTTCTGACCAAGTGGATGAATTAGGTTGATTTAGCTTTATCATTTTGTCATCAATAAATCAGATCTGATGTGTGGACATTATTGCAATGGGATTAGAGAGTAGTTTGAATAATTTCTTTTATCATCACCTTGAGGAGGACCAAATGTATCTCTGGAGCAATCAATGTATAGATCTAGACTAGTAGAGTGTTGGGGCCAGCCCCTTTCCCAGCTGATATATTAAAAAGTACTTCTATTAGCTCCCCCAGAGTGATTTCCCCTTTGCGACTATTACCAACATTCCTAATGTGTGGAAAGAAGCAATAATTTCAGGCTCCCAGAAGAAGGGGACAGATCCAGAAGACCCATCACCCTCTTTCTTTTAAAAAAAAAATAGATTTACACTTTTTTTCAAACTGCTTGCTAATAGGCTGTCCAGGGAAATGACCCCAATAGTTTCACAATTTTAGCATACCTTCATACCTGGGTGTGATGTAACCTCCCATACAAATCTTGCCACATGTCTAAACACACATGGCTAAAGATTGAAAGAACCTGTAAAAATCATAGTATAAATGCCTAAAAGTCCTTTGACTAGGGGCTCTGATGGTTAAGAGTACAGGTTTTAATATTTTTGCAACACAGGGAAGTACACGATAGGTTTGTCCACTTTTCCCGCTTCTCCTTTCCATACACCTGGAACACTTCATTAGAAAATTAGCCTTTGAAATTGTATCAGTCAAGGTGGGAACACCAATCAGTAAACATGACTGTATGCATAGATGATATAGCACTCAATAGAGCAGACCTGAAGGGAGCTATGCAGTCTACTCAAACATTGCCACCTGAATTCGGTGAAGTACCAGGCTATACTTCAAATGAAGCTAAACCAAAGATAATTCTGTTGGGGGGAAGATGTAAAATGACAGAAGAGTAGTAAAGAAAACCAAATACATGTGGGTAACTCTAACCAGAAATGCTCTAGATCTCTTCAAAGAATAGCACAAGCTTCTAAATGCTGGATGCAGTGCCCTAATCATAAGATGGAACCAACTACAAGTATTTTTTAAAGTGGAATGAATAATATAAAAATGAGTGTATTGCCTAAGTTTTTGAATCTGTTCCTGCCATTGCTACTTTATAATGCACTGTGTTTTTTTGTAGATGAAATGTCCTCATATGAGAATTTATCTTTCAGGAGAAAAACAAAAACAAAAGAGTATATAGAATATTAGAACTGCCTGAAGAATGGGGTACCCTCCTGATTGCTGGCTCTATCATTCGGCAGCAATATGTAAACGTTTATATACACTTCACAAAATTTGGGAAAGTTGCTATTTTCCTTGATGTATTCCTATCCTTAGCATTACACTAAGTCCTATTCAGATTTGTCAGTCTTTAGTTCCTTAAATAAGTTAAATAAAAGATCCTTGCAATCTTTTATCAAGTCTAGACAGACATACGTACATTTTTGGAACTCCCACCAAACCATTCCATAAGTGTCCCTTGCTGACATACAGATACACAGCAAACGTTTTACAACTTTTACTGTAATATTTGAAAGAAGCATAAAATGTGAACTTTAGTTGATGTCTTTAAATATTTGCATATTAGAGTGTTCATGTTGAAGTTTGTCAGCCATGACACACCAGTCATGAGGTTGTTTGGCAGACAAGGCCCTACCAATAAATGACTTCAAACATACATTAAAGAAAGAGAGATCTGATAACTTGCTCGAGTGGGAAAATAAATTAGGAAAATAGACTGGCACACTGACTTTTACACTTATATTAATGGTGCACTATCCTATATGGACTTTAATCTGATCCCACAAGGCTTCAGGACTTTACAATGTTGTACTGTCTGTGATCCACTGGTCCATATGTTGCTGCTTTGCTGCACCACACAACACAGAGGGAGCATTCTCTTATGCTTCCTGCAAGTTTGTATGTACTTATTCACAATCAGTACTCTCTGCACCACTCTCTGACACTCACACAGTCCTGCAACCACACACACAACACTCCACACTCACATGTATGCTCCTCAACACCCGCTCACTCACCGAACATGCCACAGAGATCTGGGAACTGCTGCACGACATTGTTCCTTACCTACATTTTCCCAAGGAAACCTGGCTGAGTCCTGCATTGGCACCTAACATTGTCACAGCCATCCCCCCGGCTGCAAAAATGCCAGGCAAGGCAGACTTCACTAGCCTGGAGGCTGAATCACCATCATCCACAGAAACATCATTGGCTACACCACATTCATGGGCACGTCATCCTCCAACATAGGACACCCTTTGTTCAAGCTCCACATCACAGCCAACTTCACACTAAGTAGCACTCTCATTTACAAACCACCGGGACCGTGCACCAACTTCACCAACACCATCATGGATGTTGTCGCTACACTCATCCTGAGTTGCACCACTCGCCCTCAATGTTAGTAATTTCATCCTACACGGAGACCTGAACTTCCACCTGGAATACCACGCCGACCCCAACTCAAGAGCACTCATTGAAGACCTTAGAAGCCTGAGCCTCATGCAATGAGTAAAGGGACCTACCCACACTTCCAAGACCCTATTTTCACCAACTTCGGTCACATCTGAGTCGACGGGCTCACACTAATTCCCTGGACAGATCATGCCCTCGTCAAGTTGAGCATTTATGTCCCGATCCAACACACATGTACCACACCAGACAAGCATGCCCAAACTTGAACAACATCACTGACACTTCTCTCAACACCCACCGATCTCAACAACAGCCTCCCCAAAACCATCAAGAATTTTAACAATTGGATCACCTCCTACACCAACTCCTTGGACCCCCTCAAACAGAACAGTACAATAAGATCCAGACACAGGGATAATTGGTACATAAAGGAACTGAAATGGATGCAACGCCTCTGTAAACAACTGGAGCGCAAATGAAGAACAAACCAGGACAATGCAGACAGGAGCTGTTAGACTTGGCCCTTTTTGCAGGATCATACCGAAACATTTTGCTTTCACTCCTCCTTTTTTTGCTGAATTTGTTTTGTTGGGATTAGCACTTTACCACTGCTTATCAGTGCTAATGCTTCTGCTCTCTCCTCTAAGCATGATGACATTAGCTTATATCCTTTGACACATTTAATTTACGTGTAAGTCCCTAGTAAAAGGGTACTATTTGTACCTAGGGCCTGTAAATTAAATGCCACAAGGGTCCTGCAGCACTGGTTGTGCCACCCAATTAGGTAACCTTGCAAACCTGTCTCGGGCCTGCCATTGCAGCCTATGTGTGTAATTTTAAGCTACCGTTTCGAACTTCCAAAATAAACCTGTTGCCAGGCCCAAACCCCTTTTAAATATGTGTAAGTCACCCATAGGGTAGGTCCTGAACAGCCCTGAGGCAGGGTCCCATGTATTTAAAACGTTGGACATGTACTTTTCAGTTTTACATGTCCTGGTATTGAGAAACTCTTAAATTATTGTGCACTACTGCAAGGCCTACCTCTCCCATAGGACAGCATTAGAGTTACCTTATTACATTTAATGAGCTGTAACGTCCGATTGGGACCAGGTAGACAGTTTGTGTTTGCTCTCTAAAGAATTGTAATTAGGAGCCTTCTTTAATGGTAAACTCGGATTTTTTACCACAGTTCTGAAAATACCACTTTTAGAAAGTTGACATTTTCTTATCTTAACCATTTGGTTTCTGCCTGAGCACTCTCACAAAGGGCTTGTAACTAGTCTATTGTGATGCCAGACAAGCTGGGGCCAGGACCAGGGGGAAGGGGAGGCCTGCCACCTCAGGGAGGTGGAAACCTCTAGAAACTTCTACAACTTCAAAGTAGGACTGGTTATAAATATTGGACCTAAGACACAAACTCTTCAAGAGATTTTCTGGACCTGTGTATACTCTTTTAAGAAGAAGAACTGCTTTGCTGCTGAAAGAACTGCCACTTTGCTTGACTGTTGCTCTGAAGGACTGCTGCCCTGCTGTACTGCCCTGCTGCTGCCCTCCTACCTGGGTGAGAAAGACTGGACCTGCATCTCTTGAACCCAGGACCCCAAAGTGACTCCAAAGGCTAGTTGGCTGGGCTCCTGACTAGAACCTCAGGATCGGAAAGCTCCAACAACCTTGAAGCCAGCACCTGGACCATCTGTGGGTCTACCTTGCCAAGTGGTGGCACTCCATTCCTGGTGCCTTGGAAGTAGGATTTAGGTGCTCTGTCAGCCTCTGTGAATCCAGCTGAACAGATGTATCTCCTCTGCTGCATGACGCATCCTCGGCGCAGACCCTCGCATCCCTCATCGATGGTAGCCTCAACAGTGATGCCGGACTCCACACTGCAATCTCGCAGCTCCTCAGAATTGATGCATCAATCCAACTGCATGATGCATCCTCAATGTTGGACTTTACATCACATGCCCTAGTAAACAGGATCCTGGAGGATAAAGCAGGACCTTTGACTGCAGCCTTACCGCATCTTGGAACCGAAGCTTTGCTTTAGCTGTACGATGCATCTTTGATGCAGACCCTAGCAATGCTCCGCAAACCAGTATTTAAGGGATTTTGTTCAGCAGGCCTAACTGGGTCCCTGTAGCCAGCCCATGCTGCATCACAGTCAACCTGAATTTGTGACTTCGTCCCAGTCCAGCGCAACCAGATATCCACAGCTGCCGCTTTGTGATTTTGGCTCTAGCTTTGCTAAAATCTTTAAACCTGCATATCTTCGGTTCTACTGATTGGAGTGTTTTGGTTTTGATTTATTTATTAAAAATTATTCTATTTATATAAACAGGTGTGGGCACCTTTTGTGGTGTGTTTTCACTGTGTTACTATTTGAAGTGTTGCACAAATACTTTACAGATGACCTCTAAGTTAAGGAGATACTGCGGCCGTCATCCTCCTGGACCTCTCCGCAGTATCTCCCATTGCTGAAGAAATCCTCTGCGGAACATACAACACTTGCTGACTACAGATTGATCTCCCTGCTACCTTTCCCTGTCAAGGTCTTAGAGAAAATCATTAACAGACACTTCAACAAATACCTCAATGAACAACAACTCCTCAACAATGCTCAATCTGGTTTCGGACCCAAACACAGCATGGAAACTGCATAGGAGACATAATGAGTGTCATCCTCCTGGACCTCTCCGCAGCATCTGGCACAGTCTCCCAACCCATCCTCATCCAATGCCTACACAACATCGGAGTCCAAGGACATGCATTCAAATGGATCAACTCTTTTCTGACTGGTAAGATCCACTGTATGCCTGGCACTGTACACCATGGATGCCTGAGATCTAATTTGCAGAGTTCCGCAAGAATCCTCCATGAGCCCGACTCTCTTCAAAGCATAAATGATCCCTCCAGCCAGCATCATGCGCTGTCACAATATTAACGTCCTCTCCTAAGCCAATGCCATGCTCCTCAATCTCTCCCTTATGGGCAAGAAGGCCAGTACCCAGATATTGTTCGATGCCTGCATGGTTGTTGAAGGCAGCAGCCCCTGCAATGTTTCGCCGCTGGGAGGAACCTGCTGGGGGTGGGGGTGGACCCAATAACAGAACTTCAGGAGCGTGCCTGGCAGAAAGTGGCAATGGCGACGGCAACCTAACCAGGTTCCCCCCGAAATGCGGAGTTCAAACCAGCTTTTGGACACTGAAGCACTTCAGCAGAAAGCAGGAATGATTGCCCGGGGACCTGGCCAATTTATCTACTTCCTTGGCTTTGGCTTACTGTGCACTCCTTTGTTCTACTGAGTGCTGCTACAAACAGGAGTCTGATTATGGTAATAAGTTCATGGGGGAATCCATAACGGACGTCCCTGTGGAATGGCAAGTTCACTTCAGACTCTGCATGTTCTAAACACTCTTCTGCTGCAACAGGCTGAGCTGAACTGTCCTTATCAATTTCATCCCAATCGGCATTGATAAAAGGGTTATACAAAAACCCTTAACGGTCAGCTGCAGATCTTTCTGACTCTGAACTCTCAATGGATAAGGGGGCAGTAAGTTCTCATCAGCCGGTTGTTGCTTTGACTCCTCCTATGCCACAGAAAATGGCTGATAAGGTTGTCGATCGACAATACCTTATGTTTTACCAACCTAAGCATACGGAGCAATCGGAGAGTATGTTAACTCTGTGAATATGGTCAGCACTGCCCTGGGTTCACACAGCCTGCTCTTGGTGTGTCTAATTAGGTCCCACTCCCTTATAATTAATGTCCTAAAATATTGTGATCAGCAAGGCTCCAGACTTTGCAACTATTTCACTTGATCAAGAACCGGACCGGTCACAGCCCCCTAGGGTTACCTTGGATGACAAATTAGCAACTGCATTACCAGTGGCCCACTCTTTGCATCTTTGCCTCCATACATTGCTGCGGACTATCTTGTTAGAAGTCAGATATATTAAAACCTCTCAAGGCCAGGCTATGATTCATTTAGAGAGTAAGCTAAATAGTATTGATCAGAAAGTGTTTAATATCATCAGCAGGCTCAATGCGCTGGAACAGAGGGTTTCTACTTTAGAAGATCAGAGAAGCATTACTCAGAGTCACTTGAGAGGGCTTGATGAGGAACTAAGAGTGTTAAACGTCAAGCAAGAAGAGCTAGAAAATCATTCTGGGCTCACAAACCTTAGGTTGTTCACGTTGCTCGCTATATAAAAGTCATGCCCAAAGTTTACGCCTCACCACTTTCAAATGTCACTGCCGCTGGAAAAGCCTCGGCTTTGGTGAGGTTAGTAATTTTAAATATAGCAATACATGGATGGCGTGGGACCAATTGGCCTGGCAGAGCACATCCCACGAAAAAAGCTTTGGTTTAGTTTCTTGATAATCAAAAATCTGTTAAAGATGTATTCAGCATCCCTTTCAGGGTGTGCCCTAGGTATTTTAAAAATGTTGTTTTCATATAATGTACGGTGTATCACAGCTGGTACAGACAGATTCAACAGGTAGGTTATGTTTATCTGATTGCCAAACATATTCAGAAAATTAATAAAGAAACTGGGCTCAGATTTACGTTTAAAGAGTGGGAGGCATTGTGTCAATTTAGCTAGAAGTCATTCAGAGGCACCAATTTCAGACACATAGAGCTTTATTCTGGCTGGCTTCTTTATTATACCCATAAGTGTTTGAGCAGCTTCTTCCCTTTAGTTTGTAATCACTGTTTTAGATGCCATTGGGAGGGAAGAGGAGACTGGCCCAATGTCGTTCTTTTGAGCCCCGCTGTTCACGAGTTACGGAACCAGTTGGCAGACGCTTTAAGCCCATTGTTTAATAAAGCTTTTTTTTGGATCCCTTTACCATTTTATTTGGCATGATTCTGGGATACGCTATTTTCCATTATTTAAGCGTAGGCTCATTTTAACTGCAATCTTGGTTCTCTGTTCTTTGATTTTGCAAAGATGGAATTTGATTGATATACCGTTTTTGATTCACTGACACAATAAAATGAACAGAGTTACATTTTTGGAATTTGTTGATGCAAAAAGAACTAATCAATTGAAGAAGTATAAATGTACATGGGTCAATTTTGATTCTGCTTGAGTCTCTTCAGCATGGTAACATGATTATGCTGGCTTGTTTAACTCTCTTATTGATATATATATATATATATATATATATATATATATATATATATATATATATATATATATATACATATATATATATATATATATATATATATATATATTGTTTTTCCTCTGATCTCACTGTATGTATCTTTTTATTGCCATTTATAATCATGTATTCTTATATGATATTTTTAATACCAATAAAAAATTAATAAAAAATGGTTCAATACTTGCATGATTGAAGTCACCTACTGGCTGAAGACCAACTTTCTAAACCTGAATATCGACAAGACCAAAATCATGATTTTCTGGAGAAGCACTTCACCATGCGACTCCACCTTGTGGCCAATAGAGCTAGGACTGACACCTACCCTCATCCACCAATGCCAAGAACCCTGGGAACATTGTCAACAGCAAACTTTACATAACCACCCAAGTCAATACCATCACCACCTCATGATTACATACCCTGAAGATGCTGAGGAAGATTTTCAAAGGGCTCCCACACACCCTGGTCACAAGCAAGCTGGACCATGGGAACACCCTCTATTCCAGGATCAACAAAAAACCCACAAGAAGGAGCAGACCATTCTGAACTCGGAAACCAGAATCACTCTCAACCTCCCACGCTGCACTCACATCACATCACATCTGAAGGAGCTCCACTGGCTCCCCATTCACAAATGAGCACAATAGAAACTCCTCACCCACACTTTCAATGAACCACATAACACTGGCCCAGAATACCTCAACAATCAGATCTACTTTCACAAAGCTTCCAGACACCTCCGCTTATCCGGACTCCTACTTACACAAATCCTACACCTACAGAAAACTAGATTGGGCAGTCAAGCCTTCTCCTACATGGCTCCTAAAGCGTGCAACAACCTGTCGCTGCATATAAGAGCCTCCTACTCATTTCTTGAATTCCCCAAAAAGCTGAAGACCTGGCGTTTCGAATAGTCCCATTAGGACCAAGGTGTGCCTAGACTCACACTTGCTCGGCGCCAGGATACCCGCCTGGGTTATAGTGCACTCTACAAATTTTCATAACAGTACAACATTATTATTTTACCGAAGCCAAAATACTAAAGAGCGTAATAGAGGACTCTATATTTTTTGGCAATAACGGAGATGCTCACATTGGTGCATAATTTAACAGCAAAAAACTTGAAGGCAAATGTCACCACTATCCTCTGTGTGGTGCAATAATTTCAGCAAGGCTCATATCTTAGACCTGCTCAGATCTCAAGCCATAAATGGCATCTGGAAGTTACGGAAATTACGGCATAGATTTGACATTTAATTCATGTCCTTTATTGATGACATTGAGAGCAATCATGGAGCAGATATGATGTGCAAATAATTTGAAATCCCTATGGTAGGTTTATGTATATTGAAATGTCTTATTTAATAGTATGTATTGCCTTTTATCATATATCTTTATTTCTTTATAAAAATGTTTTCTATTTTATATGGTGAATAAAAATAATTAGAAAAAGTAAGCTACCTGGAATATGCTAAAAAATTCTACACTGTTAATTTTTTTTTTTACTCGGAAAGTGATGAATAATCCTTTACCTGCCCCCACCATCCCAAGGGATGTCCTACACTTGGCTGCACAAGAGGGCTCTAATGAATTTTAGAGTATTATGACTCAAACATACCATGGAGGAGGAGTCATACACATGTTTCTGACGTTTCTCATTTTCAGCTGCTTTTCTGAATCTGGCTTTTTGATATGTACAAAGATAGACCAGTGGGCAAGAGAGAGGGGCCCCACAGAAAAAGGGGACAGAGCACTGTGTCAACAGTAAGAACAATTCTCCCCTTTGGAAAATCAATCAGACATATATAGGTCTTTAGACCAACAAACAATACTCTTCTCTCATACCCCAAACATTTACAATCATAAAGAATATCATACAACAATCCATTATTGTAAAATGCTCATATCAATTATTATACAGTGATATTTTCCAAACATTAAAAACATGCAGTGGTAAAAAAGGAGGTTTCACAATCCACAATGACAATTATACAAGAATCAACCCCCACCCGACAATGAGTGCAAAGATTCATCTAACAGTAAAAATATATTTTTTTAAAACAAAGACAAATTTCAAAAGGGGAGAGAACACAAGACACTACACATGAATGTATTCCAGTGTTGCTGGCCTGCTGCAAGCATAAATAGTAATATGTTGTATTTAGCTGGATTAATCATCTACCATATTACAATGTATAGTAGATCCTGCATATGCTATGGTATACTTTGCTAAAGTTTGGTCATGCTTGTTGGGTTGGCCACAGCAAAAATATTTGCTGATATGACTGGATCCAAATCACCCGGACCAGGTGTAGGGGGCAAAGTCAGAAATAAGTCTGTTGATTCTTGGGAGAATTAATTTTCTGAAGTGTTCAAAGACACCCTGGGGCAGTTTAAGGGATTTATGCACAAGATAATTCTGAAGAGCAACATTGTTCCCAAAGCTAATAAAGTGAGAAGTGTTCAATTTGTTACGCAGGACCCTTTGAGAAAGGAGTTGCAAAGCTTGCGTGTGGATGATATCATAGAGGAATGGCTGGCTCCTGTAATGATGGCAAGAAAAGGTAGTGTTTGGATTTGCATAATTTGAAATCTGGGTGGACAGGCACTCATTGTCCAACATTAGTGAGATGCTGACAACAGTAAAGGGAGCAAAGTGCTTTTTAACCTTAGGATTGTCATAAACATGTCACCAGATTTCACTTCATTCAGATTTCAGGGCATTGGCTGTCTTCCTGATGGTTATGCCCTAACTTTTTAAGAGGGTGGTAAATGTGACCAATTTTCAAGATTATATTAATGTCTTTCCAGAAAACAAAGAGGTTCACAACAACACACTGAGGAGAGTGTTGGAATTTCTCAGAAAAAGCAAACTAGCTTTAATGAAAGAATATTGCAAAGATGGTATCAAGGGGGTGGATTATTTTGGGCATTGGTTGGACCAGAATGGAATTTCATCTAAGTTGAAGTGGATTTTACCTATCAAAGATGCCTCATCTCCTGTCAAAAAGGATCAGCTAAAATCTGTCCTTGGATTGGCTGAATATTATTCTCACTTTACCCCTGTGTATTCTGACAAAACCAAATATATGCATAAGTTGATGTTGAAGAATGGGTGGTTTGCCTGGTGTGATGGTTGCAAAAAGAATTCGGTGAATTAAAAAAAATGCTTCTGCCTCAGTTCTAAAGGCTTTTGACACAAGAGAATAATGCACTATTCACACTGATTCTAGTAATGTTGATTTGGGTGCTGTGTTGTTACAGAATAGGAATGAAAAGGAGATCACTCAAAAAAGAGGAAAAGAAGTACTCCACCATTGAGAACGAGGTGTTAGCTTGTTGATGAGGCATTAAGTATTTTAAGAAATTTGTGTGGGGTGCTAAATTCACTGTTTGCACTGACCATGGACCATGTGTGGATATGTGTACCACAACAATGTTCAGTAGAGCTTCTGCAAGAATTGCAAGGTTGTTTTTGAGATTGATGGAATATTATTATTCTGTTCAATATTTTCCTCCAAAAAAATGTGGTGGCAAATTGCTTATCACAGTTTTTAGACCTGACATCCTTGGTGTGCTTTACTCCCAAACATCTTGCCTTCAGTCTTCCTGTTAGCTGACTTCGCTTTCGCTGGTTTAAGGACTCTACACACTTTACCACTGCTAACCAGTGCTAAAGTGCTTGTGCTTTCTCCTGAAAACATGTTAGAATTGGCTTTTCACCCAATGGAATATTTAATTTACTTGTAAGTCCCTAGTAAATTGGCACTACCTATACCCTGGCCCTGTAAATTAAATGCTACTACTGGGGCTGCAGCACGGATTGTGCCACCCACCTAAGTAGCACTTTAAATATGTGCCAACCTGCCATTTCAGCCTCTGTGTGCAGTTTTAAAACTGCCATTTCGGCCTTGCAAAGTAAACCTTTTTACTAGGCCTAAGCCTTCCTTTTTAAAACATATAATTCACCCGTAGGGTAGGCTCTAAATAGTCCACAGGGCAAGGTGCAGTGTATCTAAAAAGTAGGACATATACTTTTAAGGTTTGTATGGCAGTGAAACACTCTTAAATTTGATTTTCACTACTGCAAGGCCTACCTCTACCATATGGTAACATTGGAGTTACCTTATTATATTTAATAACCTGTGATTTCCAAATGGGAACAGTTGACTAGTTCATGTTTAATGTCTTTGAATTTGTAATGAATAATTCTAACTTATGGTTAAGTTGAATGTTAAATTACAATTTTGAAAATGCTACTTTTAGAAAGTTTGCATTTTCCTGCTTTAGCCATTTGGTGTCAAAAGCCTGGGTCACATGACTGGGTGTAGTTGACCATTGGGCTTTGTGTATTACTCTTAGACAGCCACACACAATAGGGAACTTAGGTGTGCCTGGATGGACCATCACTGGCAGGATGGGAGGGAGGAGCTAAGCACAGCCCCACTTACATTGGAATAGGATGTGTCCTGCCTCCACACAAAGGGCTGCATACCTCATGTAGCTAGTCTGGTGTCAGAGCAGGGAGGACGAGGCACCTGTGCATAACAAAGGCATGCCTCTAGAAGCTTCTCCAAACTTCAAAGGAACAACTGGATATATATACTGAACATCAGATGCCAACTCTTCAGTACACTTCTGGACCTGTGGATACTCTGTCAGGAACAAGGACTGCTGTGCCACTGAAAGGACTGTCACTCTGCTGAACCGCTGCTCTGAAGGACTGCTGCCCTGCTGTGCTGACCTGCTGCCCTCTTGTCTGGGTGAAAAGGACTGGACCTGCATCTCTTGAACCCAGAACCCCAAAGTGACTCAACAACAGGTTGGTTGGTCTGCGGATCTGAAGCCTCAGGGACAGGCGTCCAACGACTTTGCACCTACAACTGGACTTTGCCATATATGAGTCTACCCTGTCAATGGTGCCACCTCTGTCCTGGACCATTGGAAGCGGGCCTAAGGTGCTCTGCCAGTTTCTGTAGATCCAGCGGAACTGACACATCTCATCTGCTGCGCGGTGCAGCCCCGAGCAGAACCGATGCATCTCTGCCACTGCATTGATTAGGCCCATCGCAAATCCCCGCATTGCCTCCACAGCCCGCTGCCTCTTCAGAACAGTTGCTGCACAATGCACCCTTGGCGCAAGCCCTTACATGCCTCATCGATGTCAGCCTCAACAATGATGAAGGACTCCTCATCGCAGCTCCTCAAATCTGACACATCAGTCCGACTGTGCAACGCATCCGCAACAGTGAACTTTGCAATGCAAGCCCTCGTCAACTGAATCCTAGGCAATCGTGCAGGACCTCGCATCGCAGCCTCGTCGAATCTTGGAACTGAATCATTGCTTTAGCTGCACAGTGTATTTTCGACACGGATCCTCACAACGCTCTGCAAGCCAGGATTTAAGGAACTTTGTGCAGCTGGCCTAACTGTGTCCCAGTAGCCGCCTCTTAGTCTCCTGCGCTCCATCATGGTCAGCTTGCAGTTGTGACTTTGTGCTTTTTAGCGCTATTTTCATAGAAATATTTAAAGATGTTAATCTCCAGTTCTACTGATTGGAATTTTGTCATTTTGGTCTTATTTTTTATTAAAAATCACTCTGCTTTTCTAACTCTGTGTGGGATCCATTTTTTTGTGTAGTGTTTTTCACTCTATTACTGTTTGAAGTGTTGCACAAATCCTTTTCACATTTCTTCTATAATAAGCCTGGCTGTTCTGTGCCAAGCTACTAGGGGGTTAAGCACAAGTTAATTTAGGGTCGGCTTTGCCTCACCCTAACAAGGATTGTGGTTGTTGCTTGAGCAGGGCTCACACCCCAATCAACCAACAGCCCAATTTCCTCTGCATGGTGTTCATAAAGAAGAGAAGGAGGAATATATTTTAGTTGCTAGTGTTTGCAGCATAACTGACGGTCGCATCTCACATGTATACTGGGTGGATGCCATACAAGGAGATGCTGGGTTGCAGGAATTAAAGAAATTTCTATCAGATGTTTGGCCCAAGATAGGTAATTTGTCAGACCAAGCATAGGCCTTCAGGAACATGAGCGTAGATTTATCCTGGGATTTGTGCCATGTGCTTGGAGTAATAAGTCATAGAAGACTGTGAATTATCCTCCTGTTGGGACAAATAAAAGGATGCCTCACGGAATAAGATTTAATTGAATACATCTGGTCCTTATAGAGTTCTAGTTTCCAGTCCAAAGTATGCTCTGGTGGTGGTTGATTTTTTCTCACATAGGTCAGAGGTAAAATGTACCCACCATGTGACCACAGATATAGTTATCGCCTTTCTGATAGAAAAATTGGTAAGAGAAGGTATTCCTGAAACCGTAGTAAGGATAATGGTGGTAAGTTTGTGTCGCACACTATGCAACCATTTTTGGGATCAAAGGGTGTTGAACACATTCGTTCCTCACTTTATAATCTCCAAAGCAATGAATTAGTTCAACCATGGAACAAAGTCCTGAAAGAAGGTCTTCAATTGGCTCTGTGTAGTGATATTCAATAGAGAGAAGCTGTTGGGAAGTTGTTGTGGGCATATTGCACCACACTTAACGTCAGAACCTGATGGACTCCGTTTGAAATCATGAGGGGAAGGAACCTAGGGCTTTGTTTAAGATTGTGTAGAGAGGGGGTTTAAGTAAGGAAGCAAGAGATGACTTAATTAAAAAAACTGCTTTTGATTTGATGATTGGTGATTGGGTTCGGTTTAAAAGGAATCACGGTCAGGGTAAGGGGTTGTCAACATTTTCTCGACCCTTTTCACTGAAGAGAGTTAATTTTTTTCTCTGTGTTGTTGAGTGATAGGAATGTCTGGAATCAGAAGAAAGTTGTGATGTTCCCTGACTGATGGAGCCTGAGGACAGAGTCAGGAAGGAGAGAAACACGATCGAAGCTGAGCAAGGATAGCAATATCCGGTCAGAGGGCCCGATTTACAGAGCTAACTTAAGACAAAATCCTAAACTTACTACCATTTTGGTATTCACAGAAGGCACTTACTCATTTTGGTATTCACAGAAGGCACTTACTTACTCATTTTGAGTAACTTACTCATTTTGAGTAACTTACTCATTTTAGTATTCACAGAAGGCACTTACTCATTGATGAGTAAGTGCCTTCTGTGAATACCAAAATGAGTAAGTTACTCAAAATGAGTAAGTTACTCAAAATGAGTAAGTTACTCATTTTGGTATTCACAGAAGGCACTTACTCATCAATGAGTAAGTGCCTTCTGTGAATACCAAATGAGTAAGTTACTCAAAATGAGTAAGTTACTCAAAATGAGTAAGTAAGTGCCTTCTGTGAATAGCAAAATGAGTAAGTGCCTTCTGTGAATACCAAAATGAGTAAGTGCCTTCTGTGAATACCAAAATGGTAGTAAGTTTAGGATTTTGTCTTAAGTTAGTTCTGTGAATCGGGCCCACAGTATGTAAGACACCTAAGTAGTTGGATGATTCTAAAATGTTTGACAAATTCACCTTCACAGGTTTAAAGAACATGTTTTTCATGCCTTAATGTAACAATAACTCATACTGTTAATAGTTTTTAGTTTCCCCAACATTGGTAAGCAATGTTATTAGGAGCTAACGTTGTAATCTCACAGTTGTATTGTTGTTGTTAAATGAAGGGAGATGGGTTGCATTCTATCTTAATACTTAAGGAAACCCGAAACGAGGGAAGTCTCGCGGGTATTCTAGATTGTTGAACGGTTCCACAGAATTCATTTGGGCGGTTAGCTGGGATGATCCCTCCCAACACCATTAAATATTAAAGTTTAGCTGCTTGGAGTATTCTAATTTCAGCAGGCCTACCCAACCCATGAGAGAGGAGCTTCTGCCTCCTGGACTACTAAAAGGAGACCTGCAAAGCCCATGGAGACTCCCTTTCTTCACCGTTTGCAGAGCACAGCCCCAGTGCCACTGTATTTTACAAGGAGGAGCAATCAAAAATATCAAGAATACAAAGACACCCATAGACCCAGCTTTTGCAGGCCTCCACAGACTGCAATGTGTGTAGAGCAAACCATGCTGTGTTAACTGACTGCAAGGAGAGGGAACAGTATGCAAGAGGTCTGCCGAAGATAAAGTCACTAGTACAAGACATGGTCCTGGAGAAAAATCAGAGCAACCGGGATCCCCATATTGCCATGCACCTTTCCTGGCTGAAAATTTCAAACCATGCTACCCTCAGTTATTAGAAGTGATGCACTGAGCTATGCTTTATTTCTGTAGCTCATATCTAATACCAATGTTTACATCAGAATATACTTTCTAGGGAATCTTTTTTACCTATTTCAGATTTTCTTGAGATTGAATCACACCTTCAAAAAACCGAGGCCATATGATTTACAAAGAGTAACATTGCTAGTGCTAGATCTTGAAACTCATGATCTGTAGGTGTAAAAGATCAACGCTTCAACCACAAGACACGGTATATTAATAGATACATTTGTACCTTGGAGGTAAATGTGCCCACCGAAATGAGGATAAGCCTAGTTTGAGTTAGCTCCTCTGACTGTCCTGCACCATTGTAAAGTAAAGGATATTCAAGCATGACACACAAAAGCAGCACAGATAGGTACTGGTGTACTGCAAGGGACCAAAATCATACATAGTGTTTTCTGTACACTGATGGTAAAACTCACAACCATTCTCAACCACATATTGAGATCAAGCATACATCTGACAGGGGAAGAGGGGACCAGAAGACTTTAAGGGACTGCGGGGCACAGAAGGCTCCATCCAAAGAGCATATGCCTATGCCTTATGTCAAGGCTGCAAGGCTCACTGGATCAGTCCAAGGGAATTGACTGCATACAATATTTCCATTCCTAAGAAGGGTTTGAGGACACAGAACATAATACAGTAGGCACTCCTACAAGAAAGAGTAGAGAAGAAAGCAATATTAGAGCATTCTTTCCCCTCCAACAGATATAGCTGGCACCCAGATAGGCGCTCCATGCAAAGTCCCTGCGCCAGCAGGTAGATAGAATAAAACAGGACTTCCTGTGGGAGGCTGACCCTCTTATAATCTTACCCTCCTCTCATCAAGGATGGGGAGGAGGAGTTATTCTAAACAAAATAGAATTAGGGCTTCAAGGTGCCCTTTTGGTGGGGTAGGTCAGCCTCATGGATTAGGATGGTAATAAGGAAGAGGTATGATGTGTTGATACTGGGAGAGTTTACCTGTGTCCAGATCATACCAACAGTATATTGTCCATGTATAACATTAACTTAGGGGCCTTACCAGTCATTTCAAAACCAAAGACTTCAGTCCGCAGAATTAGGGAAGATGACCTTTTTTATCAAGGGCTGACTCACACCTTAAGGGAGAGAGGGGTACTCCCTCTTTATTCCATTATGACTCTGATTGGAGCAGGACTCATCAACTGACACAAGCATTTACCACTGACACCAATAAAGTCATGACACTAAGTATGTTTCCTTAGTATAATTTTCCTAATAACGCTTTAGGTATTATGTAGACATACATCCCAAAGTCAAAGCGCCTGCAAGAAGACCTAAAATAAAGGACTCTGGTCAATGCCCCAGTGCCGAAATTATTCAATTGGTAGTCTCCAAGAATAGAACTGTGCTCCTCAGTCAAGGTGTGCCTTGCTGTTCTGCACTACAGGAAAATACCTTTGTTGGCAAGGCCTCAGCACAATTGTGTAACAGCATGTGTTTGAAAATGTGGCAAGAGGATGTTCTTTTGCAATTCTCTGCAGCTCCTAAAACATCTCTGTTCAATAAAGTTTCTGGTTTTTTTAATGCATGATCATGGCAAACGAGTTGAAGCCTCTGAAGGATGCAGTGCTACATGAAGGCAAAGACAAGAACCAGCAAAGAAATGCATAACTAATTGTTTCTCTATATTGTATTTTGACTCAAAGCATTACAGTACCGTAACACCCACTGAGATGACTGGAAAATTCCTGCTTGACTTCAAAGAAACACTGCATGCCTTTTCTGGCGCGTCCGGATATAATGTTTACCCCCTTGGTACATCTGTGCTTTTGGTTGCCCTTAGGTTTGTGAAGAAAGTCAAATTTTTTCTAAAGACCTGGAGCCTTCGGGTGTTGCAGAGACGGCTAATTAAGTGCTACCCATAAAATAATCCTGGCTCGATCAAAATGAAGGTGGATTCCTATTTTTGATATTATTCTGTGCTTTTTAAAACATTCTTGCTGCCATTTCTTTGGAACCACAGGAGCTGATAAACCTGGATTCCCATCCCAGAGTGTATAAAGTATTGCCATCAGCAATAAATGATGGAAAGTAGTCTGCTGCTCTGAAAAGCAATGGCAATTAGCGTAATATTAAAAATGCTATTCAGGAGCGCGCGGCGAGACAATATGGCCGCCACCTGAAGAGCTCCGTGACGACGAGCTACGCTCGTAAACAAAGGGAGCCTTTTTTTTCAGCGCTTTGACACGAAAATGCTAATTTCGTGCATCGGAAGGGGCCAGGATTAAGGAGGCAAGTTTTTAGACCAAAAACGGTCTGTTTGACACCCTTTTTCTCTGGTTCTCTATTTTGCCTCAGTGCTTCCCCACAATGCAGCCGCCATTTTGTGCATCTCTAACGTCGGACTTTCCACCACTGTAACGCCGTTTTTTCTTCACTCTGCAAATTCAGTCCACTAAGGCCTACACTCTAGTTTGCTCAACTGCAGGAAAGGATCTATATATTGTAATTGCGTCATTCCTACTTCCACCTTTATTCGGCTCCAGGATACCTCTTCAGTATATTTATTGAATTACTTACTGGTTGTACTTGTTATAGTGAACTGAAGTGTCGCAATTTTGTTGGTTATTTATAGACTCCTGATTTAAGTGATGTTTGCGCAACTCTCTCTCAGCTCTTCACAAATGCGCACAGGCTCTGACGCTGCTGAATAACGCCTTCATGGTTTCGTGCTGCTTCTGGTCTGAGGTCTACTTCTACACAATAATATTTGTTTGAAATGATAGCGCTTCAGCTACTTCTTTTGCCTCATTGACTGTATTCTTGTCACCTTGGAGTTTTCCTCTTACTTTAGGTGTTTTCATCCAGCTGCGTTTTTCAGGGTTTTTCATCATGGATTCTTCACACCCGAATAAGCCCCATGGGTCTACCGGGGCCACTTGCGGAGGTCGTAAGGATTCAGCTGTTAGCACCAGCAAGCGTCCCAAGAAAGACCCATCTTCTCCATCAAAATCACCGCTTCCTCTCACGCTAGAGGACATTATGGATGAACTGCGTCTTATTTGACCTTTCATGATGGATACCACTGCCACTCTCCAAAGAATTGAAGAGAAATGGTCTGGCCTGGATTCGAGACTTTCAGACGTTGAACAGAAAGTGAGTGATGCACAGGATGATGTTGCCAGAGTTGAAAGTCTTACTAAAGAAGTTACTCAACTTAAGAAGACTACAGAGGATTTGGAAAACCGCAATAGTCGCAAACAACCTACGCATTTACGGAATTCCGAAAGGTTCTGAGGGCTCGGACATGATATCTTTTTTGAAAACTCAAGTCCTGCAGATCGTTGGTCTCCCTAAATCCACTGACTTTAATATTCAAAGAGCTCACAGATTAGGACCTCAGAATGCCTCTTCCTCAACTAAACCAAGAGGTATTATTGCCTATTTTCTTCTATATTCTGACCTCATGGTGATTCTCAGCGCTGCCAAACAACACAAGCAGATGCTTTGGTCCGGTCATAAAGTCTTCTTCAGCCAAGATGTCTCCAAGCCAACCGCCAACCGGCGAAAGGAGTTTCTCGACCTCAGACCAGCATTGAGATCTATGAATGCACGCTACAGTCTTATTCACCCCTGCTTTTTCAAAGTGACCTATAAAGACAGAACTTTCTCCTTTGAAGATCCAGCCGACCTTCGGAAATTCATACATACTCATAAAGAAGATCTTATGGAATTGAGCAAACCTTAACTGTTATGTTATTTGTTCTATTTTCTGCTCATTAGGTCTTCAATATGTTGGCTGCAAAAGTGAATTGTTTCTCTTTTCGTTCCCTCCTCTTAGGTCTTCCTTGTGTAGTGTTGCTGCCGATGTTCATACCCACGTTGCCCTTACATTTGTAATGTTTGATTCATTCCGCTGTAATTTTTTCCTACTGTCTGGTAAGTTCCCTTCCTTTTTGTAATATCTGTCTACTATTTTTGTTTACGGACTTTATTTTTGTCCTTCTTCCCTATTATAATATGATAGACTTGTTTCTCCTCGTTGTTCCCCTTTTGGAGTGGCTGTCTTGTTCTTCGCCACCCCCCCTCCCACCTTAATGTTCTTCCTATGGTTGTACTTTATGACTAAAGCCACTTGGCTTTCTGTCATCTTCTTTCTTATAACTCTTATTGGGCGACTACACTCTCCCTTTCTCTTCTTCTCTCCTTTCTCTCACCTCTTTTCTCTTTTCTTCTCTTCCTTGTGTAGATCCTTCTCTGTACTTATTCCGCCTATACTTTTACACTTTTCTCTTATATTAATTAATTGCTCTCTTCTCTGCTTATCATTAATGATATATAAAGCGATATTCTTTAAATTCCTACCTTTTGGTCCCTTCAACTTAAATATATTCTATGGGCACATCTGGCTCTTTCTTTTGCTTCATTTTCTCTTCACTTTCTCTCTTATTGGCTCATTTTTAGGTCTCGGACTAGGCAGCGCATGCGCTGTCTCGTCGAGAGATGCTGTATACACTATAGTGGGGGAAGCTCCGCCCACTTTCTGGCTTTCTTTTTAATTGGCCGAAATCGTAAATGCCACATTCTGATTGGTGTTCGGCACGTTAGTCCCGCCTCCTGACGGCCATGACGTCATTTTTGTCCCTCCATGGCTATCGGCCCCTTTACTTTCAAACCAGTTCTGTTCCCCTGCCTCCCCCCGTTCCCTCCCGCAGTCCGTCACTTCTCTGGCCACCGCAACCCCCCCACCCACTCCCGTTCCTGCCTTCTTGCACGACCGCAGTTTTGTTTACAATGCAATAGGGCTCGCGTAAATACGAGTCCTATTGCATTTGTAAATGCTTGTCTTCTCCTCTGATTGGCTGAGTGGATTTGCACTCTTTTTTGCCTGACCTGTCCAGTCTCTCGTTTAAGTCGTGATTCTCACGGCTCCGTTACCCGGAAGCGGAAGCATGGCAGCTGTAATGCAAATGCACATCCTGCTTTACCGAGGGCAGGCAGGAGCTCGCGGCGCTCTCCATTACCAGGACCTCAATGGCAGCTGTAATGCAAATGCGCATCCTGCGATGCGCTTTACCGAGGGCAGGGTACGTGAATGTTATTTTATGTCCTCGTTGTGTCTGTCTCCACAGTGCAACACGTGCATAGTTCCAGATGATTGCTGACGCGTTATAATATGTTGGGTGGGATTTCCACGCACGTCCGACTTTAAAGCTGAGTGAACCGGGTTCGAGTCTAGCGGGAGGCTCATACTTAGGCTGTGATTTTGGACAAATCACTAAGTGCCTAAAAATGAATGTGTTCGTCTGTAACGCAACTAGTGCTTATGCACACATGGAGCCCTTGTTACCTGAAGGATCGGCGTCCGTTCTGTGAAGGTTCAATGCTTACACACGAGCCTGGCTTTGCTTTTGTGGCTCAGTTTCACTTGTCAGGAAGCACAGTGCCTATTTAGCAACTGTACCCTGGTGGCTGTCACAGATGGCCACCATCTTGTTATAAAAGCAATACAGGTGTACTGCTTAGGGTGAAAAGTCTGTCTAATGGAGTAAATGTGATATTAGCAAGCTCTATAATCGCCGTGTCAGCCATGCAGCACACCATTGTGAAGCATGGTTGTGCCGCTGCTTGTACACGATCACATTAATGAAAACTCATCCCACCGCGCAGGCATTTGAAAAATCTGCTGGGGATGCCAGATCTCGTTAAAACAATAGCGTGAAATGCGACTGTACCGCTCACAACGCCCCTCTGCTTATTGCAGTTCATAGCAATAATTTGCTCAAACTGGAATCATGCTTTCATGTCACATCGATGGAAACTCAGATCGCGGGAAAATTTGGAGAACACTATTTTAATATGGATATCTCGTGTCTTTGAGAGAGGCGGGACGTCATGCTGACCTCCAAACCAACCCTTCAGCAGGGAGGAAGCCTGCAGGCATGTCTCAAGCAGGCATGTCTGCAGGCAATCCAGCGTGTCACATTCCTTCGCACTGACAATGTCAAACGCTGCGGCCATTCCGGATCTCATGCCCTGTGAGTAAATCATATTAAAAGAGTTCAGCAGCACCGAACGACTTTTGATAGCACGTTAATGTAAACTGTTATTTCACAGGCTAACAAATTAAATTGGCATCTCCCAACCACCTCGGCTCAACGTTTCTTCTCCTACCTGGTCCGACTCCAGCCCGAGGCGCTGAGCAGAGTGAATGAATGAATGAGTAATTGGCATAGTCCACTCGCGCTGCACCAACAGCTTCAAACATTTCTTTGACAGTCTGCTTGTGGGCAAATCTTAATGCGGCTTGACTGTGACTGCACACGAGAGTCCCAGGTGCCTGGACACTTTTGTCGGTCTGACGTTTCCTTTTTATCATATACTTAACTTTCAAAAGCACAATTGGGGGCAGGCAGCGCATACCGTGCTTCAAAAAATCTGAAGCTATTAAAAAGTCGGGAAAGAGTTAAAGGCAGGAAATGGTGCCTCGGTGTTTAGTGTAGGGGCTAAAAATGTAACAAAAGCAAATCTAGAGTAATGCATCGGATACATCAATTTATATAAAGGTATAATACATTTGGGTAACTACAATGCTAATGGATTTTAGAGTTGTGCTGGCTTCTGAGTCCTAGTGTTTTGTTACAGCATAATTGGTACTAATCTGCTTTATTGTGCGGTTTTCAGATCGAATGTTAATGGCCGGGGGTAAAATAAACACCTAACTGCAGAATTACAGAAATAGCTGGCTTGGGGAAAGAGTGTCCTTTTGATACACTTTGCATTCACGTTTGTGCCCCAGGGTGCTTGTTTACCAGGTGTATTGCTTTCTGATGAGGAACTCTAGCTAATCACTTTAGCATTCTCTAGATTCCAGTCCATAGAACTTCTCTTCCACAAGCACCCGTAAACAATAATATTTTTCAAATCATGTATTTTCAGCGATATAACCACCGAAGGCCCTGATATTATATTAAAAACAGAGCTTTGGACTATACCATTTCCTGCTAAAAGGCAATATTTCTCTCCATGTGTTCCCATACGTGGCATGTCACACAGTTTGGTGCTTACTTTCCCTCCATGTTCAAAAACAGTAGATGTTTCACCACCCAGGCTAAGGTACTGCATAGCTAAATACATATAAGGTCCCAAAGCCGAGACCGTTTGCATTGCAAATGCTTGTTCTTTTTGTGGTCTTTTTTATTTATCTCACTATTCATTTTCTAAGTGTTATATTTCACTTTTGTTTATTTTCACCTAAATTTTATTGATGAAAAGTCTACGCATCATTTCATGGAATGTTAAAGGCATTCGTAACCCTGTCAAGAAACAACGGGTGTTGTCTCACCTTGCTAGATTGAAATGTCATGTTGCATTATTACAAGAATCGCATCTTAAGTCACAAGACTTGCCTTCATTAGGTAAACAATGGGTGGGTGAGATTTTTTGTTCTCCGGCTGTAAACAACAAAATGGAATTGTTATTTTATTTCATAAGTCATTGAATGTTCTCTTGCAAAATGAATTTAAAGACAACAACGGTAGATGGCTTTTTTAAACACTATAATCAATAATACCCAATTTTCTTTTTGTAACGTATATGGCCCTAATGGTATTGATCTATCCTTTTGGCATGAGTTCTCTACTCTTCTCTCCTCCCATGCAGATGAAAATCTGATATTAGGTGGTGACTGTAATCAACTTATGGATCCCTTCCTTGATCGGATATCCCAAACCAAATACGCCCCCAACAAGATGCAAAAGACTTTTCATAAGGCTATTATTTCCAGAGGACTTGTTTACGCATGGAGAACAAATCACCCTGATGTTTTAGAATTTTCCTTTTTTTCCCCCAGTGCACAGATCTCACTCTTGCATAGATTATATTTTTCTTACACAACCAATTTTACAATTCATGACCAATGTAGAAATTGGCTCCATTCTCATTTCAGATCATGCCCCCGTTATTTTAGACATGGACTATCCTTCGCCTGCACCTACATCTCGGCGTTGGCGTTTCAACAACTCCCTTCTCCTGGACTCTCAATTTGTAGAACAATTCATACTGTTTGCCAATGAATTTTTTCAGAACAATCTCTCCTCTGTCCCTCAATATCATTTCATTTGGGATGCCTTTAAAGCAGCTGCTAGGGGTTTTATATTAGACTATGTGTCACGAAAGAAAAAGAAAGCTTTCTCAGACTCATCATCTATCCTGAAACAGATTAAAACTTTAGAGCATAAGTATTTTACCACCAATTGCCCTGACACGTTGTCTAGCCTTATTAAGGCAAAAATGCAATATAATAAACAATCTTGGGACTCCGCTTGTAATAACCTCCTCAAATTCAATGTGAAAATGTATGGTGGTCGGAATAAGGCTGGTAGATCTTTAGCTAACTATCTTAAAATCAAAAAACAAAAATCTAAAATTGTTGCTATCACGGACAACTCTGGAATTCGGCATACTTCAGATGCTAAGATCCTAGATTGCTTTACCGATTTTTATACTTCCCTTTACACCCCGGAATCCCCCTTCTCCCGAACAACTTGACTCCTTTTTTCAAAATATCCCTAAATCCCCAGAGAGTAACATCGATCTCTCATCGTTGAATGTTCCCATTTCAGACAAGAGATCATTGAAGCAATCACTCTTTTACCCAAAGACAAGACACCTGGCCCTGATGGCTTTACTGTTCGGTTTCTTCTTCACTTTAAATCATTTCTGGTCCCTCAGCTCTTCTCTTTAATCAACCATTTTCATACTATTGGCGCATCACAAGGCTCTTTTACCCAGGCAATGCTTTGTCTAATACCCAAAAAAGATAAGGACCCTTCCTTATGTAAAAATGATATGCCCATTTCTTTGATTAATACAGACTGTAAAATCTTTGCCAAACTACTCGCCCTTTGTATTAATAAAGTAATCCCTGACCTTGTTAATATTTACCAATCTGGCTTCGTCAAAGGACGCTCTATCACAGACAACTCACGTACCTTTCTTAATATTATTCACTTGGCTTCTAAAATTGATTCACCTTTAGCTGCTATCACTCTCGATGCTGAAAAAGCGTTTGATAGGGTTAATTGGGAATTTATTTTCGGTGCATTAAAGTGGCATGGTTTTAGCCCTCCTATCATTCAGCTGTTATATTCTTCTCCCACTACTTCTGTTTGGGTTAATGGTAGTCAATCTCATTATTTTCCCCTCCGTAGGGGGACTAGACAGGGGTGTCTCCTTTCCCCACTCTTATTCATTCTTGCCTTAGAACCCTTTTTAGAAAAAATGAGATGCTCTCCACACTATAGGGGTTTCCAATTTAATAAAACTGATATTAAATTTACTGCATATGCAGATGATATTTTATTATATATTTCTAATCCGTCTACCTCCTTACCGGCTTTCTTCTCCTTACTACAAGAGTACTCTATTGTCTCTGGCTATAAATTGAATATAGATAAATCGGAAATCTTGCCCTTAAATAAGTTCTGCCTCCCTTCTATGTTTCAGGATACCGGCTTTAAATGGAATTCCAAACATATCAAAAGTCTAGGCATCCTTTATGCCAATACTATTTGGGAAATTATTAAAATTAACCTTGCTGACATACTTAAAAAATTATCCGCTTTGATTGATGATTGGTCTCCTCTTTTTCTTTCTTGGTGGGGTCGCTTAGCTACAATTAAAATAATGCTCCTTCCAATTATTAATTTTTATCTCTCTATGCTTCCTGTTTCTCTTCCTAGCTCTTTCTTTAGTACCATTAATAGTTCCTTATCCAAATTTCTCTGGAATAATCGCAATCCCAGGATTTCACTTGCTCGTCTTCAATTGTCCAAGGATTTGGGCGGTGTACACTTTCCCAACCTTAAACGCTATCACTCTGCTTTTACTTTGAAACAGATATGGCCCTTCTTATCCGACTCCACAGATTCTACTATAACAGCGTGGAGCTCATTGGAACAGGCCCAATACTCTCCTTTCTCCTTTATTTCAGCTACTCGCCTCTCTCAACCTCCGAAGCGCTTCTCTTCTCCTATTTTTGTTCACTCCAAAGCACTTGCTATTTCTTTGCTTAACACCCAACTTTCTTCTACAGATGTTGCCTCACGTATTCCAATCTGGTATAATAAACACTTAAAGATTCACAATAGAGCCTTATTTTGGAAAGAGTGGATTAACAAAGGTATTATCACACCTGCACAGCTCATGACGGATGGGTCCTTTATGGACTTTTCAAAAATCCTACTGTATCTCGTCTTCACACGCTCCACATTACCCCTTGTTGAAGGACTCTCTCACTCGTCTTTCCCTCCAGATGACCCCTATCGTCACTTCCGATCAAATCCCCTTACCTCCTATTGATTTCTCTATTCAATTTAAAGCTGCTGCTATATATAAATTATTATCTCATTCCACTAAGGTTAGAATTAAATCTAGTCTGGAGCTTATATGGGAAAAAGACTTGGCCTTAGATCTTTCCTTTCAAACATGGGACTCCCTTTGGTCAGAAATTCATACCTCCTCACGCTCTGCCAGCACAACACAGACTTTATATTATTTTTATAATAGACTTTTTTTCACTCCTCCCGATCTTTATAGATTTAAATACTTAACTCCCCAAAGTGTTGGTCCTGTCCCCACGAATATAGTGATTTTTTCCACATGTTTTTCCACTGTCCTTTAGTTAACTCTTTTTGGCCTCGTATTTGGTTGAAATTGAATGAAATTTTATCAACAAATGTCCCCTTCGATATCAAACATGTTTTTTTAGGCAGCTGTTCGTCTGTTTGGACTACTCATAGTAATGTGGGTAAATTTATCGATCTGTTTATAGCCATTACTTTTCAAATTATAACTACCAATTGGAAGGATACTTCAAAAATGTAGTTTCAAGCCTAGTGGAATTTGCTTTGTCACCATCATAGACTGGACCGAGCTTATGCCACTTCCACTGCTTTGTTGATCAAAAGACTTGCTGTGGTTACCACTAACATCTTTTCTTTCCAGGTTGAATACTTGATTTTGTTTATACAAAAAATACTTATTTCAAGTTCAACATATTTTATATTTCTAATCTTCTCTATCTTCTGTCTTATTCTTTATCTCTTTGCATACTCCTTTTAATGGATTTACATATCCATCTCTATCCCCCTTCTCCCCCTCTTCTTCCTCTTTCTCTCTTCTCTCTTTTTCGTCTCTTTTTCTCTCTCTTTTTCTTTTAAAAATCAATAAAATGCATTTGGTCTTTGTACAGGTTTTACTCTTAGAGGATGTTGTTTTCTTTTTACTCCTTAATTATTCATCCTATTGCTATATGACTTTGTACTGATGTTTTACTTTGTTTTTTACTTCAATAAAGCATTCTAAACTTTAAAAAAACAAATGCTATTCATGCTGCCAAAATCGAGCCTAAGCCCTTATGGACATGGGGAATACCTCAATGAAACCAGACCTCAAAACCCCAAAAATTTCTTTATTGATGCATGTATTGCCAAATTTATATAATGTTACCAATGCAAATGTATCTACAATACTTGTTTTCTTAGAAGCGTTTCATACAGCACTTTTGCCATTTTAAAGCACTGTAATTGGAACGAAGTTGAACGTGTTTCCCGACCTGGCGAACATGAAAGTCATCTAGGGTATAGCATTTTAATGTAAACATTGCTCAAAGTGCAGGAGATTGAAGAAAGACTAAAAAGGAGCGGAGATTTCTTGTGGACAGAGTTAGACTCTTCCGGCAGTGGGAGGATAGTTTCATTAAATAAAGGCCAGGCAGAGAAAACGCCCTAATGGGACCACTCAATTACTTGAAGGTCAAGGTTAACAACAGTAACAGTGGTAAGGAAAATCACTAGAAATAGGCAAAGAAAATGGTGGAGAGGGGGATAGGAAGTAAAGGAGCTAATGTGTTGAGACTCTGGCAGGTTGCGAGGAATCAAAACGCTGCAACAAAGTTGCTTGGTGCTCCAAAATACTGAGGCGGCCTCCTTGTAGGCTTTCCGACGCACACCTATTTGCACTTGGCATTGAAGAGACTCAATGACCAGAAAGATTTTAGCTTCCAGTCTGCCTGACAAACTCTGCCCCCAACACTGACTGTGAAGTACTGCCTACGAAGGAGGCCTGGCCTTTTATGTTGGGAGATTGGGGTGGGGGCAGGAAAAGAGGGCGGAAACAAACAGAGATCGTCAAAATGACAAAATAGTCTCTCGCAATGCAACGTCCTCTCGTCACCAGTGGAAGGTTACATGCTAGGCAATCAAGACACAGTGAAACCGAAAAGCTCCTTGAGATAAACATAAGAACAAGAGAGAGAGCCATTGAATCAGGAGCATGGAAATGAGATAGACAAGAAAGCCTTTGAATCATGAGAATGGGATGAACACAAAGCCCACTTTATGTCTAGATTAGATACAATAGGTTGTTTGCCAAAGGTAGAGCTGTCTGTAAGCAAGACCTAGAATCCATCACTTTCTAAGCAAGAGATCTTGTGACAATCTTCCAGGGTGTATGGGAACTCGACCATACTACCCGAACATGAGACTAGCACTAACTTGCAAGAATGCAATTAAATTCCTAATGGCCTACGAAGGACATTAGTGCAGAAAGCTGCCCAACCCTACTCCCCAGACCATGGATGGGAAGGCAAGACCGTACATAAACGATGCCATATAGGTCCTCTCTCCGGCAGTCCTTCTAGACTAGAGCATAGGGATATACTGATTATTACACCAGGGGCACAAGACCCACAACCCCATCAATGCATATCCTGAATCATGAGGTCATAGCAAGAAAGCCGGAGTGAGTGATGACCGACAACTGACACAGTAAGGCGGGCATACCCCACCCACTTTGAGGCACTGGTCTGGATGCCAGGCCCAAACGATTCTGAAAGTGGCCTGGAACAGACAGAGTACCATAGTAGCCCATAGCACTGACTATGAAAAACTAAAAGCACAAGCAAAGAGTCTTGGTCTTCAGACAGCCTTAAACCCGAAGAATCAAAAACAAGATTGGTACAGGGACCCACCCCAACTGGCACTGCAGGCAGAGCTTGCAGGAGCAGACAAATTAACAGTATGTTTTGTAGGTTTGTTTCTGTCTTTATAGGCTTCCCAAGAGGATTGTGGCCAGAGGGGGATGATGGAGGAGGAGGAGGGGGTGGGTAGAAGGACATTTTATTATAGCTAGGTTAAGTGGTGCATATGGGGAGATGAACTAACCCCACTAAAATATTAGTAAATGTTTGTGATTGTAAATATATGTGCTTGCTGCTGTCGTCATGCAGAGTATGTGACAGTGACCCTTCGCATCAAGATATAATCGTCTCCATTACAATTTACGGGATAAATTCCGATCCCCGTGCAAGCAAATGTTTGCACATGAATCAGAATTATGAGTTCTATATTAATTTTTAAACCTTTGTAGTATTCACTTGATAGATTATGGCAGCCAAATCTGCTGAAATGTATCAGGAAAAAGGCCCAGAAAAAAGGCAAAACATAGAATTTGGGGTATTAAAAACAGTTCTGCATGTTATGCCTTATCTTTACAAGTGGCAAATAGCTCACTTTCATGTAATGGAATCTACCATACTTACGGTGATGGTGAGTCAGATGTAACAAATTATTCCATCAAGAGCATCAGCACCTCATTATGATATTGTGAAAACATGCACAATGCTTTCATAACGTAGGCACTCTGAAACAACGGCAGGTGTCTCAGAGGATATTCAAAGTGCAAAGTACTCTGTCTCCATACTGAGGATTGACAATTACAATCTACAAGATTCCTTATTTGGGGTAACACATGCCATTTAATAACTCACTGGTCTCGCTTGAGAACAAATAATGCTTAGACTTAGTGCATCACAATTCTGCCCACCCTTTACACGTCACACAATCCATGACATATATACGTGCACTTAACAAGTTTCTTGTGTGCTCTAATAATACTAGTGTGAAGTGTTGCACTCAACATCTATATTAATCATGATTCATGATTCATTAATATATATCACTGTAGAATTAGAGAAATCATGTATCCATTGTATGCCCTAATCATGTTAAATTATATATTACTTAGAAATCGGATGAGAACCATCCTCATACTACTCTGTTTAGGTGATTGAATAAACCATCCTTACTTAGTAGACATGTACCCATTATAAAATGAAGTTAATCTATACAATGTGTTCCTTAATACATTAATTAACGTTTGCTGTTTAGATGACTGAATAGAAACCGTCCTCATCTATGTAGAATGTCATTACTTTAGAAACGACAAAAGTTTATGTAATATGCACTAATGTTATACGTAATTTTATTTAAATCTAGTTCTTAGACATACTTTCACACAATGATTTAAAGAGTTTAGTGTATGCCACATATAAGATGAGTTTAACGTACTGTTCATTCATATTCATTTGTGTTTGAATGTGCACACGCATATCAAATATGCACCGTTGAGTTAAACTTTTTAAGTTGTGACTGAAAGGCCTGATTAACATGCTGCATAACATATTGTTTTTCATTTTCTGCTAACATGATATTTCTTGCAAATATTCACATGCATTGTTAGTTCAAGATTAGATCCATTACTGTACTAGTGATGGAAAAAGAACCTGAGAAGAAAACCTTGGCGAAAGAACACAGAGAGCCATGGCGTTAAATGAAAACCCGTTCAGCAATATTACAACTTGTCCTGTGTGTGAGAAGACAATGTAATTCCCATGTCTAGTGTGGGGCACTTGGTGAATGTTACTGGTGAATGTTACTTAATATACAGCGTAACCTTAATATACAACATAACCGTATATATATTGTGACTGAGTGGAAATAGATTATTGTTCCATTTGTCCTATATATATCAATTGATCGGATGTCCACCAATGCTGACAGACTCTCAGAAGATAATCATTAAATCTTTTTCAAACTGTAAGACCAAGAACATTGTTTACTTGTTACTATACCCATGTAATTTGGGATACGTAGGAGAAACATCTAGATCCCTAGCAACACGACTAACTGAACACCGTTCGGCTATCCGCACCAAAAAAACATTAGCCCCATTGGTCAAACACTATTTGGAATTAGGACATGGCCCTGAAGAGATTGATTGGTTGATTTTAGAAAAAATAAGTCAAAAACCAGGCTCTGATCCGGAAAGGGTGAAGAAAAGCAGAGAAGTATACTGGATTTTTACCTTTGACACAGTATTACGAGGCCTAAATCAGGAAATCCCGTGGGAACAAGCGATACGTTACAACACAAGCTGAACCCTACCCATTCAATCAACTCAACTCCGTCTCCTCAAACTTCTCACTATCCCTGTTAAAAACATATCATTTAGAGATATACACAGGGGATATAATCGGATGAGGAGTATCCACTCTAACATAGGGCTCTATGCCAGAGTTGTTGGTAAACTTTTCTATTCCTTTCTATGAGATACATGGAACTCTTACTCAATAAGATATATAATTTCACAGGGATGTCCCATTCAGAGACATGTCCCTATGTCAGCATTTCCACTCAGTCACAATATATATACGGTTATGTTGTATATTAAGGTTACGCTGTATATTAAGGTGCTTATAGTAACACCCTTGCACTCATCCTTATAAGTATGTTGGCATAAGGTTTCAATTCTATAAACCCTTTGGTATTATTATCCTATTCGTAGTAGACAATGATGGGACATGTGTTAGTTTGCCATAGAAAGCCACGGAGAGTGTTCTCTAGGTACATTATTGACCATTTATTAACCATGACCACTGTGGTTCGTGGCTAGATGGTCCTCTTTTTCACTGTTCATAATGGGATTTGTGCTGCTTTATGATATTGGGCTACTACAAAGAGAAAAGTAGAAAAAAACTTTATCAAGTTAACAACCACATATACGTAAGCGCACAGGTGTGATTGTCCTTGACAACTAACAATAAAGTATTATTGACGCTGAGTCCTCACACACGATAGGATACGCGGCATCATGTGTTCTTGACGTACCGGAACGTCATAAAATAGGTTAGTGAATGCGATTCCAGTCACGCGGAGGATACTGTTGCAGAAGGAGGTATCCATACGGGGCGGCTTCAAAGCACATCAGAAGTAAGTCGGCTTTTCGATTATGCGAGTTTGTGTTATGTGACCAACTAGTTTCATCATAAAGGTTTCAGTCTCTGTGTCACTTATAGTGCCATTTTCTGTTTTAGACATAAGGAGGTATCCATATGGGGCGGCTTCAAAGCACATCAGAAGTAAGTCGGCTTTTCGATTATGCGAGTTTGCGTTATGTGACCAACTAGTTTCATCATAAAGGTTTCAGTCTCTGTGTCACTTATAGTGCCATTTTCTGTTTTAGACATAAGGAGGTATCCATATGGGGCGGCTTCAAAGCACATCAGAAGTAAGTCAGCTTTTCGATTATGCGAGTGTGCGTTATGTGATCAACTAGCTTCACCATAAAAGATACAGTCTCTGTGTCACTTATAGTGCCATTTTATGTTATAGACATACAGACTATTTTCTTTTCGTCTCGGATAGACTCTGTCCTGCATGCTAAGCATCACGTGAGTACGGCCATGTTAACGCTATGCTATTACCGACGCATATATTCGTTTAATTAACATAACATAGAGACAAGCATTTTTTGTTGCACTAAATACAAGTCATCTAGAAGTTATACGGATCAATTTTAATCGGCCCCCTCTGAATACTTTAACTATATGCATCATATTGCTATTTTTAGTACAGCATAGAATTTAATACCAAATATTTTTAGCCATCCAGCTACCACCTGGATGTGGCTTAAATTAGCCTATTGTGATTGCGTTTTTGCCCACAATGATTTGAACTACGTAATAGTCTGAGTTTCCTTTCAGTACCTGACACTTCATAAAGAATTGGAAAGATATACATTCTTGAGTTTTGGCACGCGCGCCTGCTTTATTTGAACAATCGGACTACTGCCTGAATCAAGAGATTCTTTAATCATCCACACGTCCGTGATTTCAACCTAAATGTGTAAGTCATAGCCTACCATAAACAAAGCGCAGTATCTTCACTATACGACATCAATGTTGAAGATAATGGGTATTTCTTTCTTTTAGTACCCTCACACAATGTAGTATCCACGCCACTCGCTGCATTTACCTGATGGCCCCAGATCAGTAAAGTTTGTGTGAATCCTTCAAACCCATCGCCAGATGATTACGAGGTAAGGTACATAGATCATCTTGCCCTATAATTAGTTGGACTTAAATAAGCCATATAATCATGAGTGGGACACTAGAACTAACAGCTGTTATTATTTTCTCCCAGAGTACAGACGCTGTACGTATTATTCTCATTGACAAAAGAACGATATCAAGCAACGCACACATCGTTGCATAATAGAGGGCAATTTCTCAACCATCTCATTTGAACACTAACATGTAACCACAAACACCGTGGAAATATTGAGTTTGGTTTTTGGTCATTCTCTGGCTCATTAGCATGTCATCCATCTTTGAATTAGTATCACTAAACTACAAATCTTAGAGACAATTCAACACGGTGGTGTTTGACTCTTTTATTTCACAAGCATGTTTACTAGAGCACCCTGTTTTCATTTTTCTGGCTTTAATTGGCACATTGACAGCATGTGACTTCGGGCATCTTTGCCCTGTCTTATATTTCTTCGCACCCGAAAGGTGGACCTATTTTTTTATTTTTATTTTGCACTGCGAACAAAAGAAAGCAAGTTCATTGACACCTTACATCATTAATTTAAATATTAACAAATATTCTGCTTGAAAGAACCATATTATTGGCTTTTGCATCTACAGATATCAAGTTGTCAAAGTTGTGGCTGTTCCTGACGAAGGCACGTTTTGTGCCGAAACGCATGTAGAAATCATCGTACGTCATCAGAGTTTGCGCCACACTGTCTGTCCTTATGCAAAAATTTTGGGGGGGGGAATGTTTAACTCCTATGTAAATCTGTAACAAAATATTCAATTATTGCTGGAGCAAAAAAGATTAGCTCCTGTTAAAAAATATATCAACCATCTTGTGATTGCTCCTGCATACTGTGTTTTTAAAAGAATGTCTAATGTGAGGTATGCATGTGGACATGAGTGAGTTTGTAAGAGTGAGCTTTTCAGTGTGATATATATTGACGAGTATTAATAAAATTAAGTTTTGTATTTTTGGATAAAAAAGTATCCTTTGGTTCTTTCATTTTATGTTGCAAATATTGTACTGTCGAACAAGAAGTTAGTTGCTTTAAGACTTTTGCACTGATTTATTGATCCCTGCCTTAAGGAACGTTAATTTTATTAGCAGGGGGCCTCTTGCTCTTTACACCACTCAAAGGTACACCAGGTCATATTATGGTGATGGACATGGGTCTTCACATATATGTTTTGCTCGCACCTTGGCACAAGATCACAGAAAAGGATGGTCCTTTGACATTTACTCATTGTGAGACATTTCATTTGAGAATCATCGAACATTTAAGGAGGATGTTGTATGACATGAAACCACCTCCTAGACCTACAAAATATGAAACACTTAATGCCATCTTAAACAGAGGGGAAGAGATTTCAAGGAAGAGTCAAGAAAGCAATACGCACTTGTGCAGTTGCTAGATGGGATGCAGAACAGAAATCTTGGCGAACTGATATGATCAAGGGAGCTGGACGATATCCTGCATTAACTAGAGAGAAAGAAGGGGAAGGAAAATGCAAGGACAAGAAAAAAAAGAAAGAGAAAGAAGATACAGAGAATATAGCTGAGGACAGTGATAGTGATTAAAATGAGGATTTTATAACCAAATTATTGTTGAACCATCCACCTACTTACAATATAACTCAAACCGGTGGAGTGAATAATGTACCTATTGGTGAGACCTTTGATGTGGCTACGACACCAGTAAATATGAACTCTAATCCGATGGGGGAGAATTCAGGAATGACAGCTCCTTCAAATTCACATGCTCTACATGCTCCAGATGCATTCAATGTTCCTGTTACAATTGATCCTCTAGTTCCTTTCTGTATGCCTGGATCAACAGGGAATACTGCACATACATTGGCTGTTTCTACTGGGACGAATGCTATAGCTAGCAACTCAGTGGGCCCAACAATGAGACCAATTCCTCAGACTACTATGGTTCCAAAACAAGGGAATACCCCATGTGCTGTGAGTGCAGACCCTACAATAAACCAGACAGGATTTGACCTACTTAAGAGATTTTCCCAAAGACTGTCACCCTTTTTCATGCCCAGAACGAATGAGCTTCCCAATGTGAATTACAGTACCTCTAGAACAGAGATGTCTATGTGGAAGCCAACTTCTGACATGTCTCTTTTGAAATCACAGCTGAATGCAAATAGTGGTACCTATAGCAGAGAAATAATTCTTAATACCCACAGCAGAGCAACCATGTCTTACTGCCCGAGAATTTGATGATTGGCTTAGAGGCATAGACATCACGACTGGAAGTGGAAATCCTGGAACTAGTGGAGGGAATACTCAGGTCCCAGAGAGATAAAGGGTCATGGATGGGGACAGGTTGAAAGTAGAATTTGACGAATTGATAATTGGAACTCTTGATATGTCACAATTAAATGCTTACCAGGACAATGAACTATTATTTTTGTGTGAAGATATTACCAGATGTGCAGCACAGGCTCATGAAAGATTATCTGAATTGACTCACAGATATGGAATTGATTTGAAGAAATGTAATGCTTTACAGAGAAGTTATCATTTAAGCTTCACTGACAGAGATATCGCAAACCTGAGACTGCCAGGAATGAAATTACAGATCAAGGAATTATTTGCCTATGTTCAAAAGTGGATTGAGTTGGACAAATGGGAAGGTAGATGGTCAAATAAAAAGGAACCAAAGAAAGTTAGTGTACACCTACCGTCATCGGGAACAGAGGAGGAAGTTGAGGACTTACACATGCTTCCCATGAGAGAAGTGCCTGGTGTAACTTATGTCCATATACCTTGGAGCAGGACTGATCTTGTGTCATTCACAACTGATTTTCCAAAATTGAGACAGAACCTAATGGTACAGGCAAGTCAATCGATTTGTAAAAATATCAAAGGTTTTATGGGAGGATTTGAATACCTTATTTAAAATTGTGCTAGAAGGCGACTTGTGGGTTGAATGCAAAGTTACTGTGGATTGGCCTGAAGTGGAGCAGACGAGACATCCTGTATCACATGCTCCAGCTCTACTGGTAATGAGGAAATATAATCAGGTGATTATATTTCTGAAATCAAAAATCTCTTCTTAAGAGATTGATTGGGCGATGGAGGGTAGCCATAGTCTGGATGAGTAATTCCGCCCCAACAATAGAGAGCTGTATGAGAGATGTGCAAGAGTGGTCTCTGGCAGAAGAGACACATATGAAAGCGAACAGAAAGGATGAAAAGTTAGAGGAAGATATTAGTAGTTGGAGAGAACTATGCAGGGAACTACTTAACTCAGTGGAAAGCTAGGACGTGCATAGTGAATCTAACGCTAGTGATAGTGAGACAAATGGGAGGTCCGTGCTACGCTGTAGTATAACTGAGTATAAGCCTTTATGGAACATTTTTATTGTGTAAGTGCATGAACATAGTGACTGTAAACCACGAATGTTGATAATACCTGTGTCACTGGTATATACTGTCGGATAATTCACGTGTAGATTATGTGCTGTGATTATATGTGTCCACCCACACAGTTGTTGTTACAAATTGAAAAAATAAAGTTTTCCAAAAAGTCATTGATTGGGTCAAAATTAATAGAACTACTCAAGAGTACAAAGAATCAGTGCACACTTACTATGAAAGACTGTTACAGGCATTTAAACAGTTCAGTGGGACAGAGACTATTGAGGCAAATGATATGGAACATTTAGTTTACAGATTTGTGTATGGATTGAAGCCTGAGGTTAGTTCCATGATTCAGCAGTATTTGATTTGTTGGCAGCGCAAACCCATTGATGAGATACTGTGGTATGCCAAATACTGCAGTGACGAATCAGAGAGGAATCAGAGATGAAATACAAGAAATTGAAGAAAAAGTTAATGGTAGAACAAATGAAAGCTGCACAGCAAGGTCAGATTCCACAGTTTGTTGGGAATGCTGGCCCCATGCAGGGAGTGTATCCACAGGGAGTCCCAATGAAGCAAAGTGGTAATGGATTTCAAAAGCAAGGTAGAGGACAAGGTGTCCCTATTGATCTGAGCACAGGTGTTGATGTGCCGATTTGAAAGAAAACCAATCCGTGCCACTTTGCTGCAGGTTGGGATGAGCGGGGAGGAGGATTGTGTACTTGGCACAACCTTAGAGGTAGACCAGAGTGGTCTATTTATGGATGATGAGGTAAATGGGAATCCTCTATCACTCCTCATCGACACTGGTACTACCCACTCTACTGTGGGAACAGCAGAGGTTTCCATCCTACCCCCTCAGGACAAAGAATCCAAGTTGGAGGAGTTGCAAATATACAAATGAGTAATCCAGTTTCAGAAGCGATACCTGTCAAAATAGGGTCTTTTGAGGAGAATCAACGATTTGTGGTGCAGGATTCGAGTCCTGTCAATCTGCTCGGACGCAAGATAAACTTCTCCATTTTCTGTACCCCAAAAGGAATCGAGTTTTAGACTCAGGATGAGAACATTGCCTTTAAACTTGCTAGAGAGAGATCAAAAATCGGACTATACCCTATGTTGACCAAAGACCATCTGCCCCAAGAGTTGAGAGACACCATGTTACCGGAAGTCTGGAACTTTTCAGGGAAAGAAATAGGTCTCATCAAAGGTTTTGAACCAGTTCGCATAACAGTGAAGCCAGATGCTGAGTACCCAAGAATCCCACAATACAATCTGACCATTGACACCATTGATGGAATTACTCCTGTGATTGGCTCAATGATTGACAAAGGCATTCTGAAAGAGTTTATGGAGAGTCTTTGTAAATCTCCTATCATGGGTTTGCAGAAACCCAATGGGAAGCTCCGCATTCTGCAGGATTGGAAGAGGGCTAACTCCATAGTTGTTCCTTGTTGTACTGTGGTGCTGAATCCAGATGAGATTTTGTTTCAGGTTCCATGTGAGGGCAAGGGGTTTGCTGTCATTGATTTGTGTCAAGACTTCTTATCTATACCATTGCATAAGGACAGCCAATTCCTCTGCACTTTCCATTTCAGCAGCCGTGTTTTGGCATTTTGCCAATTCTCACAAGGGTATACAGAAAGTCCGATTACTTTTCAATCAGGTACTCAAAAAGAATCTGGAGTCTCTGATGATGCCATTCACTCAGTCCTAGTCCTGTACATTGACAATCTATTGGTGGTGTCAAATACACAGGAGGGTTTCAAACAAGACACAATTTCTCTGTTAAACCACTGGGAATGGACATACAGTGTCCTGGACCAAGTTGCAGTACTGTAAGAAAGAATTCCTTATCTAGGACATCACATTGAGAAAGGAGAAAGGAAGGTGTCACAAGAGAATCTTGGCAATTTTAAAAATGAATCCACCAGCAACTCAGAATGTTCTTGGGAATGATGGGCTACTGTTGACATTGTATGCCCAACTTTCCCTTTTGGTCAAGCTTTTACAGAGGCTTATACACAAGGATGTGTCAGATCGGGTATCATGGAATGACAGCTGCATGCATGCCTTCCAAGAGCTGAGAGAATTATATTAAATGTTTTGCTTTGTTTTGCAGTGAGAGGGAGGGCTGCGCTCTCTCAGTGCTAACTCAGCAGCATGGGAATGCTAGCTGACCCTTGTATATTTTTCTGCCACACTTGATCCTGTAATCGCTGCTTTGCCTGGCTGTCTCAAAGGTGTGGCCTCAACAGGTCAGCATACAGCAGTGCAAGAGCATTGTCATGGGTCTTCTGTTGACAGTTTTTGTCCCCTATTCTGTAGAGGTATTGTGTACTCATACCAGAAAACAATACTTTTCCAATAGTCTTCTCACAAAGTACAAGCAGGTAATGCTTGCCGCAGATAATGTCAGATTAAGGAGATGTACTATACTAAATCCTGATACCCTTTTTGCCCATGACCCGGGAAATGAATCTGTTGAAGGTGAAGTTGAGCATAACTGTCTTGATGTTACTGAACTATGCATCAAGTCAAGACCTGACATACAAGATGTGCCACTACCTGAATCAGATAATGTGATATTTGTTGATGCCTCCTGCTTATGAGATCATGATGGAAACCGGAGAGTTGCCTATTCTGTTTGCACTGTTTCAGGTCTGGTCCAAGCCACCTGGCTTCAAGGAGTATTTTTAGCACAAGTGGCCGAATTGATTGCTCTTACTAGGGCATGCGGTGTTTCAGACCAGCTAAGAGTGACAATTTTCACAGATAGTATGACTTTGGTGTTGTTCACGACTTTGGACAGTTATGGTCACAATGTGCATTTACAGCCTCTTCAGGGACCCCCATAAGTAATGGTGATAGCGTTCATAACCTTTTGCAGGCTTTACAATTGCCTGTCCAGATTACAGTTGTAAAATGTGCTGCATATCGAAACAGCACTGACTATGTGACAGTTAGCAACAAGTATGCTGATTAAACAGTGAGATACTGCGCTCTAAATACTTTCACCTTTAATGGGGAGTACCATAATGAAAAATCGGATGCCCCAAATTGTAATCTGTTGTTGACTGTGTTTGGTACTTGAGAGGAAGTTAAGAGGTTGCAGGAAGAAGTGTCAGAAGCAGAACAGCAAGGCTGGATTAGAGCAGGTTGTGTCAAAAGAGATGAGGATGATATTTGGGTTACAGGAGTTGGAGGGCCTGTATTGCCAGATAGCTTGTGGTGAGACATTATCATGGACCTGCAAAAGTAGGTAGAGAGAGATTCCATGGTTCACTTGTTCAGGCAAACATGGTTTAACCCAAGGTTCAGACTGATGGCTGTAGGACTGTATCACAGATGTGTTGTATGCCAACAGAAGAATGGAGGCAGAAGAACAGCACTAACACTGAGTCACGTAGGCAGATAAGGAGGCCCCTTCAACAGGAAGCAATTAGACTTAATCGAGATGCCTGTGTGCAATGGGTTGACATATGTCCAAGTGACTGTGTGCATCTTTTCATGTTGGTTTGAAGCTTACCTGACTAGGAGAAATGATAGTCTCAGGGTGGCTATGTTGTCGAGGGAGTTAATGCCAAGGTTCAGTTTCCCTACTTCTCTGGAGTCAGAACGAGGAACTTATTTTAATAATGAGGTCCTGAAGATGTTGTGCGCAGCATTGCAAGCCGAACAAAGCCTCCACTGCAGTTACCGACTGGAAGCTTCTGGAATTCTGGAGCAAGTCAATGACACTTTGAAATCCTGGGGCCTTATTGCACATCATCATTGTTTGCGCCCAATTCACCTTTGAAAAGGTGCGCTGGGTGCAAACAATGATAATGCGCCCTATTATGGTGAATGCGTTGCCCCAAGCATTCATGTGAAAACACGGAGCAGCTGCTCTGTGTTTTCACTGTGCAGGCGGCACCCGCCTGCACTTTCAAAGGGGATTAGAGATCCTCTTGCAGGCGGTTGCAGTCACTGACTGCACCTGCTTGCAAGGGGATGTCTGGGGGGTCCATGGGACCCCCTTTACCACCTGCAGATGGTTGCTGTCAGGAGGCGCACTGACAGTGCGCCAGATTTTAAATGGTGCACTGTCAGTGTGCCTTCAGAGGGCTTCTTTGACTCTGCGCCCGTGTCTGTAATATGGCGCGGGCACAGAGGCAAAGGAATCCCCTCATTTGCATAGGGTACGCCCCTATGCAAATGAGGGAACACCCTCTGTTGATAACGCTGGCGCATTAAGTGCGCCAGCGTTATTGATATTATAGAAGGGGGCGCACAAGCATCTGCACCCCCTTCTATAATACCAAAGTGCGCCGGGGGCGCGCAAAGTGGGCGCAAATGCCCGTTGCGTCCCCAGGGCACCTTCCATAATACGGCCCCAGATTGGCTAAAGTGTGTGCTTTGACATCCCTGAAATGGCCTGATGCATTGTCTCTTGTGTTGATGAGTCTACACCGTGCTCCAGATAGAAGGACAGGATTATCACCCCATGAGATCATCATGAGAAGGGCTGTGACACTGCCAGCTGTGCCTGTGAATGCTCTTGTGAACATTACAGATGACATGATTCTTGATTACTACAAAGGACTGGCTGACGATGTGTCTCACCAGGTTGGAGGGCTACAGCCCATCCTCAACAGGAGCAGGGCCATAATCTTAGTCCCGGTGACCGGGTTATGGTGAAGAAGCATGTGTGCAAGTCATGCTTGGAGCCTCAGTGGCGTGGGCTTGTCACGATTCGCTCCCTGTGCTCTCGTTCCCACCACCAGGGGGCCAAATTGTGGGGCTCTCCAGTATTCTAATATGCTTCCAGACACTCCCCTGTATGCATATCCTGACTTCCAGGCATTTGGACATCATTTAGGAATTGACATCCATTCCCAATCCATGCCGGGTTTTGTGGAAGCCAGTCTGCTCATGCTGGAAACTCCATTACCTATAATCCCCTGCTCACTGCTTTGTCTCCACCCCTGCAGGCCAATGATGGGTGGAGGAATTCAGCTCACCTGTGGCTGGCTGCTGCTAGCCTGCTCACACCTGATGCATGTAATTACTGTGAGCTCTTTTAAGCCCCAGCTCCCTTCAGTCCAGTGTTGGTCATTGTAGCTGCATACCGGTGAGGCCGATCCTTGTTTCCAGTGTTTCCTGAGCTTTTGCTATTCCTTGATTCCTGAACTATAGTTAATCATTGTTCCTTGATTCCTGAGCTATAGCTATTCCTTGTGCCTGAATTAGCACTGCCTGCAGTGCTACCTTGTTTCCTGAGTTCCTGAGCTATAGCTATTCCTTGTGCCTGAATTAGCACTGCCTGCAGTGCTACTTTGTTTCCTTAGTTCCTGAGCTATAGTTATTCTTTGTTCCTGTTCCTGGGCTTCAGCTATCCCTTGTTCCTGATTTGCACTGCTTGCAGTGCTCTCTTGACTCCTTGTTTCCTGAGCTGTAGCTATTTCCTGTTTCCTTGAACCAGTACTGCCTGCAGTGCTACCTTGACTCCTGAGCCTTAGCATTCCTTGTTCCTGACCTGCAGCAGTTTCCCTTCTCCTGAACTAGCACTGCCTGCAGTGCTACCTTGACTCCTGAGCCTTAGCATTCCTTGCTCCTGACCTGCAGCAGTTTCCCTTCTCCTGAACTAGCACTACCTGCAGTGCTACTTTGACTCCTGAGCTTTTGCTCAATTCTTGTTCCTGCCCCAGGACTGCCTTCTATGCTACTTTGTTTTCTTGATTCCTGAACCTGCACTATTCTAGTATACCCTTGTAGCCTCCCCTTCTGAATATCCTTTTCCAGTCCCTGCCTTTCTTCCCATTTCCTTGGTTTCAGTTCTAGTTTGCTGTCTTTCTATTTCTGCTGTCTTGCTTCTGTTACCTTGTATGTTTGTTACCTGCTTTCTGCCATGTGTGCCCTGTGATTTCCTTCCTTTCCTGTTAAGCACTCCTCCTTGCTAGCTCCTTGTCTATTGTGCTTGTGTTTAGTTCTACCCCTTTGCTGTTACTGCCTTGTGTGTTCCTGTTTGATCGACAGGATCCATGGGCACAGCTGACTACCTAGGTGGTGTTTCTTGTTCACTGTGAGTATTGTCTTTGAGTTACTGTTATAACATCACCATAGGTATAAGCTCCACAGACCCTGCCTTTGCATACATACCCTATATGTGGGTATTTTCAGTCAGTATCTGTAACAGCAATTGTGGGTGAGGTACTTACTGAGCTTCAGTCTTACCATGTGGAGCTCCTGAGTGCTTTACCCCACATTCCCTTTATTGTTAATGTTGTATTATATATATGTCTTGCACGTCCGTCCTGGGTGTAGTTAGTCTGAATGCTAAATTGCCTTGTGAGTGCCCTTCCTTTCTGAGTCTTAGCCATCTTGTTCCTTTGTACAGGCTTCCCCTTTGGATCCCTTTTCTCCTCTGACTTCCTGTGTGATCCTGGGCAGCGTTGTACTCCTCTCTCTGTGTACGTTTTCTACCCCGTTCCCAGTCCTTGCCCAAGTCCCTGACTGTGTTCCCGACTTAGTCCCGGACAGTCCCTGACAGGGACATTTCAAGTGATTCTGGTCACCACAACAGCGGTGAAGTACTGAGGTCTCCCTTTCTGGGTACACACTGCTCATACTCGCAGAGTCCCTTGTCCCCAGCACAACTACTCACCTGTGAGGGTCTCAAGGTACTGGGGGGGGTGGCTCCGTTGAGTGCTGGGGTGCAGGTGAGATATAACAGCAACGGTTCCTCATGTGTCAGTGGTTACAGTGAGAAAGAGGAAGCAGCTTAGTCAAGCTGTTGGGGAACAGCAAGAAGCTGGGACAGCACCTGTTTGGCCTGAGGGGGCTCTGAGAGAGTCAGTACAGAAGGGTCCCATCCTGTGGTGTTGTCTGCGCTAGATTTAGACCCTGGTGAAGGGCCTAGTGCAATAGTACCGTGAGATGTACCTAGAGACCGGTAGACAAGATGACCAGAGAGAGACTGAGACACTGTTTATCTGAAGTACATGTGCCGCCCACTATACTAGATGATAATGAAGGATCTGGCCTACGTGACAGTAATGAAGACGGGTCAACAGCAAGGAGATCAAAGAGAGCTTGAGTACCTTGTCCGAGGTATTCTTCACCTGAATTGACATATTTAGCTGTAAATGACTGGGAGAGAGCATTTTGCACCTTTTGCTATAACAATTTGCATCTAATTGAGCCTCCTTGAACTGAACTTTGTGGCTGAACTGAGTTCTGAAATTGCACTGCCACTACACAGAGTGAGTCAGTTTATCCTAGAAGTGATCATTAGTGAGTTTGAATTGAGCATTTATTAAAGGAAGAACTTAGCAGATTTACCCAAACTACAAAGATGAGTACCAATGCCCGAGTCTGCTGAAGAAACGTAAGGTTGTCCCTCTAGAAGAACATGGAGTAGGGCTAAGGAAGTCTCATGAAGGTCATTTGTACATGTTTTACTAGAAAAGACATTTGAACTGTGCAAGTGGAAACAAACTGAAAAGGACTGTGCTGTAAATCTTAAACTTAAACAGTCTAACCACAGAGAACTCATGGAGCCTAACACTAGAAGACTTAGAAGCTTATGCATAGGAGTATTTGTTGTTGTGACATTAGTACTCATTGCTTTATTTGTAATTATGAGTTTACCCTATTCTTCACATGTAGAGGAGCTTAGGTCTACACGTGCCCTTCAAACACCACTTCCTAATGACAACAGTTTACCTGCAATAGATGCGAAAGACTTTCATGTTGATGCTTCTAAAGGAAATTATTCATTGAATCTTTATTCAAAATGACTTTATGAATATGTTGAGTAAATGGCAAGCCCGAGCAGAGAACTCTGCTCCGCCAGCGGAGTTTGCGGAGTTTTGCCTACTCCGCGCTCCTTTGAGAATGCGGAGTAGAGGCAAAACTCCGACTCCGCAGCGGAGCGGAGTTAGCCAGCCCCCCTGAACAATAAAAGAGGAAAAAAAGCACTTACCTCTGCTGTGGCGTCTCCAGGCTGACCTCCTCCTCCTCGCTGTGGTCTCTCTTGCCGTCTCCTCATCCACCCATGCAAACCCCTATGTCAGACGTATGTCTTTTACGGATTGCGCATGTGCGCACGTGCGCCCATGCACAGTTCTCGCAAGACGTATGTGGATGAGGAGACGGCTAGAGAGACCACGGCGAGGAGGAGGAGGGCAGCCCGGAGACACCACAGCAGAGTTAAGTGTTTTTTTCTTTTTTAATTTTGTTATTTATATTTTTATTAGGGGGGGTAGTGGTGGGGAGCGGAGTGGAGTTCCACTGAGCTTTTTCCCAACTCTGTGGAACTCCGCATAGTTCGTACTCCGCCAACTTCGCCTGGGGTTAGTCAATGGATGATAGCGATTGCTACGTTTACATGCAACATCCTGCATCAGTAATTGAAGGAATAATATATCATCATCTTCCCTTAACATACTGAGTTTCCTGTAGCTTATTGCTGAACTTATTCTATGGAAAGGGTCATCTTCAATATTATTACTTGAATCATGACTTGGTTTTTTTCAGAAGTTCCTGTGCTGAAGCACTTGAATTGCCAGCCTGATGCTAAGAACACTGAATAAATGAGGCATTTCTTTGGACCCACCATGACATTAGACACTGCTTCTGCACATAGACCCAACTTAACTTGTTCCTTTACAGATGTAGAAAAGAAATTCATAGATTCAGTAGAAGATAGACATAGAGGCATATTGGCTAAAACAACGAATCATTCAAAAGTACCCCAATGGGCCAAAGAAGAAAGTGAACATAGATAGTGGGAAAAAAGCAGCATTAGCTTTAGATTGGCAACATAAAGGGAAATTGTGCATATTCATTGGGAAATTCATTACTGATATAAATTTCATAGGTAATAGTGCAAACCAATTTGAGGAAACTGGTGATTATACTTAGATGGAGCAGATCCTGTTTTCCCTGGAGTCTATTACATTTATAGGAAAAATGCATTTTACAGGTTACCTCAGAGATGGTATGGATCATGTTTCCTGGGGATAGTTTTTCCAAAGAATTATCATATGGGACAGCTTGATGATTCAACAAGGGAATAACATTCAAGAACAAAAAGAGGTGCTAGTGAAATTGTAGTAGACATTTTTGGTCCTTTGATACCATCTGTAGGAGTGATATTCAACTAACACAAGATTAGAAAGCTCTCTACTGTAGTGGATTAGTTATCCACTAGTAAAGCTGGAGGATTTTTAGTTATAGATGTTGAAATGTTTGCTATAAGATCAATGGTTTTGCTGAATGGACTTCAATTAGACATCCTTCTCGCAAAAGAGGTCGGAGACTGCCGGATGTTAAAAGTTCAACAATGTTGCTCTTACATTCCAGACGAGAGTAAGGACTTGCAGAAATACATAAAGAACATTCCTGACGTAAAGACAGATTTGTAAGGGTTAGAAGCAACACATTATTGGGAAGCAATAGGGAATGGATAGTCTGCTATAGGCAGATGGTTGGAAACTTACGCAGATGAATTTTTGGAAACATTTTGAAACCCTTAGTGATAATTGCTCTTTGCGGAATACTCTTGGTTGTAATCTATAAGGGATAAAAACATGAAAAAGGGACTGAAGAGAAAACGAGCAGGAGAAAGATGATAAAAACAACCAGATTGTGATTGGTCCATCTGATAACACATTCTTGTGATGGCTTGATTTGCCATCAGAGTGGGGATAGGTGCAGCGCAATTCTGCCCATCCTTTACATGTCACACAATCCATGATTTAGCACGTTTCTTGTGTGCCCTAATAAAACAAATGTTAAGTGTTGCACTCAACATCTATATTAAAGTGCTTACACTACAGAACTAGAGAAATCATGTATCCATTGTGCGCCCTAATCAGATTAAAAGATGTTTTACTTAGAATTCGGATGAGAACCATCCTCATACTCTTTTGTTTAGGTGATTGAATAAACCATCCTTACTTAGTAGACATGTACCCATTATAACATGAAGTCAATCTAGACAATGTGTGCCTTAATACATTAATTGAAATTTGCTGTTTAGATGACTGAATAGAAACCATCCTCATCTATGTATAATGTGATTACTTTAGAAACAACAAACATTTATGTAATGTGCACTAAAGTTATACATATATTTAATTTAAATGTTGTTCTCAGAGACACTTACACATGATGATTTAAAGGTTTTAGTGTATGCCACATGTAAAATGAGTTTGATGTACGGATCATTCATATTCATTTGTGTTTAAATGTGCACATTGATAATAAATGTGCACCATTGAGTTAACATTTTAGGTTGTTCTTGGTAGGCCTGATTAATGTGCTGCATAAAATATTGTTTTTCATTTTCTGCTAATATGACATTTATTGCAGATATTCACATGCATTGTTAGTTGAAGAATAGATACATTGCTGTACTAGTGATAGAGAAAGAGCCTGAGAATATGCCTTGACGAAAGAACAAGAGAGCTGGAGCATTAACTGAAAGGCCTATTCAGCAATGTTGCAAACTGGCCTATGTGTGAGAAGACAATGTTGTTCCCATGTACAGTGTGGAACTCTTGATGAATGTTACCATCTACAACGTGAGAAGTAGAGAAAGACAATGGACCCCTGATGATGTGTGCAGAGGGGGTGTTGCCCAAGAAAACTGTTGTGTGATATAACTTAGTGTTCACATTGTGAGAGAGCAAACACTTTCTGATTCCTTTCAGAGACCCCTTCAGGGTCTCTCCAGAACCTTTCCAGACCCTCACTTTCCCTTGGACTTTGAGAGGTTTTGACCTCTATGCTTCCCTTGATTCTTTGCTGAGTGTGGCCTAGGCTAACACTTATCTCCCTGACCCAAGAAGACTCTTGACCGTGCTTTTGTAATTCTGACACCTTCCTATTTATCTTGTTCTTTCCATTTTTATCGTTTTCACATTCTTCCAATTTTACAATCCTATTTTAGACTTTTCCTTTATGGAAGTTCCCTAGCTTTTAGAGACTATGGGGCACATGCATCAAAAATGTCATTTGCGATTCCTTATTAGCGAATAAAAAGGATTCGCTAATAAGGAATTATAAATGCCTATGCATGTAGGAATTCGTACAAAAATAGCGAATCCCTAAAATTCCTTAATTGCAACTCGCAAATTGCGAGTTGCAATCAAGGAATTGCTACCCATCATTCCTATGGGCCTAAAGGCCCGTAGGAATCAATAAATAGCATACGCAATTTGCGAGTACCCAATAGGTACTCGCAAATTGCGCATGCAATTTCAAGGGTGCAAGGGTTCCAAACGGATATCCTGTTGCACCCCTGAATTTACAATTTAACCACATGTTGCGCACACACATGCCCCAAGGGCATGTGTGTGTGTAATATGTGACTTTGAAAAATGCACTTTAGTGCATTTTTCAGAGAAATCGAAAATTACCATCAACTTTAGATTGATGGTAATTTGCGATTCTTATTAGCGGAATCGCTAAATTATTTTGTTTAATGCGTTGCATTTAAGGAATCGCAATTTGTGATTCCTTAAATGCAATCGCAATTTAAGTAATCGCAAATTTTGCGATCATTTAAATTGCGATTTTTGCATTTGGGATGATGCATCCCAAATGCAAAAATACTGGTTGAAAAGGGGCAGATTCTGAGAATCTGCCTGTTTGCGACCAGTTTTTCCTTTGATGCATGTGGCCCTATGTCAGATACAACCATCCTCTTAGTTTGGACTTTAATCTAGATTTACCCATGTATAGGAGAGAGAACCAAAAACTCTTCTCTGAGCATCAAATTTGACTAATGATCTTTTGTATTGCAGTGACTGAATTGCTTGTTTGCTTAATACTAGTCTGCCTCAATTTCTTCTGGAGGTTGGGCTTCCCTGTTGTTATCTTGTATTTTCACAGTATAGTTCGCAGATTTGTGTACCTAAATTTGACTGCTAATTTGTAATAAATCTCCTTACCCACAATTACTGATTCCTGGTCCTTAATGTGTAACAGGGTACACTGTTAATTGAAATCGATTGATGCAATGTTAACTCCCATCACCTCTCAGTCATGGAAATAAACGGTCCATCGGAGAACAAATGGTGAGGAGGGTTGCCCCAGAAAATGCTGCATCTGCATTTTATGCTAAACCAGCACTGTTATGGCAAACATTTACCTCCTTAAAAGTTGGGCAGAATGGGGGGAGGGGGAGTATTTACCACTAAATACCATTAATGGCCGTCTGAATGATATCCCGAATTCCATTAAACAAGATTAAATATGTCACATTTTTAAGGAGCATGAAAATTAGCTTGTTAACTATTCTTGGTGATGGAAGTTATCACTACAACTAGAATCTGGTGTTTGTAGGATGATGCATGTCAATAATGATTTTCCTCTCAAAAACATTCGACCTTCTGTGGTGAAGTATTAAAGAATCATATCCTTTCTTGCTGAGATTCAAATTTTCTCAAATCTAATCCATTGTTTACCAGCAGGAATATCCAGAGAAGGACTATCAAAGTTAAGTAACCACTCTCATTGCTTGCTGTCTGACTGCTTTCTCATAGCTACTGAGGCTTGTTAGTGGAAACTTTGCATCACATGTACACATTACATTGTTCTTTCTTCTTATTTAGAATTTCATTCTTTTGCAGTTTTTGTTAGTCTACATTAATGTTTGTTTTGGGAAAACCTAAAACCACAACTTACAGGTAGAAAACATTTGATAAACGCTTTTCTGAATGCTGGGTGACACAAAGGATAAATAAAGGGGTTAAGAGAGGAATTTAGGTAAGTGAAAAGGTATGACGTGTCGTACCAATCTTTTGGTATACAATTGTGTCTACATAATGCTTGAACAATCATTAGTATAGAATACGGAGCCCAACAAAGGAAAAAAATAAACACGAGAACTGATAAAGACTTTGCAATCTTTATATCCCTAGCTATTAATGTCATTTGTGGCATTTTCGATATTTTTGACCTGTTGTCTACTGGGAGCTCCAATGCAAACACTCCATTCAAAGACTCATTGGGAAGAAGGTTATTAAGTACTTTTATGTATTTCCATTTTGTACCATGCCTCTTTTTTCTTGCTGACTCCGAAGAATTGTTGTTGTATTCAGTTTTGTTCAGGTATATGGTGAAAATATCTGTGTTATCCCTTTTTACTTTGGATCTGCTTGTTTGACCAATCAAATGATTTTGCTTAGCCATTGTACGACTTCTTATATTGATGTAAATGTATATGTTCAAAACCAGTATGCAAACAAGAGGCTTAAAGAAGTAAGTTGTTGCTATTATGAATGATCCAAGCTTGAAGTATATGCTGTAGAAGAATTCAGGATTACATTCTCTGTTTGGTATATTACTGTAGCCAGCCACATATTCCCAAAATATAATCACAGGCCCATAAATGAGGAAGGCGAGAATCCATGCAACTGCCATCTTCAAAACAGCAGATTTGATGTGATGTTGTTGATCTCTGTATGCCACCTTTAAGGGAATTAACAAACTCATGAAGGTATAGAAATAATATATTGAAGTGTATAATAGCTGTAGGAAAGCCTCTTTTTAAGTTTTTTTAGTCTAGTTATGACATCACCTGTTACATGAAAATGACATTGTTACTCATATCCCAATATCTGCTGCCAGAGCCAGCAGATAATGTGAAAATCAAGTCATTGAGCACAAGTATAATTTCTCTTTAAACAACAAAGTAAATGGTATGGTGGTATAGTATTTATTTCACTGCTGGTGTTTAGTGAAAGGCACCAGTATCTCTCTATATCTTACCACACATTCTGAATTACAGATGCTTTAAAAATAACTTACATTTAACTACTTAAACTATATTTTGCAGCTAGTATTATGTGGAACATTGCATTGTTTCTATTCAAAGTATCAATTTCCCATTTATTCCACATTACTACAATAATAGAATGTCTTTCTTAGAAAGGAGTGAAAGATCATGGATTTAAAAGATTGCTTGGTGCTGCTGAATTGTGTGACAATGTATTATAAGGAATACCGTCCCCAATGCAGAAATACTTGTTTAGAATTTAGTATGTGCAGATTGCACACTGACTGGTGTGTGAACAGGTCTGCAATCTGCAATGCAGCCAATGTACAAAGAGTATCACAGCGTTAGCAGTGGAGACAGGATGCTCACACAATCCCCATTTGTAGTGGGTAATGTTACATAAGGTCAAATTTGGATTAAAACGAGTGCTACAACAAACTACTATATTGCTTAATGCAAACCTAAATATACAAAACCTAACTTGTCTGGAGCGCACAACAGTTAATCAAACACTATTATGCATGTAATTAAAAACATGTAAAAAGCTGTCTTTGCATCCAATGTGCTTTTTCCTGCCCTGTGGTTCCAGCGTGACTCAGTCTGGCCTGCTGCCCTGACAGCCTGGGTGCCTGCTGGCTTCCAGTATGATTCTACCTCAGACATGCATACCCAACACAGATTCCACACACCTGTGCCACTCCCCCCCTTGTAAGCAGCCCCTCTAGATAACTTGGGGGGGCTTGGGTGGCTACAGACCACGTGGCATGGGCGAACAGTAGACTGTCTCCCACTGGGAGTTACTGGAGAGCATTTCTGGACAGTTAGGATCCTATCAAATTCGCCCTCAGCTGGTAGCGACATACTCATGGTGCCACAGCCTACTTAACCTGCTGGGTTGGGATGGATAGGACAGCAAGGACAATTCTTGAGAGGCTGCAGGCTCATTGTGACCACCATTCCGTCTTTCATGCTGTCGGCCCACCTATCAAAGAAAGATGCCTCCCTCAAAAAAGATGCTTCTCAAGACCCCCTTCCAAAAACCAGCCCAGCAGTGTGAACCAGATCTTGGAGAATCGGCAGAGGTGGTGTCCCAGAACATGATCACTGACAGACCTGCAGAGCTGAAACAGAGACCCCCCCCTTACTCCCTAAAGAACTAAAGGAGGTGACGCACAAGGTGGCAGAGTTGGACCAGCCAGTGGACACTCTTAAGCAAAGTAATGATGCCAACGAGAAAGAGTTAGACACTTTCCACCACGAATTACTGGAGCTGAGAATGCACAATGCTAATCTACAGCTTCACCTAAAGGACTTGGATAATAGATCCCACCACTCGAACATCAGGATTAGGATTGTTCCTCTACTGGTGGATTCTGGGAACCTAGAGGGAAATGTCAACTGTCTCTTCCACCTCTTAGTGCCTGAACTGGCTGACAAAGACATTATGCTGGATCGTATTCATATAGTGGGCCGCCCATCCCACACTGTCGGAGCTGCACAGGACATATTTACTTGAGTTCATCACCTTTGGCAGAAGGAAGCAATTATTGCTGCTGTCCGCAACCGGAGCCTCATCCTCTTCAAGGGCGCAAAGGTGTGACTCTACTAAGATCTATCACCACTCATTCTACCGAGATGCTGCATACTCAAACTGCAACCACCTTCTTGGGAGACAAGGGAGTTAAATACAAATGGAGCCACCCATTCTGCCTCACCTTCATTGGAACAATGAAACCTGCATTGTGCACACTTTGGAGGAGGCCCAGTTGGCCCTGGATTAGGAGGATCCCAGAGGCGGGGATAGCGGATGGCGCAGAGTCAGAAGCAGCCTGTGCCACGATTGCCCACTGGGGGATGCTGCGGGTCCCAAAGTAGAATGCCTACAAGCCATCAACAGATGAAAGTGCCCAAAGAGCTGTTTCGACAATTGCAACACAATGACACCACCTAACATGCACCCTCTCTTACCTTCGACATAGGAGGGCAAGAATAGGAGGAATCTTCAAGCACTGTGCCACAGTCATGGCTCCCACAGTTGTAAACCCTCCAGCAAGCCTGGGCCACATCAACATGCTACTTTTGATCCGTGTTGGCTCGGTGGACAGCGCATGTCCCCATTACTTGACCTACCATGATATCTGTCACCATGACCCCATTTTTGATGCCACTTATGGTTCTCATGGAGTGAGCATTGCAGTTATATGATATACCCCCTGTTGGTACCCTCCATCCAGGGCTTCTTACCTCAGCAAGCACCCATATCCTGTATCAGGACAACCGAGTACTCAGATATGGTTAAACTCTTGAGCTTCAATGTGCATGGGCTGAATGAACCCATGAAACCGCTGACTCTACTCAGAGACTGGGAATGTGACATATGCCCCCCCGGCAGGAGACACATCTCTTGAAAAAGAACTGGTCAAGGATGAGGAGATATTTCTCATCTGGACCCACCAAACATGCAGGAGTAGCAATTCTGTTGGCTGCCAAATTCCAAGGACACGCTGTGCAGACCCAGGCGGAACTTACTGGGAGACTACTCTCCTTACAGCTCTCGATGCACAACCACATATATATCCTTGCCTCCCTAAATGCACCCAATGAATACCTGGAGCAAATTATTCTGAAGGCTCTAGGCCTGGCTACCTCCACTCCCGATACAGACATCCTAATAGTAGGAGACTTCAACCTCGTCCCTGACACCACACTAGACAGATTGGCTCACAGAGTGGGACAAAGGGGCAATCTCACGCCGGAGGCTCACTGCTGGCTGCAGGAGATGGTTTTCTCCAATGCTTAGAGGGTTCAGTACCCAGCAGACCAGGACTATACTTTCTATTCTGCATCTCACCAGACTTATGCTCATATAGATTACTTTCTCACCTCTCCATGCATTTTGGCATCTGCCACACAGACAGAAGTGGGCGTTAAAGCTCTCTCTGACCATTCTCCTATTTTGATCTCCCATCCTACATCGAGCCATGCCATGCCCCGTCGACAGTGGCTGCTAAATGTCACTCTCTTGTTATGCAGCTCCACAGTCAAAGAGGTACAGAAGGTGATCCATGACTTCCTACAAACTAACAATACCCCAAACACCTGCATAGCCCAACTCTGGGAAACCTTGAAGATGGTCATTAGAGGGACATTCATAGCCATTTCCACACAGCTGAATAAAACTTGAAAGGCCAAATGCTCCTTGTTGGAAGACCAGGAAGTGCCCTTGAAATTGCCCATAAGCAGACTGGGTCCCATATGGTGCGTAGACAACAATAGCTCGGAAACAACTTAAGGCCCTTGACAAAGATAGAGCAGAATACACTCTTCTCTGCACAAAGCAGAAATATTATGCGGGAGGGAATAAGGTAGGGCACCTCCTAGCTCATAGAGTCCCAGATACAAATATCTGATATCAGAGATCCAAACACAGACATGACATACAGTGCATACTGATTATGAAATCGCACTGGTCTTTGAGCACATCTATGATAATCTTTATGCAGCAGAGGCAGCAGAACCTACAGCCTCTGATACTTACCTAGCCACTGCCCTTGTGACCTTACTCCCACTGCTAGAGGTACAAGCTCTAGAAGTTGACATCCCCGTAGAAGAGGTAGTCTAAGCCATAGAGAGATCACAGTCATGGAAGGCCCCTGGGTTAGCGCATTCACCCCAAGCTTTTACAAAGTGTTTGCCTCCCAACTGGGATCCCTCCTCAGGGGCCTGTACATCTCCTTGTCGGTTACGGGTACCCTCACAGAGGTCATGAGGGAAGTGGTGACTACAGTGATCCTCAAGCTCTTGAAGGACACCATGAAATGCTCATCCTGACACCCCATCTTCCTACTAAACATAGATACAAAACCTTTCACAGGTATTCTGGCAACACGCCTTAAACCACTCATGAGGGGCTTTGTTGACCCGGACCAGATGTGATTCATACTTAAGTGGGGATGCAGTGAATATAACAACCTCATGGTGCATCATTCGACAAAGCATACTGCTCCAGAACTCCAGCACTCCTTATGTAGATCGACACTGAAAAGGCATTTGACCAGGTACACTGGATATTTCTGTGCTGGGTGCTCAATAGGATAGACTTGGGCCCCCCTTTTAAACAGATGGGTGATATGCAACTACATTGGACCTATGGCCCAAGTGAGGGTCAATGATTTTGCCTCTCTGGCCTTCCCTGTCACTCGAGGTACACACCAGAGTTGTCCCTCTAGCCCATCCCCTTTTATCTTTACATGGAGTCATTATCTGAAAGAATCCAAAGGGCCACACATTAGAGGCATCACTCTCGGCCGACAGGAACACAAGATAGCCCTGTACGCAGATGACATCATGACACTACTCAGGGAAGTGGAGAACTTTTGCTCTGTAGCCAGATTTAAAGTGAACGTCCAGAAATCTCAGGCGCTCACCCTTACCGTCTCACAGCAGGATAAACTACTTCTAGAAAGATAGTTTCCCTTTGCATGGGCAGACTCCCCGGTTCCTTACCTGGGAATTAAAATCTATTCCACACTCGGGAAAACACTGGAAGGTAACTATGCAGACTTCTTGAGCATGGCCCACTCAGACCTCTAAACCTGGTTGGGCAAGGGTGTTCTGTGGTTAGACCACACCACAGCAGTAAAGATCATCACAGACTCTCCACAAACTACAACAGTCAATTGAAACTTATGCCTGGAGTGTAAAAACCTCGCAAGGCCCGGAAGCGGACTTATCTATCTATAGCAAAGGGCAGTTTGGAATACCTAATTTCACTAATTATTATCTCACAGCCCAACTGCGGTACATAGTGCAGTGGAATATGTCTCACACAGAGAAACACTGGTGTTTCATGGACCAGAGTATCACTGAGATACATATTTGGAAAATCCCTTGGATTGTAATTAAACAGTTCCTATCAGGGGTCTATATCTCACCCGTCACTCACTTAACAGTAGAGGCATGGGATAGGGTTATGACACTTAAAGGCCTATCAACCCATGTCCCCTCCTCACTCCAATCATGGGCAACCCCGAATTCCCCTGCTATGATTTGAAATGCATACCATGCCTGGTAAATAGCCAATTATAAATGAATAGGCAACCTTTTTGACCACACTGGCCTCATGGATTATCCACAACTCCACACTTGTTTTGTGATCCCCACCGAGGAGATCCTGCACAACACAGCACTTAAACATTGGGTCTCCTTGCTCTAAATCTGACCCCCCGCAGGTAGGCCTCTCACAAAATTTGAGAAGTAGATGATAACTAGACGAGATAAGGGCCTCCCCTCGGACATCTGCGCTTTTCTTAATAAACCTGCAACTTTGACTCAATGCCCTGCACAAAGGCGATGGGAGGATGAATTGGAATGAACATTCATACCTAGGGAGTAGAAGAATATTCTGCACCGGGCCTGTACTTCGTCTCACAGTGCGCCTGGACGGGAGGCACTGTTTAAAGTCACCCATTATTGGTAATACACTCCCACCATAGTGGCCCAATGGAAGGCCGGTAGCTCAGACAACTGCTGGTGCCACTGCAGCCAATCTAGCACACTTTCTTTGGCAATGCCCTAAATTACAGAGATATGGGGGAGATTAATAAGATTTTCACACAGAAATTTTCAACCTGCCCAGCTATGTACTCTTAGAGCCACCGAACGCATTGACATACCCACTATACTCCAGTAGAGGGAAAGCCATAATGATGGCACTCTGCACGGCGAAACAGACCATCACCGCTAAATGGAGCATCGACTTAGTGTCCACTCATAGAGACTGGCTGCATAAACTATGGGACTTCATAGGTGTGGGAAAACTCATTGCCTCACTGACAGCCACACTGCCACAATTTCACAAAATGTGGGGCCCATGTGTCCAATTCTTAGCCCAAGAATTCAAGGAGCTAACATGTCCCACCTACCTCCAGATTCTACGGCTAATGCAGACTGAGTATACCAGTGACCCCGGCAATTAAGCCACCCTAATGGTTTCTGAATGTCCCACGGATGCTCACTTAGCAACGCTGAACTATAGAAGTCAATAAAGATACAGCAGAGGAGCCTCTCCCCCGACATTGGTTCTCCCCTCCAAGATTCCCCTTCCCCGCATGTCCACCTGTTAGACACCAGTTATCCAGATATCAGGCTTGATGTTTCTTACATATGCACCTCACAGGCCAGTGGTTGTAGGTGAGAGTATGTGTTAACTGGAAGAAAAATTTAATGAAACACAAAAGCCTGTGATTTTCAAAAACAAATATTCGCAAAATACTATGATGTATCAGGCCTCATTCTTGTAAAGTTTTATAGTCCATTAACTTGATGACAACATGAGCTGCATTTGTGATTATGCTTTGTCTATTGGTGAAAACTTGTGAACTCCCTGTAAATCGAATGTACTTGATTCCTTCTTTTAACCAGTTTGTTAGTTGATTGGACTATTTTGTTCTTCTCAGATCTACTGGCATACAAGACTCATTCAGCTTTTATTCAGGTTTTATCCCAAACTTGACTGTAGTCCATGCCACAAATAATTGGGGGTTAATTCTGTCTTTGGGTACTATTAATGCAATAAATAAATATGTGTGTATGTTTTCACTGAGAAAACCAAAGGTTAAAGTAATGTTATAGTTAGATCTTGAAAAACTGAAAAATGTGAACTTAAAAAACAAAAGAAATTACTGAAAGTTACTAGTGGTGTTACCTAAAAACTCAGCGAGATTCCATAGAGTTCTTCAAGCAGTGGAATTCCAGAGGCTGATGAAAGGAGTTGGCATTTAGCTTTTCAAAGGAGCCTGACTCCACCATGCTGTTATTTGGTGCCAAAGCACGCCATTAGAGCCAAGCAGAGTGTGTGTCCTCGGTGAACTCACACCATTCCCAGAACTGCACAACCAACTTCTGTTCTTGACCTGTGTAACCCCTGCATACCCCACAGCCTACGTGCACTCACTCACCATCGAGGTTCAGCGGGTCGGAGCCCCCACATATCTAGGAATTAAAGGAAGTCTATTCCTCACTCACAAAGTGGACATCTCTCCGCTGCCTTGGCAGCTCCTGCCACCCTGAAGGTCCTGCGCTAAAACCCAATCACGCCATCTCCATATGCCCACACAATGCCAAAGAAACAGGGTGATCCAAGATCATGCAGTCTGCACCCACAGAGGTTGTCAAGGGGAACCCGCCTAAGCTGCACTCCTCCCCGGTGCCATGTGCTGTGGAAAACAGCCCTCAACAGCCAGTGCTGCAGTGCACATCGGCACCTCTGGTCCAATGGGTCACAGGCTTCAAGGAGAGCCCCCTCTTTCCTCGCAGGTCCCTAGCTCACTGCAGTCCCAGGGGTGAAGGCACATCCTGTGCGAGGTGCAGAGCAGCCAGTGTGTTGAGCCTGGAAAGCAACAGAGCTCTGCTCAGGTGGGTGGAGGAGGCACAAGGAGGGGCAGGACATGACCTCACCACTGTGACTCGGAGGGAGAAGCAAGACTGCCTTTCTCTCTCCACCTAAACACTGACATCTGCAAGAATGTGGGAGTCATGAGAGAGCTGGGCGAGGCAGGTAGGGGGAGGCCCACACCACAGTATCCTTTCCAGGAGTCCCAGCACTGCAGACTTTCAGCTGTAGACACTAGAGGATTCCTAAACCTAGAAGCAAATTACTCTTAATCCTTTTTGTCTGCTAGGTTACCTCGGAGAAATAACAGCAATCTGACTGACTCTTTGTTGAGTGTACTGTTCGCCACAATTTCCTCAATATGTATTAATCCCACCATTTGTCTTTGTCAACTGAGAGCAAAAATAAGTTGGCGAAAAGTAAAAAAAGGGCATGCAAGCAGGGAGCCTGGTATTCAATCCAGACCATAAAACATGCAGCCCCCCTCCTCCATTTTAGACTGTGCTGCTGATTATATGTATAATATGCTAAATGCATGTACTGTTTTGTGATTGCAATAACTTACTATCCATTAAAACTGGTGCCATCTTGGTTGGTATTTAGATTTTTCCACCTGACGCCAGTGTACGACTACCTTATTCCTACTAGCAGTGTAAATAAATAAATATAAAAATGAGATGCTGGAGAGAAAACACGACTGGTTTCATTCCTTGAGTGATCAAATACTTCTTGTCTGCTCCTGTGCACCAGGATGGAAGAAAAATCCATCTAGCCGCGCTATTGTCTCTCTTCTGCCTTAGCAGATTATTAGGCGTCGCATCTGTTGCTTTTATTATTTTGGATTGATCGGTGGAGCGCATTTGTATAGTGAGATTGTGAAGTGTACACTACTCCTTCTTTCCCAGGACACCGTCTATTACCCCCACCCAGTTTCTTCAGCAGCCCACCACCGTATTCCCTCCATACCATCACCCTCTACCCTCTGATGGCTGTGTACTTACCTCAGCCCCATCCATCTTCCCCTCCATGGTCCGTTGTGCGCCACTGCCCGCAGTACTAACATGCTATATTTATGACAAAAGTGTGGCACACCTGAAGCCATCTTGATGGAATCAAAACTGTAAAACCACCTGATACATTTCCTTTCAAATTAACAAAATAAGGGGGTTTCTTTTTTAATAAAAATTGTGGTTTGTGTTCTATAAGGCTAAAATGAAGACACATTTTCTGAGTTAACAACTAGCGACAAATGGAATTTAAACTAGAGGATACTTTAGTTTTTTTTATCCAATTGATCACTTGATTATTTGTTGCACGACTTAGTCAAACAATTTGCACACTGCTATCATTGGACTACATTTGGTGATATTTGGGCTACATTTGAGGTATTTTTCCTCAGCAGCTATCTTTCCAGAATTTTTTCACACCTTATAGAAATTATTAACTTGCATTTAACATGTGTTGCTATTTTCTCTGTGAAATAATATAACTTTAGAGAGGAACTGATTATTTTGAAGCACAGATGAAGTGAGACATTCTTGCATATTCCTGATAACTCTGCTCCATACCTTTTGGCTACATACTTACAATATTTATCACATATATACCTATTTGCAAACTGGTTCTCATCTGCCATTATTCCACAATATATTTGGCACAGCATTTTTCTTAATTCTTTCTTGAGATACTGCTTCCTCAATAAGGCTTACACCAACACTACCTTGTACAGTACATTTAAAGAAAAAGATTGCATCTCTATATGGTGAGATGAAATATGACCTTCACTACAAGCTGGCCAGGATAGAATGGGGTATTTACCAAGGTAGTAGGTGAATTCATAGAAAAATTAAAACATAGAAAGCATATTGGAGGAAACAAAGGCATGGGAATCCTTATTTAAGGAAAGTCATTTATAAGGAAACACTAAAACATTGAAAACTAGAGGAAACATCTAAATGGAAATGCATTTAAACTGAAAATGTAAAAGAGCATTTAACTGGAAACCCAATTTGATGGAAACTACAGTACAAACAGAACAGTGTCATGAGTGATTTAAAAGCAACAGTTGTTAAAATGTCACATGACATAGAACTCCAGAAAATGTATAGTTAAATTGGCACAAAGGTTAAAGTACACATGCAACGCCCTTCATTTTAGAAGACAGCTTCTGCATGGGGATGGTGTTTGTCTGTTTGGATCACAGTGCTGAAGGAGTATGCTTCCCGAGTTAAAAAACCAGGATTTCAACTTTTCACATGAAAACAGAAGATACCATGGCTGTATTACACAGATTCTTTTGTGTTTCTAGAGATTCTGTTGTGTTTTAATACCAGATAAAAGTTCATTTGAACAGTTTAAATGTGCATGTTCAAACTAAATGCTATGGCTCTTAGAAAATCATATTTGCTGTATGTTATAATGTTGTGGAGAATAAGGAGCAGCTTTTCCTTTATTTCCTTGTGCTTTTTGGATTGTTTGGAAGCACCTTCTCCAGCAATATATTGAGATAAACAGTGTAGAGCAGATTTGTGTCAGCAAATGGTTAACTTTACCATTTGTGGGCCCGGTGGAGCTAGCAGAAGTATTGTGTTGTTCATCTGATGAAAGATCATCATTCTAAACTGCTGCCTTATTCAAGTAGAAAATAGTTTGTTATGGACTAAAAATAGCCTTTTTGAGAAAAAAGACATTCTTCCAAAAGGTTGCATTAAAAGAAGAAACCAAGGTTCAATACAAACATTTTTATTATACTGTAATGATGACAATGTAGTTCGAGGAAAATGTTTTCCATTAATTCACATACAACTCTTTTCTGCAGGTACCACAAAAAAAAAGCATTTTACCAGAAGTCCAAAGTGGTTGGGGTGCCATGAGGTAAGCAGGTATTAATTAGTCCCAGTTGTGGAGGTTGGTGTCCTTTACCTCTGATGCCCCATGGGGGCAACTATAAACTCTGAAAACTGATCATCAAGAGCACAACACTTACAATACTTTAGTACTTCACTCTCAGTTTAGAATGGCAGACAGTCATGGGTGAGCTTGTTTCCCATTGATGCTTAATGGATTGCTCACATACTCATGTCATCTTTGGTTGTGAATGGTCTTGAATTCATGTCAAATTTAGGCAATTTTTCTGCATGTATCTGTTGATAGTTTGGATGTGGGTGGCTTATGCTGCCAATCATTTTTCTTTGTTCTCATCTACCTTCTTCTCTATATGATGCCACCATTGTGTGGGTGTGAGAAATGGTTGATTAATCTGCAGTTTCTGCAACCTTTAAAAGCCTTTGGTTGGGATAATTGTTGCCTAGAGCAGTTTGTGGTTGGGGAATTTTTAAAGTTCATTTTAAACTTTCTTTCTGAGTTTCCACATTCATGTGGTGTTATTTTTTTTATCTTGGTTGATTCCCTCCTCATTGCTGCTTTACTAGTGCCATATAAGCCCGTGAATGGGCCAACACACATTTTTGGTATATATGTATGCAATCCTTTCCCTGCAATGCTGCAAGTGCTTATTGGTGGAGGGAGAAGAAGGGGCTCCAGGCAGGGCAGGCAGCCATGTTCGCTGAAAGTGTGTGCTCATGACTAGCAGCAACATGAGTTCATCACAAGGAAGAGTGGGATTCGATGGTCACCCCACAGCATTCAAACAGCCAACCTCCACAATGGTACATTTGGTGGGATTGTGAAAAAAACTACACACAACCCAGTATCAAGGCTATGATCAGCAAGAATGCATCATAAACTGAAACCATCGGCTTGTCTATTTAAACAATGGGTAGCGCTTGAAATACTTCTTTTTTCTTTGGTGGTAGGAGAGGGGTTTCTGAAATGTATGGAAACCCTTTGTTCAAAATGGAAGGTTCCAAGGTTGGCCTAATATTTACCCGTCTCTCTGCCACAGCTGTGTCATCAAGTGCTGGAAATTGTTGCTGAAACATTGAAGGAGACCACTGTGCAAGCCCTCAAGCTGAAAGTCCCAACCGGTTGTATCTCCACCTTCTGACTGCTGCTATGCCTGTTTGTAGGTCTATACATGATTATGTGCTTCAAGCGATAGAGGATGCAACTGCCAAAGCCATGACATTGGTGGGCAAAAAAAAGGGAACGAATAGAATGGCTGATCAGATGATCAGACTACTAGTGCCTATTGAGATTTTGATGCCGGAAGTCTGGAAGGAGTATTGTACCATGAGTCAAGCAATCCCATTGTTGCCCTTTGTGCAGACCCATTTGGGTAAGATTAAAGAAATATAAACTAATGTATAAGCGAAAGAAGAGCTGCTATTGTGAGCAGATCAATCCCTCATTTGCATACAAATATCACGCTGCAACAAGATACTGTGTCCTCTATACATTTAAGGAATCTGTGGAGAAAAGAAAAAAAGGAGAAAAAAATGTTAACAATGTTCTAAAAAATGTGATAAAATTGTACATATATTTTACTGTTTCAAAAATGATTTACTACAAATGTGTTAAATTGTTTTATTAAATACATTACAAATATTTAGCTAAAATATGTAGTAATATTCATATTGACTAATTTAAAATATTTTTTTTAATTGAGTCTTTAATTACTTAATAAATGTCAAAGTCATTAAGTGTATATTGTATTTTTATCATTACAATTTTAAAATACCTACTCACAAATGATACCTAAAAAGTGAAATAGCCAATACAAAAACAGATCTCTGAACCTCAAAAAAACCAATATCCTCAGTCCAAAAAATAAAGACCCACCATGGAACATAAAATACATTGAACAATTAAAAATAAATAAATCCCCACACCAAAAAAAACACCCTAAAACCTAAAATACAATAACCCAAAACATAAAAACCCTGGACCACAAAACACAAAAAAAAATAAACTGCTAAACACAATTAAACATTACAACAAAAATTGAACTTGTATGAGAAGTAACAATCCCCCATGTAATGCCTTGCAAAATAATGACTTCCGATGCAACACTTTCATGATGTGAAAACATCATGTTTAATGTAATGCAAAGTAGAATCTGCAATACAAAGGTAACATACCTGGGACAGTCTTAGGTAAACTTGATATTTTCAATATTTGAGTGATCATCACACTTCTATGTGCCTCTTCGAGTTATATGTGAATGGAATTTTGTTTATTCCACACCAGTATCTCTTGGTTCATCTGAGATTTCACAGTTTACCTTTACTCTAATGCTCAATTTCTGCCTCCTTTCCTTGTCCAACAGGTCTGTCTTTTTTTTGGAAGAAAATATAATCTGCTTGCCCCATCACTAGCATCTAGAAGAAGGACCCTTTTACATCTACTTCTATTGAAAATTCTCAAAGAGGCAACTCCTATGGACTGCAAAGTTTTGATTTATTTAGAATAATGCTGACTAGTGGTTCAAGTGAAATCTTAAGTGAGTAATATGACAGACATGGGGCAAAGCTAAACTTTTTTATGTTTGGGTGATCGATCATTTAGGATACATGCCGCTTGTTGTCTTGAATTGGTATTAGATTGACCTTTAGTTAATGCTGTTTACTTAAGTGCATGCCCCTCAGTTTGAGACCTCATGCACCCTGTTTACTTTGACTCTCAATTATTGTAATTTATTTTATTTTCTCTTCTGAAAGGACCTTCATTGTGCTTTCCTTTGTGGCTCAGCCTTGTTCCCAAAACCAACAATGCCAGAATGCAATTGCAACATTTTTATGCAGCATCAGTGTTAATTTTTATAAATATTTTTGAACATGGTGTGTCTTTCATATTTTACATTGTAGCCTAGGTAATCAATTTGAGAGCAGTCTGTGGGTTGCGAAAGACTGGTTTAACTGTGCTAACTTAATTGTCAGCTTCCTTCCTTGACAGGTGTGCCATGTCCAAGGTAGTAGCTGAATGTTGTATGTATATATGCATCTCTCTAAAGTTTTTGTTGCTTGTCAATACTTATTCATTAACTGATTCGCTAATCCTCCTCACCCATTTGTGAGAAATATTGTGCTTTAAATTTTCCACCATCAACAGGTCTCAAACTTGGTGGGATGGAAGTGGTGTAAGTACCATTAAACCACTACAGTAGAAAGCTAAAAAAAATTGCTTAGTGCTCATTGGTAGGCTAAGTCAAAAGTATGTCTACTTTTATATTGTTCTCCCCACATATAATTTAGTTATTGAAAAAAATCTCCTGTCTTGTACAAGGGTGTATTATATTAATCCTATAATTTATATACATGTGCTACATGTAATATTTGGGCTACTTTTATATTTACAACGTATAGGGTTCTGGATTAAGTAAGTGCCTCTTCTTTCAAGTTGAAGGATCCTTTTGTTGTTCACCTGCTCCATCCTGGGCACATTGTCACAAAGTAGAGGAGTTGCCTCATGATCTCTGCCTTTTCATGCTCTCCTCGTGTTGCCTGACGCTCTTGGCAAGGAGAAGAGAGAGTTTAAACAGAAAAAGGCCAAGAAAACAAAGAGATACAAGAAGAAGTAAACAGTAAAGAAAGACGCATTTTGCTTCCCATTCAGGACTTAAAGCCAGAATAGGAAGATTCCAGAGAGAGGAGAAGGACAAGAACCAAGTGGCCAGTGGATCCATCGAGGAGGAAGAGGACATGGAGAGGAAATCCCCCAGCAGGCGGTCAACGAGGAAAAAACAGGATCTGAAATGGCTGACAAGATCAGGGAGAGGAGAGCTTCAGACCTTAGATGAATGAGGTTACAGAAGGAGGAGTAGCTCACGGCTGCAGCGGCTCAGACAGGAGATACTAGTGGCTCCCATCATGCACCTGGAGGGGCGTGACTATCATAGGTGGGTGCTCGCTTGCAAAATTGGATATACTGGTCAGGTGGGGAAAGCCTACAACCTGAAATGAAAGACAGCTAAAAAAAACTTTAAAAGGCAAGGAAAAAGATAGTGAAAAATGTGAATGTTTACATTTTTTTTTGTGGAGACAATTATGATTTTTTTTATTTCTCAAAAAAACTAACAGCAATATGCAAGATGTTAGTACTGTCTGATTGTGCAAAAGACCATGCTGAAAATGTTTATGAGAAGAGCTTCAACTAACCCTGAAGAAAGGAGGAAAATTGTTAAAGGAATCATGAATTGTTCTATAGAATGAGAAATTTGATTTTAAGCCAAAGAAAGTCTGATTAGTTTAAAGAAAATACAAATCTCTTTACATACCTGTGGTTATTTTCTTTTATGCCGAGGCACACTCTTGTCCTGTGGTAAACCAAGGGGAAAGAAGATAAGAGCGAAAGCATCTTTTATATCCAAAGATTCCATCTAAAATACATAGACAAGATTAACTTTTAAGGATTGTCCACTCAAGCCAAAAATAATACATTTAATTATACTCTGAAAGTCAGAAAGGCAATTGTAATACTTCTTCAAACACACAAAAGGGACCCAATTTACTAGCACACATTTGCTTAAAAATAGCACAATGCAGCTCAGGAAGCACAGTTTCTATGCTGTATTGCACCAGAGAGAGAGCAAGAGCATTCGACATCCATATGTTCCCAGATGTGGTGCTGTTGTTCTCTTCCCCAGATCTGGCACACAAATAAGTAACAAAGTTACAAAGGTACAGAGCAAAGGTGTGTGTGATGTCCAGTATAGGTTTTAATACTGGAAGAGGACCCTTCAAGTACAAAATACTATGCCTAGACAAACATTTACAATTGTGTAAAAAGTTATGAGAAATAAAAAAAATAATCCTGATTAGTGCCTCCTTCCTCAAGAAGCATTATTTTTGGCAGCACACCCTGGCTAACAATATTAGTAGGTAGCTTTGGGTAAAAAAGTATGGACAGTAGCATGGGAAGACCTGTGTACCACCCATGGTGTGCATGCTTGACACAAAATAAAGCAAAGTGGCTATAAACAGCGCAATGTAGGGCACAGTGCGGTTTACGTTACTTTAAAGCTACTTTCGAGTCCATAAACCATTTTGTGGTGGAAAGTAAATACTTTATCCACTCTTTGCACTACTTTGTGTGACTTAGCAATGGTGCAAGGTGTTGATAAATCTGCCTTTCCTCTGGAGTCTTACTTGTTGGACTTTTTAGAGCAACCAGTTAGTCCCTTAGCTACTAAGAGCTTTTGGGAAAGTTAACCACAATGTTTGCTCAGGTGAGCAGGAGGAGTAGGGAGAGGTTTGGTTTCAGGACAGGTGGTGTGATGTGTCATCAATTCAGTGGGTACTACCACTTACTGGTGGGCTCAGAGGGGAGTGCTGTCCACAGCTATTACTAATGTGAGGTGGCTCAAGTGACAAGCCATGAAAGGGAGACATGGGCATGGCTAGATTCTCAACACTGACTGCATGGGGGTGGAGGGCTAGAAATCTGCATTGCAGATTTCCTAGGAAGGGAGTGTATGTAGAAAGATTTAGGATAGGACAACCACACTTCTTTACTCTTTGTGAAGGGCAGATTTCCCTCGGTCAGCAGTTAGGTGGACCTTACCTGGTCAGCACAGCAGATGTAATCTTTCATTATTAATGTAGCTGTTAGCTATCCATGGATAGCTAACAGTTACATTATTAACAAAAGATTACATCATTATGAATATGCAAACAATGTTTTCTTATAAAAAAAACAGCCACCTATGCCACTCCTAACAGAAACTCACTCCTTCTCCAAAGTCTCAAAACTAACAAAGGTAACCACTTCCACAACTCATACCAACCACACTACCCACAACAGAAACGTACTCCATCCCCTAAATTCTAAAAAACAATAAAATAACCCCTTTGCAACTCACCCTAGCCACACCACTTAAAACAGAAACTCATGCCTTCACTAAATTTTATAAACCAACTAAACTAATCCCTTCCCTAACTCATCTCATCCACACCACCGGCAACAAAAAACCACCCCTCTCCCTAAGCAAAAATTCTCCTTCAGTCTGTCAATCCTGTACCTCAGTTCCTTTTAGCCTGCAGACTAAATCTTCATGCCCTTCAGGGCCAGAAGGAGAAGGACCTTGAGGTGTATGGAGGAGGAGGTTGTAATTGGATGTTAGGTGAGTGTGGGGTAGTGACGTGGCTTGGATGTCTATAGCTACTGAGATTATCACCAGCCACAGGGAGAGTGTCTCATTTGCCTCCTCCTCCACTTCCTCCAGATACCCAAGCCAGCAGATAACTGCCACAATCACCTCCAGCAGCTTCTGCTGCCTCAGACAAGCTGCTATCTACTGCTGGACCTTACAATGTCTTCGTGACTTCCGGCTGGAACAGCAGGCTTGTCTAAGGAGAGAATTAAAGAAGATGAATTTTTAGTACCCACTGTACGCAAGTATTCTTATAGTCAGTGAGCACAGTTTTGGGTTCTCCTAACTAAGGGAACTGAAATGTTATGCTTCTGTGTCTCTCTGATTATTTTAGGCATCATTATTATTTACACTTCTTTCCATTAGTTAATTAATCACCCGCCATCTACATAATTAAAATAAACATTTTAGGTTTATACGGATGAAAAAAGTAAAATAAATAAATTGATTATCTGAATCTCTCATTAGACAGCCTTAACCAATGTTAAAAAAAATGCCCGAACTGCAAACTTATACTGTCACAGAAAATGTGGCGCTTTAATTTATGCAGAACAAATTATTTGACATTTCAATCATGAAATATAATTGTTTGAGCAAACCCTGCATGATGTTTGTACAACTACTAATAGTTCCCAGGGCCCTCCTCTTTACCTAGCTATTCCCAATCCATACCACTTCCTCCCACATAAATTGTGCCTGGGATAGTGATCAAGTGGATGCAAGGTAAGACTGACTTTGGGCTGGGTCTTAGTTTTGGTTTAGTTTAGTTATGGATAGGTTATGTTAATGCAAGGAAGGCAGAAAATGGGCTGGTGGCATAAGAAGAAACTTAGGGCTTAGGGGCAAGAAACAAATGTCATGTTAGGGTTAATGAATGCAGCAAGTGTTATTAAGAAAGGAATATAGCTTACCATTTGCCATGGTATCCACTTCCTGCCCCCCTTGCTCTGGTCCTCCTACCAGCTTGGTCCTAAAAGCAAGGGACTGACTTAGCAAACTTTTTTGCGAACCACAGTATCATTTTGAAAGGTTTACTTCAATATATTTAAAAAGTTAAAATGACAAACCAATAAAATAGGTTTAGCAGAATCAGTAAACCAATAAACAAGGGAAAGCAAAGACAGGAAAAGAGAGGGAAAAAGTCAAGGGCCTGTGTCATGCTGGTGGACCACCCACAGCTGACTGCCTGTGGTCACCATTGGTGAATTTGAGTGCAGAACCTACCCAGAGACTAGGCCCAGTGGTCAACTGCTGCTGTGCTTGAAGAGGCAGGGTTAGCTGTACATGGCAGGTTGGCTGCCAGCAGAGAGGCTGGCTGCTTATGGACAATTCTCATGTGCAGTAGGGTTTGGCCACCCACAGTAGAAGTTGGATGCCTGTAGTGGGTTGGTTGCATGCCCTGGGGCAGGGCTTGCCCAGAGGTGTGGCTCTACAACTACATCCTGCTGTGCATGGCCAAATGCCATGATCAGCAGGAAAATGTGACTACCTTTGGCAGTTTTTTCATGGGTTAACCTCAGCTGTGCAATCCCGCTCACTCAGTCCCTCACTTTAATGCACTATCTCACTGACTGTTTCATACACTGTCTCACTCACTCTCACATTGATTATTTCATTCACTTATATCTTCTTCTATCCATCCCCTTCACTCACTGTCACTTGCACACAACGACATACAAAACAACCAACATATATTTTGCCATTTCATTTAAAAAAATAACTCCTTGACTGCTGAGGCTGAGGCTTGGCTTTTCCCCCCAGTGCAGAACCCTTTTGTGGCGATTTGGGGTACTTTGTGCTTAGCCCTCCAAAATGTTTTACCCACCTAAGGTATCCACACCAAATATGTGTCCTTTTTTGCCAACATCCTGGTGATTCTAAAGGTACCCAGGGTTTGTGGATTTCCCTAAAGGGGACTGAGAAAAGAGGCAAAAGATAGACAAAGTTTGATTTTTGGGGACAAATAGGAAAAAAGTGCTGCACAAAAGGGTCTATTTTTTCCCTAAATATGGCATCCAGAAAAGATTTACTGTTCTAAACTCACCATCTTCTCAGACACTTAGGAACATGCAGAGCTGAATCAAAACAACTATTTTTACCACTGTTTTGGCATTTTTCTAGGAGGCCACTTTCCATATTGTTTGTGCTTTAAACCTACTTTCAGTAGTGGAAACTAGTGTGAATCCCATGGGTGATCCAGGGAAGCTATAGATTTCTGAAAAGTAGGCAACATTCTGAATTCAGCAAGAGGTCTTATGTGTATATCCCTCAATATTTGCCCCAAAAACAAACACTCAGGGGTCGATTCCGATTCGGGCCGGAAAAAGCACCGACCGACTCGGATCCGGAAATAATACCGACCGACACGTACCCGTGGCGCACGACACGCCAAGTACGATGCAAGGCGCGAAAAATCCAACCGACACGTACCGAAACCAAGTCGACCGACCGAGCCGCACGGAAAACAGCAATCCGGCCGGAAAAACACGCGAATCCAACCGACCGACACGCACCCGGAACAAATCCGCCCGAAACGTACACGCGAACTCCAAACCGCAAAGTACGATGCAAGGCGCGAAAACCACGAGCGAGTCGGACGGAGGACAAGCCATACGACCGACACGCATACAAAACCTCACACAAGCCACACACCATCAGCACACCAACAAATACCTACCTCACATACACCCAGCAAAACACACACTCACACACCCTCACCTGCACACCAACACACACATCACCCACCATCACCACCCATCACCATGCCCCCAAGAAGAATCCCAAGTTCCTAGATAGTGAATTGGAAGTCATGGTAGACGAGATCCTCAGGGTGGAGCCACAGCTGTTTGGCACACTGGTCCAACAGACCCCCATGTCGCAGAAAACCAAGATGTGGGAGAGGATCATCAACAGGGTGAACGCCCAATCACCATGTCGGCGCACAAAGACCGACATCCAGAACAGGTGGTATGACGTGCGCAGGAGGGTACGGGACATGCTGAAGAAAGACTACATCAACAGCCAATACACCGGCAGTGGCCCTCCTGCCAAGCCAATATACCTCAGGCCCTGGGAGGAGAAGGTGCGGGCCATCCTTCCGCCAGTGAGCGTATATGGACTAGAGGACATCCCAGAGCCTGGTGAGTACACATCAAATGTACACAATATACTGCCACAAAACACACACATCACTGTCAAGGGAGAGTCAAACCATGCACTCATAGCAATTACACAGCAACCAGAACAGAATCATCCCAAAATGTGTATGTCAGTCAGATAAACACAACACATGCCATCATAAAAGTCACATCCAACTGTGCCAACACATGTACAAACACAACTACAACTACAGCTAGGCAGTGGCACAAATAGAACTAACAAACACATCCAGACATGTAGCCACCACAACAACACCAACACACAGTGAAGACCACTCAAAGGAAGGAATTCTGTGTATGCTGGCCAAGTCAGTGTAGCCAATAGCATCATGGGAGTCGCAGTCACACATATTGCCCCCCCACAACTGTCCCATCAACACCACCATGAACCATGCGCACATCACAGGGAGTGGAGAAGGACTCACAAGATGGCTGACACTGGCAACTGCTGTGGGGAGCACAAGGCCCTGCTGGCAACTGTGCACCAACAAACAGCAGGACACCACTGACTGACATCCTGAGAGACAACTTACACTCCCTGCAATGCAAGCACGTTCCATGGTGGGATAACTGGCTGGCTGGCTGGGTGGGAAGGAGGACTTGCAGCACTAACCATAGTCACAAGCACCTCCCCTCACACACACCCCAACACAAACTCCACAGTACCCACCTGGTAGAATGCAATGCCCCCATCCTAACACAAGATCCCACAAAGAACCACCACCCTGGGTTATGTTGTGTGAAGCACAGGACCACTCTTGGGACTCTTAGCCAAACAACTGCCAGGACAACACTCCCAGCCATCCTGTCAGCACAGCCAGCCCACCCCACAGGGAAGCAGAATCAAAAGGAAGGAAGCATGGGCATGCTGGGAAGGGGGTGGAGGCAATAGCATGATGGGAGTCGTAGTCACTGATATTGGTCACCCCCACAACTGTCCCATCAACACCACCCTGAACCATGCTCACATCACAGGAAGTGGAGAAGGACTCACAAGATGGCTGACACTGGCTACTGCTGTGGGGAGCACAAGGCCCTGCTGGCAACTGTGCACCAACAAACAGCAGGACACCACTGACTGACATCCTGAGAGACAACTTACACTCCCTGCAATGCAAGCACGTTCCATGGTGGGATATCTGGCTAGCTGGGTGGGAAGGGGACTTGCAGCACTGACCATAGTCACAAGCACCTCCCCTCACACACCCCCAACACAAACTCCACAGAACCCACCTGGTAGAATGCAATGCCCCCATCCTAACACAAGATCCCACAAAGAACCACCACCCTGGGTTATGTTGTGTGAAGCACAGGGACACTCTTGGGACTTCTAGCCAAACAACTGCCAGGACAACACTCCCAGCCATCCTGTCAGCACAGCCAGCCCACCCCACAGGGAAGCAGAGTCAAAAGGAAGGAAGCATGGGCATGCTGGGAAGGGGGTGGAGGCAATAGCATGATGGGAGTCGTAGTCACTGATATTGGGCACCCCCACAACTGTCCCATCAACACCACCCTGACATGCTCACATCACAGGAAGTGGAGAAGGACTCACAAGATGGCTGACACTGGCTACTGCTGTGGGGAGCACAAGGCCCTGCTGGCAACTGTGCACCAACAAACAGCAGGACACCACTGACTGACATCCTGAGAGACAACTTACACTCCCTGCAATGCAAGCACGTTCCATGGTGGGATATCTGGCTAGCTGGGTGGGAAAGGGGACTTGCAGCACTGACCATAGTCACAAGCACCTCCCCTCACACACACCCCAACACAAACTCCACAGAACCCACCTGGTAGAATGCAATGCCCCCATCCTAACACAAGATCCCACAAAGAACCACCACCCTGGGTTATGTTGTGTGAAGCACAGGGACACTCTTGGGACTTCTAGCCAAACAACTGCCAGGACAACACTCCCAGCCATCCTGTCAGCACAGCCAGCCCACCCCACAGGGAAGCAGAGTCAAAAGGAAGGAAGCATGGGCATGCTGGGAAGGGGGTGGAGGCAATAGCATGATGGGAGTCGTAGTCACAGCTCTACATCCCCCACCACATGGCCCAGCAAGCTCACACTCACGCATGCACATCCCACAGAGAGTGGAAAGGCCCATCAAAGATGTCTGACACTGTTGCTGTGTCGTGGGGAGCACAAGGGCATGCTGGGTACTGCACACCAACCAACAGCAGGACACCACTGTCAGCCATCTTGCCATTGCTCTCACACCCACACACACTGAACTCCACACAAAAGCAAGTAAGTATGGGAATGCTGGGAAGTGGGGTGGAGGCAATAGCATGATGGGAGTCGTAGTCACAGACATAGCTCACCCCCACAACTGTCCCATCAACACCACCCTGAACCATGCTCACATCACAGGGAGTGGAGAAGGACTCACAAGATGGCTGACACTGGCTACTGCTGTGGGGAGCACAAGGCCCTGCTGGCAACTGTGCACCAACATACAGCAGGACACCACTGACTGACATCCTGAGAGACAACTTACATTCCCTGCAATGCAAGCACGTTCCATGGTGGGATATCTGGCTAGCTGGGTGGGAAGGGGGACTTGCAGCACTGACCATAGTCACAAGCACCTCCCCTCACACCCCCAACACAAACTCCACAGAACCCACCTGGTAGAATGCAATGCCCCCATCCTAACACAAGATCCCACAAAGAACCACCACCCTGGGTTATGTTGTGTGAAGCACAGGGACACTCTTGGGACCTCTAGCCAAACAACTGCCAGGACAACACTCCCAGCCATCCTGTCAGCACAGCCAGCCCACCCCACAGGGAAGCAGAGTCAAAAGGAAGGAAGCATGGGCATGCTGGGAAGGGGGAGGAGGCAATAGCATGATGGGAGTCGTAGTCACAGCTCTACATCCCCCACCACATGGCCCAGCAAGCTCACACTCACGCATGCACATCCCACAGAGAGTGGAAAGGCCCATCAAAGATGTCTGACACTGTTGCTGTGTCGTGGGGAGCACAAGGGCATGCTGGGTACTGCACACCAACCAACAGCAGGACACCACTGCCAGCCATCTTGCCATTGCTCTCACATCCACACACACTGAACTCCACACAAAAGCAAGTAAGTATGGGAATGATGGGAAGTGGGATGGAGGCAATGGCATGATGGGAGTCGTAGTCACAGACATAGCTCACCCCCACAACTGTCCCATCAACACCACCCTGAACCATGCTCACATCACAGGAAGTGGAGAAGGACTCACAAGATGGCTGACACTGGCTACTGCTGTGGGGAGCACAAGGCCCTGCTGGCAAATGTGCACCAACAAACAGCAGGACACCACTGACTGACATCCTGAGAGACAACTTACACTCCCTGCAACGCAAGCACGTTCCATGGTGGGATAATTGACTGGCTGGGTGGGTGGGAAGGAGGGCCGGCTGTCAACCAAACACAACCAATGCAGACCATGTTCACACCCCAGAAAATACATAGAAATGCCCAAATAATGCAGGACAATGTGCCACACCAATATCAACCCCTGACTGTGACGACTTAGGACAATGCAATGTACAGGCCCGCACCCAGAGGCACAGTCACAACTGTCATGTGTGTCAACCATTGATGCCTGCAGAAACATAACATACATTGTTTGTGTCTCCCAAAAACAGGTGATGATGGGGACACAGCAGCAGACGCTGAGGAGTCCCAGTCCCAGGCTCAAGAGGATGCCGAGCTCACTGGCGTCGTACAGCCTCTGTCCTCCTCGGACGATGAAGAACAACCTGGCACATCCGGTACAAGTCAACATGCAGCACCAGCAGGACCACCAGCTGCAGCACCAGCAGGACCACCAGCTGCACCCCCTGCACCCACCCCTCCAACGACTGTCACCACGAATACCATCCCTGCCGACATGGACAGAACAAGGAGCAACACCAGCACAGTGACCCTGGACCAACCTGGGGCCATGGACACCACCACCACCACCAACCCCCAAGGTGGACCAGGGTTATCTGTGCGTGCCACTGCACACACTGCACATGTCAGCAGGGGTGGTGGGAGGGGTGGGAGACAGAGGTCGCTGCTTGCAGACGTTGCTGGTGTGCATGATGACCCACAACTGGTACGCATAGCTGATGCGTACCAGTCCAGCACCGGAGACCTCAGCCAGGTAGTGGGGCTCCTCAGAGACATTAAACAGCAGCAGGCTGCCCATCATGCCCGCTTGGACTCCCACATGTCCCACGTGGAGTCACACATGTCCCGTGTGGACTCACACATGTCCCGCGTGGAGTCCAAGTGGGATGCACTGCATGAGATGACGGCGGTGCACAGGGACATTTTACAATGCCTCCGCCAGATGAATAGCAACCAGTCCACACCTCCCTGTGTGCCAACAACATCTGGTGCCGAACAAACTGCAACTGCCACAGGGAGGGAGGAGGACTCTGGCGGAGAATCCCCTGCACCGCAGCAGCCTGTACTTGAGGGGCCACCCCCCAAGAAGAGGGGTCGTCCGAGGAGGGAAAAGTGAGAGGCCGATGGCCAAGCGCAACTCCCAGGAAGCCTGAACCTGTTCTGGATGTTCGCCTTTGTGCACAGACTGTTCACCCTGTTGACGGCAACACTACTCCCACACATTGCATGGGGAGTACAAGTTGGACCAATGTGTCAGACAACTGTGGCCCCGATACTGGGGATCCTGTCTACCAGGACTTTCAATTCACCCAGGAACTTGGGATTGCAAGATTTATGTACAGCACTACCCATCCTATGCACTATTAACACAAATGTATCACAATAAACACACTAATACACCATACTTGCCTCTGTCGTGATTCCAATGTGGGTGCTGTTATGCGGATGATGAACTGCAAAATTACACTGTGTATGCGAACTGCAACAGCAAGGACAACACAGGCATGTGAGTACAGGCAACGTGACACACATGAGGGAGACACACCACCAGGGCTACACAACACATACACACCTAGGCCATCTGACTCATTGCCTACACTGATGTTGCCAGGGAAGACGGTGCAATGCACAGACACCACACCCATTCCCAGTTGTAGTCAAGTAGCCCACAGGTGCAGTAAGCAAATGGCAGTCAAATGTGTGACCACAGACAACGCACATCACAAAGTGAAGCACAGGTTTATTACACAGTTGCAACATGCCGTAACCACTACAGATGCAAGGTAATCCCACCTGGCAGCGGGCACACAGTCAACAACTGTAGACGGAAGGAAGTCCATGGGTGTGGCGCACATCACCTGTAGGGACACAACAGCTACCAGCCTGGATGTGCAATCACGTCGTCGGTGGACACAGTTGACCAAACGAATCTGAAAGTACCCTGTGAAGGACAGAAATGACACACAGTCAAAAGCAATGGAGTACAGGACAGAACAGCAAAACTCATGCACAATACATGTTACAAGATACCCACCCAGAACCAAGTTAGCATGTCAACACTGTTGGGGAGTACAGCCCACCTGTCACCACACATCGCAACACACATCCAGTCAAGTAGCCCATGGACACACTCCAACAGCACCAGAGCACCACCTACACATCATGCCAACTCACATCATTGACATGACACCTCAGGATACTCACATTCAGCTAAAGAAGTTGGTGATGAGCTGTGTGCGGACATCACCATCACCATCATCATCATCATCGTCACTGGCATCGTGGTCCAGGCCAGGATCCTCCACAGGTGGCGGATGTTGGTCATTGTCATCCTGGATGAGAGGCAACTCCTTCCGCACTGCCAGGTTGTGGAGCATGCAGCAGACGATGATAATCTTGCACACTTTCGCAGGGGCATATGGGAGGGACCCTCCGGTCTTGTCCAGGCAGCGGAAGCGGCTCTTCAGGAGACCAAAGGTCCGCTCAATCACTCTCCTGGTCCGACCATGTGCCTCATTGTAGCGCATCTGGGCTGGTGTCACAGGGTTACTGAGGGGTGTCAGCAACCACGGCATGTTGGGGTATCCCGAGTCACCTACGGACAGACAAGTGCACATTAGCTGACTTGGAAAAGTGGGCGGAATACTACAGATCAGATCACACACAATGGCACAAAGTCAGTACACACCGACAAGCCAGGCACGCTGGTTCTGCATCTGTGCCATCATCCTGGGGATGCGACTACTCCTCATCACAAAGGCATCGTGTGCTGAACCAGGGAAACGGGCACACACGTGTGTGATGGTCATGTCTGCAAGACACACCACCAGTGCATTGACCGAGTGGTAGTGCTTGCGGTTCCTGTAGGCCTGCTCCTGGGCCTGTGGTGGTACCAAAGCCACATGTGTCCCATCAATGGAGCCAATTACATGCGGCATCCTCCCCAGGGCATAAAAGTCACTCTTCACGTCAGTGAGTCATCGCAGTCTAGGGAAATAGATGTACCGGTTCAGGAAGAGCAACATTGCCGCCAAAACATCGCGGAGCACACGGCTGAACATGGTCTGTGACATCCCACCAGCAGTCGCCACAGTATGTTGGAAGGTACCAGTGGCAAAGAAGTGTAGGGCTGCCATCACCTTCACCTTGGGGGTCAGCGCTGTAGGATACGGCCGGCCAGGCTGCAAATGTGGGGACAACTGCACTGCCAAATCCTCAATCAGCTGCCTGGTGAAGCGGTACCGTCAGATGCTGTCCCGTTCCACCATCGTTGCCAGGTCTGGGAATGGTCGATGGACAGCAGGAGCCCTGCAGTGCAGAGGAGAAGTAAGCAAGATTGTCAGTCACCCCACATATGCGGCATTGAACACACTCAAGATCCCAACATACATCATTATGAGGCACAACTACATGAAGTGTGCAGTACCGGAAGGACATGTATGGTACATACATGGCCAACATCTGTCAACACGGTCCAACAGGTGGCATCAATTAGTCCCAGGTTGGCCCACTGGATATCATGAGGCCGTGTCACAGTTCCCATCTCCTGCTGCCGTGTCACAATAACCCCCACAGTGACATGTGAGGACAGATGTGCCCCAGGCACCACAGCTCAATGACAGGTACATTCCCAGGGACCCTGTAATGCCACATGGACACTGGCATTACATGGAGTATCATGTATACACCACAGCAAAACAACCATGACCCCCACAGGTAGTGGCCCCACTTGCCACGGCAGGACAGACATGGACGTCTGTGACACACACGCACAACATCAGAGTCCATGCACACACAACGTGGATGTGGAGACTGTCTCCCATTGTGCACATGAAATCAGAGACATTGTAAACACTACATGCACAAAGACTGTGGAGGACCATCACTATTGTGCCACTGGGACACCCTGGCTCAAACATACCGTCCCACATGGGACTCACGGGGTATGTGACATGACATACACATACACCACTGTGAAATGTGACCATGGCACATGCACAGATATGAACAGTTGCACATCACAGTGGTCATGTACACGTAACACCCAGGATCCTGTCCCCATGAACACGTGCACAGCCTGGGGGTGGCTGCCCACAGGTGACACCCACAGGACAACATGTACACCAACATACACACAATAGGAAATGCAGCCTTACATGCCTTATGATAAAGTTTGGACAGGCTGTCGTGATGTAGGTGTGCCCCTCACTCCCTGGGAGCTATCTGTGGCTGGCATATGTCCATCTGAGACAGGCATGCTGACATATGCCAGTCACATGTACAGTGATGCGTTGAACTGCAATGGACCGATCGGTGCCTCCGGCCGGCCCATTGCATTCAATGTGTGCGGGTACGCGTTGTACCCCTGTGCGCGTTGTACCGCAATGGACCGATCGGTGCCTCCGGCCGGCCCATTGCATTCAATGTGTGCGGGTGCAGCGTTGTACCCCTGTGCGCGTTGATACCGCAATGGACCGATCGGTGCCTCCGGCCGTCCCATTGCATTCAATGTGTGCGGGTACGCGTTGTACCCCTGTGCGCGTTGTACCGCAATGGACCGATTGGTGCCTCCGGCCGGCCCATTGCATTCAATGTGTGCGGGTACGCGTTGTACCCCTGTGCGCGTTGTACCGCAATGGACCGATCGGTGCCTGCGGCCGGCCCATTGCATTCAATGTGTGCGGAGTGCGCGTTGTACCCCTGTGCGCGTTGTACCGCAATGGACCGATCGGTGCCTCCGGCCGGCCCATTGCATTCAATGTGTGCGGGTACGCGTTGTACCCCTGTGCGCGTTGTACCGCAATGGACCGATCGGTGCCTCCGGCCGGCCCATTGCATTCAATGTGTGCGGGGACGCGTTGTACCCTGTGCGCGTTGTACCGCAATGGACCGATCGGTGCCTCCGGCCGGCCCATTGCATTCAATGTGTGCGGGTACGCGTTGTACCCCTGTGCGCGTTGAACTGCAATGGACCGATCGGTGCCTCCGGGTGGCCCATTGCATTCAATGTGTGCGGGTACGCGTTGTACCCCTGTGCGCGTTGAACTGCAATGGACCGATCGGTGCCTCCGGCCGGCCCATTGCATTCAATGTGTGCGGGTACGCGTTGTACACCTGTGCGCGTTGAACTGCAATGGACCGATCGGTGCCTCTGGCCGGCCCATTGCATTCAATGTGTGCGGGTACGCGTTGTACCCCTGTGCGCGTTGTACCGCAATGGACCGATCGGTGCCTCCGGCCGGCCCATTGCATTCAATGTGTGCGGGTACGCGTTGTACCCCTGTGCGCGTTGTACCGCAATGGACCGATCGGTGCCTCCGGCCGGCACATTGCATTCAATGTGTGCGGGTACGCGTTGTACCCCTGTGCGCGTTGTACCGCAATGGACCGATCGGTGCGCACCCATTGACAATGGGCTTGCCTGGCAACGGACGCGTTTTCGAATTTCGAACGAGTCGGTTGCTGTAAATTCAGTTGGTCACCCACAACAATGTTGCAAAATCATGTATGTCATGAAGTTGAAGATTTGAAGGATGCTGTGGGCGTGTTTTGGTGCTGATATTCCATGGATTGGCCAGATTCAGAAGATGCAAACGACTTGGACCTATCACTTTGGACACAAGGGACAGTATCTGCCACTCCAGCACATATATATTGCTGGCTGTTCCCCTTAGAGCTCACTTGCCTGCACTACATGCTCCAGGACGACATCTGCCACTGCACTGCTGCTGTCTCTGCCCCTCTGGACCCTGCAATGGCACGTACTGTGGAGAGAGCCCCAGCCTTCAGCCTTGAAGAGAACCAGGCCCTGCTGGACAGCCTACTTCCACAGTACAGCAAGCTGTATGGGACACCAGGGGAGCAGGTGAGTGTTCTGTGCACTGCCTTTCTGAATGTGCATTTTGTGTGACTAGCAAGGCTAAGAGTCTGCACGCCACTGGCTAGCCGGCTCACTGAGTAGTTGTCACCCCCCATAGTGTGTAGTGACTTGCACTGGACAGGTATGGTGCAGTGACAGTGCATTTGAACATGGTTTTGCTTCCCATGCAATGATACCATGTAGTGACGTCTGGCAAACTGTCCATGGTCAGCTTTGCACTGCCTGTGTACATCATGTGCCCCTGTGATTGAGACATGTATATACAACTGTGTCATGCACGGATATGTTGCATGTGTGGTAATGGCCTTTTCACTTTGTCATCCTGACAGGTTAATGCCCATCGGAAGCAGGAAATCTGGAAGGACATCGTCCGGGCTGTCCGGTCCGTGAGGGTCTACAAGCGCCGGATCCGCAACTGCCAGAAGAGGTGGCAGGACCTTCGGGGCTGGACCCGGAGGATTGCACGGGTCCAGCTGAAGCTGTCGCCTCCTCGCAGGAGGGGCGGAACACGGACCCTGACCCCCACATGCTCCAGATCCTGGCGGTGGTGTTTCCAGACCTGGATGGGCAGCTGAAGGCCAGACAGCAGCAAGGAGGGGTGAGTCAAAGACTGCACTGTGAACTCTGTATTACATGCTTTGTGCCCTCCTCTGGCCTGGTTCAACTGCCACAGTGCAGCAGTCATGTTGTCCAGGAGCCATGTCCCTCTATTTTGCACTGCCCACTGCTCATCTGATACCCAGGTGTGGCCCTTACATTCAGGGAATTGTGTCACTTGGGACTGTGTCCTTGCAGTTTGCTTCACTAAAGGTGGGGGACAGCATCTGTTTCCCTAACTCTGTTGTGGGCATCATGGGTGGGTCCATTGTTCACACAACGCCTGGGTTTGGACATGTGATCTGCGTGTTGCTTTGATATGCGGTCCACTTGCTGAGCTGAGCCACCACATGTGCCTGGGGTATGTGGCACACGCCCATGCAGCGGGTGGGAACAATGTTTGGGCCCCAGGAGTGTGCAGATTACGTGTGTCACACATACATAGCCAGCTATCCACTGTCCAGGGCACATCCCTCATTCATGTGGAGCAGGACAGTCATGCCTACTCCAGGCCATGCAATGCACTCTGTACTCCCACTCCCGTGTATCAGCTGACACATTGTGCACAGTGATTTGACCCCTCAGGTGTCTGCCTCTGTGTCAGTGTGCTGTGGATTAGTTGCCAGGACTGCTGGGGTGTTTCTTGGTAGGGGCTCAGCATGCCCCTGGAGATGTGACCATAGGAGACGATACTTGTGTGTCACATAGGTGTTTGATCAGCTGCCCGTGCAGACTGGGGTATGCGAATGTGAAGGTCAGGCAGCTGTTCCCCATTCACAGCAAATTGTGAGGGGCTCAGGTTCAGAGGGTAGTGTCACAGGTCTCCCATATGTCCAATAGGTGTGACCTGGACAGATGAGGGTTAAGATGATGTGTTGTGTGGGGGATGTACATGTGCACTTGTGCAGCTCCAGGACTTGCATTCCCCATGACCTACTATTGTGACACAGTGCATAGTGTTGTTGTCTGGCTGCCAAGTCATACATCACTGAGACAGTGATGTATGACTTAGCAGTCATGCCTCTGCCATGGCATGTGTCAACTTATTGGTGGTCCTGCAGGGGAGTGACATGTGCTACATGCACACCATAGTGGCGCTGGCTATCAGGACATGGGTGCATCATGGTGTCTGTCGCTGGTATGCATCACATGCATTTCCTATTTGACTCTGGGCATCCCTTTCATCCGGAAACCTGTACTGACTCAGTGGCAAGAGCTGTGATGTGTGCATGTCCACATGCCACACCGTGTCCTCTGCACTGTCCAACTACTGTGTACTTGGTGCATGTGTCCACACTGGGGTGTTGCAATCCAACAGACACCAGACAGATGGGTGCAAGGCCATGTGGGATGTGAGTGCCATGCTTGGCATCAGACTGACAATTGGCTTCTCCTGTTCAGTTAGGGCACTTTTAGCAATGTACAACTAATGATGCCAGGGCTTGCTCTGTAATGTGCTGTGCTCACAGTGGTGTGTGCGTTTGGTGCAGGTGACTGATGTCTGTCTGTTTCCCCATTGTTTGCAGATACATCCACGGCCACGGAAGGGGACAGCTCCATGGACCAGGAGGAGCCAGAGAGCCAGACTGGGTCAGCAGCCGAGGAGTGGTCGGAGGGACCCAGTGGCACGGAGGGCGAGGGAGCCACACCGAGGAGTCCTCAGCACCATCCACCTCAGCTGAGGACCAGAGCAACTCGGAGGATGACTCCCTTGTGGAGGCGGGTGTCAGCAGCCACCACACCCCAGCTAGTGTTGCTGTCCCGCCACCACCAGCACCACCACCGCCCTCCCATCGGCTCCCATTCCCCAGGTCCGTGGAGGCTCCCATGTTCGGGAGCGTGTCTCCTTTGGCCCAGGCACCGCACCCCCTGCCCCTGTGTCCCCTGCTGCCCTGAGTGAGGAGTCTGTGTACCTCCTTCGCCAGCTCCATGTAGGGCAGACAGCCATGCTGAGTGTCCTCCATGCGCACACCGCACTGTTGACTCAGCTGGTGTTGTTCATGGAGGGCATCTCATCGGGCATGTCTGACCTACAGAGGGGCAACAGGTCCATGGACTCCTCCCTGACAGCAGCAGTGTCCCTCCTCAGACAGTCCCTCAGCCCTCCTCCCTCTGCTCCATCCACACTCCCCAGCACCTTACCCGTCCCAAGCACACACACACCGGCACAGGCACACACCAGCACACACACGTCCAGCACACAGACACACACGCCACAAACTAAACGCACACGCACGCAGAGTCAGGGGACTGAAACCAGACTCACAGGGGATGGGGCCCTGGTACACACACACGCATCCACGGGCACTGCGCAGTCCTCAGTTGCCTCTCCCTCCAAAGCACCCTCCCTTGCCTCACCTGCAACCCCAAAGACCCAGCGCCTCTTCCTCAGTGACCTCGGCCTCTTCCCCTCCGATCCAGCTGCCCCAGCATCCAGGGGAAGAGGAAGCCCCCACACGGAGCAGAGTGCCCCTTGCCCCCGGACACCCTCCCCCAGGTGCAGACAGACTGAGGCCCCCACCCGCAAGTCCCCCTGGAGTGCTAAGAGCAAGACCCCGCCGCCGCCCTGCAGCTCAAGCACCAGGTCTCCTTCCTCCATCCCTCAGGCCCCCACTCCACAGGTGCCCCCACCACACCCTGCCCCAGGTTCCCCCACCCACAGATATACCATCCCCAAGAGGCTCCGGCCTTCTCCCCCTGCCACTTGCTCTCCCGGCACCACACCCCCGCTGCGCTTGTCTGTGCCACTGATGTGGTGAGGGTGTCCTCCCCTCTGTCCAGCCCACCTTGCCTGTTCCCCATTCTCCTCCCCTGGTGGTAGGCACTGCAGTGGAGTCCACTACCACCCTGTCTGACTTGGGCACTGCAGTGGCGGACCTGTCCACTCCATCTGCAGGGTCCACTGCAGTCGTGCCGGCACCCACAACATCTGAGCCATGCCCCCAGTTGTGCCGGCACACCATGTCAGACACCTCCACTGCAGTTGTCAGTGGCTCTCCAGCACCCACCACCCCTTCCCTGCTTCCTCCTGGTGAGCCCTGATCCTGTCCCTGCGGTGCCTGGCCTACCCCCCGGTTGCCCCTCCTAGTGGATTGTCCCTGGTTTTGTGCAGGCATGTGTAGGGTGGCATCTGCCACTGTCACCCACTTGTGACTTTGTTGATGGACTGGCCATTGGCCTTTGTTTATGTTCTACCGGACTTCTACTTTTAATGCCACATATGCTGAATAAAGCAACTTTCTGTTCTCTAGTGCTTTTGCTTCTGATGTACATGATGTTGATGATGCTAACCATGCCCTTGCTGCAGTGATGGTGATATTTGGTCTCATGATAATGAAGTGTTACTGTGCAGGAACCCATGTGGTCCAGGGGGAATGTGTCCTATCCTGTGGTGTATCCATGTCATCCATAGCAGCATCTGAGGGTGTCATGTGTTCAGTATTTGGCAATGGGATTTCCTACTTAGATTGCCAATTTCACATCTGTGGCTTCCACCCCTGCACATCTGTTGTGCCTGCCATTGTTCTATTCGTCTACTTCCCTGACCGTGTGGCCATCTCCAGTGAACATGCAGGTTTGGGCATCAATGGGGAAGGACTCATCTGTGTTGTCAGTGCAACATTGCTATACAAGTGTGTTGGATCTGTGCTGATGATTCCGTTGGCACTTCCATGACCAGGCTGATGGGACGGGAGCCCTCATTTGGTGCTAATTGTTGATTGTGTGTCCCATTGCTGCCATGGTATGGTATCTGTTCACCTCACATCTGCAGTCTCCACAGGGTATCTGCATGTGTGTGCCCATTGGTGCAAATATGTGGGTCTGCATTCGGATGGTCACTTCTGTCATTGTGTCATTGATGATTGTTGACGGGGTCAGGCCCCATGGGTGTTGTTTGTCTGCACATGGCCAAAGTTATGTCTTATTTGCACTGCAGGATTTGGCTCCCCCAATTTATGTTGCAATGGGACACATACACTACTTTGCCACTGATGTGTTTGTTGTTCTGTGACCAGGAATCATCCATGCAGTTTGGCAGTTGCACCTCTTACTTTGTCGACACTTACCTTTTGGTCACTGTGATGATGGGGGTTTGGACCCCATTGCCACAATGTTCAAAATGTGCTGCAGCTATGGACCCCACACTTACCTTTTGGTCACTGTGATGATGGGGGTTTGGACCCCATTGCCACAATGTTCAAAATGTGCTGCAGCTATGGACCCCACACTTGCCTTTTGGTCACTGTGATGATGGGGGTTTGGACCCCATTGCCACAATGTTCAAAATGTGCTGCAGCTATGGACCCCACACTTGTCTTTTGGTCACTGTGATGATGGGGGTTTGGACCCCATTGCCACAATGTTCAAAATGTGCTGCAGCTATGGACCCCACACTTACCTTTTGGTCACTGTGATGATGGGGGTTTGGACCCCATTGCCACAATGTTCAAAATGTGCTGCAGCTATGGACCCCACACTTGCCTTTTGGTCACTGTGATGATGGGGGTTTGGACCCCATTGCCACAATGTTCAAAATGTGCTGCAGCTATGGACCCCACACTTACCTTTTGGTCACTGTGATGATGGGGGTTTAGACCCCATTGCCACAATGGTCATGGCCTGCTTGCGTTGTGTGTGCCACACACATATTTGTGTGGCACATGTGCTAGGGGGTCACATTGTATGTTCGAAGTCATGTTCGGTGTTGTAGGCATTTGACACAGTCTACACACGCTTGTCATGGTGTTGGGGGATGTCTTCTTCTTGCATTCCCTAGGTTGTGGTGTGCTGGTTGTGTCATGCATTGTCCATCCTATGGGTGGGGGTGGTAGTGGTGGTAGGCATCCTGCCCCCTGGGTGAGGGTGGTAGTAATGGTAGGCATCCTGCCCCCCTGGGTGAGGGTGGTAGTAGTGGTAGGAATCCTGCCCCCTGGCTAAGGGTGGTAGTAGTGGTAGGCATCCTGCCTCCCTGGGTGAGGGTGGTAGTAGTGGTAGGCATCCTGCCCCCTGGGTGAGGGTGGTAGTGGTGGTAGGCATCCTGCCCCCCTGGGTGAGGGTGGTAGTAGTGGTAGGCATCCTGCCCCCTGGGTGAGGGTGGTAGTAGTGGTAGGCATCCTGCCCCCCTGGCTAAGGGTGGTAGTAGTGGTAGGCATCCAGCCCACCCTGGGTGAGGGTGGTAGTAGTGGTAGGCATCCTGCCCCCTGGGTGAGGGTGGTAGTAGTGGTAGGCATCCTGCCCCCCTGGCTAAGGGTGGTAGGCATCCTGCCCCCCTGGGTGAGGGTGGTAGTAGTGGTAGGCATCCTGCCCCCTGGCTAAGGGTGGTGGTAGGCATCCTGCCCCCTGGGTGAGGGTGGTAGTAGTGGTAGGCATCCAGCCCACCCTGGGTGAGGGTGGTAGTAGTGGTAGGCATCCTGCCCCCTGGGTGAGGGTGGTAGTAGTGGTAGGCATCCTGCCCCCCAGGCTAAGGGTGGTAGTAGTGGTAGGCATCCTGCCCCCTGGCTAAGGGTGGTAGTAGTGGTAGGCATCCTGCCCCCTGGCTAAGGGTGGTAGTAGTGGTAGTCATCCTGCCCCCTGGGTGAGGGTGGTAGTAGTGGTAGGCATCCTGCCCCCCTGGGTGAGGGTGGTAGTAGTGGTAGGCATCCAGCCCCCTGGGTGAGGGTGGTAGTGGTGGTAGGCATCCTGCCCCCCTGGGTGAGGGTGGTAGTAGTGGTAGGCATCCTGCCCCCTGGCTAAGGGTGGTAGTAGTGGTAGGCATCCTGCCCCCCTGGCTAAGGGTGGTAGTAGTGGTAGGCATCCTGACCCCCTGGGTGAGGGTGGTAGTAGTGGTAGGCATCCTGCCCCCTGGCTAAGGGTGGTGGTAGGCATCCTGCCCCCCTGGGTGAGGGTGGTAGTAGTGGTAGGCATCCAGCCCACCCTGGGTGAGGGTGGTAGTAGTGGTAGGCATCCTGCCCCCCTGGGTGAGGGTGGTAGTAGTGGTAGGCATCCTGCCCCCTGGCTAAGGGTGGTAGTAGTGGTAGGCATCCTGCCCCCCTGGGTGAGGGTGGTAGTAGTGGTAGGCTTCCTGCCCCCCTGGGTGAGGGTGGTAGTAGTGGTAGGCATCCTGCCCCCTGGGTGAGGGTGGTAGTAGTGGTAGGCATCCTGTCCCCCTGGGTGAGGGTGGTAGTAGTGGTAGGCATCCAGCCCCCTGGGTGAGGGTGGTAGTGGTGGTAGGCATCCTGCCCCCCTGGGTGAGGGTGGTAGTAGTGGTAGGCATCCAGCCCCCTGGGTGAGGGTGGTAGTGGTGGTAGGCATCCTGCCCCCTGGGTGAGGGTGGTAGTAGTGGTAGGCATCCTGCCCCCTGGGTGAGGGTGGTAGTAGTGGTAGGCATCCTGCCCCCCTGGCTAAGGGTGGTAGTAGTGGTAGGCATCCAGCCCCCCTGGCTAAGGGTGGTGGTGAGGCATCCTGCCCCCTGGGTGAGGGTGGTAGTAGTGGTAGGCATCCTGCCCCCTGGCTAAGGGTGGTAGTAGTGGTAGGCATCCTGCCTCCCTGGGTGAGGGTGGTAGTAGTGGTAGGCATCCTGCCCCCCTGGGTGAGGGTGGTAGTGGTGGTAGGCATCCTGCCCCCTGGGTGAGGGTGGTAGTAGTGGTAGGCATCCTGCCCCCTGGGTGAGGGTGGTAGTAGTGGTAGGCATCCTGCCCCCTGGGTGAGGGTGGTAGTAGTGGTAGGCATCCTGCCCCCCTGGCTAAGGGTGGTAGGCATCCTGCCCCCCTGGGTGAGGGTGGTAGTAGTGGTAGGCATCCTGCCCCCTGGCTAAGGGTGGTGGTAGGCATCCTGCCCCCCTGGGTGAGGGTGGTAGTAGTGGTAGGCATCCAGCCCACCCTGGGTGAGGGTGGTAGTAGTGGTAGGCATCCTGCCCCCTGGGTGAGGGTGGTAGTAGTGGTAGGCATCCTGCCCCCTGGCTAAGGGTGGTAGTAGTGGTAGGCATCCTGCCCCCTGGCTAAGGGTGGTAGTAGTGGTAGGCATCCTGCCCCCTGGCTAAGGGTGGTAGTAGTGGTAGGCATCCTGCCCCCTGGGTGAGGGTGGTAGTAGTGGTAGGCATCCAGCCCCCGCTGGGTGAGGGTGGTAGTGGTGGTAGGCATTCTGCCCCCTGGGTGAGGGTGGTAGTAGTGGTAGGCATCCTGCCCCCTGGGTGAGGGTGGTAGTAGTGGTAGGCATCCTGCCCCCCTGGCTAAGGGTGGTAGTAGTGGTAGGCATCCAGCCCCCCTGGCTAAGGGTGGTGGTAGGCATCCTGCCCCCCTGGGTGAGGGTGGTAGTAGTGGTAGGCATCCTGCCCCCTGGCTAAGGGTGGTAGTAGTGGTAGGCATCCTGCCCCCTGGGTGAGGGTGGTAGTAGTGGTAGGCATCCTGCCCCCTGGCTAAGGGTGGTGGTAGGCATCCTGCCCCCTGGGTGAGGGTGGTAGTAGTGGTAGGCATCCAGCCCCCCTGGGTGAGGGTGGTAGTAGTGGTAGGCATCCAGCCCCCTGGGTAAGGGTGGTAGTAGTGGTAGGCATCCAGCCCCCTGGGTAAGGGTGGTAGTGGTGGTAGGCATCCTGCCCCCTGGGTAGGGGTGGTGGTGCGCATTCAGGCCCCTGTGTGCATATGTGGCATTGGTGATGGGCATCCCGCCCCTATGGTGCTGCTGTTGCTGGTGTAAGTATATTCTGCATCCCTCTGTGTGTGTGTGATGTGTCGTGTACGTGTTGTATGTGTTTTGTGGTTGGTGTCTGGCTTACCTTCTGCGCCGTACGCGTCCGTGCCTGTTCCGGTAGTATATGTAGAATATTGGTATGATCGGGACGAAGGGATTCATGGTTGGTTCGTGTCGTTCGTCCTTCTCGTTGCTTCGCGTCGTCCTCGTCGCTTCGCCTCGTCCTCGTCGCTTCGCGTCGTCCTCGCCGCTGCCGTGTTCGTCTCGGAGCCGTGGATCGTGTTGTGGCACGAATCGGAGCTTATGTGCGCCTCTCCCGGATGCTTTGACGTGCCGTGCGTAGCGACGGGTTCGGCGCGTACGGAAGCGCATCGTACTTGTCCGGCCGGACGGGGCTGCATTTTTCCTTCCATGCGACTCGATTCGGCGTTTCCGGATTCGCCTCGGTCGGAGAACAGGACCTGGTTTGGGTGAGTACGGCTCGGCCGGATTCTTTGCTGTTGTGCGCATCGTACTTGCTCGTTCGGTGTGCTGTACGGATCGGTCGGGAAACAGGCTTTCGCATGGCTTTTTTCCCGACCGAATGGTGTTGGGTGCGCCTCCGACCGAGATCGGAATCGGCCCCTCACTGTTGAAATTAAGAAATGTTGAAAATGGGTAGAAAAAAACTGTCATTTGTGACAGCTTTTTCATCTATAACTTTTTGTCACACTGGCCAAATTAAAAAAAATATATACCATTATTTCCACTAGTCCCTTCAAGTTGTGGGGATGTATATTGGGTTTCTAGGTTGCCCAAGAACCTGAGGTACCCAGAGCCAACACCTGAGCTGCACCTTGCTATAGTTTTTCATTGTGTACCAAGTAAAGACCAATTCATATGGTGAAATATGTAGACTGAAAACCTATGTAATTCTGAAATGGGAACCAGATATGGAGTTTTGGAGCAGTGGTTATTTGTACATCTACGAATCTGTGGGTACCCATACTAGCATGTGATTTAGAGGGGAATTTTCAAAATGTCTTCATTTTCACAAACTAGCTAACATTTGGAAAGCTCAAATGCAGCTAAATCTAATCGGTAATAAAAATGTAGTAATGTTCTATGTTCCCACATGTCTTCAGATAAAAATTATACCTCACTTTTGTGGGCAGGCCTATTGTGAATGACAGGAAAAAGGCCAAAACATGGACACAACACATTTTTCCAATGAAAACTTGCCCTTTTATGGAATGTCGGTAACTGTACCTAGGGAAATCTAGCAAACGGGTACATTTTTTAAACTAGCACACCTAGGAAAATCCAGGATGGGTTGACTTGCATGGCTTTCACCAGTTTTTCTTTCCCAGAAGCCCTTGCAAACCTCAAACTTTGACTATAAAACACATTTTCCTCACATTTCTTTAATGGAAAGCTCTGGAATCTGTAAGGGAGCAACAAACTTCCCCATAAATAGCATTTCCCCATGTCTCCCAATAAAAATGGTATCTCTTTTGTGTGGGTAGGCCTCCTGCCCACAACAGAAAATGGCCCAAAACACAACATGGACACATCACATTTTTTCACTGAAAAATTACCCTTTTTCCAATGTCGGTAGCTTTGGATTTTGGGCCTTAGCTCAACCTGTACCTAGGGGAAACTAGAAAACCTGTACATTTTTTAGAATTAGCTATGTAGGGGATTCCAGGGTGGTGGAATTGCTCAGCTTTCACCAGCTTTCCTTACCCGTAAGCCTTTGTAAACCTTAAACTTTGGCTCAAAACACACATTGTCCTCGCATTTCTGTGATGGAAAGTTCTGCAATCTGTGTGCAGCCACAAGCTTCCTGCCACTTAGAATTACCCCAAGCCCCCCATGAAAATGGCACCTTGATTGTGTGGGTAGACCTAGTGTCCGCAACAGGAAACGGCCTAAAACGCAACATGGACACATCACATATTCCAGTGAAAACTGGCCCTTTTTTGCAATGTCAGTAGCTTTGGATTTTGGGCCCTAGTTCAGGTGGCACGTAGGGAAGCCTAAAAACCCTTTACATTTTTTTTAATTAGATACCTATGGGAATCCAGGGTGGTGTGACTTGCATGGCTCTCAGCAGCTTTTCTTACCTAAAAACCCTTGCAAACCTCAAACTTTGGCTAAAAACACATTTTCCTCACATTTTTGTGATGGGAAATTCTGGAATTCTGTGAGAATCCTCAAACTTCATACCAGCCAGCATTCCCCCAAGTCTCCTGATAAAAATGGTATACCTCACTTTTGAGGGTAGGCCTAGTGCCCACGACAATAAAGGGCCAAAAATGCAAACAGACACATCTCATTTTCCCACTAAAAACTGATCTTTTTTTGCAATGTCAGTAGCTGTGGATTTGGGTCCTAGTTCTGCTGGCACCTAGATGAACCTAGCAAACCTGTACATTTTTTTAAACTAATACTTTAGAGGTGCATTCCAGGTTGGGGTGACATGTGTGTCTCTCTTCAGATTTTCTTACACAGAGGCCTTTACAAACTTCAAACTTTGACAAAAAAACATGCATTATCTTCATATTTCTGAGACAAAAACTTCTGGAATCTGTGGGGACCTACAAATGTCTTGCCACTCAACATTTCATCAAGTCTCCTAGAACAAATAGTGCCTCACTTGTGTAAGTAGACTGTTGTACTCTCTCTTGTATTTCTTGATACAGTTTATGTACCATTTCATTGCCATGCGCTCTATCACAGGCCCTGTCATGTGGAATGTTGACAGTTGCCTGGACGCGTGGTCACTGTGTTCGAGTGTTTGTTTAAAATGAGGCTGTGGGCGGTTGAAGCGAGTCGTTGTTCCCGACTCTCCTGTCTGCTGTGTAGCTTTTTACCAATAAACTGAAATCAACTTACCTGATGCCTTGGAGTTCTTCACAACAATGTATTGGCGACGATTCCTGCTACACAGCCACACGCTGGACCCTGCGTGCACCTTGTTGTTTGGCTGTCAATTCGGTCACAAGACGGTGAGGCTGTTCTGCTGTAAGGCGGTAAGACTGTTCTGCTCGCTACCCTGCTCGCTTTTCAAAGGCCGGTTATTTGCTGCCCCTCACGTCGTGCATCCATCGATCTCTCTTCACTGCTCATTCTGCGCGATAGTGAAGATCTATCCAACTGCATCTGTGCGCGGCTGACTCCAGATCGGATTTGTCATCACCGTGTTCCTTGTCAAATTTCTCCCTTTAAGTCTGTTTCATACCGGGAGAAGTGACTCGCCTTTATCGCGCGTGCGCACACTTTGGGCCTTGTCTGCCAGGCCTGGTCACTTTACGCATGCACAAGGCTTCGCCTGTTCTGCCTGACGATTGACGTGTCACGTATCACGGCAGCTCTCAGCGCGTGTGTCAGTGCTTAGCAACATAACCAAGCGTTGCTTAGTGACGGCTCTTTTATTGCTACAGCTTCCGTCTGCAGTCAGCTTATGCGAATTTCTAAACGGTGATTCGCACACCAGGTCAATTTTATTTTATTTGTCTCCAGCATACAGTCTAACATTATCTCTCATTACAAAAGCGGATTTACAAACGGTGATCCGCACACCTGTATGTCTTCAGTAATAACTTATTTCACGAATTTTGGCAAGTCATTAATTGCTTGTTTCCACTTAAAGCAACACAGTGACTCACACACCAGTTACTTGTGAGCACTTTCCATTTAAAACAACACAGTGACTCACACACCAGTTACTTGTGAGCACCTCTGCTTGTTTTTTTATTCTATCCTTCTTTCGTTTTGTTCTCCATCTACCTTCTTTTCCCCGTTTCACGCTTCTCTTTTGTATTTTTGTGCTTTCTTTTGCTTTTTCCTTTTGGTTGTCATGCAATCTGTAACTCCTACACCTTCTTTTCTGGAATCGCCAGGAGAACCTCCTGTTCGTTGGGAGATTTGGTTTGACGCATTCCAAACATACTTGGGAGCTATTGGTGCTTCTAGGTTTAGCAGCCAACGTAAAAAATTTCTTCTTCTCCACTCTTTGGGATTTGAAGGAAGATCAATCTTCAAGCACCTTCCTGAAATCACTCATCTTCCTGAAGATGACGTTGATGATTACCAAGACACTATTTCTAAACTTAAAATAAGGTTTGACAAAAACCAAACTTGATGGTCCAAAGGCACAAATTCTTCAAGAGACAACAAAACGAGAATGAAGACGTGGACACCTATATTTCTACCTTACGTCAACTGGCGTCCACTTGCCTATTCGAGACATTCACTGACCAATTGATCAGGGATCAATTTGTGTGTCATTGTCGAGACAAACACATCCGTCAGAAACTACTAACGTTAGATAATCCCACTCTTGAAGACACAATTAAAATAGCAAAAAGCATCGAAACTTCACAAGCATCGTTAAAAGAACTAGAGGACAAAAATTTAGATACTATCAATGTTGTCTCTAGTAGTTCTGTAAGGAAACCAAATGAATCTCGACAATTTCCTTTTAGGAATTCAACATCAAGAAACAATGTCCCAGGGAAAAGTGCATCTGATTCACGTAATGTCAAACAAATCTGTTATCGGTGTGGCAATTCTCCTCACCAAAAAGGAGCAAAGTGTCCTGGTGCAAATGTTGTTTGTAGTTATTGCAAGAAAATAGGGCACTTTGCGAATGTTTGTTTTAAGAAAAATTCAATGTTCAGAAAAGATCTGTTGCTTGTGTTCTGGAGTCAGATCAAGAATCTGATTCCGAAGTTATTTCTATAGTCACTGAATCTATTGTTCATGTTTCAAATGTCAATGATTCTTCCGAATGCGTTGATCCCATTGTCGAAATTGGGATAGGAAGTAAATCACTAAACTTGCTGGTTGACTCAGGTGCCAGAATTACAATGCTGACACAAAATTTGTTTTTCGAAACGTGGGGAGATAGATCTCTCCAACCGCCTGATCGCTCTCCTGTCTCATATGAAGGTTGTAAAATTGATCTTCTGGGGTATTTTGAGGACGATTTAACTTTCAAAGATAGAAAGATTAATGGGAAGATTTATGTTGCGGTCAAAGGCTTGAACATATTAGGTTGGTACCATCAAGGCCTGTTCGGTATGGTTCTCAGGCCTGGATCCTCTGAATAAGTTCTTGTTGTTTCTGATGATCACGATCTGAACAAGTGGCAAGAACACTATCCGTCTGTTTTTTGTGATGGCCTTGGAACCATACGGGGTTTCAAACATAGGATTATAGTTAAAGAGGGAGCCTTCCCAATAAAACATAAGTTACGGGGTGTACCCTTCAGTGTGAGAGACGATCTTGAGACTGAACTCAAGTCCCTATGCAAACAGGGGATTATTGAATCAACCGAGTCCTCCCTTTGGCTTTCGCCTCTGGTGGTCGCGCGCAAAAAATATGGAAAGTTGCGTGTTTGCCTGGATTTGAGGTCACTCAATAAAGAAATCTGGATCGACTCTCACCCACTGCCTAAAATTTGCGATTTGTTTTCCAGTGTCAGGGGGTCACGCTATTTTTTAAAACTTGATCTTGCCAGCGCATATCATCAAATAGAGCTGGATCCTGAGTCACGCCCCCTCACTGCATTTGTATCACCTTTGGGTACTTTTCAGTATAAATGGTTTCCGTTCAGGCTTGCCTCTGCGGCTTCCGTTTTCCAACGAGTGATGCAAGACATGTTAGGTGGTATCAACGGAGTTATTGTTTTTCAGGTTGACGTGCTCATTCACACTAAGGATATGCCATCACACAACTCTGTTTTAAAAAAAGTGTTGGAGACTTTTAAAGATCGTGGTGTTGTAGTCAAATCTGAGAAGTGCAAATTCTTCTGTGATGAAATTGAGTATTTGGGTCACCTTATTTCCGGAGAGGGAATTAGACCAAGACAGGGTTTGCTAGATGCCATTACTCATGCTCCTGCTCCGTTGGATAAGACTGGTGTTAAGTCCTTACTCGGTCTTCTGGAATATTATTCAAAGTTCATTCCCAATTATGCCTCCTTAGTGCGACCAATTAGTTCTCTTCTTAGGAAAGGTGTTGTGTTCTCTTGGTCAGATCAATGTGCTTCTGCCCTGAATTGTATTAAAGAGTGTCTTACCAACAGTGGGGCTCTTAAACCATATGATCCAGAGTTACCTTCTTGTATTACGGTTGATGCTAGTCAGGTTGGACTGGGTGGTGTGTTGACCCAAGATTCTCGCGGTGGGGAGAACACAGTGGCTTTTGCCTCTAGAGTCCTGAGGGATGGAGAACTTCAGTATTCAGTTATAGAGAAGGAGCTGTTGTCATGTCTTTGGGCTGTCGAGAAGTTCCGTCCTTATGTCTGGGGCAGGTGGTTTTTATTGAGGACAGATCATAAACCTCTTGTCAATATTCTTGGTGATGGGACCAGTAAAAGTTGTTCTCCAAGAATCCTTCGCATGATTTCTCGTCTTATGCAATACCAGTTTGATGTTGTTCACATAGCTGGAGGCAGAAATGTCAGAGCAGATTTTTTGTCACGGTTCCCCATGGGTGATTGTTGTATAGATGTCACGGACTGTGGGGAGGATGATTCAGATGATTGTTTTATTGCTACGGTTGATTTACCTGAACAAGGTTTGAGCACGGAAGAGAGCTGGATGAAGGCTCTTGCCAGTGATGAAATTCTGCAACAAGTGTGTGAATATGTTAGATCAGGATGGCCCAGAGAACGTGTTCTTCCTCACTATCTGCAATCTTTCTGTAAGGTAGAGTCGGAAATCTCTCTAGAGGGTGGAGTCTTGCTTCGAGCTGACAGACTCATTCCGCCACAGAGTCTTAGAAGAAGTATTATCTCCAAGGCTCACGAAGGACACTTGGGGTCAACATTTACCATACAGCGTGTTCGTGATTGTTTTTGGTGGCCCTCTATGGACAGTGAGGTTAAGGACATTGTTGACAAGTGTTCTATCTGTCGGTCAGCTGATAAAGGACTGAAGGTATCCACTCCACCACTTGTTCCCATTGAATGTCCGTCTGTACCGTGGTCTAAAGTGGGGTTGGACATCATGGGCCCCTTTGATGTTTTATCTAGTGGATGTCGGTTTATTATTGTGTTGATTGATTATGCTTCAAAATGGCCAGAGATAAGACTTGTTAAAGAAGTGTCTGCTACCACTGTTGTCTCTTTCCTCAGGGATGTTTTCATGAGGGAGGGTTTTCCTGAAACGTTTGTGACAGATAATGGTACGCAATTTATGAGTGTGGTTTTTGATTCATTTCTACAGTCATGTAATGTCAAGCATGTGAGGAGTTCTCTTTACCATCCCCAGTCGAATGGTCTGGTGGAACGGATGAACAGGGTTATGGGGGATTGTGTAAGGTGGGCAAAGTCCTCTAATTGGGATATTTCGAATTCCTTAGACAGTATGCTTTGGTTCTATAGAACCACCCCACACTCCACAACCAAAGTTTCTCCTTTCGAGTTACTAAGGGGAAGGAAAGCCAATACCTCTTTCAAACCAGGATGGATGAACAAATGGGTTAGGTCTGTTCCCAATGTGGATAGTCTTATGGATATGGTGAGAGAAAATGTTTCTATTTCTCAGAACAAGCAGAGGTCTTGGTTTGATAACAAAAAAGCTGTAAAAATGGTGTCTGTTGCTGTGGGAGATCTCATTCGTGTGAAATCTTCTGTACATGTGAAAAAGGGCGAGAGCAAGTTCGGTCCACCTATTCGTGTCATCAGGGTGGGAAGGAATGCCGTTCAGGTTAAAGGTGGAAACTGGTGGAATGTTTGTAAAATTGTAAAAGTCAAGAATGCTGTTCCTTCTTGCTTGCCTTCTTCTACCCCTCTTCAGGATCATAGTCTTGCTCAGGTCCCTCTCAGGAGGAGCTCAAGGCCTAGAAGCCTTCCTAAAAGGTATCTGATTTGATGTATTGTTGGACTCTGTCCATATTATTGATTTTGTCTTTGCTATGTTTATTTCTTTAGTTAAGTTTCCTTTTTGTTTTTTTAATTTTATTTTTTTCCTTTGTTTATTGAGAAAAGAGGATATGTTGTACTCTCTCTTGTATTTCTTGATACAGTTTATGTACCATTTCATTGCCATGCGCTCTATCACAGGCCCTGTCATGTGGAATGTTGACAGTTGCCTGGACGCGTGGTCACTGTGTTCGAGTGTTTATTTAAAATGAGGCTGTGGGCGGTTGAAGCGAGTCGTTGTTCCCGACTCTCCTGTCTGCTGTGTAGCTTTTTACCAATAAACTGAAATCAACTTACCTGACGCCTTGGAGTTCTTCACAACATAGACCTAATGATTTTGACAGGCAAGGGCCCAAAATGCAACAGGGACACATCACATTTTTCCAGTAAAAACCAATGCTTTTTCATAATGTTGGTAGCTGTGGATTTTGGGCTCTAGCTCAGCCAGGATCTAGTGAAAATTAACAAACCTGTACGTTTTGCAAAACTAGACACCTAGAGGAATCCAGGGTGGGGTGACTTGTGTGGCTCACACCAAGTTTTCCTACAGAGAAGCCCTTGCAAACCTCAAACTTTAGATAAAACCTCACATTCTACTCACATAGTTGTGCCGGAAAGTTCCAGACTCTGTGGAGATCCCAAAATTTCATACCACCCAGATTTCCCACATGTCTCCCGATAACAACAGTACTCTACTTGTGTCACCTCGCACCTCGACTATGCCAACGGACTATATCTGGGCCTGCCTAGCGGCTTGATCAGAAGGCTTCAGATAGTGCAGAATGCTGCCGCGAGGATGGTCTGTAAGGTTCCACTCCACCAGCATATCTCTCCTTACCTCAGACAACTACATTGGCTTCCAGTCGCCAAGAGAATTGAATTCAAGGCCCTCACGTTCACATTTCGGGCCTACCAGGGCAGAGGCCCTAACTATCTGAGGAAGAGACTTCGTCCTTACCAGCAGGGTAGATCCCTGAGGTCCAAACATATACGCTACCTCGCAGTCCCTCGCTTTTCCAAAACAAGGCTAGGGGGCAGATCGTTCGAGGTGGGAGCCTCCAAACGCTGGAATGACTTGCCTCTTCACCTACGTGTGCTGAACTCTGAACTGGAGTTCAGGAAGGCTTTGAAGACCTGGCTGTTCAAGCATAAGGATTAGCACTCCACTCGCTCTGCTCTGTTGTTTTCCGCTCTAGCGCCGGGACACCTCAGCTGAGGTAGCTGTGCGCTGTATAGATGTCTTTATTATTATTGGTGATCCAGGAGACTGCCACACAAAAGACCCTAAACTGCTTCATGAAGATGTCAGCAATAGGGGTGGCTGCAGTATTTGAGATTTGCTGGCCTGCCACCCATAGAAACCTACCAACCCCAGACATTGATGAAAACTAGACACCCAGAGGATTCCACACTGGTTGTCCTTGCATGATTCCCATGAACCTCAAACTTAGCCTAAAATTGCACATTTTTCTTACATTTCTGTGATGGAAACGTTTGGAATCAGGAGGAATCCACAAAATGTTACTAGCCAGCATTCCCCCAACTTCTCCTAATAAAGAACGTTGCGCTACTTGTGTGGCTGGGCCTAGTGCCCGTGACAGGAACAGAACAAACCAAGGTCAATAGGAGTTCCCATTGACACTGGTTTGATCCGTTCCTGTTGCGATCTCTAGGCCCAGCCACACAATTTGTGGTTTTCAGGGCATTGTGGGTAACAAATCCCCATGATATCTTTGTGAAGCACACCACCCTGAACTCCCCTGGGTGTCTAGTTTTCAAAAGCATGTAGGTTTGGTAAGTTTCCCTAGGTGGCAGACGATCCCAGGCTCAGTTAACACAGCTACCCCCATTGCCAAATAAAGGTTCATTTTTGACTTAGAAGTCTCCACATGACATTTCCAGACTTTTTTTCTTGTGGACGCTAGGCCCACACGTACAAGAAGAGTAGTCCTTTTATTGGAACCAGTGGGGGAATGCTAGGCAGTAGGAACTTTGTGGATCCCTGATATTCCAGAAGTTTACATCACACAAATGCAAGGAAAATGTGTGATATTAGGCAGAGTTTGGTTTGAGGCATGCAGAGCATTGTGGGCAAGAAAATGTCATGGGATCAATGCAAAGCATCCCACTCTGGACTCATCTCAATGTTTAGTTTCCAAAATGTCTGGGTCTGGTAGTTGTCCCAAGGTGGTGGCGTACCAAGTCCCAAAAAGGGCATCAATTCACCATGGTAACTGGGATGATATTGGGATTTAGCCACACTATCCTGTTCCATATAACACGCAAAAGAATCAAATGTCCTCTCGCTTACCATTGGGATCGGATGTTTTATTCCACAGGGGAGCAGAAAGACAGTTGATATTTTAGGGGTGAAGGTGAGGCCTGATGTCAGGTGGGGCCAGACACACCCCATTATTTGATAAAAAAATAGTCCTGCCATCAAGTGGGCTTTTTACCTCCATGGGGCAAACTGGGGGCATACTCCCCTCTACCCTCCGGGGAGGTCAAAGTATTGGTTTGTCCCTTTTGGTGTGGGGGTATGGCTTAATGTCAAAGTGCAACACCTGCACCCCTTTGCTTTGCCTCAAATGTAAACTCCCTGGTGTCTAGTGGGCTTTCTATCCTCTGGGTGGCAGATTTGGGGCAACCTCCCCAATTGAGACACACCTCCTATCTGCCCTCAAAGGGCAGAAAAACACTATTGTCCCTACTGGGATAGCGGTTTGGCTTGATGCAAGTGTAGGCCACCCCATCCATTTGTTTGTATTGGCGCCATTCTGAAATCTCTGGTGCCTGGTTGGCTTTCTGACCCCCAAGGGCAAATTAGATGCACACCCCCTGTCTGCCCCTGGGGAGGTGGATGAAAGGTTGGTTTGTCCCTTTTGGGGTGCGGTATTGCCAATGCAAGAGTACAAAGCCCGCACCACTTTTTTTTGCCCCAAATACAAAATCCCTGGTGTCTAGTGGGCTTTCTATAACCCAGGGGGCAGATTTGGTTTCTACCCCCAGGGGGTAGATTTAGGGCAACCTCCCCAATTGGGCTAGGATTCCTATTTGCCCCTAGGTTGTCAGAAAGATTCTATTGTTCCTACTGGGTTAGGGGTATGACTTGATGCTAGCGCAGATGCCCCATTCTTTTGATTGTTTTGGCGCCATTTTGAAATCTGTGGTGTCTAGTGGGCTTTCTATGCACTTAGGGGGGCACATTGAGGGTGAATACCCCTATCCACCCGAGAGGGCATACAGTCTATTGGGCTCCATGTTAGGGGGAGCACAGGACAATGCTCAGATGTGCTGCGCCCCCAAAAAAACAATGTAAATGCACCCCCCTGTGTATACTGGGCTTTCTGCTCCCAAGGGGGAGGGGGCAGACTTGGGGTGAATACCCCTATCCATCCCTGGGGGGCAGAAAGTTCTACAGGGCCCCAGGGTGAGAGGGCCTTGGGCAGAGCAATCCCCCTCAAAAATGCTACCTAAATTAAGTCCTTGGTGTCTAGTGGGCATTCTGCCCTCAGGGGAGAACATTGGGTGTAAATACCCCAATCCAATCCCTGAGGGTGGCAGAAAGTCTATTGGACCACAGTGTGCGGGAGCACAGGCCCATATCCATAGGTGCTACTCCCCCTAACAAAATACTGCATAAATGCAGTCCCTGGTGTCTAGTGGGCTTTCTGCCCTTCCCAGGGTGGCAGATTTGGGGGGTAATTGCCACCATCCTCCGTCCAAGGTGATAGAAAAACTGCAATGTTTTTGTTTAAATATTAATCCCTTGTGTCTAGTGGGTTTTCTGAGCCCCCCCCCACACAGGGGCAGATTGCCAGTAATTGCCCTCATCCTCCCTGTGTGGTCAGAAAGACTGTCTGCTCCTTTTTCGGCCATGTTGATGGTAGGCTTACCCTACCCCCTTTTTTTAATCCCTAGTGGGCTTTCTTCCCTCCCAAGGGGGAATATTGGGGGTAATCACCCCCATCGGCCTCAGATGGGACAGAAAGACTTACATTTTTTGGGTGTGGGGGAGCACAAGCCCTTGCATAACGGGCCTCTCCCCGAAGTCCTTGGTGCTTAGTGGGTGGATACCTGCGTGAGTATCGCTCTCTGCAGGGATCTATTGGGCAGAGATACCATTGGAAAAGGGAGATTCTCCCCTTCCCAACAATATCTCTCCCAAACCAATTAGTGCTTGGTCGCCTGAGAGATGCAGATTGGCTAGTTTTACTTTCACTTTGCAATACTGATGTGATCATCATTATTAAAAAAGCCTTGAGCTGCTCGGGAAGCTCTTACCAAGCAACCAGAGCTAGAAATAAATTAAAGGAATCTCACTTGTGTAAAGCACCGGAGGGGCCTTTATAGCCCACCCCTGTGTCAGCCAATGGCCGACAGATGCACAGGGGAGATAGTGCGGACATTGACCATTGACCAACACCCGCATTTCAGGAGTTCAACTCATTTTTTTCAAAAAGGTTCGTTTTTGTTTAAAACAAATTATATTCGTTTTTTCGTGTTTTTACTTTTTTGAGGAAAACAAAACAAAAATGTGACTTGAACAATAGGGAAAAACTGAGTTATAAGCATTTTTTTGCACTTCTCTATAAAAGGTACTTGATTATTTTGTGCTCTTGCACTTTGCTGTCTGCATTATATCATTTTGCCGCACACCAAGCAATGCAAGCATGCAGTTACAAAACAAGGATCAATGTCATTCACCTCCTAATACACGAGGATATTTTCTGCTGATGTCTCTCCCGGAGCAGTAGCACATTAGAAAAGAGTTGAAGAGACACCTCTTTAAAAAACACTACATCACTATGCATTAACCATGCAAAAATGAGCATTCGCCCCTCTGATTCATTAACTTTATACTTATCTTTTTCCAAGTACAGCGATCTGCTGCCTTTTGACCTGATTGCACCATAGAAATACCAAATATATACATGCATACATACATATATACATAAAAGAAGATGTAGTTGAGATGTAGTTGACTCTTCGGTGTTTCATCTGCTTTTGCCCCTTTCAAACTTATGTTTACGCCAAGTATTAAGGTGTTTGTGCTTTAACAATGTTCCAAAACTGTATTTTCTTCAGCTTCCTCTGATAAGCTTCTTGTTGAACAACTTGGATGTCACATACTTAGAAGACAGTTTTTTTTCAACAGGTGGAATGGTGAAAAGTTTCCAGAAAATTGATTCTGATGGCAATCTTGAAAACCCTCTCACTCACCCCCCTGCCTGACTAACTTCCAGCACCTCATTTGTCATTCCTCCATGTTCTTATGGATTATCCCCCTCCTGTTCTGCCTGTCCTGATGTCTTTCAAAGGAGAAAATGGTTTTGGATCCCCCCCCCCCAAAAAAAAAAAAATATCACTGAACAAAACTAAATAGTCTTCTTTGCTGCAGAGTTCTTCAATGGCAAGCAATGCAATGATCTGTGCAAGAAAGTCAGTAACTATTTGGAGCAATGCATTCTCAAGAACGAATCAAACCACTTCAATGGTCCATAAGGATCTGCAGTTCCTCCATGGTTCCTGGAAAATAGGCATCTGAGGATCCAGAATGCCCTAGAACTGTGATTCGGGTTCCCAGTACCGTAAAGCCCAAAAGGTTTAAAACATGGATAAATTGAAATGTGTCACTACAAGAGTGAGTTGAAAAATGCACTTGGATAACCCATACCCTCAAAACAAGAAATCTAAAATCATTTTCACAGTACATACAATCTTTTAAAAACATGTGGGGTTCCATACTTGTTTTTGGATACGCTGTAGTCTGAAAGAAAGCCCAGTATAATAGAAATATTCCTATTGGAGGAGCCACAGAGAAAAGGTAAATCCTGAACCAGCAAAAAAAAAAGAAAGGAGGCATCTGGATAGCTTAACACACCCTTTGAAGGACATTATTTTCAATTTCTCCCCAGAGACTGAGAGAGGCAAGCATTTGGTCTCGCAAAAACGTTTACACGAAAACTCAGACAGAGCCAGCAAACAACAGGGTCAAGTCATGACTAGTCACCTGCTGAGTTACAGCAAGTAGTTGATGTGCTGAAAGTGGCAACAATTTCATAGAGTGCAAGACCATATAATTCCAAATGATAATCCCTGGACTGCACATTTTTAACACACCCCAGAGGGGAGAAGAGAGTAAATGCACAGTATGTGGCTTGTAATGTTTGTTTCCAGGTCCTGCAACATGGTCATTCCATTCCAGTTGTAATCATTTGTCACAAGTGGCATAATCAAGCACCTACATGCAATGCACCCAAACGAGTACTCTCCAATGGAAATGGAAAAGCATTGTCGGGAAGATTGGGAGGAGGAAATATTACCACCAGAAATAATTTAAGCTGCAGAGGGAGAAAAAACAAAATTGCTAATGTTCTTAACATACTCCAATAAAGGTAATAAGATAATTTGTTCTGGACAGATAGACAAAACTGTCATCTCTAGTGCTTAGTACCAGCCGCCAAAAAATACCACAAAGCCTTCTGCACAAGTTTGTAGAAATAAAGACTGGTATAAGAAAGGCTAAAAAAAATAGTTTAAAATGTCAAAAAACATAAATAAAGTAAAACAAGTTTAACATAAGTTTAGAAAACAGAAACGAAAAAGGGCTCCACATTAAGAATCTTATAAAAAAAAAAAAGAAACACACAATAAAAACTGTAGGGTGGCCCACCAGTGTTGAGTTGGGTGAACGGGAGAAGCGAAGTGCGGTGATCTTGGTCCGCCGTTGGTTTTGTTTTTTGTATTGAGTTGGGTGTATTGCCTGGCCAGAAGGCAGGCACTGTATCCAAACCCCCAGTGTGCACGGTCGGTGGTCGTGCAGAGCACAGGTTGACGAGCCACAGAGCGTTGTGCTCTACCCTACACCCAAAAACTGGTTGTCCACCTGTAGCTGATTGGGCACAATTTGCTGCAGGCCAGACGCTGTAGGCAAACTCCACTGTGTAAAGCCAAAGGGCGTGCATGGCAGGAGTTGGTTGCTTGGCTTAGCTGGGGAACAGGGCTTGGCCTTCTGGCCTATCCCCACTATGCTCAACAGAGGGCCATACACAGCAGGGGTTGGCTGCCCTCTGTCAGTTTGTGTATGATAATTATGTGCAAACTAAAAAACTCGAGATGTTTACTAAAAAACACAGTTAAAAACGAAATTATAGTTGCGACTAAAATGCAATAAACTGCAGAAATTTGCCAGTTATGGTTTGCAGCATAAACCATGACTTGCCCCACTCCCTTATGCTGCATATTTTATCATACGTAACATCATAGATGACAACACCAATATCATTATAAATGACATCACTTATGACAGCACCACTTACATCACTGACTACACTGATACAACTAAGAAAATAAATTATGGAACAAAAAAAAAAAGAAAAATAGAGGCTGAAGGCTGTGCTCACAAGAGCTTGGCCATAGTAACCCACCCGCAGTGAGTTTACCAGAGGGTGTAAACAGAGGCAATGTCCTGTGTTGCACAAGGGTAGAGGCTGTCCATTGCATCTGGTGGTAATTCATGATAGACTGGACCCTTTGTATGACTGAATGGTGCGTGCGGCAGTGATTAGTTGCCTGCTTTGTGTTGGGTTCGAGACCTGGTTTCAATCCAGAATCAGCAGTCAACTCTTGTTGCACACAAGCAAATGCTGTGAATGGTTAGCTACCCCTAGCATGTTGTGCACAGGGCCTGGCCTTGCACAGTAGGGGGTGGAAATTGCACAGTAAAATCAAGAGTTAAAAACTGAGGTTTGGTTTGTGGGCTAACGTGCATAGCCACTGAAATTTGCTACTTCTGCTTAGAAATGCACGTAACAAATGTCATAACATGCATTGCCTGCCATACTCAAAACACAAAGTTACATACAGTTCAGTGCTAAAAAAAGATCTATAAATACAATAGCATTTCAGACAGATTGAGTTATGATGTGCCTTGTGGCCATTGATAAATCTGAATTGGTAAAAAATAACAAGCATTGGCAAAGCCAATAGGCCTCGCCAATGCTAGAGCTATTACCTTTGCCAATTCGTTTTAGCTATGTTGTACACCAGAGTGGTTGCTGTTCAGCATGGCTAAAAGGTAGTGGCAGAGAGGAGAGTGGCGTGGAGTGGAGTGTCGAAGTATGGAGTGGCGTAGAGTGGAGTAGAGTTTCATAGAGTGGAGTCGCGTAGACTGAATTAGAGTGGCATAAAGTGGCGTAGAGTGGAGTGTGTAGAGTGCAGTGTCATAGAGTGGAGTAGAGTGTCGTAGATTGGAGTGTCGTAGAGTGTTGTAGAGTGGAATGGCGAAGAGTTGAGCAGAGTGTCGGAGAGAGGGGTGTTGGAGAGTGGAGTGGCATAGAGTGAAGTGTTGTAGAGTGGAGTACCAAAGAGTGGAGTGGCATAAAGTGGAGTGTTTTAGAGTGTCATAGACTGGAATGAAGTAGAATGTTTTAGAGTGGAGTAGAATAGAGTGTTGTAGAGTACAGTAAAGTGGAGTAGAGTGTCCTCAAGTGGAGTGGAGTAGAGTGGAGTAGAGTGGAGTAGAGTGGAGTGGCGTGAAGTGGAGTAGAGTGAAATTGTGTTGAGTTAAGTGGCTTAGAGAGATGCAGAGTGTTGGAGAGTGGAGGGGAGTAGAGTAGAGTAGAGTAGAGTGTCAGAGTGGAGTGTTGTAGAGCGGTGTGAAGTGGAGTGGCGCAGAGTGAAGTAGAGTTTCATTTAATGGAGTGGGGTAGAGTGGTGTAGAGCAGAGTGGTGTAGAGTGGACTGTCCTAGACCTAGAGTTGAGTAGTGTCGTCGAGAGCTGGAGAGTGGAGTGGCATAGTGTAAAGTGTTGCAGTGTGCAGTAGCATAGAGTGGAGTCGAGTGTCGTAGAGTGAAGTGGCATAAAGTGGAGTAGAGTGACACAGAGTGGAGTGGCATAGAGTTGAGTAAAGTGGCATGGGGTGGCATAGAGTAGAGTAGAGTGGAGTAGCATACATTGGAGTGGAGTAGAGTGGTTTGGCATAGAGTGTCATAGTGTGAAGTGACAGAAAGTTGGATGGCATAGAGTGGGTGGCGTAGAGTGGAGTGGGGTAGAGTGGAGTAGAGTGTAGTGGAATGGAATGGAATGGTGTAGATTGGAGTGGAGTAGAGTGTGGTAGAGTGTTGCAGAGTGTTGTAGAAGGGAGGAGAGTGTTGTAGAGTGAAGTGTCATAGAGTGGAGGAGTGATGTAGAGTGCAGTAGGGGGGAGTGTCAGTGTGGAGTAGAGTGTTGTACAGTGGAATGGCGTAGAGCGGAGTGGCATAGAGTGGTGTGATGTAGAGTGGAGTAAAGTAGTGTGTATAGGCATAGAGTGGAGTAGCGTAGATTGGAACAGGGACTGCTCCTCCGCTATGGCGGAGGAGCATTTCCCCACTGCTTTTAAGCAGTGCGAAGAAGAAGAAACATAAAATGATAATTACTTAGAGTTATTATCATTTTAAGTTTCCTGCCTCTTTGCGGGTAGGCGGGCGGTGGGCGGGGCTGCTCTGCTTTCGGAGCAGGGTAGGTGAGGAGTGGTTTGCCCACTCCTAAGTGCGCAGTGACTGTTTGATCGGCCCTCTTGGGCTGCCCAAACTAGTCATGCACACTTTCACCGTTCTCCATACAGGCTGCATTACAGCCTACGTGGAGAACAACCCAAGGCCCCCATTCCCCGGTTGAGCGTCGAACCAGGATGCTCAAAACCAATCACAAAGCTGCTTTGCAGCATTGTGATTGGCCAGGGGAGCCTGGCTGTACTCTTCCTGTGCCTGTCTGACAAGGAGAGAAGACGCGGGACCCAGCGGGGCAAGGTAAGTGGTTTTTTTTAAAATTATATATATATATTTTTTTTTAAATTGCCCACCTTTTCCCCCGCCACCCGCGAACCATACCGGCTGCCACTGGATTGGAATGTTGTAGAGTGGAGTGTCCTAGAGTGGTGTGGCATAGAGTGGAATAGTGGCATAGAGTGGAGAAGCATCATAGAGTGGAGTGGTGTTCAGTAGAGTAGAGTGTAGTGGTGTAGAGTGGCATAAAGTGGAGTGGAGTAGAGTGGAGTGGCGTGGAGTGGAGTGGCATAGAGTGAAGTAGTGATGTAGAGTGGAGTGGTGTACAGTGCAGTAGAGTGTTATAGGGTACAGTGGAATAGAGTGGAGTAGAGTGTCACAGAGTAGAGTGGAGTGGAGTGGCGTAGGGTGGAGTAGAGCGAAGTGGCGTAGAGAGGCATAGAGTGGAGTAAAGTGGAGGGGCATAGAGTGGCATAGAGTGGAGTAGAGTGGAGTGCTGTACAGTGGCATGGAGTTGAGTGTCATAGAGTGGAGTTGCGTATAGTGTAGTATGCATGGTGTGGTAGCACACTGCCATTACAGCATACATATTTTCAAATGAAATGACCATTACATTTGGACAGACATACAGTTTTACTGATAAAACTATACAGAGCAGAAATTGTAGCTTGTGGAAATTGGTGTCACTCAGGTTACTGATTTTTTTTATCCTAATAAAATATTTGTTTCCACGCCACTTCAGAATTACAAACAAATATCTTCATTTGTGCTTTCCTAATTCTTAGATATTCAGAAATATTTGTACAGTTCATTTACAGGCATTTACATGTTGTGTGCTAGAAAAAAACAACAACATTCTACTGCCATTCCCACCCCCAGTACCCAGCAAGATTGTCACATAAATCCTCTGCAGTCAGAGAAAGAAAAGTAAAAGCCAAGCTCTCCGGACAACAGAGCCTAACATCTGAACTTTGTCTTTGACTGCACAGAAAATGTGACAAGATAAAATTTAAAGCCCTGTTTATTGCTGCCTCTTGCTTATTCACTTCTGAACTCCAGCATGGTTATTTGGGGGTGCTTCAGCACCCCCCATTTTCCCTACTTCCAGTGCCTTTGGCATGGGTGCAAAATTGAGAGGAGGATTGTTTAAGTTCTGCTATTAGTAAAGGAAAACAGTGTTTACAACGCGGTTGTTACATTGTGTTCCTTTATAACGCGGTCGTTACAATGACCACGTTGTTAGAACGCAATGCCTTTACATCGCAAGTCATTAGATCGACTTGCTGTAGGGGGCACTCTAACCTAAGGAATAGTATAATTTACTATTCCAACACCTTCCCTATTGTTGCGCAGGCTGGAGTTGGAATAGTAAATTATACTATTCCTAAGTCCAGCACGCCCCCTACAGCAAGTCGATCTAATGACTTGCGTTGTAAAGGTATCGCGTTCTAACAACGCGGTCGTTGTAACGACCGCTTTGTAAAGGAACGCGATGTAATAGCATGCGTTGTAACATGCTATATTCATTAGTAAACAGCACTGATAAAAATAAACAAGTTTGTAGACAGACTATTGTTCTTCACAGGCATGCAAGACTGATGAACTGGAAGAGATACGGCAGGAAACCTTTTCAAAGAAATACAGAAATATAGCACATTTATAGCTTCCTGAACTAGCATACAAGAGAGATAACTGAAAACACATGTATTCTTGTGGAGTGCTTCACAAAAAATTGAAAAGTTCCATGAAAGCAAGCACTCATGAAAGAATACAAGGCGCCAATCAGAGAGGTTAGGCTCCACGGTAGGGACAAACATATGCTGACGGCCTAAAATAAATAAAGCAAGCAAATAGAAAGCAAGCAAATCTGAGTTACAAACCACAAAGCCAATGGTAAGCAATGGCTTTCCCACGCATTCCCACGGAAGCTTTCAGAATGTCCTTTAGACGTTTTTGCAACCAGACATCGGCCTAAAAATACAGATGCAATCTCAAAGCTGCTTCACAGTTTCAATTTATTAACCTTTCATATTTCTTTGGGAGTCACATTCGGAAGTACTTTATTCGATGAGCTGAGCAGACTACATATGCCCTTACGGCGCGATGTTAAGACTTTGACTTTTATTGGTCTTCAGTTTATAGCTGGAAAACGTCCAGTTCAGAACTCAGAAGCCAAAACGTCTGTAGTAGCACAGCTTTTCTGACTGTGCTTATCAGTGCCTCTGATCCTCTGCATCCCATCATATGAATAAAGCATGCCTACCATTTCCAGGATTCCTTTGCTCATTTGAGGAATTCACTTCAAGGGCCCACCCGCCTGTTCCACATTTTATGGAAAGTTTTAATAACTTTGCATTGATTGACTTGCAATTGCATTTATATGGCGTTTTCATAACCCTTATAGATGTTCCATGTTAAGCCCCAAGATACCCTTCGGTGAGCACCATGCATAACCCATCAACATAACATAACAGAACATTCTCTTGGTTTCATGCTACTTATTTGGTGCATTGTATCCACCTTATGTTTGATTCTGTGAAAAATTAAGATGTAACCAAATCAGCATTTTCACATTCATCTAGCCAAAAAATGCCCACTTGCATGTTGATGCCTGCACGGCTTTAATGCTGTAGGCATCCATACACATACAATGCGCTCAACATTAGCATTTGAGTACAAGCACAGGTGTATCAATTTCAGATTCTCTAGGAATTGTCCTCCTTTTTTTAATCTAAAGCCCCATATGCTGTCAATCTACACCAATAAAAACATACGTACTTTCCGTTTTCTGGTTTTTAGAAATCAAGACCGAATATAACATAGCGTAACGTAGAACTCTGTGCCACGGAAGAGAGCTCACACAGACGGTGTTATATATTCTTCTGAAGTGATGCCTGCTCCACAGTCTGCCTGTGATGTGAATGCAGTGCATTGGACCACAGGCAAATGGTCTTGTTGAGAGATTCAACAAAACCCTGAAGGGCATGATAAATGGGTTGTCAGAGAAACTCAGGAGGAGATGGGATGTACTCCTCCCATGCTTACTGTTTGCCTACAGGGAGGTGCCACAGAAAGGGATTGGTTTCAGTCCCTTCGAGTTGTTGTTTGGACACCCTGTGAGGGCACCATTGAGCTTGCTGAGAGAGTCTTTAGAGAAGCCTCTTAAAGAAGCAAAGGACAATGTGCTTGACTATGTGCTAGGCCTGAGATCGAGAATGGCAGAGTACATGTACAAGGCAAATAGGAAACTGGAGGCCAGCCAGGAGCTCATGAAGCACTGGTATGACCAGAAGGCTACTATGCCTGAGTATACTCCAGGACAATTGGTGTGGGTGTTGGAGCCTGTGGCTCCCAGGGCCCTCCATGACAAGTGGAGTGGGCCCTATCCAATCTTAGAAAAGAAGGGTGAGGGTACCTATTTGGTTGACCTTGGCACCCCCAGGCACCCTCATAGGGTCCTGCATGTGAATAGATTGAAACCCCACCATGACAGGGCAGACATGACATGACCATGTTACTGGTCACTGATGATGATGTGGAGGAGGAAACTGAGCCTGTGCCCGACCTCCTCTCCACTGGTGCTGAACCCATAGCAGCTTTCAGAGTGTCAAAAGCCTTCTGACACTCTGGGGTCCAATCCACCTTTTTGGGCCTCTTCTTAGAAGTGAGTTCTGTTAGGGGCCCCACAATGGTCCCGTAATTTTGAACAAACCTTCTATAATACCCTGTCAGTCCAAAGAATGCCCTGACCTGAGTCTGGGTAACAGGAGCTGTCCAATCAAAAATAGTTTGGATTTTAGCTTGGAGAGGCTGTACATGGCCCCCACCTACCAGGTGGCCCAGGTACACCACAGAACTCTGCCCTATTTGGCACTTACTTGCTTTAATAGTCAGGCCTGCCTGCTGCATGGCCTGAAGCACTTCCCTTAGGTGGCTTAAGTGATCCTCCCAGGTAGAACTGTATACAGCTATATCATCCAGATAAGCTGCACTGAACTGTTCCAACCCAGACAAGACCCTGTCCACCAACCTTTGGAAGGTAGCAAGTGCATTCTTTAAGCCAAAGGGCATTACCTTTAACTGATAATGTCCCTCTGGTGTGGAAAATGCTGACCTCTCCTTTGCTCCATCAGTGAGGGCAATCTGCCAGTAACCTGAAGTCAAATCAAAAGTACTCAGGTATTTAGCAGCCCCTAACCTGTCAATGAGCTCATCAGCTCTAGGTATAGGGTGAGCGTCAGTCCTTGTGACTTCAGTCAATCCTCTGCAGTCCACACAGAACCTTAACTCGTTGGGTCCCCCCTGAGGATTAGGTTTAGGTACCAGCACCACTGGACTGGCCCATGGACTCTCAGACGGTTCAATTACCCCCAATTCCAGCATCTTAGCAACCTCAGCTTTAATGCTGGCTCTGACATGTTCAGACAACCTGTACAGTTTATTTTTGACAGGTAAGCTGTCACCAGTGTCAATGTGGTGCACACACCACTCAGTGATGCCTGGGGTCAAAGAGAACAGGCCAGCAAACTGCTCCAGCACTTGCTTACAGTCTCTGTGCTGCTGGTCTGTCAACTTGGGAGATAGTACAACCCCCTTTACTGACCCATCTTGCACATTAGTGGAGAGGAGGTTGGGAACAGGCTCAGTTTCCTCCTCCACGCCCTCATCAGTGACCAGTAACATGGTCATGTCTGCCCTGTCATGGTGGGGTTTCAATCTATTCACATGCAGGACCCTATGAGGGTGCCTGGGGGTGCCAAGGTCAACCAAATAGGTAACCTCACCCTTCTTTTCTAAGTTTGGATAGGGCCCACTCCACTTGTCATGGAGGGCCCTGGGAGCCACAGGCTCCAACACCCACACCAATTGTCCTGGAGTATACTCAGGCATAGTAGCCTTCTGATCATACCCGTGCTTCATGAGCTCCTGGCTGGCCTCCAGTTTCCTATTTGCCTTGTACATGTACTCTGCCATTCTCGATCTCAGGCCTAGCACATAGTCAAGCACATTGTCCTTTGCTTCTTTAAGAGGCTTCTCTAAAGACTCTCTCAGCAGGCTCAATGGCCCCCTCACAGGGTATCTAAACAACAACTCGAAGGGACTGAAACCAACCCCTTTCTGTCGCACCTCCTTGTAGGCAAACAGTAAGCATGGGAGGAGTACATCCCATCTCCTCCTGAGTTTCTCTGACAACCCATTTATCATGCCCTTCAGGGTTTTGTTGAATCTCTACAAGACCATTTGCCTGTGGTCCAATGCACTCACAGGCAGACTGTGGAACAGGCATCACTTCAGAAGAATATATAACACCGTCTGTGTGAACTCTCTTACGTGGCACAGAGTTCTACGTTACGCTATGTTATATTCGGTCTTGATTTCTAAAAAACGGAAAACGGAAAGTAGGTATGTTTTTATTGGTGTAGATTGACAGCATATGGGGCTTTAGATTAAAAAAAGCGAGGAAAATTCCTAGAGAATCTGAAATTGATACACCTGTGCTTGTACTCAAATGCTAATGTTGAGCGCATTGTATGTGTATGGATGCTTACAGCATTAAAGCCGTGCAGGCATCAACATACAAGTGGGCATTTTTTGGCTAGATGAATGTGAAAATGCTGATTTGTTTACATCTTAATTTTTCACAGAATCAAACATAAGGTGGATACAATGCACCAAATAAGTAGCATGAAACCAAGAGAATGTTCTGTTATGTTATGTTGATGGGTTATGCATGGTGCTCGCCGAAGGGTATCTTGGGGCTCAACATTGAACATCTATAAGGGTTATGAAAACGCCACATAAATGCAATTGCAAGTCAATCAATGTAAAGTTATTAAAACTTTCCATAAGATGTGGAACAGGCGGGTGGGCCCTTGAAGTGAATTCCTCAAATGAGCAAAGGAATCCTGGAAGTGGTAGGCATGCTTTATTCATAAGATGGGATGAAGAGGATCAGAGGCACTGAGAAGCACAGTCAGAAAAGCTGTGCTACTACAGACGTTTTGGCTTCTGAACTGGACGTTTTCCAGCTATAAACTGAAGACCAATAAAAGTCAAAGTCTTAACATCGCGCCGTAAGGGCATATGTAGTCTGCTCAGCTCATCGAATAAAGTACTTCCGAATGGGACTCCCAAAGAAATATGATTGGTTAATAAATTGAAACTGTGAAGCAGCTTTGAGATTGCATCTGTATTTTTAGGCCGATGTCTGGTTGCAAAAACGTCTAAAGGACATTCTGAAAGCTTCCGTGGGAATGCGTGGGAAAGCCATTGCTTACCATTGGCTTTGTGGTTTGTAACTCACATTTGCTTGCTATCTATTTGCTTGCTTTATTTATTTTAGGCCATCAGCATATGTTTGCCCCTACCGTCCTCCTTCACACCCTCATCAGTGACCAGTAACATGGCCATGTCTGCCCTGTCATGGTGGGGTTTCAATCTATTCACATGCAGGACCCTATGAGGGTGCCTGGGGGTGCCAAGGTCAACCAAATAGGTAACCTCACCCTTCTTTTCTAAGATTGGATAGGGCCCACTCCACTTGTCATGGAGGGCCCTGGGAGCCACAGGCTCCAACACCCACACCAATTGTCCTGGAGTATACTCAGGCATAGTAGCCTTCTGATCATACCAGTGCTTCATGAGCTCCTGGCTGGCCTCCAGTTTCCTATTTGCCTTGTACATGTACTCTGCCATTCTCGATCTCAGGCCTAGCAAATAGTCAAGCACATTGTCCTTTGCTTCTTTAAGAGGCTTCTCTAAAGACTCTCTCAGCAGGCTCAATGGCCCCCTCACAGGGTGTCCAAACAACAACTCGAAGGGACTGAAACCAACCCCTTTCTGTGGCACCTCCCTGTAGGCAAACAGTAAGCATGGGAGTAGAACATCCCATCTCCTCCTGAGTTTCTCTGATAACCCATTTATCATGCCCTTCAGGGTTTTGTTGAATCTCTCAACAAGACCATTTGCCTGTGAGTGATAGGGGGTGGTGAACTTGTAGTTAACACCACACTCATCCCACATAGCAGTCAGATAGCTGGACAGGAAGTTTGTGCCCCTATCTGATACCACCTCTTTCAGAAAACCCATTCTGGTGAACACACCAAGCAGTGCTCTAGCCACTGCAGGAGCATCAATGGTTCTAAGAGGGATTGCTGCAGGGTACCTAGTGGCGTGGTCCACTACCACTAAGATATACCTATTCCCTGATGCAGTAGGTGGGTCCAGGGGACCAACAATGTCCATCTCCATCCCCACCCTTTCAAAAGGAACCTCAACCACTGGCAGTGGTATTAGGGGAGCCTTTGTCTTGCCCCCTGCCTTGCCACTGGCCTGACAGGTGATACAGGAGCTGCAGAACTCATTTACCTTCTCAGACATATGGGGCCAGTAGAAATGGTTCACCAACCGGTTCCATGTCTTTGTCTGTCCCAAATGTCCTGCCAAGGGGATATCAGGACCCAAAGTCAGGATGTACTCTCTGTACTTCTGGGGCACCACCAACCTCCGGGTGGCCCCCTCCTTGAGGTTTCTGGCCTCACTATAAAGCAGTCCATCTTCACAGTAGAGTTTGTGAAACCCACTGTCATCTCCCTCCTCTTGCTTAGAAGCAATCCGCCTCAAGCTCTCAAGGGTGGGACAGTCTCTCTGTCCATTACTGAACTCCTCTCTGGAGGGTACACCTGCCCCTGTCAGTTCTGCCAAATCTGACAGCTCTGGCAGGGATGGAGTCCCACCCTCAGAGACTAGATCCTCCCCATCAGGGTTAGATTCTTCCTGCACCTCTGGAGTTCCCTGGGCTGGCTCACCAGGCCCAGTACCCTTGTCCTTGGATGCTTGGCCCTTTGTTCCAGGGTCCAAGTATCCAGCCCCTCCCTTCTGGCTAGTCTGTGACCTAGTCACAGCACATACCCACTCAGGGAGCTCCAATATTTTCATATGGAGTCCTCTCTCCACCTCTGACCACACAGAGGCTTCAAGATCATTGCCCAGTAAACACTGGACTGGGAGCACCTTTGACACAGCTACCTTCATAGTGCCTGTCACACCTCCCCATTCCAAATCCACCACAGCCATAGGATGGAGTTTGGTAGTGCTGTCTGCATAAGTCACCTGGTGAAACTCACCAGGTAACAACCTCTCTGGAGGCACCAGCTCATCCAGGACCATGGTTACACTAGCCCCAGTGTCTCTGATAGCCTCAACCTCAGTCCCATTCACTTTAGGCCTCTGCCTGTGCTTGTTCATGTTTGGAGGTAAGGCAGCAAGGGTTGCAATATTCACCCCACCCAGGGACACTAAGGTTGCTTCCACCACCTGACTACCCCTTTCTGGGACACCACTCTCCACCCCTACACTTACACTGGCAATCCCTGTGGATGGCCCCTTAGGGGGGAGCTTCTTGGCGCAGACAGCATCTCCCTGTTTGTGCCCGGCTGGTTACAGTCAAAGCACTTACCCACCTTTGAGGGATCAAAGAACCTACCATTCTTTCCATGATACCCCCTCCCTTTGAATTTGGGTTGGCTCAGGGTCCCCCCCTCCTTGTTCAGGTTTTTGTGGGTCTTTGGAGGACTCCTTCTGTTTTTGACCTTCTTTCCCTTGGACTTTCCCTTGGGGAGGGACCTGTCCTCCTTTCTTCTGGTCACTCCCCTGGTGCTGGATGGAAACCCAGGTTCTCACCCACTCATCAGCTGCTTCCCCCAGCTATCTGGGGTCTGTCAGCTTAGAGTCCACTAGATACTGGCGTAACTTCTCTTCTACACAATGAGTCAAAATATGTTCTTTCAAAAACAAATTATACAATCCCTCATATGTGTCAACAGTGTTACCAACAATCCAGCCTTCCAGTGCCTTCACTGAAACGTCCACAAAGTATACCCAAGACTTTGAACTCAATTTCTGGGTGCCTCTAAACTTCACCCTGTACTGCTCTGAAGTCAGACCAAATCTCTTGACTAAGCATGCCTTCATCTGCTGGTATGATTCTGCATCCTCTCCCTTCAGGTTGAGGAGCCTATCCCTCCCTGCTACTGGGATCAACTCCCACAGGAGTGCACCCCAATACTTTGAGTGGACCCTACTCATTCTAAGGGCCCTCTCAAAAGCTGCTAGCCACCTGTCAATGTCATCCCCCTCTGTGTACTTGGGAACTATACCCTTGGGAAGTTTGGGATCAAATCCACCACCCCTGGACATCTCAAAATCTTCATCATTTTCACTGCCACCATTTCTTTTGAACGCCTCCTCCCTCTCCCATTTCTTCTTAGCCAATTCCAATTTCTCCTTCTCCAAGGCTATCAAAGCTAATTGAGCCTCAAGCTGTCTCTCTGCAAGGGACAGTTGTGGTTCCTGAGTAAGGGACCCTTCCCCCCTCCCACCATCTGGATCATATGGCTAACACTAGAGATAATGGAAGAGGCACCATCCTCACCCTCCTCTTGGGTGAGGTTGGGGGGAACACCCTCCATCCCCCCTTGAATCTCCTCAGATACCCCAGCCCAGGCCTTTAGGGACTTAAGCAACCCTGCCTTCCTAATCTTGTTGGAAGCAGGCAGCCTCCTAAGCCTACACTGTACCCTAAGATCAGCCATCTTGAACTGGGACAGTTTAGCCAGGTCCAGCTCCATGGTTCCCTAGTTTTGGGTCACAACAACTAGGCACAACAGACTTAGAACAATTTGGAAAAATCAAAACAATGGATTAAAAACATTTTAGTCCAAATTCCAAAATTCTAACTCAAAAGTTTTGTTCTAAGGCAATTTAGAGGATTTTTATAATCTTAATTCACTTTACTGAAAGGTGTACTTTTTAAACACAAGTCCTCATCCATACCGCTGAGCACCAAATGTTGGAAAGTGGATTATTAGCAGGGGCAAATGTATATCTGCCACTGGCAATAAGGCCACTACCACATGATAGGACTCAGCATAGGTCTTAGAAAATTATTCCCATGCTCAACCCTTGGTAGCTTGGCTGCAAGCAGGCAGGCTTAACTTCAAAGACAGGTATGAAAAGCATTTAAAAACACCAATTCAGTAAATAATTAAGACACAATGCATAATAACAATCCAACACCAATTTATAAAAATAGGAAATATTTTTATCTTTAAAATGACCAAAACGGCAAAAATCCAATGTAGGGAACCGAAGATATGAATTTTTAAAGATTTATCACTTTACAGCACTTAGAAACCTATAGCACCATATTGGGATATCTGACCGCGATAGACCGGCTCAAAGTCAAAGTTTCAGGCCGACTGCAATGGAGCCCTGAGCAGCTACCCCTCGCGGTAGGTCCCGGTCACAGTTTTTACCTTCAGACTTAGAAACGTTTCTGGAGCTTTTTCTCGTGGGGTCTCTCGATGCTCTTCACCAGGCTGGATTCAGTGAGGGTTCGCCGGCCTCAGATTTCTTCTACTCCCGGTCAAACTCTGGAAGTCGGACCTATGGAGCTTTCAGCGGGATGAACCTGGCTGGCTTGGCCGACTCCCGGTTGAAGGCAGGCGGCTTGGCTGACCAGGTTGAGTCGGTCCCCTTATGGAGCTTTTTTCCAAAGTTGCTCCAAAGTTTTCCAAACTCCTGGAACTTCTTCCTGAAGTTCCCCAAAGGGTCCCAAAGAGTCTCAAACTCACTCCAAGGGTCTGGAAGCTCCAAGATGGTCCTTGAAAGTTGAGGACTTCAGTTCCCACAATCCACTTGGACAAAACCCTTACAAATCCACTGGTAGTTTTCCAGGTTGAGGATTATTGGTGGTGATGTTCCAGGTTAGCTCTGTTAACCTGTAGCTTGCAGGGAGTCCACTCTTTACTTCCTTTACAGCAAGGTAGTCCACAGGGCTGTAGTTACAGATGGTGCAGTCCTCAGAGGGCAGGCCTTAGAAATTGCACATCAAACTTCTCAGCATGGCACAACGTCTTGCTTTCTTAAGTTTCAAGCAGCAGATCTAAGAGACTCTGCCCCTCTCAGATACTTATTCCAAGTTCTCTGGGTAAAGCAGGAGGTCACTCCTGACCAATGGAAGCAGGGTAACTCCCCAAGGTTATGATCACATCCTGTAGAGTGTGGCAATACTTTGTCCCAGAGTGCACCAAATCCTCCAAATTCATAATGGCTGATTTTCCAGCAGGGAGTTAAGAGCTGGCTAAACACACCCCTAGAATGGCTAATTTCCCTAGACTCTCCCCCTTGCATCTGCTCATTCCTTCCTTAATCCTAGCTCTGGCTTGGGGTCAAAAGAGTAGAGTGGTAACTGACACTGAGGCCTTCCCCTTTCCTTTGAAGACCATGGTTTACGACTCCTCCCCCTGCTCTGGCATTCCTGTGTAGCAGCACACTGCCCTCCCAGCAGAGCTGGTTAACCCCAGGGGCTCTTTATCACCTCTTCAAAGCAGCCTGGCTAATCCACTTAACTCTGACCAATCAGGACAGATCATTGGAAGGCTGAATCTGGACCTAAAAACAAGAAAGTTTTATAACTTCTTGTCTGTATATTTTAGGACAAATTCAACAATATCATATTGTGGGATTTATCACTACCATTCTGGGAAGTCTTTGAATGGAAGTTCTATCATTCTCCTGTCAGGAGTTATTAGTTAATAACTTCTTGCCCTGTTAACCTATGTGGCATGGGATTTGCAATGGCAAAAATGACTTGGGCAATTTTTCCAGCACCAGGACATATTTTATAAGTACTCCGTCCATATCTACAGGACCCCCACCCCATGGACCACCTAGGGGAGATTTTAGGGGTTCTGAATCTGTAGAAATATTGCAGATCCTTCCTCCACAGTGCTCCTAGCATCAAAGTCGAATTTGGGCAGCACTTTATCACAATGTGGGGAGTGAAATGTGAAATTTCACTTAACCCAGGGCATATAAAACTAATTTTATAAGGGTCCACCTTATAAATACCTGACCCCCCACCCCTGGGACACCTAGGGGAGACCAATGGGGGTTCCTAATATGCTAAAACATTGTAGGTTATCCAATTTTAAGTACCCCAAACACAAAAGTAGAGTTTGGGCACAATTTACTTTTTAAAAGCAGTCATGGAACCCAGGGCTGCTTTTAAACTGACCTCAGGCTTCAGCAGTGCACACAAGCAAGTGCAGAAAAGGCTGCTGGCCTCTAAACTGCCATGCCCTACTATATACTAGGGACTGATAGGTAGTTTCAATACCCCTGCCCTATTATGTACTAGGGTCTTATAGGGTAGGTCATGCCAATCACAGGGGTACCCCAACCTATAGTGTACCCTAGTGTATGTAGGTGTTTTCACTGTATTCTAAATGTGTCTCTTTCAGCATAGCACTGGCCCTGGGCCTGGTTAGGCAGAGCCCAGGGTCAGTCAGAGCCAGTTACCACCAGTACCAGTCAGCGAAAAGTTGGGGGGTGCCCAGGGCACAGGATGACTTTGCAACACAGACATTGTAATATAGCTCAGTGCAGCACGTGGCATATTACATAGACCAATTCCATACATCTCTGCGGTCTTAAAAGCACAGGAATGGCCAGTGATGCCGGTAATGATTCCTTACATATACTCAGCACTGACCCCCAGAATGGCCAATCCCTCGTGACCTCAAGTATCGTCCAAGTATGACCGAGTCCCTGCCCATCTCTCGGGGAGGCTCTGCAGTGCACCCCTACAAAACTGATGCAGCTAGGAAGTGGAACCCCGAAGAGCGTGCACGTGCTGATGATGGGGTGCTGACTTGTAGAGCACACAGTGCAAAACGAATTTGTTTTTGTGTGCCGGAATACAGCGGCAAGGGCCAGCTGGTAGGCGGTTTTTGGTTATTACATGAAGCGGGTCCTCTGCCTGGTCGGGTTACAGTGCCCAGACGAAGGCAGGAGGGAATGATTACAGAGTGTAATGATTGCGTGAATATTGCGCCATTGCAGATTTCCGAGGGCCAGTTATTCCAGAGTGCAGAAATGAAGGGCCCTTCGGGGAGGAGGTCCGTTTAATTGTTGTGGGTAGAGTGTCGTGTTTACAGCTTAGAACTGTCCATATCTTGGTTCCTGTGCTTGATTCTAGGATTGACTATGAGTTTCGACAAAGAGCTCAGTGTAGTGATGGCCCCAGGGACTGCGTCGAGATATCACTGATTGTGACGGTGGCCCGGATCACGGGCAGGCCTATATAATACAAGCATTTGCAATGCAATCGGTCTCACATTTACGCGAGTTTAAGCTATTGGCACTGTAAATGACAGTGCCTTTTATTTATGTTTTAAAAACCAAAACATGAATAAAAGGCATTGTCATTTACAATGCCAATAGCTCAAACTCGCGTAAATGCGAGACCTATTGCAGTGCAAATGCTTGTTTTGTAATTGGGTGAGCCGCGCATCTCGTGGCGCATGGCTGCCATTATTTGCCATGTAAATAAAAAAAATAAAAAAATGAGTTAGCTAAGTCGCGCGCAACGAGACGCGCGGCCGCCATTATTTAGCATAAAAATTTTAAAAAAGCATTGGAGCATAGCCAATAGGTAGGCACCACAGATAACGTGAGGGGGGACGAAAGGCACGGACAACGGTAGGGAGGGCGAGGGTAAGGTAGGCATCACAGACAACGGGAGGGAGGGCAGAGTGGGGGTTAAGAAGGCACGGACAACGGGAGGGAGGATGGAGGGGTGTAAAGAAGGCACCACGTAAGCAAAGCACATCATGCCGCCAGTAAGAGAAACTCTATAAAGAAAATAGTGTTCACAGTCTAAATAACACGTACTGTGTAACAATCGAAGTAAAGGGGCCGGTAGCCATAGAAGGTTACAAATGAAGAAAAGGTGGTACTAAGGAGGGACTAACAAGCCTATTAAGGAATCAGAAGCCAGCATTTACGAAAGACAAAGACACAAGCCAATGAAAAATATGGGTGGGGAGTGGGCGGGGCTTCTCTTCCGTACTCTACTACAGCAGATTGCCAGAGCACGGCATGCACGCTGGCACAGGCTCGACCTAAAAACAAAAGAAAAATTGGTAAGGAAAAAAAACTCAAGGAAGAACCATATCTTATTTTCTAGCTATACTTCTCACTGGTATTCTGACTTCCAGGTCATGCTTCATCACCACCCTGGCCTAACCTGTCTTCTCAAAGGTGATCTGCGGATGGCACACCATTTTTGTTTTTGCTGAGGAACAGTCACAATTGTTTTAACGAAAATCAATGGCCCAACAAAACCTGTCAACCAAATAGGATGACAGACTACCTCAGGAGTCTTCAATCGGAAATGAGACAGGTGCCCCTTGGAGGACCACATACCCTGGATCCCTCACTCCTCGATCCCCAGAGAGTAGCAATATCAGAAGGCAAAGATCTCCAGGGTGCACTTGCAAGGAATAGGACATAGACAAAGGCTAACTCTGCACTATCCTCTTGTATACTAGAGTTTTTGTTACTAACAAGCTTCAGGAATGCATTGAAGGAGCACTGCGATGCACTTCACATATCTGGCAGCTTTCTCCACCCTCCAATTTGTACACCATCTTCATAGTGGAAATCCAGAATGGATTACGCTAATCTCACAGTCACCCATGAACCACTCTCCTAATTCATCCTACCATGCACACACACACTACACTTAGACACATCTGGATGCACAAGTCACAGATAAAAAGATTTATCCTATTAAACAAGCACATTTATAACTAGAGTGTCAATACAATGCAACCCAGTGAGCTGAAAATTGCTGTGCTAGTCGAAAGAAGGGTGAACTTGGTGTGGCCCCCCAACCTACAGAGCCTAGTTCTGTGCCGCAAATTGTTAAACAGTCAGCCCTCAGCATGCACAAGTGATGATTTTCAGTGATGAGGACATAATAAAAGGCAAAAAAAGCATCAGAGAAGCACTTTTGAGGTAACGCAGGGCACAAGCACACATTTTGAAAACCACGAGGAGACAGCCCCATCCCATCCAGGGGAGAGGATGTGGCCTTACGGACAGAGCAGTCGACTTGGCAGCTGGGGAACCACGTTCGAGCCTCGGCATCGGCTCAGCATCCTGTGATTCTGGGCAAATCACTTAATCTCCCCGTGCCTACCAAAAATGAATGTGTCCTTGTGAAATGGGACTGGAGATCATGTAAAGCACTCCAATACCTTTGGGTCGAATTTGCGCTATATAAATCTGCAAAAAACCCATTGGTTGCGATTACAAAACCAAATGGCATTTAGGAAGAAAATGGATTTCTCTGCCAACGAAATTGAATGTATAAAGCAACCCCTGTGTTTGCTACTTTTTGTGATCAATATTGAACCACTTTTGTCATAAATGTTTGAAAGCTCCTGGTATAAGGTATGTACCCACAAAATACATCTAAGCTGCTGATGGATATATCGAGAGAGAATGGGTGAAATGCGTGATGCTCAGGATAGCACCGAAAAAAACTAAGGGGCCCATTACAAAGTCCGCCCGCCACCGTAACGGTAAACGGGACCGACCGCCAGAGGTGCGGCGGTCCCACTGTGCCCATTAGGATGCGACCGCCACCCTGTCGGTCGCATCCCGCATATTTAACATTGTGGCGGGCGGTGCTGTAAGCAGCACCCGCCACAATGTCAAAAAAGCATGTTGTGCATTGGCATGCACAACGTGACAGGCACAGCGTGGTGCCTGCCACCTTGTGCATGCCAATGAAGGTAGGTACCATGGGTACCCCCATGTGCACCCCCCACCCCCTAGCACCCGGGGGCCCGCAACGGGCCCCCCAAGCCAAAGACCGCATGCCTTTCCATGGCGGAGTCTCCGCCATGGAAAGGCATTCTACCGCACCCATCATAATATGGATGGCAGTGCCTGCAAGGCACCGCCACCATGTTATGGGCATTTTCCGCATGGCAGGCAATCGTGACGATTGCCTGCGGGCGGAAAAGCGGCGGACGGTCTTTCTGTCCGCCACGGTACCCCCGCCATGCTAATGTGGCGGGGGGGTAAATGGCCGTCCGGCGGTGAGTTTTGGCAGGCGGATTGCCACCGCCGGTCAGGCGGTGGCGATCCGCCTGCGATCATAATGACCCCCTAAGATACTGGAGATCATTTGCTAGATTACAGTTGCATTCCACCTACAGAAAATGCTAAAGGATAAAATAAAATATTTCGGCATGCATTACTAAATTGTAGGAATCTGACTATGCTCTAAACTTTGCAGATAAAATAATTGAAATTCAAGAGCTTAATAGTATAGGTAAGAATTAATTGCACGAAAAAGAATATACCTCATCTAATACGATTTTAATGGAGTCAACTATATTCTATGTACAAAAATAATTCTTCTATATATGTACAGCTCCTCCACTGCTGTACCGTGCTCGCACCTGCCGGATCACTGACAAAATATCGACAGTCAGAATATCGAGGTACAAAAATATTGACACAAAAATATCGATGTCAAGAATATCTGCATAATGGTAAGTACATAAATATCGAGAAAAAAATATCGTTGTCAAAAATATCGATGTTAAAAATATCGTTTTTTTAATGTTTAAAAAATAATGTAAAATAAAGTAAATAATACATATAATTAAAAGAAACATAGGGGCCCATTATGATAACGGGCGGATCGCCACCGCCCGTATGGCGGTGGCGATCCGCCCGCTATTTTCCTCCGCCCGCCACACATTTACCCCCCACCATATTACTATGGCGGGGGGACCCCGGCGGACAAAAAGACCGTCCGCCGGTTTTCCGCCCGGTCGATGAGTCGACCGGGCGGAAAAGCATTTAATATGGTGGCGGTGTCTAGTAGACACCGCCATCCATATTATGAAGCATGCGGGGACATGCCTTTCCACGGCGGCAACGCCGCCACGGAAAGGCATACGGTATTCTACATTGGGGGCCCATAGCGGGCCCCCAGGGATTCTGGGGGTGGGGGGTGCACATGGGGGTACCTATGGTACCCCCTGCATTTCAATGTACAACGTGGCAGGCACCGCGCGGTGCTGTCACGTTGTGCATTCAAAGCACAACTTGCATTTCTGGCATTGCAGCGGGCGGTGCTTTCAGCACCGCCCGCCGCAATGTTAGAAATGCGGGATGCGCCCGCCAGTGTGGCGGGCGCATCCTAAAGGGATGTGCGGGACCGCCGCATGCATTGCGGGCGGTCCCATTTCCCGGGGGTATGGCGGGCAGACAAAGTCCGCCCGCCATGCTAATGACCCCCAAAGTTCAAATTATTTTAAAATGTTTAAAATTAAAACTAATACATATAATGTAAAAATAAATTAAACATATATATGTATAAAATATAATATATATACTTACTTAATAATATTTATAAATAATTATTTTAATAACTTATACATTTTTATAACATATAATAAAAATTATAAATACATATATATACACAAACACCAATAATATAAAAAATATATAAAAAAATATATATAACAAATTAAAAAATTAGAATCTTTTTAATCTTTTTAAAATACATTATACACTACATTAACTAAAACAGTAGAGAAAATATTGGATAGCGGAGAGGATAAAATTACTATTCCCACTCCAGAGAGTGCAACCGTAGGGAAAGTGTTGGATAGAGTAGGGGTAAAAATTACTATTCCCACTCCAGTGAGTGCAACAGTAGGGAAAGTTTTGGATAGCGTAGGGGTAAAAATTACTATTCCCACTCCAGTGAGTGCAACAGTAGGGAAAGTGTTGGATAGTGAAGGGGTAAAAATTACTACTCCCACTCCAGTGAGTGCAACAGTAGGGAAAGTGTTGGATAGCGTAGGGGTAAAAATGTACTATTCCCACTCCAGTGAGTGCAACAGTAGGGAAAGTGTTGGATAGCCTAGGGGTAAAAATTACTATTCCCACTCCAGATAGTGCAACAGTAGGGAAAGTGTTGGATAGCGTAGGGGTACAAATGTACTATTCCCACTCCAGTGAGTGCAACAGTAGGGAAAGTGTTGGATAGCCTAGGGGTAAAAATGTACTATTCCCACTCCAGATAGTGCAACAGTAGGGAAAGTGCTGGATAGCGAAGGGGTAAAAATTACTATTCCCACTCCAGTGAGTGCTACAGTAGGGAAAGTGCTGGATAGCGTAGGGGTAAAAATTACTATTCCCACTCCAGAGAGTGCAACAGTAGGGAAAGTGTTGGATAGCGAAGGGGTAAAAACTACTATTCCCACTCCAGAGAGTGCAACAGTAGGGAAAGTGTTGGATAGCATAGGGGTAAAAATTACTATTCCCACTCCAGAGAGTGCAACAGTAGGGAAAGTGTTGGATAGCGTAGGGGTAAAAATTACTATTCCCACTCCAGAGAGTGCAACAGTAGGGAAAGTGATGGATAGCGAAGGGGTAAAAATTACTATCTCACTCCAGTGAGTGCAACAGTAGGGAAAGTGTTGGATAGCGTATGGGTAAAAATTACTATTCCCACTTCAGAGAGTGCAACAGTAGGGAAAGTGTTGGATAGCGTAGGGGTAAAAATTACTATTCCCACTCCAGAGAGTGCAACAGTAGGGAAAGTGTTGGATAGCGAAGGGGTAAAAATTACTATTCCCACTCCAGTGAGTCAAACATTAGGGAAAGTGTTGGATAGCGTAGGAGTAAAAATTACTATTCCCACTCCAGAGAGTGCAACAGTAGGGAAAGTGTTGGATAGCAAAGGGGTAAAAATTACTATTCCCACTCCAGAGTGTGCAACAGTAGGGAAAGTGTTGGATAGCGTAGGGGTAAAAATTACTATTCCCACTCCAGAGAGTGCAACAGTAGGGAAAGTGTTGGATAGCGTAGGGGTACAAATTACTATTCCCAGTCCAGAGAGTGCAACAGTAGGGAAAGTGTTGGATAGCGAAGGGGTAAAAATTAATATTCCCACTCCAGTGAGTGCAACAGTAGGGAAAGTGTTGGATAGCGTATGGGTAAAAATTACTATTCCCACTCCAGAGAGTGCAACAGTAGGGAAAGTGTTGGATAGCGAAGGGGTAAAAACTACTATTCCCACTCCAGAGAGTGCAACAGTAGGGAAAGTGTTGGATAGCATAGGGGTAAAAATTACTATTCCCACTCCAGAGAGTGCAACAGTAGGGAAAGTGTTGGATAGCGTAGGGGTAAAAATTACTATTCCCACTCCAGAGAGTGCAACAGTAGGGAAAGTGATGGATAGCGAAGGTGTAAAAATTACTATCTCACTCCAGTGAGTGCAACAGTAGGGAAAGTGTTGGATAGCGTATGGGTAAAAATTACTATTCCCACTCCAGAGAGTGCAACAGTAGGGAAAGTGTTGGATAGCGAAGGGGTAAAAATTACTATTCCCACTCCAGTGAGTGCAACAGTAGGGAAAGTGTTGGATAGCGTAGGAGTAAAAATTCCTATTCCCACTCCAGAGAGTGCAACAGTAGGGAAAGTGTTGGATAGTGAAGGGGTAAAAATTACTATTCCCACTCCAGAGTGTGCAACAGTAGGGAAAGTGTTGGATAGCGTAGGGGAAAAAATTACTATTCCCACTCCAGAGAGTGCAACAGTAGGGAAAGTGTTGGATAGCGTAGGGGTACAAATTAATATTCCCAGTCCAGAAAGTGCAACAGTAGGGAAAGTGTTGGATAGCGAAGGGGTAAAAATTAATATTCCCACTCCAGTGAGTGCAACAGTAGGGAAAGTGTTGGATAGCGGATGGGTAAAAATTACTATTCCCACTTCAGAGAGTGCAACAGTAGGGAAAGTGTTGGATAGCGTAGGGGTAAAAATTACTATTCGCACTCCAGAGAGTGCAACAGTAGGGAAAGTGTTGGATAGCATAGGGGTTAAAATTACTATTCCCACTCCAGAGAGTGCAACAGTAGGGAAAGTGTTGGATAGCGTAAGGGGAAAAATTACTATTCCCACTCCAGAGAGTGTAACTGTAGGGAAAGTGTTGGATAGCAGAGGGTTACAATTAACATACTTATCAATGACATATGTTTTTTTAATTAAATAACCAATTAATAATTAATTAATAATACATTATTTTTAAATCATAACAAATACAAATTAATAATTACTTCATTATAATTAAATTACTTCCCACTCTATTCCCCTATAAACCCACAACCCGCTCCTAAAAAAAATAACACAATTAATATAATTATCAATTAATCAATTAATAAAAATTAATTACCAATTAATAATTAATTAACAATACATTAATTACCAATACCAATAAATGCAAATTAATAATTACTTTATTAAAATTAAATTACTTCCCACCCTATTCCCCTATAAACCCACAACCCACTCCTAAAAAAATTAACACAATTAATATAATTATCAATTAATCAATTAACAAAAATTAATTAGCAATTAATAATTAATTAACACTAAATTAATTATAAATACCAATAAATAAAAATTAATAATTACTTTATTATAATTAAATTACTTCCCACCCTATTCCCCTATAACCCCGCAACCCGCTACGGAATAAAAACACAAAATGTAATTAAAAATAATTAATAATTTCTAAAAATTATTATTACATTTACTATAATTAAATTACTTCCCACCTTATTCCCCTATAAACCCACAACCCTGTACGGAACTAAAATGCAAAATTTACTTTAAAAACATTAATAACTTCTAAAAATGTAATACATATATTTTTTAAAAATACAATACTTAACAAAAAATATAAAACACACATTTAAAATACATACTAAAATACATAACACTAATATAAACATCGATATTATTAACAATGATATTTTTACAAACGATATTACTGACTTCGAAATTAACAAAAACGATATTTCTTACCTTCATGTCGATATTCTGGTCACCGATATTCTTGATCTCGATATTCAGTCCCATAGATATTTCCAACTCGATATTTTTGTACTCCGAAAAAAAGAACTCGATATTATGTCTGTGCACCGCACCTGCCGCCGCTGTGCTCGCAGATGCAACAGCAGCATCAAAGCGCCGAAACGAAACACCTGACTGTATCACATTGCTCATCAAGTTGCGTAGTTGCTGTGCTGCACAAACATGCCTGGTCCTGGCTGAGATCCCGAGCTGTGAACCTGCTCGACTGCTACACTGTTAAAACAAATAATCGTAAACCTGCATGCCTGATACATGTCTGATATCTTCAGACACCCACAGCTTGGATGCGCTTCGGCCAGTAGTGCCTAGGAGAAGATTCTTGTAAAAAAAATGATGAACAAAATGTTGAACAATGTCAAACATTCACCCCTGTACAGAGATCTGGGCCAAAATCCATCTTTTTGTTTTCCCCCATGCCATTCTAGTTTTAACCCAGCCATATGCAAATCAGTCTTGACCCTGCTCCCCATGGGAACAGTCCAGTCCTCCCTGGACCAGAAGCAAGCATTCTGGGACCGATTTCACCCCTCATCAGCCAGGCTAGCTTAACTCCAGTGGCACGGAGAGCACGGGACCCACGCCTGGGCATGCCCATCCCACTCGGGGTGACAAATGCATGAAGAAATAAAACCGATGGATTTAGGCCCAGAACTCTGTACTGGGGTGAATGTTTGACATTGTTCAACATTCTGTCCATCAATTGTTCTTTTTCCATTTGGGAAAATATTCAGGCACATTAACTGGAATTTCAACAGTACCTACCAGGTATTGATAGCAATGTAACTGTTGGAACAACCTGCCCAATCTGTGAACCTCAAGTAATCCAAGTGCTGGGGGAAAGGAGGGTACAGAGGAAACAGCAAGGAGTTAAAGGCAGGCATATTGGAGGAGAAGAGGGGACACCAGAAATCAACCCTGCTGAAAAGGAAGCATGGAGGCTGGTGGAGGAGGCAGCAGCAGAAAGGCAGAGGAGGAGGTAAGCCTTTTTGTGATTATGGTAGTTTTCTCCCTTGAATGTGACAGCCTGATTTAAGGCACAGCTGATTACTAGTCACAGGGATACATAAAAGGGACAATGCCACAGCGCAAAGTAAAGGCACATGGGGGCCATGGTCAAGAAGAGGATGGAAAGACACTTCAGTAAAAACTACAAATAATTGTGGTAAAGATATATATATATACAACCAGGGAATATAGTAGACTATGAAACCCAGCTGGAATTGCTAGAATAAGATCTGGAGTCAATTAGTATGGCAAAGGTGAATCAGTTGGTAATGGTACTAAGGGATTTTAATCATAAATTAGACCCAGCCTCCAGTAACGTATAAGGATTTGCTAGCTACTGCACAGGTTCCTCTGGCTGTCTCCCCTAGATCAAGCGGTACTGTGTGAGATGAATCCCTTATAAAACTCCTAGGGCTGTTTTATGTCAATAGCTGGGTAGAAACTGACCGCCCTGCAAGCCAGACCCTTCAATTAGGCAATCAGGTCGGCCCAATTAATTATGTTTTTATAAATGCCTGGCACTTTTCTGAGGTGAAAAGATTTGAAGTGCTGCAAATGGAGGGTAGTGATCATTTGTCCCTACAGGTTACTCTTAGAGTAAGCAAAGGGGGCAAAGAGATAGAGTTGCCCTGCTGAAGGTAGAGTACCCTCGACGTGAATATGCCTCTTGACCCCGCATCCCGTTACCCCACATGTTGTTACAATGCGGTTGTTACAACGACCGCGTTGTAACAACGCAATACCATTACCCCGCAACAACGACTTGCGGAGGGGGGTGCTGGATGTTGGAATAGTATAATTTACTATTCCAACTCCAGTCTGTGCGGACAGTACGGATTTTAAATCTAACACCTTCTCCCCCCCCCTCCGCAAGTCGGTGTTACGACTTGCGGGGTAATGGTATTGCGTTGTTACAACGCGGTCGTTGTAACGACCGCGTTGTAACAACATGCTAGGTGAGGGATGCGGGGTCAAGGTTGTTTACCCCTCGACGTATCTCCAGCCGTTTAACTGAGGCCGGTTTGTAATTGCTTGATAACCTGATGGTAGACTATACATTACTCTACATGTCAGAGGATCTGAATAAAGCTTTAATATGATATGATCAGGTGGTGGAGCAGGTGGAAAGCTGTTTAAGGGTAACACTAAAAGCAGGGCCTGTGACTTCAGAAAGGGAATACGGTAAGGTGGGCAAGAGAAATGGTTGGTTTAATAAAGAGTGTAGGAGTCTTAAACTAAAGGTGTGGGAATGGGAAAGATTATTGAGGAAAAGGCATTAAAAGGGAACAATGGAGAGCCTCTGCTTGGCAAAACTCGTGTACAAAAATAAGCTGAGGGAAAGGAAATTGGAATTTGTAAGCAAAAACTGGCAAACTATGCTTGAAGTGATAGGCACAAATAACATCAGGAAATTTTGGAAGTTGGTGCGTGATAGGAACAGGCAAGGGGAAATGAGGTGTTTAGTAGGGGAAGGCGATTGGATTAACCACCTAAGTATCCTATATGACAGCAAAAATGTAGCTGAGAATTTAAAGAGTACTGTTAAGGTTGATATAGTTATTAAGTCGTACTTCTCCTTCCAAACGATAAAAAAAAAATATAGTCCCTTAAATGTACCAAAACAGCAGGACCAGATAACCTAGCGGAAGTTATAATAAAAGACAATGTTGACTGGTGGGCAAGCCTCTTTTATGTCATGTTCCAAAACGTTTTGGACTTTAGGTGCTATCCCGAGAGTTGGAAAAGGGGAATTGTTAGGCCAATATATAAGATGGATGACACCACACAGCCAAAGAATTATCACCTAATTAGCTAGCTGGATGTGGGGGAGAAAGTGTTTTCTAAAGTATTGTTAGACTTAATGAAGTCTTGAGTAGAGCAAAACTATTTAATTCCGATGGAGCAAGAAGGCTTCAAGAAAGGCTGTTCAACAACAGATCACTGCCTTAGTTTATGGGCAATGTCAAAGAAGACAATCAGGTTACGAGGCAGATTTTTTTGTTGCTTTGATCTAGTGGATCGTAAACTACTGTGGGATGTGCTAGAGCGACTTGGTATCAACAAGGCATTGCTCTCACTTATCCAAGAACTGCACAGCCAGAATTGGGCTCGAGTGATCTTAGATACCTGTGGGACCTTATCAAAGAGAATCAACTACGGAATGGCCTGTGGCATGGCTGTGTTCTGGCCCCTTTATTGTTCTTCCTTTTCTTGTCTGATCTGCCAAACTCACTACGCAAAGCTGGTGGCTTATGTCCAAAAATGTAGGACCCATATCTCTTGCCCATTATACGCCGACGATCTGATGATAGTGGAGTTGGGGCTCTAAAGGAAACTGCTTATCTTCCATGATTATTGCTGAAGGAAAAAACTTACAGTCAACTTGGAGAAAACCAAAATAATGGTGTTGGGGAAAGGAAAGGGCTTTTTTAATTGACACCTGGGTGGGGACAAAGTTAATGTGGTTGAAAAATACAAATATCTGGGTCTGTGGTTTGATGGCAAGTTAAATTGGAGAGACCACATAGAAGCATTAAAATCAACCGCATTATCCTTGGACTGGGGCCTAAAACAGTTTAGTGGGAAATATGGAGGGCTGTCCCTATGCCCCATACCGTCAGCTCTTAATGCAATGGTTCACCCACAATTTCAGTACATGGTGGAAGTGATAACCCTATGTGGTAAACTGGATTGGAATCCTGAGGAGGACAAATGTATGAAACAGCTCCTTACTCTTCCACCGTCAACCATGATACAGGCCATAAGGGTAGAATGCCAACTTACAGCCTGGAGCTATCAGGGGCTGTAAGCTAAATTACATTTTTGGCGGAGATTGAATGGGGAGGTTAATCCTAAAATATCATAGCTCTGTAAAAAAGAGATAGAGAAAAGTGAACTAAACTGGGCCCCTCAAGTTAAACGCATGCTAGGAATGCTCTGCGTTAAATTGTCATTATCTCCAGATTGGTGGAAGGAAGGGCGATCGATCCCAAGCAGGAATTACACGCCATTATAAGGAATAACGCAAAAGAGGAGGAACCTGCTTTATTTGGGGGGAAACCCATCTTCCCAGTTTTTGATTACAGGCTGGAGTAATGGCGATGCACTCCCTTATATTGAGGCCCTGCCAAGCCCCAAGCTAAGGAATGGCGTGTTAAGATTTAGAGTTGGCCTAAATCTGTGTTACGTACATATGAAAACAAAAGCAGTAATTAGAGATGAGCAGGGATTGTGCACATGTGGACTGAAAGTGATATGTTGTGGGCTATAAATTTTAATAGACTGGTTTTTAGACGAACAGAAAGAGTTTTTAAAGCCAGTTTTTATCACCAATAGAATTATTAATCAGGATCTAGCCATCAGCCTATTGATAAACATGAGTTGTTTAAATGTTGTATGTGCAATAGGGAGATATTAAATGCAGTAGGGGAGTCCCTGAAAGGGCAGGCAAATAAAATACAAGAGACTATGGGGGTGGCATGAGACTTTTTATCAATTGATCTGTTGTTAAATTTGTATGCACATTGATGAAGCGCTTTAACCATTTTTATATGTGGATTGTTTTAGGATGTAGTTGTGTACGTAATCATGTTGCTGTTTATACACCAAGGTCGAAATAAACAAAATTTTGAATCTCATATTCTATCCCAAAAAATAATTCTTCTATAAATGTATAACACCATGTTTAAGGTTAAGAAAGCCACTGGATTATCAGAAGATCCTGGCTACCAGGGGCGTAATGGCCAAAGCTGTTGATTTTAGTACTGGGAACCAGGTTCCAATCTCAGCATCCACTCAACATTCTGTGATTCTGGGGAAATCACTTAATCTACCAAGGTCCCTAAAAAACATGAACGTGACCTTGTGTTATGTAACTAGTGCTCATGTAAAGCACTCACGTTATATAAAACCGCCAACAAAGAGGGTGGAAGCCACTTGCTTTTGATATGACAAGAAAAATTAAGAATTTGTTCACAGATATAAGTTATAAACACGTCATGAAACAGACTGAGAAAAAGGGGTCCTTTACAAATGTGGGTCTCCGAAATCTTGATGGCAATAGTATATCTGATGTCAGATTCACCTTGTGATGGGAAGTGGTAGGAGATGCATCTAAGTTCTGTCATCACAACGATGGCTGCAATCTGTTTCAGTCCAGACTGGAATTAAAGGTGAGCAATTTAATATGAAGAGCGGAGCCAAGGTGCTGGACTGTCTCTAAGAGCCGTAACACAAATCGGGTTGTTCACATATTTGGCATGTAAATCGTGCAACAAACACGCAAAATTTAATAAAGAGTCTCCGAAATTCAAAAAGTGCATTTCTTTAACTTGGGAAGATTTCACTTTAGTGTATTAGACTGCATCACTGCATAGAGGGGCCTTTTTCTTTTAGAAAAGATTGGAAATATGAGCTATTGAAACATTCATGCCCTTCAGCAGAACGATGACACCATCAGTGAAGCAAAAGACAAGTCAATTTCATGTGTATCCCACCGGTGGCCTAGTTTGTTATTATAGATGAAGCATTATTAAAGACTAATAAACATTTGCAAGAGAGGGTTCCATACTATAGCCTTATAGCCCACTGTTGAGGGCTATACCGGTTGTTAAAGGCCCTGAACCCGAGTTATAGGCCTGATCCACAGGCGAGGGCCTATAATAAGGAAGAGGGCCTGTATCAACTGGTAGAATCCGAGGGAGAAGGGCTTTAAGGCTATTAGAACATTCCACCCACTGAGGGTAGAATGTTGTAAATTAAAAAGGGAGAAACATGAAGGCAAACATTGGAATGCTGGAGCTCCTGGCTTATACCAGCCATTGTAAGCCCGGAACTACTCCATTGTCTCTTAACATTCCTATGTTCTAATGATGCATTTTAAGGCGCTCTCAAATGTGGTGATAAAGGAGCAGAAGGCCCTCTGAATTGGTAATTGCCTAGGGTGATGCAATTTGTTCAAGCAGGGAAGCCGGGATTTATCCAGTGTTTCCTGACTGAAATTCAGCCACTAGACCAGTATCCTGCTCCCTCCTTATTTTATAGCAAACGTTGCTGCTTTCTCTTAAATTCCTTGAGGGGCTTCATCAGTACACTGTATTAAAAATATATGTATTAGATAATAAAATCAGGTTGAAACAAAAATCTTTTTGCAAAATGGTGACTGAAATAAAGGGGGCAGCGGAAACCACATGCGGGCTTGGCTTGTTTTCGGCTCGAGGTTTCAAGAGAACCATTATGATATAATGGGGTGACCCACAAAAGTCCACGGACCTGGGTAATGTTTGGTATAGAAAACAATGGTCCTAGACTACTCAAGATTACACTTTAGTTGTGAGGAACATTCATTGAATAGAAGTATATATCAGGTACATATAGAATTCACATTGTATCATTAATGTACCACCAAGTCCTTCACAAATCAAGCATGTATATCCTGAAATGACACCAAAGCACCAAATATAGCTCCAATAGTGACTGTTTTATTTGTCAATTTATTTTAAGTCACAGATCACCATGTTTAATGTTTTAATAGAGAAAACAGTTGCTCTAAGGGCTGACTCGAGGAGTTCAGCACGGATCCCCCGGGCTGTGCCGAGACTGCAGAATGAGCTGCTGTGGGAGATTCAGTCACCCGTAATTGATTTCTTCAATACTGCAGCCTCCTTTCCTCTAAATTAATTTTAGCCACGCCGCAGATTCTGTGTGGACCGCCGCCTGAGGGTCTGTAATCCTGACATCACCTATCCTTAGGTTGCCCCCTCCCCCTGTCCTGAGGAAGACTCGCCTGCAGAGGATATAAATTACCCTCCGTGCGCCAGGGTCGAAACGTCGACACTCTCCCCAAGTGGGCCTGTACCTGACATCATCCCTGCCCTGCCCCCTTCTCCACAGATGAATAATCTCTGTGCACCATCAGAAAATAAGAAATAGTTGTGAACTCATGAGGGACAGGCCTAGTGTGTAAAACTGGTGCCATTGTAAACCACCACCAGTTTACCCAGGATATCAAAATTGCGTAACCGATTGTTTTAGTACTACCCTTTGGATTCCTTTCCTCTACATCTGTCCTACTTCACGAGCACTTTTCCCCCCTTTTTTCACACTTCCCTTGGAGAACCATTTTCTCTATTAAAATATTAAACATGATGATCTGTGACTTAAAATAAATTGACAAATAAAACAGTCACTATTGGAGCTATATTTGGTGCTTTGGTGTCATTTGAGGATATACATGCTTGATTTGTGAAGGACTTGGTGGTACATTAATGATACAATGTGAATTCTATATGTACCTGATATATGCTTCTATTCAATGAATGTTCCTCACAACTAAAGTGTAATCTTGAGTAGTGTAGGACCATTGTTTCTATACCGAGGTTTCAAGAGGGCTTCGACCTGAGCCAGAGCCAGACATCAGGCTCGCACCTTCCTGGCTTCTCAATCTCTAATGGAAATAGCAGCGTTATTGTATGTGTTTGAGACAATTAAGATGATATAAAACAGGCGTGCTATGGGCAAAATGACCATGGAGGAAGGGCACATTACTTTTTACTGAGAGACTGTATACTTACAGCATTAGTGACGGCCAGAAACCGATCATAAGTGATCAGGATGATACTGAACACTGAACACTGTGTTATTCCATAATCTACGACCATCCATGCTTTGCAGATCTGGCTTCCTAGTATCCATCTTCCATTCATGATAAAGTTCACCATGTACATTGGGATAGAGAGAATACCTAAGAAACGGTATTGCAATAACATTTGTGGAAATTTAGCAAACAAAAGATATGGTGCATCATTCTAATCGTTAAAATATTAAGTTTAAATCACAAACCATATGCATTTTAGTAATATCTACTTTACATAAGTAAAGAAAAACCTATGGGTAAGTTGCACTAAGTTATCCGGCTAGTTACAAGATACTAGGAAATATCACCTGGTATTTACTGTAAGACCATGAGCAAAAGACACATACATGTAGGTTTCTGTTTGTTTGCTTTTCTTCAATAGATCGAAGGCAAAGGGCCAGCACGCTGCACAGTTTGACCACTAAAAGTCAACATGGGTAGACCAACATATACGGAGCCGTCAATTACCTATGAAGAAGTCACAGATCGCGAGGTTCAGAAGAAAGTAGTTGCTCTGAGTTCGAAGGTTTGCATCTCCCACAAAACTCAGAATTATTAAAGCATTGCCACTTCCAGTGACAGCAATCATTAATGCCATCAGCACATCCTTCATGATTTCAAAGTTGTCTCGTCTTTGCTGCTCTTCACTGGAAGGATTGGTGATATTGGCGGGAAAAGCATCTGCCCCAGGGGACAGTGAGGTATTCTCAAGGGAAGTTGACATGCCGTTCATAATAAGATCACATTACCATATTAACTCATCTGCAGGCATCTGTATGCATGACAGAAAAAGAAAGAAGAAAAAGAGTGGTTATAAGAGAATGAGTATCTACTGTTCACTAGCTTCTCGAAGAAAGAGCTCAGTTATCTTATTGCTCACTGACTTTAACTTTAGAGCCCTCTGTCAGTATGCCAGACACGCTACATGCTTATAACCAGGTCGCATGCCCAGTCTTGCAGGCACAGATTGATTTTATGAACACTGAAGGGCAGATTTACAAGAAACTGACGCATCTGTAGAGATGCATCCGTTTCCCTGTGCCAGCTGGCGATACCCTTGCGCCACCATGGATGCGCCGTATTTACAATACAGCGCACCATGGCGCAAGGATTGACAGATGCGTCAGAAATTCTGACGCATCTCTTGGCCCAAAAGTCACGCATTGCTCGAGTTGTGTCGCAAGCATGACGTGACTCCAGCAATGCATGGGGAGGCCTATACAAAGGTCCTCTCTATATCTCTATGAAATTCAAGCATTACGCCCCTACCAGGACCCTCAGGTCAGGAAGCAAATCACTTCTCTTAGTCCCCCGGGTCAGGAAAACAAGGCTAGGCGGTAAATCCTTTCCTACCACGCGCCCCTCTACTGGAACCAGCTCCCCATTCACCTGAGACAATGTCCTGACTATCTGCGCTTCAGGAAACTTCTTAAGACCGCCCTATTTCAATAATGCCCGTCAGCCTGTCCAGCAGCACAGTCCAAAGCACAGAGATACCCCTTATGGGGTGATTCAGACGCTATATAAAACCTACAAATAAATAAATAAATACTCATTGTACTGCGTCACTCCTTATGCCTGCTTCAAGCAGGTGTAAGGTTTTGACGCAGTGGCATCCTAGAAGTGACGCAGTGAAGTCTTGTAGATTTCACTGCGTCACTTCTACAAGGCTTTCCTTCATGGAAACGCCCACCCTGCATACATTATACATGACGCAGGTATAATGTGACGCAGGGCTTTACAACGTGACGCATCTCTCTAGATGCGTCACTTTGTAAATTGGCCGCATTGTTTACGCCACTGCTGCATCACAAAAGTGATGCAACAGCAGCGCAAAAGTGTCGCAAGGGGCTTGCAAATTTGTCCCAAAATATCCTGAGGCTGCAAGAGACTTCTTCACAAAGAGGAACATTTTAGGTACATCCTTGACTTCTCATCCATTTGGAAAAAATGCTCAGCTGTACAGTTCCAGTCACTTGAGAGGGGACTACAGTGTCATATTTTATCTAAGCCAACTCCATTGACATCAAGTTTAAAATGTTTAAAATAAAAATCAGTACACCCGACTAGCCAAAGAAGAAATCATGATTTTCAAATAACTGAGTTTCAAATATCTTTTGTGCCTGTAGGCTCGCCAATGTAGCATGTCTCCACCCCGACTGCAGAGACTCCACAAACATAAGTATGTGTTTTAGTAGTAAATGTGGGTGGGGCAAAAGGAGTGGCTGGAAAATAGGGAATATTAAAGGGGAAGGAAATAGGCAGCGTTAAGGAGGAGATAAGGAAGGGTTAGGATAGGATTTAGGGGATGGTGTTTTTCCACTCACAAAAGGGAGCCATTTCAGTTCACAAACAGCACTGCAGACAAAAGAGACCCAAAATGGTGGTAAGGTACTCCAGCTCTGAGCTAGAGTATGTCCAGCATTCTAGATGGCCAACCACTTGTATTAAAATCCCCCATAAACTATTTGATTTTAGAATAAAACCTTACAGGAAATATTATTAAATTAAATAAAATAACTAAAATGTACATAAATATAATTTAATGCTTAATCAAACATATATAACAATAGTCCACATTTTTAATGTAACTATTAAACATGCCAATTCACTTTTGGCATTGCAAATTAATTTAACACTATTTAAAAAAATATATAATTACATTACTTTAAAATAATTCAAAAAAATCACTTTTACGAATTACTAATACATAATATTTTTTTACTTTAGGTGGGAATGTATTTGTTAATTTAAACTTGAGAAAAGTAATGTTAATGTAATTTAATATGTTTTAAATGATTTTATTTTTAATTCAAAATATATTTAATAGTGCTGTAACAGTTTTTCTAGTTTTTCTTTAGTTCTAATTTTAAAATAAATATCTAAAAATATTTTACATTAACATTTTGAACTGAAAATATCTTACAAACATTTCTCCAAGTTGAATATACTTTTTGACTTTTCCATATACTTTATCACTCAGGACTGAGATCTCCAGATGGTAAAGTATAGGGAAGCGTATTCTATACTTTACTATAAGGAGAGCCCTGCAGTAGAAGCAGAGATCTCCACATGGTAAATTATAAGGAACATTCCTTATACTTTACAGTAAGGTGATATCCACCCAAGTGGCAAATATCCCCACATGGTAAAGTATAGGGAAAGTAGAAAAGTTTATTAAATTTGGAAAAAGTTTTTTAAACTAATGGAATGTTAGATAGCAATGTAACATAAGGTTATATATGTGCTATAAATGTAGAAATAAAGAAAAAAATTACACTGCGCTATTAACTAATTTAAACAAATCCTTAATTAATGTCAATATATGTAATTGTATTAAACATGCTTTCCTCTCAAGTTTAAATTAAAAAAATCCCAATTAAAATAAAAAATCTTTTTTTAAGTGGTGCATTTATGATTACCAAACATGATGCATTGAATTAATTAAAAGTCATTTAATTATATTTATCTCCCACCTTATTTAGAGATTTCTTTCGGCCTGGGAGATATTTCTATGCCTTCACAGGAGACGCCATCACTGCAGCTTCTCTGAAGAACTTGACAGTTCGCTGAGCGATCACTATGGGTCTGAAGTTTCTTCAGCAAACTTATTTTTCAAGACAAATTCCAAAAGCAGGTGTAACAAATATCTAATGAACCCTGACATCCTGGGAGATGTGTTCTCACACAGAGAGAGCGAGAGAGATCCATAGTTGCATTCTCCCAAAAGATATCTTATACACAAAAGGGCAACTAGGCATGAAAGGACAAGAGGTCGAGTATAAACCACTTAAGTGGCCTACTTGGACAACCAAAGATATTGGAATAGACTCCTCACCCACTTAAAAGTGTCATGCTTCATCCTCGGTGCCTATTCCCATCCTGGTAGGATAATATCACCAGGGTGGACTCAACCAAGTTTGGGAGTTCTTATATAAAGTTTTTTTTCTAGACAAAGCAGGGATCCAGGAAAGAAAGACTGATAAAAATACCTTTTTGTACACAAGAGGGAGTTCTGTTTTATTCCTAGAGTTACCTTGGGTATGAATAAAAACAAAAATTTGGGCTTAATTGAGAATTAGCGTCTCAATGGCCCCTGGTTCGCCTACATGTTTCGGCCCTTGCCAAGAGCCCATATGGGTCTTGGGCCTTCATCAGGGCTGTGTGTATATCCGTGCCTACCTACACATGCACTCCATGCATAGTTGTTTGGAAGTGCCCTATTCTAGGGTGGTTCAGTACTCATGCGTATCTAGCTAGAGGTGCCATCCTGTAATCAAAAATTTTAAGGATTGGTGACCGCTGCTATAACCTAAGCTGCTGCTCAGACCGCCCACAGCCAAACCGCTGCCAACTATATCCATATTGGGGTCTGTGTGCAACCTTTTCTACCCAGAACCCTCTCATTGGTGTCTTTTAAAAATTGCAGAAACCTTCCTTGACTGTACAGATCAGGTAGCCCACCCTAGGGATGTGGCTAGTATTCTGAGGGTGTACACCTCCTGACTACCTCATTTTGACACCTGTCCGGGAGCAAATGTGCCTGGGGGAAGGAGGTTGGCTGTTTCCTCCTTTGGGAGGCAGCCTGGTTGCATTTCAGAAGCAGTGTAAGCTTCAAAGCTCACCGCCTTGATGCACCACCTCACTAGCCATCCTGTCAGGGAGGGATTTGTCACCTCCTTACCAGGCAGGCCTTTGTTTCTGACTCCTGGGAGTGCCCACGCCTTCTGGCAGGAGCTCAGATTCCCGCCTTGGCAGCAGCAGCAGTAGATTCTTAGCCAGGGCACAGGAAAGACAACTAGATGGGCAACCTCTAAGCTAGCCTCCTGGGTGCATGTCACATTAAATCCAACTTTAGAAAAAGGTCGGTTTTGATAAGACATATTATTTGATATCAAACATGAGATATTTCAGTGGGACCAGCTGGCAACCTCGGAGTGCCAGTCTATGTTATCCTGTATCCCCCTGAACACTTATAGTAGCCCTTAATGGAAAGAGACTACCTATAGGGACATATAAGCTTCCACTTATATGCCCTCAAATGTAATATAATGCACTGTGCCTCCTGGGCTCAGGACCCCTACCTTAGGGGTGACTGGTATATATTAAAAATAGTGTTGTGACCTTGCTACTCATAATGAGGGCAAAGTCCAGTTGGAGCAATTCGCACTGCTTCTGCAGTTTGAAATGACAGGCTTGCTGTTATCTGTTTACTTGGGTCACTCAGGGTGGTACAATAAGTGCTTCAGGCCCTGGTGACCCCTTTGACTCCCATGGCCTGGGTACCACTGGTACCACTTACCAGGGACGTATAAGGGGGTTAAAGTCCTTGCCAATTGGGGTTACCAATTCACATGTATAATATTTTAGGGTGAGAGCACTGGCACTGGGGCCTGGTTAGCAGGTTCCAGTGCACTTTTAGACTCATAACCATCAGCATTACATACAAAAGTGTGGGGGCGACCATACAAAGGGAGCACTTTCCCACAGCACCGTTTCAAAATCGTGCCTTCATCTTCATCCTGAACTAAACAATGTTTACAATGTTTAGCATAAAGTCGTAATTGATCGTGTTGAATAACGTTGACAGGTGAAACAGCTCAAGTAGGAAAATACATTTCGCTTTCTAATGTATATACCACTAGGTCGACTGGAAAACCTATAGGTGGGTAGTGCTGTTGCCAATGTAGGAAAAAATAAATTACTGACTATGTTTTTTTACAAAACACCACAGACTGTCACAAAAAGAAATTGGCTAAAGAGCACACCCCTAAATATAGAGCATGGGGCTAAAAATGTGCACCACCCACCCAGTTTATGTAATCCGGGAAAATATTCTTTATACCAAGTTTTAAAGCACCACACTTACCTCACTTGAAACAGTGCAGAGAAGTATGTATTCTTTGACAGGATGGGCAGCTGTTCTATTTTCAGTGAGTACACAGTGAGTGGACGCATGGTTCTCATGTATGCTGTGCTACGTGCACATTAGAGTACAGTATGATTTCAGCACGTTCTCGGTATCACCAGCTTTTCTGTAACTGAAGTGTGTATTTCATCGTACATGAAGAGCTCATTCCAAAAACTTGCAGAAATCTCTTGGTTTTATTCCCTGTGATGCAGTTCTCCAAATTGTAGAAAAGACTATATAAAGCGCACCAACGAGTTACCTTCCCCGGTCTGTTTAATGCAACAAAATCGTTATATACTCATTCCATATAATTGGTGCAGAAAAAACTCAGAGAACTGGAAGCTTCTGATGCTCACGGAAATGGAAATGGAATATGGAACGAACAGCACTGCTGCCCTTATTATAGTTTGCATTTGCTCCTGGGATCTTCTTGTTTACAAATTACGAAGTACAGTAATTGTATGCTGGTTAAAATTGAAATCATCGAGAATATGAGTGCAACACCATCTAAGATGATTCTATTTTTTATTTCTCATTTTTTATTCTGTCTAAATGGGTACTTTCTCAATTTTGTCTAGCAGAGAATTGATGTTTTAAAAATAATGTTAAATATATATTAATGAAGGAATTTTAAAGTGTGTCCATACTTTTCATTCAATAGCAACAATATTCACGTTATATTCATGTAAACATCTATTGCTACAAAATGTGCAGCAGTTATAGCTACCTGAGCTAACTATAACTTACGCCCCCGCAATGCACTGCTTGTGACCTCAGATATTGCATTGCTCTGGGCAAAATTTGTATGACCAACAAGCAAAAGCAAACACTCTGGTTCCAGTGGGCAGAAGCTGCCAAACAGCTCCCACTTGCTGGAAGTGGAGGTTTCATCTCTTTACCTGCCCGCAGACATGCCAGCAGGGAAGGAGATAAAAGTATTGCACCTTCACGCAGGGACCTGCATTTCCAGCAGCTTCCTGCATGCAGCAGCAATGCTGGCTCCTGCAGGAGGAGGGGAGCCGACTGGGACCGTGGGGGCCTTGAGGTTCCCGGCACAGTTCCCATCGTGCAGACTGGAGGCCTCGGTTGGGCTTAGGGCAACCAGAGACACATGGCCGGCCCTGGGTGATGGGGTCCCCAGGGCCGAAATCGGCCCGTGGAGAGGGGCCCTCCCCATTAAATAATGTCTAGTTCCATAGGGCCAAAATCAGCCAGAGTAGGGTGGTCTGGGGGGGCCCTCCCCCATTCAAATGTGGCCTGGCCCTTGGGGAAGGGGGTCCTTGGGGCCGAAATCGGCCTGCGGAGGCTGGTCATTTGGCCCCCCTCCCCCATTGAACTATGGTGATCCCAGGGCACAAGACCTACAAAAGGAAGTGGGGGGACTATCATAGCTGCCAAGTTTTCAGTATGTATATGTGTGACATGTCTATGCTTGCATTGTGACTATATGTGACATTTGAATACCTTGGGCCATGTGACGTATTGGCATTGTTTGCACATGGCGCACCTTTCAAAAGGTGCGCCGGGCGCAAACAATGCCAATGCGTCGCATTATGGTGAATGCGCTGCCCTGGGGGCAGCCACAAAGTCGCGCAACCCTGGGGGCAGAACATTCAGGTGAAAACACGGAGCAACTGCTCCGTGTTTTCATTGTGCAGGCGGCACCCTTTGAAAGGGGATTTGAGATCCCCTTGCAGGCAGGTGCAGTCAGTGACTGCACCCGCGTGCAAGGAGATGTCTGGGGGGTCCATGGGACACCCTTTACCCCCTGCAGAGGGCTACTGTCAGTGCGCCTCCTGAGTGCTTCTTTGACTCTGTGCCCGCATCTGTAATATGGCGCGTGTGCACAGTCAAAGGAATGCCCTCATTTGCATAGGGCAGGCCCCTATGCAAATGCGGGAACACCATCTGATGGTAGCGCTGGCGCAATAAGTGCGCCAGCGCTATCGGTATTATAGAAGGGGGACGCACAAGCATCTGCGCCCCCTTCTATAATACCAAAAAGCCCTGGGGGCGTGCAAAGCCGGCCCAAACGCCTGTTGTGCCCCCGGGGCACCTTATGTAATACGGCCTCTTGTGTGTGACAATTTGAGTTGTACTGTCACAAGCTTTTCAGCAAGAAACTGGAAATTCATTGTTCAGTTTTTTCTTTGTATTCAAGCTCATGTACTTCTGCGTTTTTAATGACAGCAGCAAAATCTCAAGTACCAGAATTCCATGGAAGAAGTGAAGAGATGATCTGCTCAGTGCAAAAGTTGTCCCTTGACATGTCCTAGCCTACTTTCTATTTTTTGTGATGCTTGTGAACATGACATATTCAGCCACCCTCTCTGAATCCCAGGACAGATTTCTTTCCTGATGCCTGTATTTTGGCAAGGATTGATCAATGTAAAACCTATTGGATTTGTAAATGCTTGTTTTGAAGATCTCATTTTGTATCGAGTCCATGCTGTGACAGAGCGAGTGCTGCCAGAGAAGGAGAGAATTCTTGTTTGTTTTTTAATTATGTTCTATTCTAGCAAAGGCCTCATAGTTAGACTCACATGAACAACTGAATAACTGAAATATTAATGGGACAAAATACCTATTTTTTAAAATACGCTTTTAATAATTCTGAAGAGTTTAAGCACCTATCACGTATGTGATCTCCAGTAATTTGCTGAAGAATCATTTTGCCAGAAACCATGCAAGTTTGGAGAATGTTGAACATAGTTTTACATTTCCTCTGTGTACCTACTTACAATGGGTGAGTGCAAGTATAGTTTTTGCGAGTGAAAGTTTACACAGAGATGGGCAATTCTGACAATCTGAATACTCCAAATGTTCTTGCTCACAGTGGCACAATAAAATGAGAATCTGCCTTTTCTGACAGCATGTGATACTTGTAATAACTCCATAAAATAAAACATGCACAAAATTATCCTGGCTGATCCTAGCGTTCTCATAGACATTATCTACAGACTTTTGCATGGCTGCCTCTCTCCTGTCTGGTAGCGAGACCCAAAACCAGGAAAGGATGCCGCATTTATAACTTCATTTCATTTTCTCAGGCAAGTTCTGGACAGCAGTAATTCTCTGTTACAGTAGCTGCTGAATGGACAGGCGCTAGCGCTGTTCAGCAGTGGCATGCCCTTCCTGTGCCAGACAGGCTAACACACTCACAAAATTAAAGGTCTGCCAATAATTCTCCGTTATACCCCACAGTTTATTATTTGTTGGCGCACTATGAAGCAGTGGACCTGAATGCAAGTGTCTAATTCCCACACTTCATTATCTTAATAAGCCGTGGATTAGTTTGTAGAGAACTCACAGGGTCAATGTAGCTGCTGCAGAGACTTGTGTGAAAATGAGTGACTCGAAACACAACTCTTGGAAGAAAAATGCTTTGGTTCTTCCAAAGTGTGTATTACGAGTACACATAATCGAATTACTTACTAGTGCCTGCTTTTATTTTTAGGATTAAAACCAGGGAAGGCTGAAGGGACAATGCTATATAAGCAGTTATAAAATGAATATGTAGGTAGTGCCTCTGTGTGAGTTGCTCTCCATGAGCGATAGTGACCTTTAATTTAAGCAGGAAAGATGTTCGTAGATGAACGATTACCCAAATATTCTGCAACCAAAGAGAATGTCAGCGCAGGTGAGACGCGCACCCATTTGAGCTCCCATATTAGCTGTCAGCGTGTCACCGATGGCCAGCAAAAATATTACAATGAGGCTAGCACTGCGGTAAACCATGCAAGCCCCATTTATCCTGAAACAGCATCAGGCAGCACTTCTTTGAGTCTGTGATTGGGGAAATAAACACTCAGTCAGCACTGAAGTAACATGAGGTATAGTTTAATTGTGTGACGATCTTGTGTGCTTGCGGTAATGCATAGAAGTTGTTCAAATGCATTAGCATGACCCGCAATGCGTGGCACTCTGCAGGGCTGGACTATCCAAGTTAGACAGTATGCAAGTAACATTATGGCGTGTGCCATCACAGCGCATGATGTCACAACGCGTGGCATTGCAAGTGGCATTACTGGAAGTTACCTCATTGGAAGTGACATCAGATATTAAGACCTCACACATATGTTTATCAGGTATACCATGAGTACATTTAAGCGCATCATGAGATTTAACAAATGAGATTTTGCATCTGGGTTCTGCCAAGAAAGGGGGGCAACCTGGACGCAAAATCTGGGCCTCAATTAATACATTTTTTTTTTAAAAACACTGCCACAAAGAAATTGGCAACAAGGAGAAGCAGGGTATTAGATCTTTTCTGCCTAATTGGTTGCATAGTCTGCATTTTAATATATTTTATGGGGTTAAGGGACCTCTGCAACGATCTTTGTGTGCCCAGTCAACCTCATGGAATAGTAATAATGGTGAGGTAACTCTTTAGGTTATCACTTTTGCTGGAGAGATCTGTGTTTTGTGTAGTCCCAGATTTGAATCAAAGTAGCACCGAATGTTACACAGAGATCCTTTCGTTACTTGCAGTTTATAAATTGTAATCCTTCTAATATAGCACAGTGAGCCATGAATGACATCTGAATCCTACACCTTGTAACCCTCGCTGACTTTTGTAACACATCTTGTACATTGATTTACAAGCGTACTTGATTTATTGTCAATGTATGATGTGTATGTTATGTACAGCGCTCTGACACCCTGCATTGGGATGAGTAGCACTCTAAAAGAAATATAATAGTGCTATTTAAACCATTATTTGTGTAAATACTGGGACAGACCAACACAAATGACAATCTTACAGTGCATGCACGTATATACAGGGACTGAACAAAGTCAAAAGCATACCTCTCTTGTGTGGAGCAGACAATGTGCACATGCTGCTGAACGTGACCCAGTGGCTTAAAAGTACACCGGGACGACTTCAGCATATTTTGTGGGGCCCAACTTCTTGGCAGGGTGGACAGAGTCCACTCTGTGAAAATAGTGGCTGGACACCATTGTACTCGCATGTACCCCCGACTTATGCCCTAGGTGGGCCCCAGGGGATGAGGTCCCCAGGGCCAAAATCGACCAGGGAAGGGGGCTGCACAGCACCCCTCCCCCATTGAAATTACGGCGGCCCCTTACCCCATTTTAGAGGGAGAAAAAGAATATGAACAAGGGAAAACAAAGGGCAGAAATAAACTAGCTGAAAAGGCAAAACTGAGAGCAGAAAAAGCAAAACAGAGGGCAGAAAAACGAGCTGGAAAGGCAAAACTGAGGGTAGAAATATGAGCAGGAAAGGCAAAACAGGGCAGAAGAGGGCAAAAGAGAGGGCAGAAAAATTAGCAGGAAAGGCAAAGCAGAGGGCAGAAAAACATGCAGAAAAGTCAAAACAGCAGAAGAGGGCAAAACAGAGAGTACTCATACACTAACACATCCACTCAGAGACTCCTGTACCCACTCATAGACACAATCAGACACTAATGCACCCACTCACAAACCCACTCAGAGAATTTTGAACCCACTCAGACAGTCACTCACCCACTCACAGACCCACTTGGACACTCACGCATCTACTCACAGGCCCATTCAGACTCATGCACCTAGTCACAGACCCGCTCAGAGACTCATGCACTCACTCACAGACCCACTGAAAAACTCATGAACTCACTCACAGGTCTATTCAGAGACTCATGCACCCACTCACAGGCTGACTCAAACACTTATGGAGATACTCGCAAACCAACTCAAACACTCTCACACCTACTCACAGACCCACAGAGACACTCACTCAGAACCTCATGTACCCACTCAGACACCAAGTGAGAGACTCACGCATCCACTCATGCACTCACTCACAGACTGACTCACGCACACATGGAGGCACTCACAAACCCACTCAGACACTCTCACACCCACTCAGACATTCACACACCCACTCACATGCCCAGTGAGACGCTTATGCAGCAACTTTGAGGCCCAGTCACACACTCACACACCCATTGAGACACTCACACACTCACTCACACACCCACTGAGATACTCATGTACTCACTCACACACTCACTCTCAAAGGTTACAGGTTACAGTTAGGTAATAACAAAATTAAAAAACTTAGAAATTCACTTAAAAAACCAAAGGTTACAGGGACGTTTTACTCAGGAAATAGAATTTAAAAAACCTTATGACCTCACATTTTGCATCTCTCATGACATGGTCAGTGACATTACTCATGACATCACTCATGACATCTCAAATTACACACTGATGACACTACAAAGTAGGTGCCCTGGGTGGGACCAAGGCACTCACACTGGAGGCTGGGCCCTGGGGGATAGGGTACCCGGGGCCAAAATCGGCCCAGGGAAGCGAGACCACATGGCCCCCCATATGACATAAAAAAGGGACCGCAAGTCACCGGAGGCCCCGCCCCTTTTACCACCACTCTGCAAATGCACCTCCTGGCACACTTCTGGTTGGGGGGTTGAGTCCCCTTGGCTCCAGAGGGTCCTTGAGGGCCAACAAGCCCTCCTGTTACCTCCAGTAAGACCCATGGAGCGTGATTGCTGAGAGGACTTTGGCGGTCACGCCCTCTTTCTCCACCACTCTACAAACGCGCCTTCTGGTGCACTTCTGGTTGAGGGATGAAGTCCACTTGGCTCCAGAGGGTCCTTGGGAGCCAACATGTCCTCCTGTTACCTCTAGTAAGTCCCACAGAGTGCAATTGCTAGGACGACTTCATAGGCTACGCCCCCTTTCTCCACCACTCTGCAAACACGCCTCCTGGTGCACTGCTGGTTGAAGGATGAAGACCCCTTGGCTCTTGCGGGTCTTTGGGGGCCAACTACCCATCCTGTTATGTCCAGTAAGTCCCACACAGCGGGATTGCTGAGAGCTTGTCTGAGGCCATGCTCTCTTTCTCCACCACTCTACAAACACACCTCCTGCTGTACAACTGGTTCGGGGATGAAGTCCCCTTGGCTGCTGAGTGTCCTTGGGGGCCAACTACACCTTCTGTTACCTCCAGTAAGTCTCACACAGCGGGATTGCTAAGAGGTTGTCAGAGGCCACGCCCCCTTTCTGTACCACTCTGCAAATGCACCTCCTGGTGTACAACTGGTTGGGGGATAAAGTCCCCTTGGCTGCTGAATGGCCTTCGGGGCCAACTTCCCCTCCTGTTACCTCCAGTAAGACCCAAACAGTGGAATTGCTGAGAGGTCTTTGGAGGCCACGCCCCCTTTCTCCACCACTCTGCAAATGCACCTCCTGGTGCACTACTGGTTGAGGGATGAAGTCCTCTTGGCTGCTAAATGGCCTTTGGGGCCCACTACCCCTCCTGTTACCTCCAGTAATTCCCACACAGTGGGATTGCTGAGAGGTCTTTGGAGGCCACGCCCCCTTCTCCACCACTCTGCAAATGCGCCTCCTGGTGCACTACTGGTTGGGGGATGAAGTCCTCCTGGATGCTGAGGGACCACGGGGGCCAATAAGTCCTCATGTTACAGTGGAATTCCAGAGAGCTAGTCGGAGGCCTTGCCCCTTTTCTCTACCACTTTGCAAACATGAATACTAATTAAAAAACCATAGAAATTCACTTAAAAAACAAAAGTTACAAGGACATTATAGTTAGGAAATAGAATTTGAAAAACATTAGAAATTCACTGAAAAAAACCAAAGGTTATAGGGATGATATAGTTAGGCTCAGATTTCACTCATACAAAACCTGTGAAATTCAGCAGTTATAGTTACCTGAGCTAACTATAACTTACGTCCCCCGCAATGCACTGCTTATGACCTCATATATAATATCCCTCATGACATGGTCAGTGACATCACTGATGACATCACTGATGACATCATCCTGTGAGTATATGTATTTAGAAGTTTATGGGTGTTAAACATATATACTAATCTACTAAAAAGTTAAAGTAGTATACTAGGTGCTCTACTACTGAGTGATACTATTTCTAACATATATTATGTGAGTGGCTGTGTGACTGTATGTATCCTTGTGTTTATGATGTGTAAGTGGCTGTATGGGTGTATAAGTGTGTGTGTGAGCACCTGCGTGGTTGAGGGAGATGCTGTGTCAGTGGCAGTATTGGTGAGTGAGTGGGTGTGTCAATAGCTGTATGGGTGAGTGAATGGCAGTGTGAGTGGCTATTTGGGTGGGTAAGTGGGTGTGTAGTGATTCTATGGGTGACAGAATGGCTGTATGAGTAAGTGACTCTTTGTGTAAGTGGCTGTATGAGTGAGGAGTGAGTGGCTGTTTAGGTGGGTGTTTAGTTAAGTGAGTTGGTGTGTGAGTGGCTGTATTGGAGAGATAGGGGCCGATTCCGATCTCGGCCGGTAGTGCTCCGAATCGGATTCGGATTTACCGGATCCGATTCGGAGCCCTGTTTCCCGACCGAATCGTACGCGGGTCCGGCCGAGCGAGTACGATGCAGGCACCCGCGAAATCTCCGACCGACTCGAACGCGGCTTCAACACGCTCTGACCGACTCGCATGGACACGACTCGCACCGCGCTATGGAGACGTTTCCCGGCCGGGTAAGTACGATGTGCGCCGTGACCACTCCGATCGACTCGCGCCGTCCGGCTCGAAAAAGCTGTCGGAGCCAGACTTTGGGGGTCCGCGTCGGACCCCTGTGCGCGTAGGCGCGCGAGTCGCACACAGGGGGACCCATGGGTCCCCCTACCTGTGCATGTACGCCGCGTGCGCATGGACGCGTACACGCTGTAGGGCGCCCTTGACCGCCTCGCACCCATTGAGTCAATGGGAGCCCGCGTACGCGTCGTACGCCAGGCTCCCATTGACTTCAATGGGAGTCCGACCGAATCGAGTCCGATGGCATGCGAACGCATCGTACTCCGTTCGGTCGGACTGCTAGGAGTCCGATTCGGTCGGAATTCTCTCCGGGTCCGGCTCGGTCGGAGAGAATTCCGGCCCGAATCGGAATCGGCCCCTAAGTGTCTGTGTGAGTAGCTGTATAGGTGAGTGAGCGGATGTGTAAGTGCTTGTATGGATGTATGAATGGGCATGTGAGTGGTTGTGTGTGAGTATATGAGTGCTTGTATGGGTGAGTGATTGGCTGTTTTGAGAGGGTGTATGGGTGAGTGAGTTGGTGTGAGAGTGACTGTGTAGGTAAATAAGTGTGTGTGTGAGTAGCTGTATGGGTGAGTGTGTGGCTATGTGAGTAGCTGTACAGGTGAGTAGCTGATTGCATGAGTGGCTGTATGGGTGAGTAAATGGTTTTGTGAGTGGACTGTACCTTCAAACTCAGAATCTGGAATAGCATCCATTTGCAGATCAGCTTTCTTCAACACCTTCCTTTCAGAATTAGATGAAAACACAAGGGGAACCACTAATAAAGATCCTTAACCCCTTCACTGCTGGGCATCCCCCTTCCCCAGTGCTGAGCCCTTTTTTGGCTATTTGGGTTAGTTTGTTCTTAGGGCACCGTAACCTTTTTCCAAATAAGTTATCCTTGCCAAAATTGCATCCTCTTTTTCCATCATCCTGGGGGTACCCAGGGTTTGTAAATCCCCTTGGAGGGGACTGAGAAATTAAGCAAAATATAGAAAAAAGGTTGAGTTATTTGTGAGAAATAGGAAAAAAGTGCTCCGGAAAAGTGTCTTTTGTTTTTTGCTAAAAATAGCATTAACAAATGATTTGTTGTGCTACAGTCACCGTCTTCCTAACTTTAGGAAACATGCAGAGCTGCAATAAAAAACAAATTTTATACCACAGTTTTGTTATTTTTTTAAAGAGGTAGCCCATTGTTTTCCTGTTTTTTGTGCTCCCAACCTACTTCCAGTTTGTGTTGGAAACCAATGTGAAACCCATGGGTGATCCTCAAAAGCTATAGATTTCTAAAAAGTAGAACAAAGTCCAAATTCAACTAGTGGTAATATGTGTAGATCCCTTAAAGTTTTCCCACAGAAACTAACTGTTGAAATAAAGAAATATTGAAAATGAGTAGGAAAAAAACCTACCATTTGTGACAACTTTTCATCTGTAACTTTTTGTCACAATAAATGATTTACAAAAGCAACATACCATTATGCCTGCTAGACCCTTCTAGTTGTGAGGATATATAGGGTTTGTAGGTTCTTCAAGAACCAAAGGTACCCAGAGCAAACAACTGAGCTGCACGTTACAATGGTTTTTCATTGTGTACCGAGTATAAACCAATTCATATGGTGAAATATGTAGAGTGAAAAATGGGTATCAAGGAAACCTATGTATTTCAGAAATGGGCACAAGACATAGGGGCATATTCTCAAGGAGTTATCGCCGATTTATCGGCACTTTAGCGCCGCAAAAGTGGCGATAGACATATCGCCCCATTCACAAGCCAGTGCAAACTGCCGACATCGCCAGTTTTACTGCGATAGCAACCGCAAAAAACATCGCCACGGATGAGTGCGACAACTAACGCTACTGATATGCAGAGTAGGCGCTCCCGTGCAAAAACACACGAAAACACCACTTTGCGAGATTCTCAACGACCAGTCAGATCTGCGATGCGAACCAAGAACAGGCGATAAGGCGCGTTAGCAGCAGGGATTTAACACCTGCCTTTTGCTGGTGTTAAGCAGGACAACTACCTGCAGTATGAAAAGGAGCCCATGCCATCAATGTGCATACAAAAGTGGACCTCCGTGGCCTGTCCACCAATGTCGTCGCAAACTCCCCAGGCAGTGTGCATGATTCCCACATGTCCGCAAGTCCGCCACCAACCAGCGCTTTGAGGATGGCCCCCATGGAAATGCACTGCCCTTCGGCAAGTACCAACTGAACACACCACACACCTCAACTCCACAATCCCCCAACTCACAACTGTGGGAATGCACACGTCACAAATCCACCACCAAAGTGACTACTGCATGTGTCTCAGTCTCCGCCGCAACCTGTCCATAGGCCTACACACACGTGGCCGACCACCTTCAACGGGCACATTCACATTGGAGACGAGGTGGCTACGTCCCAAACCAACCCGCGCACCTCACGTCATCGCATGCAGGGTCATGTCAGCCAGGGCAGCGACCCCCACCCAGCCACGAGTCTGCCGCCGTGACTGGTGGTGCCTGCGCGATCCTGTGTGCCTACTGCACCCAGCCCTGGTCCCCAGACCGGTCCTCCGCCCAGCGATGACTGGCTGCGCCAGCGCACCCAGGCCTCAATGCTCACCTGCCGCCACCGGTGTGTCTCCAAGAGGGCCCACCACATGCCGGTGCATCCTCCTCAGCCGATCGCTGGATTCCGCGCCACAGGCCCCCAGCGCACCCTGCGGCACCGCACCGTGGAGTCATGTGTTTGCTGACTGCTGCCTTCGGCGTGCACCTTGGTCCAGCATGGCTCACAATTCAAATCGAACCACGATTAGCAGGACGGCTCATCGAGGCCTACACATCATCGCAGGCTGCACACCCGCTCAGCTCTTCAGGTGCCACTAACCCTGTGCAACGCAAGTCATTGTCACGTGGCGGTAGGCCCCTGCCAGCCGCAGTGCAGCGGGTGCCACTAACCCTGTGCAACGCAAGTCATTGTCACGTGGCGGTAGGCCCCTGCCAGCCACAGTGCAGCGGGTGCCACTAACCCTGTGCAACGCAAGTCATCGTCACGTGGCGGTAGGCCCCTGCCAGCCGCAGTGCAGCGGGTGCCACTAACCCTGTGCAATGCAAGTCATCGTCCCGTGGCGGGAGGCCCGTGCCGGCCACAGTGCATCGGGTGCCACTAACCCAGTGCGCCACAAGTCATGATTGAGTCTCGTGGTGCGGACGCCATCATGTCATCTCCGGCAGTGGGGAATGTGATGTGCTAGGCCCCTTTTATTGGCAGGGTCACATGTCTTGTGATGCCTGTGCTGGATGGGTGTGGTGTGGGTGTTAACCAGCCCTCAGGGAGTGGCTGTGGCATGCTGACAACTAGACCAGTGATCAGCAGATCACTACAGGGAAGACCTGGGACATGTAGCTTTGTCGTCCCCCCTCTGAGTGTAAGCGGAGTGGACTGGCCTGGCGAATGGCAGGCCAGCGTAGGGGTGGCAACAATGAGCCCGGGGCTCTGGGCGTCCTTCAGTTCTGGGCTGAACAAGGAAGTAACTGATGCTTGTGTCTCTGTTGTAGTGTCTACGCCACCCGGACCGCAATCAGCAATGTTGCACCCTGTGACTCAAGTCCCATGACATGAGCAACATGGACGTAAGGGGGAATCACTGACCCTACATTCATCCATACTTTCATACTTGAATGATCAACGACATGAAACATCTGTGCGATTCTGAATGTTTAATTCACATCCAGTGGAGCAGTACAGGGCCATGCAAACCCCACTTCACATTATTGGCCCGTGGAGGGCCAGCCAGGGTCCTTCAGGGAATGACAAGTACATCGGAAGAGGAAGAGTTCAGTCTGCAGTCTGATCGCTGTGTCATTGGTAACCAAACAGAAAATGGCAGCCATGTCGAGGTCCAAGGTGAGTGTCGTAGAGTGTATCGGGGGACAGTGGAAGGTGATGATGCAAAGGGCAGAACCAAGCAGAAACAGGCCATATGGCGGAGATGAATGCTACTGCCTCCTCTTTACCAGTAAGGTTGATTCACCCACATTTTTGTCCTCTGATGTCACATGTGCCTCACACGTGGTTGGTGGTGGAATGTCGGCCGCACTGTGTGCCACTGACACATCGGGGGCCGGAGGTGGATTGCCTGCCGCACTGTGTGCCACTGACACATCAGGGGCTGGAGGTGGATTGCCTGCCGCACTGTGAGGCACTGACACATCAGGGGGTGGAGATGTGGATGTAGAAGCAGCAGCAGCATTCATCTGCGCAAGGCCTTGAGGCAGCAATGCCATGACGATGTGCTGCAGGGCATGGAAGGTCCCAGCCACAACTCGTTGGTGTGCAGCCGTGGCAGCCATTCTTTCCACCGTCATCTGCTCCATGTTCTCCATGAGCCCCCGCATCTGTCCCAACTCCCGGCTGACATCGCTGGACCCACTCTGACTGGACAGTTGTTCTTGTCTCAGTATCATGACTCCAGCGATGTCAGCCATGGATCGGTGGAGAGCATGGAGCGGACTGTGGGTGTCCGTTAGGGACTGTAAGTGGTCCCTGATGGGAATCAGACACCCATGTATGGCATCAAGTTTGGCTGCCATGAGGTCGAACCCCACCCGCACCTGATCAGCCATCTTCTCCTGGACCTCTAGCACATGGAATTGGAAGGCCATGTGTTGTTCGTGGGGGTCCTGGGTGACAGCCGGGGTGGTAGGTGCTTCCTGCTGTGTGGTCTGTGCAGGGGGTGGGGTCTCCTCGATGCAGCTGGGCTGCCCTGCTCCTGGAGGTGGGGTGCCGAAGCTGTCAATGAGGATTTGGAGGGCTTCGGTGTCGATGTTGGGGATGTCCTCATCGTCATCAGTGAAGAGTTGTTGGGGCTGCTCTGCAGGAGGTGTTGATGCTCCCTCTGCAATGTGAAGGGGAGATGCAGTATGACATTGTGTTCACATGTATGTTGACGCATTGTACAAGTTCACATACAGACTGCATGACAATGTACATTGTGACTGTTTAGGAGGAGCTGCCTATTTGATGCGGGACAATGGACATTTCGACGACATCACGGATATGTGTTTGTACTTTTACATTGACATCTCAAATTTCCCTGCTATGCCAAATGTGATTGGCCAGTTTCTACACACAAGCGGCGCCTGTTGTGTCCTCTGTCCTGTTGTAAACGTGTTGCAGTTTGTACCAGATTGTTGTCAATGCTGATGTGCTCTGAATGTCATGTGTGTGTGCTGCAGTTTTGGAGAGTCGCCCCTGCAGCTCTGATTTTGCTGCCCCTTGTCCCTTTCAGGCGGTGTGCCTTTGACTTCTGTGCCCATACAGTGCTGAGATGTTGCAGACTTGGGTGAATTTGGGTCTTGATGGGAGTTGGGACTCTGCAGCATGGTTTGTCCGCAGATGTGTTGTTGACGTCAGGGGTTGTTTGTGCAGGTGGATGTGTCAGAGTGTGACCTGCTCCTTTACAGATGTGGTCCACACTCAGTCACCTCAGTGTGGTGGCGTGCACCATGTCATGATGATCGGACTGCAGCCATGCTAATCGTCATGCAGTGTCACTTGCATTGTCAGTGTGGCTCACGGACCTGCAGCTTTGCTGGGTTCAGCACATGTGCATGGGTTGGTTGTGAGATGAGTGATGTGTGGGCGGGCCTCCTCTGGGCACATTGTCGACGGGGTCCTACGTGCTGTTTCTATGTGTGCTGCAGTGTGCCAAGGGGATCAGGGACATGATCCAGAGTCATTGTGGGTGTGCACTGTGCTCCGCTTGATTGTGCATGTGTGCCATTGTGCCCATCTCCCCCCGTCCCCCCAGTCCTTGGTCGTTACTCACCCTGTTGCTGTTGTGTCAGGTCATATTGAGCAGTGTCCGGTCCCCCAACTCCTGCCACCGTCTCCCCAATGATGACTGTGGACACCATTTCCTCCATCTCATCCGGCTCCTCCTGTGGCGCTGGACTCCCACCTCCAGTCTGCATTGCTGCCTTCTGGTTGTCTGCAAGTTTCTGCTTGGTCTTGCGCTTCACATCATTCCAGCGCCTCTTGAGCTCTTCCATTGTCCTCCTCAGCACTCCAATTACATTCACCTTGTCCACGATGGACTGCCATGTTGCATTTTTTGTTGCCAATGACACAGTGGAGGTGACGAACAGTTGTTGATGGTGTTTTATCACCTCCGTGATCAGGATCCTGTTTTCCTGCGGACTGAACCGTGTCTTCCTCTTCTTCTTGTCCTTGCCCTTTCCTGTCCCCGAGATCCCAGGCTGCTCATCCGGGGGGCTTGTGGGGTTCTGGCCGTCCTCTGTACCTGCTCGGGCTGCCTCCATTGTGCTTCGCTGTAGTTTGGTTTTTGTTTGTGTTTTTTTTTCTTCTACTTTTGTAGTGATTTTTCCCACCTGACGTGTGTCATTTGCAGGCCTGGCGCTGCTTTTCGCTGATTGTCTTATCGCGGTTGGGCCCATCGCAACTTTTTTCGTGTTCGGGTTTGGGTTTTCATCGCCGTCCCGGTAATGTTATCACGGACATTTGACGCGTTATCGGGAGACTATCGCATGTTACCGCCGTGTTGAAAATACGACGTTGACTCAGAGTTATTTTCCCGCGATAGACGGCGATATGAAAACTTGCGTTAACCTATTTTGGCGATGTTTATCGCACGTTCTTGAGAATATCCCCCATAGAGTTTAGGAGCAGTGGTTATTTGTACATCTCTGAATTTGTGGGTACACATACCAGTATATGATTTAGAGGGTATTTTTCAAACTGTCTTCTTTCTTACACACTGGTTTACATTTGTAAGGGACAAATGCAGTGAAATCCAGTCGCCGATAACAAATGTATTACTATTCTATGCTTCCACAAGTCTTTCAATAAAAATGGTACCTTGCCTGTGTTGGTAGGCCTAGTGCCTCAAAAGGAAACAGCCCAAACACAGCACAGATATATCACATTTTTCCACATAAAACACAACAGATATATCACATTTTTCCACATAAATCTGCACCATCATTTGCAAAGTGGGTAGCTGTAGATTTTGGGCCCTAGCTCATCTGGCATCTAAGGAAACCTGGCATACTTGCACATTTTTTAAACCTAGACACCTGGGCGACTTCTGTGCTCTCACCAGATTTCTGTACCCAGAATATCTTGCAAGCCTCAAACCTTGACTAAAAAACCCATTTTCCTCAAATTTCTGTGATGGAAAGTTCTGAAATCTGTGGGGAGCCACTTTCTTCCGCTAAGCATTTCCTTAGGTCCCCCAATAAAAATGGTATCTCACTTGTGTGGGTAGGTTTAATGCCCACAACAGGAAACCTCCCAAAACTCAACATGTATACATCACATTTTTCCACTCAACACTGAACCTTTTTTTGCAAAGTGGGTAGCAGTGGATTTTGGGCCCTAGCTCAGCAAGAATTGCACATTTGTGAAAACTAGACACCTGGAGGAATTCAGGGTGGGGTGACTTGCGTGACTCTCACCAGGTTTTTTAAACTCAGAATCCCTTGGAAACCTCAAACCTTGACTTCAAAAACACATTTTTTTTCATATTTCTGTGATGGAAAGTTCTGAAATCTGCAGGGAGCCCTATCTAGCCGGTACCAAGGGAAACCTAGCAAAATCTGCACATTTTGTAAAATTAGACAAGTAGGGGAGGCCAGGGGTGCATGACCTGCATGGATCTCACTAGGTAATTTTACCCAGAAGCCGTTGCAAACATCAACCTTTCATAAAAAACACACATTTTCCTCACATTTCTGTGACTGAAAGTTCTTGAATCTGCAGAGAGCCACAAATTTCTTAACACCCTGAATTCCCAAATTTTCTCTGTTAAGAATGGTACCCTACTTGTGAGGGTGGCTCATGAGATTATGACACAAAAGGCCCTACAGTTCTCCATTGATAGATAAGCATCAAACCCAGGTCAGTGGGAGGCCTTACGAGGGGACTTTCATTGACCCCGGTTTGATACATTTCTGTTGTGGGCACTAGGCCCAACCACACAAGTGATGCAGCGTTTTTATTTAAGTGGGTCACTGCTGGGTGGTGGAAATGTTGTGGATTCCTGTAGATTCTGGAACGTTCCATCACAGAAATATATGGAAATTGAATGATTTCAGGCAAAGTTTGAGGTTTTCAGGGAATGTTAGGTAGGAAAACCTGTGGGATCCATGCAAGGCACACCATCCTGGAAACCCCCGGTTGTCTAGTTTTAAAAAATGTCTGTGGTTAGTAGGTTTTCATGGGTGGCAGCTGAACATGGCTGTTCTCTCCACATATGTAATAGGGCCTTTTGTGTCATGGTCTCTTGGCCCTCCCACACCAGTGAGTTACCATTTTGTATTGAGAGACTTGGGGGAATGTTGTGTGGCTGGAAGTTTTTGGCTCCCCAAAGATGACAGCATTTTTCCTCACAGAAATGTTTTTAGTCAAAGCTTGAGGTGTGCAGGGCATTGTAGGTAGAAAAATGGTGTGGTACCCATGTGAAGCACACCACCCTGGACTCCCCTGGATGTCTAGCTTTCAGAACTGTCTGTGTCTGATAGGTTTTTCCAGGTTGCAGCCTACCCAAGCCCAAAAAGTGCAGCCATTCACCATTTTGGAAGTCAGCCACACTCTCCTGACCCATATGTTAAAACAACACCTAAAAGTGTCAAATGTCCTCTCGCTTGCCATTGGGATGGGATGCTTCAGTTCGCAGGGGAGCTGAAAGACTATTGAGGCTTTAGGGGTGAGGGTGGAGCCTGATGTTAGAATAGACTGGACACACCACATTATTAATTTTTAAAATATATATTCGTGCCATACAGTGGGCTTTCTGCCCCTGGTGGGGGGAAAGACGAATTTGCCCCTTTTGGGGTGGGGATGTGGCCAATGCCGGAATGAAACAGCCACAACACTATGTTTTGCACCAAAGGAAAAATCCATGGTGTCAGGTGGATTTTCTTCCCCCTCCCGGGGCAAATTTAGGGCAACATCCACAATTGGCACAAGCCTCCTATCTGCCAGAACAACACTATTGGCCCCACTGGGGCAGAGGTATGGCTCCTTTTATTTGTTTTGGCCCCATTTTGAAATCCTTGGTGTCTAGTGTGTTTTCTGCCCCCTCGGTGGCAGATTGGGGCTGAAGACTATATCTACCCCCAAGGATATGCAAAAAGTCTCTTGGACCCCCTGGGTGGGAGTGAGCATGGACCCATGCCCAAGGGGGGCCCCTCCCCCCAAATTAATATTAACTGAGAGCAGTCCCTCGTGTCTAGAGAGTTTTCTGCCTCCCATTTTGAAATCCTTCTTGTCTAGTGTGTTTTCTTACCCCTCGGTGGGCAGATTCGGTCTGAAGACTCTATCTACCCCCCCCCCTCTCTCTCATGCTTTCAAATGCACATCCCACACGTTCTGTTCCAGGCAAGGCTGTTCTACTCTGTGACAGCTCCCACTTTAAGACGGCAAGATTACACAAAAAGAAACCTTCAAGGGAAAAAAGCATATGCAGGATGTCGTACATTCAGGCTAGGGTCAAAAGACAATTAAAATCATGGTAGTCAAAGGTCATCATGCGGTGTCAAACCATAAGAGTGCCTCTATCACTACATTCCACCCCATGACCTTTGACTATCATAACATGCATATATCAAAAAATGAACTTCTTAACTGAAAGCACGAATATAAAATGAAACACATGTTAACATTTAAAATATCTCATGCATATCTGATATGATGAATACACAAAATGAATGCACAAACAGAATCAAACATGTTAATTCATTGATGCTCCTAGTGTTATAAATAGCTAATTCTGGAACTTCTACTATTGAAGCAGCCAAACATCTCTTTTTTTGTTTGTCAAACTGAACAGCATTTCCAGAAAAATGTCCTTCTGTGTGAATGACACACAGCCTTCTTGCTTTGAAATGATATCTTTTAACAGTTTTCTTCACTTTCAACATTATCAGTTCACGGTATCTAAAAACAATATTTAGCCAAAGGATGTCAGCAACGATGTCAGTCTGCACTGTCCGGTAATCACTTCAGGGTTGGGGGGGACCCACACCCTCACAGGCCCACTCAGACAAAGGCACCCATACGCAGGACAGGGACATCAGGTACACCAACAAGTCACAGTATGATCTGAAAAAGAAACAACCATCACTCTTCTTCCCAAAAATATTTTTTTTAAAGCACACGTTCTCCTTTTTCTGTTTTTGGTCTGATGGCACAATATTATCATTCTTGTCTGCATGGTTCTCTGCTGGCTCTGGGGAATTATCTGAGAATTCTACCCACACTATGGCTTCTGAATTCTTGGTATTGGAGTCAAACTCTCCTTCTCCTTGCTCAGTAAGAAGGGCTGGGGCAGTCCCCTTCCTGACTATCTCTCCATACACTGCTAAATAAATGCACCCTTGATCATTTGGCATGAACGCAAGGCAATCCATCTGCCCTATCTGTTCTGGTAATTTTCCTTTCTCCAACTGCCCCTTCACCATCTTTGGGATTGGTCTATGCTGTGCATACTGACAAATAGGAATCACAGTTCTAGGTAAGTCTGGGGGAATATGCACCCCTTCATTCTTTGCCCACCTGTTAGTAGTTTCTTTCTCTCCTAGATGCTCGCACTTAGTCATGCCCACCAAATCAGAACCGTGTGTCACCACCTCTGCCTCCAAGATTTTAGCCTTTTCATCTGAAAGGGAATTAGAGGTTCTGTCTAGTAAATGTATTGGACAATGAGCATCTACATGATACACAGTAGCTGCGCTTTGCAGTAAAATTTGCCACATTTCCCTGTTCCACTTCACTGGGGAATCCTGTGTCTCAGGCACCTCAAACACCACTCCTGGACTTTCTACTGGGATCTGCACCAACTATTCATGCAAAACTGCAGTTTCTGTCTGTATGAACCACTTGATCACATTTGCTTCTTGTGCATTACCTGTTCTGTATAACTCAAGGAAAGTCATCAGCTATTGCATTAGAGAAATTTCAAAACTCAAAATCACATTATGCCTTATTGTCATCTGCCCAGTGTCTGTCAGCGTGCAAAAACACAAAAGCAACTGTATCTGCCCTCTGTCTGTCACAGCACAACTCAAAAACAACTGTGTCTGTCCCATGTCTATCAGAGCACAAGTCAAAAGCAACTGTGTTTGCCCTGTGTCTATCAGAGCACAACTCAAAAACAACTGTATCTGCCCTGTGTCTATCAGAGCACAACTCAAAAGCAACTGTGTCTGCCCTGTGTCTATAAGAGCTCAACTCAAAAGCAACTGTGTCTGCCCTGTGTCAATCAGAGCACAACTCAAAGGCAACTGTGTCTTCCCGGTATCTATCAGAACACAAAAACACACACATAACTGTGTCTGCCCAGTGTCTGTCACAGTGCAAGCCAAAAGCAACTCTTTTTCAAAGGAAGCAAAACATTCTCCAGCATTTGAAAATGTTTCAGTCCAAAAGTCTAAGAGCACCCTCTTCTTTCCTTGTCTTTCCCACTTACTCCAAGTGGCACACTGCGTCTGAACTGTCACATGTAACTCAATGTCTCCCTTCTGTATTGGCCACATGTCTGAAACACAGTGCATAATCTCTTTTGTAGATTCAAAAGCACATTGCTGCTCCTCTTCCCTAAGTTTAAATATCACATTTTCTGTCATTTCTTTTTCATTCACTGACCAGTCTGATTTATAACTGCAACCAACGATCACTAGTTCTAACAGGCTGATTTGTTTATCTTCCTGCACTTTACAATCAAAGCAGCGTGCATGCAACTGTGCTTCATTTTCTCGAGTCAACATTACTTCGGAAGCTTCTAATTCAACCAAACGTGCATGGCATGGTCTCTGCTGGAATCTATCCAAAAGACCATTAATTTCTGGCTGAGGAACATCCTCAAAAGAATTAATTAAAGCCTGTGAGTATTGTGAATTAACCTGCAGCTCTTTTTCATCCACATTTTCCAGGAACAACTCACCCTGGCTATCTAAACAGCCTGGCAAAATAAACAGAGCTTGGTACATTTCCAACTCTCTTTTCAATGATTTATTTTCACGTGTTAAAAGGTCTGACTTTTCTTTAGGTTTAACTAACTCCCTTTGTATTTCATTACATTCTCTTTTTACTGCCCACATTTTTGATACCTGCTGAGCAATGCATTCAAAATAACACTACTTTTTCTCTCTGAAATACCAAGTTGTTTTTCCTCTTTAAAAGAAAACGTTTCTCAAAATTCAAATATCTGTGATTGCCCCTCATCTGTTAAACATGTATTAGAGGCAGCTTCCCACCCAAATAACTCAGTTGGCATCTGGGAATCTGCAACTGAAAACATGGACGTTTTAGAGAGCATTCTCCTCTATTTAAATTGATTTTTTTCCTGTAAATCCTGCAAGTGACGCCAAAATGTTTTGCTTCACCCTCAGTCAGATAATACAGAACACCTACCACACGGTGCCTCAAACACGACGAAGCAATACATATAACACAACACCACCTAGAAAGGGGTATCACTTTATAAAATGTATATATGCAAGCAATAATAACACACTTGGCAAATGCAACTGTTAAAAGCATGGATAATAATAAATAGAAGAATAAGCAAGTTATGCTGGACGTCCTGCAAGAAATCAGAAAGATATATACACTAAATACATCAAATGATAATTTTGGATGTGCACTCTGACTCACACATCACAAAGAAAACACTTCAGATGAAACAGCCACGCCTCACAATGGCAACAATCAGAAACAAATCACCTCACCCGATCGTTCACTCGACGTCCTTGTCAACTCAAGCTGGAGGAGCATATTGACAGCCAGGCAGGGACTCACGATCAGTACTCAAATCTCAGATTCTTTTTTGTGACGACACATCTGCCCCACAAATAAGCTCCCAATGGCTGCCAAGATGCACCGCCTTTAATATCTTTTACTCAACCTAAGGCAAAGGTTCTGGAAACCTCGCCCCCTTTCTTCTGTTACGAAAAAACTGAGCTGACCGTACTGGTCTGTGTCAAGGTCAAGACAGAAGCTGGCCAGGCCCCTGTATTTTGACTCCAGGACAGAGCTGTACATTCCACGCATTTCTCTGCAACAACAATCTCTGCTCTGGAAGGCACCAAGCACGCTTCCCATACATTATCCCAGTGAAGCTTACGAAAGCCTCCATCAAGCAGAAAACAAAACAACCTTGAACGTGAATAAACAACTTGAGCAGTCTGCGGGCCTGCCTGTGCGCGCAAACAAAGCTCAAGCAAGACAGAGTCAGAATTCAGGATGACATGAGGCCATGTCAAAGCTAAAAGTAAGAACTTCATAATACTTCCCAATATACAACACAACGCACATTTGTGCACCACTGCCTATAGCATCACATACTTCATCTCTCAATGTACAACACAATGCACATTTGTGTACCAGTGCTCATAACACTGCACTTCTAGACCAGAAAGTACATTCCACATCTTTCTCTCTCTCTCTCTCTCTCTCTTTCTCTCTCTCTCTCTCATGCTTTCAAATGCACATCCCACATGTTCTGTTCCAGGCAAGGCTGTTCTACTCTGTGACAGCTCCAACTTTAAGACTGCAAGATTACACAAAAGAAACCTTCAAGGCACAAAAGCATACGCAGGATGTCGTACATTCAAGCTAAGGCCAAAAGACAATTAAAATAATTTTAGTCAAAGGTCATCATGCGGTGTCAAACCATAAGAGTGCCTCTAGCACTACAAACCCATAACTATATTTTGCAAAAAAAGTAAAAGTACATCTTCCCTGGTGTCTAGTAGGCCTTTCTCCCCTCCCCCCAGGAGGCAGATTGGGAGAAATTACCCAATCTGACCCCGGAGGGGAGAAAGACTGATGCCCCATTTAGTTTGTGGTGAAGACATGGCTATGCCCATGGTGGGCTGCCCCACCCCTTTCTTTAATAAAAACATTCCCAGGCATCTAATGGACTTTCCTCCCCGGGGGACAAATGGGGGTAATTACCCCATCTGTCCTGGGGGGCAGAAAGACTGATGCCCCACTTAAGTTGGGTGGGGGCATGGCCATCCCCATGGTAGGCAGCCTCCACCCCTCTATTTTTTTTTTTTTTTTAAAAGAGCCTTCCCTGTCATCTAGTGGACTTTCTGCCCCTGGGGAGACAAATGGGGTAATTATCCCTATCTGCCCCCTGGTGGGGGGCTGACAGACTGATGCCGCATTTTGTGGAGGCATGGCCATGCCCACATTGGGCAGCCCCCACCCCGATATTTAAAAAAAAATCTTTTCCCTGGTGTCTAGTGGGATTTTCTGCCCCTTCCGGGGACAGATCGGGGGTAATTACCCCCATCTGCCCCCGTGGACTGAAAGACTGAGGCAATTAAATGTGCTGCAGGGAGCACAAGCTCTTGCCTAAGTGGTCACTCCTCCCATCTCTGATGACTAGTGGATGTATCCATGCTTAGGGATCACACTCCTGTGGCAAACCCTGAGCAGGGATCCACAGGGCAGCGGTAGCATTGGAAAGGGGAGATTCTCCCCTTTCTAACAATACCTCCCCCAAACTAATCAGTGCTCGGGGTCTGAGATAGGCCCCTGAGCACTGATTCAGTAAAAGTAAAACAAGCCCATCAGCTCATTTTACTTTCACTTTTCTGTAATGACGTCAGCGGGCTGATTGTCATTGCAGAAAAAAAAAAACAATCAGGCCGCTCAGGAAGCACCAGGGAAGTAGTGTGGCTATCAAAATTACAGATCTAGCTTGGGCAATCAGGTTTGTTTTATCCAGCTCCTTTGTTTGGTGACTTTATATAGCCACAAGGGATAGAAGGTATCAACTAAGTTTACCTGAAGACTACAAGTATCACAAAATGACTTTTAAATTAATCATGGATGCAGCAGAGGATGTAGCCTTACGGTTAGAGCGCTCGACCTCGAAGCTGGGGAACCGGGTTCGAGTCTCGGCAACGTCGCTCAACATCCTGTGATTCTGGGCAAATCACTTAATCTCCCTGTGCCTAACAAAAATGAATGTGTCCTCATGTAACGCAACTGGTGCTCATGTAAAGCGCTCTGATACCCGATTTCTCGGGTCTAGTTCGCGCTATATAAAACTCTATTAAAAAATAAATAAAAAATAAAAAAAGCACTCTTCCGTATATGGTGAAGGTAGCCACCACTATTACTAGGCTTCTATACCAGTGGTTGCCAAATTTTTTAGGACCACAACTCAATTTTTACAATGACAAACTTTTGCGACCCACTTAGCTTTTATGGACATGAGGTGGGCAATGTTTTAATGTAACTAAAGCATCATGTGGGAGCACGCTGTTGTTTACAGACAGCACATTTTCCATTGAAATGGCCACTAAATTTGCACTGGCACAGTATGTACATTTATCATTCGTGCATCACCATGTAAAGTGTCTTGATTTGTTCTGGTCTTATTAGAATCTTTGTTTCCATCACACTTCAGAATCACAAATAAAATGTGCTTTGTTTTTGCTTGCCTAACTGCAAAATGTGTATAGTTCATTTGCAGGTATTTACATGTTGTGTCATGTCCTTTAGAATGGTCCTGTCCTGTATACTCCATTTTACATACATTGTCCAATCCACACAACAATAACTATTCTAAACAGGTGGCCTTTAAGACTAGTAGCTTGCTCCTGTTTCTTCGACACCAGGCTCTCGGTACTCTATCATAATCCCTGTACCTGACGTACATAAACAAGTCCTTTGGCACAGCAGAATTATTCTGTATAAGGGTCACCACTTTTCACTTTTTTCATCCTTGGCCAACAGCAAGCTGTGCATGATCGCACTTGTTTAGAGAAGCATTGGTGATTGTTTTCAAAACATTTATGATTGTTTTCAAAACATCCATGATTGTTTTAAAAACATATGGATTCTAGAAAAAACCCTGGAATGATCACTTTAGTATAAAAGACCCTCACTCCCCCCTACAAATTAGAGGAGAATTCCTTCCAAGCTGAGATGAGGGTCCTGCATGCTGAATCTTTGACACACAGCGGTCTGACATCCCTTGAGGGCTGTCATCCTCAACGCAGAGACGGGGTCCTTCATTCCCAACCATCAGGTGAGGGGGCTGGTTCTTCCCTAGGGTTTTCTTGGCTACAGATACACATAGCTACACGCATATACATGCTGCACATACAGATCTAGGCTAGGTACATTTAGACAAATTACTTAGGGCGCGCATTTTAGGGATATGCAAGTGCTACTGTTTTTATCTGAACTGCTTATGTTCATCTTATTAGCAGTATGGTAGAAATCTATCTACTATTTAATATATTGGTACTAGCAATCTCTTTCGTATGCTTCTGTCTCCTGATTGTCACAGCACATATGTTTTACACAAGACTGTCGCTGGACCAATAAATACTTATTGAAATGCCCTTTTCGCCATCCTGGGTATTTTCTGAGAGAAAGCAAGCATGAGTGTCTGAGCAAAACGTACTGTACTGTTTTCGACGATCCCTGAGGAATCAGGCATGTCATGTTCAGTGGTTGCCAGAGACTACCTACACCACTGTAGAATACAGGGGGGTGGGAGTGGCACTGTAGAGCTAGCTGGTCTAATGGGTGACATATCCTGTGGGGGTGTCCGGAAGCAGTTGGGACACCAAGCCCTCAGTTTAGGTCATCCAAAATGCGCAGATCCTGGGGGACTCCTAGGAACTACACAACAGTTGTGTGTTACAAAAAATGGCCTTTCCTTTCGCCTATTGTACCTCAGCAATATTGTCAGATAATTTACTTTACTTTTCTTTCTGACTGCATAGTAAGAGGAATTGGTAAACATCAATCAGCAAGTTAAAATAATAAGCAATTTATCAGTAGACTCCAACTTTGCAGCAGCGCAGCAAATGTGATAAGTTTGTGACCCACCAAAAATCGGCTCATTTGGGAAACACTGTTCTACACACTTTCTGAGTTAAAACAATTGACAGGCTATGGGGGAGAGAGGCCACAGTCTTTGTGTGAGCTCCGACGATGATTAAACACAACCTAAACACAAGGCTCAACAAAGGCAGTCAGTTCTTGGGCCAGCCAGGTGTCACCTATAGATAAAACCTGTAAATATTTGTAGCCTGAGTGCAAGGGCAATCCTGTGTGAAAATAGTGCTGTGCTTCATGCTACAGACAAAGGCTCAAACAAAGTTTGATAACGTCCTTGAAGTCACTAGGATTAACTATGCTCAAAGATAGTCTTTTGGTAACCAACTAAATACGAAGAATGCTCCTTCTTTGATTGTTACAGGCACCTAGAAACCATGCAAGGCCCATCCATGAGTGCACATGATCATATAGGATGAAGAGGTTGGACCAGATCAGAGAGTCTACTTTTGGGCACTGCTTCGGTCTGTACCTTGTGGTGTGAGGACTGTGTGGGGACAGTCACAGTACCATGTATGAGCTGTTGGAGTTTTAGAATACAATATTTTGGTGCCCTACTGATAGAAATGGGGGTTTCTAGTTGGCAGAGGTTTGCAGCCTGTCCAAGTAGGGGCCCTGATTCTAGTCAGGGTAAGAGAGTCACACAGCTAAAATAACACCTGCTCACCCCCTTGGTAGCATGGCACGAGCAGTCAAACTTATCTTAGAGGCAATGTGTAAAGTATTTGTGCAAACGCACACAGTAACACAGTGAAAACATGCTGTATCCTGCTTTTGTAAATGTAATGCTATTTTACCACCAGTGGAATGTTGCTTTGATGATGCTGTTCAGAATGTTGAACTGTTAGAGCAGTCACAGTTGAGTGGGCTGAGCAGCATGCTGGCTGCTCCTGGTGGGGTTTCTGTGGTTCTGTACTTCTCATCTATGTATCCTGTAACCTTCCTCAATAAATCTTCATGAAACTCATCACGGCTACCTGGAGTAAATCACTACAAATTTATGGCGACGATTTGACGCAGAGAACCTGTGTATGTTTCCTGTCAAGAACTTCATTTTCAAACGTGAGGTATCCCTTGATTTTGAAGGACATGATTATCCTGGCAAGCCTCAGTCACGGCGAAAGAATTTCTGTGTAACTAACTTGTGTATTTAATGTTATTTGGCACTCCGAACCCCACCAGTGACCTTGCCATCGGTCGCCCACAACCCAAGCGTGCCAATTTCACATTGAAGAGCCAGCTATCATCCTGCTGTCTAGGAAAACTGGTGCCTTCGGACAGTCTCTCCACTATGAAGATGTTCCCAGTTGTGCAACTGGTTTGGCTCATCCTGCTGTGTTCCCGTTTTGATATATGTCCACAACCTATGCTGCGAGTGTATGTGGGTGACAGCAGCTTCTGTGTTCTTCCTTTGAGGATGAAGTAGCTACTGCTACGTTACGGCAAGTCAGTCCTCTTTTAGAAACCCTGACTGTGGCATTACTGGACATATTGCTGCAAGTATTGGTGCTAAATTGACACGTGGATTGATGCCAAATTGCCACGAGGATTGGTGTCTTTGTGCCAGCTTTTGGCATGTTTTCAAAGGTACTGTGTGTTTAATTTTAACATTTTCAATCTTCTTTTTGGCACCTTTTCCTCACACTGCCGTGGCAGTTGAACTGTCAAGTTGTCTTTTAAAACAAACTGTGCGCGAGCGCACTCACCTGCTTTGATCGTCTCGAGGAGAAGCTCCGTGGCCTTTCTGACGTCCTTAGAAACTTGGCTTCTCCAACGCTGCTCACTTACTTGTGTCCAGCATTAACGTGCCGAGAGCCACTCGGTGTAGCGTACGCTGCGTGCCGCCATTTTAGGAGTGGCGTTTCTGCACTATGTGGTTTCCTGCTGTTTCTGCGTTTATTCCTCCTATGTTTGCCAACCACGTTGTTATCGACGAATAAAGTTATTCGCAAGTTGCCATTCTTCACCAGCTTCGTGGTTTGAGGATCTTTTCGCTCCACATCTCTGCAATGTTTTACCAGTAGACACAATTCTTATACTACATTTGGTGGTTAGTTCAACATTTCCATGGTTTGATTCTCAGCACATGCGTTGTGGTGCGGAGATCATTTCACTCCTCCTGTCTACTTCAGCAATGTCTTTTTGTGTTTGTGGAATCGTCATCCGTACTGGATACCCTTCGAGGACGCCCTTCTGAACACTTCAAGTCTCCTGGATCCGCTTCATCCCAAATTAATTCTCTTTGGATCCAGTTACGCCAGTCTGTCATTATCCTTGTGACAGGCACACCTGTGACAATTTAGTTATACTAAGTTTATGGTGCATGTTTCATTGCTTTCTTATCTGATTGTGGTTAAACAAACGTTTTTGCATATACATGCTCATTGGCTCTTTTCTTGACAGTTGTTCTCACTGTTACCAAATTTTTCACATGGGGGCATATTAGCTGGCTTTATTGTTAATTTTGATTGCATCTGTGTTACTATTACGGCTGCCAGCAATGTTTATTTGTGGGTGTTTGCATCTTCTTCACAAAGTTCTCAAACTCTTTGGTTGTAGTTTGCTCCGAACCATGTCTTATTAGTGTTTCTGTTCAAACACTAGTCTGTGTCATATTGGTACACGTACACATATAGGCTGTTTAATAGTGGTTGGGTTTTTACCTTGTTCATCTATGTTTTGACCTATATTACATTTCACGAAGTTACAGTTTTCCTCGTATTTTATCCTTCATAGGATTGTACAATGATTTCAGTTGGATCTACATTGTGAGTTCATGGACCCTAGGTACTCACCGCTAAGAGTCCATTATTTAAATTTTCTTGTTCACAATACAGTTTTCTCTCCATTTTTATCCTTCATAGGATTGTACAATGATATCAATTGGATCTACATTGTGCATTCATAGACCCTAGGTACTCACCGCTAAGAGTCCATTATTTCCATTTTCTTGTTCACAATACAGTTTTCGCTCCATTTTTATCCTTCATGGGATTGTACAATAAGTTTGGTTTGATCTACATTGCTTGTACGTTTATGGACCTTAGGTACGCACCGTTAAGAGTCCATTATTTCAGTTTACATGTTTTTTTTTCTGGTATCGCAATGGGTTGTAGTCCCATCTGCTTATTTATGCATGGATTTACATCCTTTTTGCATTTGTTATTCTATTTCTATTCCTAGGTACAAGTCATGGGTTCAGACCCATATGATCTGGTTGGCGTTGACTGGTCTCCCTCTCGAATTCGGAGATGTCATGGGTTCTGGCCAATATACTGTTGTTGACATTGGCTAAACTGCTCTGGGTTTTTAATCACATGTTCCCTTACATGTGTGTTGTATGTGTCCAAGTCCCATTACGGCATTGCTCTCAGTGTCAACTCCAGAATAAGTTGCCTGAACATGGTTTACCTTTGCATGGTTTTCGTCCCATGTTCACATGCGTTGGGCACATCTTTACTTTTGCAATGGGTGTGTTACCTTAGTCTCACTCCTGTTTTTATTGTTTTCCCGACGTCATGTTTTCTCATTATTGCATTGTTAAATTTTGCAACGTAATGTTATGTTCTGATTATTTCACTTTGTTGTATTTTTTCTCATCTGTCCTCTGACTCTCATGTTTTCAGCTTTTCTTTTTTATTTCTTTTCCTTTTGTCATCTCCAGTTTCTGGTCTTTTACTTAATTCTCAGGTTTTTTTTATTCGGTCTTCTGTTTTCTTTCTCTTATTGTACTGCATGCTTGTTTTTTGTTCCTCTTTTGTTTGCCTCATCTTGCCCGTGTCTGGATTCACCTCAGTGTTGTTTCTATTCTATTTCTTGCATCCTCGCGTGCTTGCCTGGCCAGCTGGTGTGCTTGGGAGTTTGTCATTGGTGTCTTTGTGTTCTTCCTTTTTCTTTGTAGAAGGGAGGATGGGTTATTCCTGTCTGTTTCTCCATCTTTCTTGTTCTCTCTTCTTTATTTTTCATATTCTCTCTTGTTGTCTCTTCGCTTCATTCTTCTCGTTACTTTTGTATAATTATTTTGCCTTTTCTATCTCAGGTTCTCCTCTTTCGTTTTCTATCTATTTTGGTTTCCGTATAAGAAAGGGGGATATGTTGTATCCTGCTTTTGTAAATGTAATGCTATTTTACCACCAGTGGAATGTTGCTGTGATGATGCTGTTCAGAATGTTGAGAATCTGTTAGAGCAGTCACAGTTGAGTGGGCTGAGCAGCATGCTGGCTGCTCCTGGTGGGGTTTCTGCGGTTCTGTACTTCTCATCTATGTATCCTGTAACCTTCCTCAATAAATCTTCATGAAACTCATTACGGCTACCTGGAGTAAATCACTACAAAACACTACAAATGAACATCACACCAGTTTAGAAAAATATTCAATATTTATCTGAATAAAACAAGACCAAAACGACAAAACTCCAACATGCACAGGTCAAGATATCACTTAACAAAGGTTTAAAATAGTTTAGTCGATAAGAAACTATGGATGTGTCACTTAAAGCACAAAGTACCTGGGATGCATCAAAATCAAAGACGAAAACAGGTGCAGGGGAGGGGATGTGCTGGAAAAGCAAAGCGATGCGTCGGTTCCTTACTCCCAGGTTAGGTGATGTGTCAGTTCCTTACGGCCAGTGGAGGTGATGTGTCAGTTCCTTACTTCAGGGCAGGGGAGGTGATGTGTCTGTTCCTTACTGTCAGGGGAGGTGATGTGTTGGTTCCTTAATGTGAGGAAGTGATGCATCGATCTCTGGACAAGCAGCCTCGGTTCCTTACTGCTGGCCAACTTCAATGAAGAACTAGGAACACAGGGCAGATGCGTCAGAACAGGCACTGCGTCAATTTCTTCAGCTGCACAGCAGGGCCTGCGCTGGAGTCGGAGCGTGCACCACAAATGCCAGTGACACTGAGCTTGGGACTCGGGTTGCGGTGATCTTACAGCCAGACGGCTGTCAATGCATCGATTCCCCGGTCGCACAGTGGTGATGCATTGGTTTTTCAACCTCACAGCGGTGCTGCATCGTAAAAATGGGAGCTGAGGGTCGATGCATAGATTTTTTCGGTACCTAGCAGCAAAACCACCTCCAATCGCATAGAACTGGACTTGGCACCACTTGGCAGGTCAGAACTCCCAGCAGAGGAGTTCAGGGGAATAAGTCTTTGATGGCCTTGAAACCTCTTAACAGGAGGCAAGCACGCACAAGCCCCTGAAGAGCCTTGGACAGCAGGATGTAGATAGCAAAGTCCAGTCCTTTCACTCCCCGGACAGAAGCAGCAAGCAGCAGGCTAGCACACAAAGATACAGGCAGAGTGTCAGTCTCGTCCTACAGCATCCAGTTCTTCTTCTTGGCAGAATGCCTTCTTAGTCCAGAAGTGTTCTGAAGTTATGGTGTCACAGCTCCAGTACTTACACCAGTATCTACCTTTGAAGTAGACAAACTTCAAAGGAAAGTCTTTTGTAGTGCACAAGACACTGCCTTTACCTTACCTGGATCCAGACACACTACGGGGGGCAGAGACAGCTTTGTCTGAGGACAGGCACAGTCCCATTCAGGTTTCAATTACAACTCCTCCCATCATTCTAGCTCAGGAAGGCCCATCAGCCTGGTGATGGTCCATCAGGATATGCCAGGCACACCTTAGCTCCCTTTGTGTGACTGTCTAGAGTGAAAGCCCAACTGTCACCTTCCCTCAGACAAGGATTCCACAGGCAGGCAGAGGCACAGAATGGTAAAGCAAGAAAATGCCCTCTTTCTAAAAGTGGCATCTTCAAACACGCAATTTAAATAACAACTTCACTAAAAGATGTATTTTTAAATTGTGAGTTCAGGGACCCCAAACTCCAAATCTCTATCTCTTCCCAATTGGAAGTTACACTTGTAAGAGGTTACAAAGCAGCTTCATTGATAACCTATGGGGGCGATAGTCCTTGAAATATTGAAAAATGAAATTAGCAGTATTTCACCATCAGGACAGGTAAAACAAACCAGTGCATGTCCTACCTTTCAAATACACTGCACCCTGCCCATGGGGCTATCTTGGGCCTACCTTAGGGGTGCCTTACATGTAGTAAAAGGGAAGGTTTGGGCCTGGCAAGTGGTTGCACTTGCCAGGTTGACATGGCCGTTTTAAACTGCACACAGACACTGCAGTGGAAGGTCTGAGATATGTTTACAAGGCTACTAATGTGGGTAGCACAGTCAGTGCTGCAGGCCCACTAGTAGCATTCGATTACAGGCCCTGGGCACACCTGGTGCACTTTACTTGGGATTTACTAGTAAATCACATATGTGAATCATGAATAAACCAATCATCAATACAATTTACACAAGGAGCACTTGCACTTTAGCACTGGTCAGCAGTGGTAAAGTGCCCAGAGTCTGAAATCCAGCAAAAACAAAGTCAGTAAAATAAAGGAGGAAGCCAAAAAGTCTGGGGATAACCCTGAAAAAAGGGCCAGGTCCAGCACAACCCCCTTCCAGCCTAAAGCCAGGGTGAACTAATCAATACCTTGATGTATTTCCCTGTTTAGGGCGATAGAACCTGGACCCGGCCTGCAACAGCAGGGGCACGTTCCAATTCTGCGCCTTTCTGAGCCCAGTGGGATCCCTCTGTCCATATTCACAGGGCCCACTAAGATAACCCATGGGGAATACTTCTTCTCACCTGTGGATCCCATCTGGGTAGCACCTAACCGTACCTTGCTCACAGGGGTATCCCAGTAGAATGACATTTTTTCAAACTTTCCTGAATTAGCGATTTCCATACTGAACCTATCCATGAGCCAGGGCACCGTCCCTATTAGTTTCAAGGAAGCAGTGGTTCTGCTTTTTTTGACAAAAGTGGGAGACGACCCTTCTATTTTATATAACTGCCATCCAATCTCCCTCCTCCCCTACCTAGCCAAGATCCTTGAAGCTCACATCTCTCATCATCTTTGCTCCTTCATTGAAGGCTCATCTTTTTTAGATTCTTGCCAGTCGGGCTTCCGGCGCTTTCACTTCACGGAATCTGTAATTCTCTCCATAGCAGATGGCATGAGAGAGGAGTTGGACAAAGGTCAGCCCCAAGTGTGAGCCCTTCTGGATTGTTCAGTGGCCTTCATCACAGTGGATTATGACATTCTTCTCGACTGTGTCGAGGCCGCCAGGCTGAGGGGCTGTTCCCGAGACTGCATAAAGTCTTTTCTATCGGACTATTCACAATCGGTCTGCCTCTCCCCTTCTGCTCCTCAAGGTTAAGTTCAGATGTGGAGTGCTTCAGGGATCATCTTTATCCCTCATCCATTTTAATCTCTATATTCGCCTGCTGGTAAATGCCCTACAAAAGCGTAAAGTAAAAATATACAACTATGCTGATGATTTGCAACTAGTTTTTAACATTGTGGATACTCCTGACTTGACAGCATTCTTTCAGAGCACCATGGTATTCATTCGGGACTGGATGGACAGTCACCAACTAACATTGAACTCAGATAAAACCGAGGTGATGATGGTTTAAAAAAAAAAACTACTGGAGTCCTTCCTTTTCGGGCCGAGAGTTAGGCCCCCTCCCACTCCTAAAAAGGTGGGCAAGAGCCTCGGTATACTTATCGATGAAGATCTGTCAATGAAACCCCAGATTACACCAGTGACTTCTTTCTGTTTCTTTCAGCTCCGTAGAATAAAAAAATCTGAATATTTTTCTCAATTGAAGACATCATCCAGATTGTACTTGCACTAGTGATGTCCGTTATCGACTGTGGTAACATGCTGTACCTCGGCCTCCCGAAGGGCCTGAGCCAAAGACTGCAGCTAGTTCAGAATCATGCGGCTGATTGGTCTATCATAACCTAGATACTGTCATGCCATACCCATACTAAAGAAACTGCACTGACTTCCAATTTCACAAGGAACATTGTTTTAAACAGGCTGCATGATCTTCAAAATCCAGCAGAATAAAAGTCCCTCTTTTATCTCCTCTAGAATAGGGAACCATACTCCTAGGTGTAACCTCATATTGGCTCATCTCAATCTCCTTGAGGTTCACAAATTCAATAGGAAGAGGATAGGGGGATCTTGGTTCTCTGAGTTCTCTGAGCACTTGGAACTCTTTTTCAGCAAACATAAGAGCAGCAACCTCCTATGAGAATTTCAGAACTCTGCAGGAAACATTGCTCTTCAGACAAGCCTATGACTAAGCCATTTCTCTGCCCTCCCGCTAGTTCTCCCAGTGCCATGAAACGTTTTGGGGAATGTGCACTTTAGAAGTTCCCTATAGCATAACATAACAGTACCACCATGACCAAAACAATGGTGTGGCCCAATCCCTCCCGGGTGTGACTTCTGTCCCCAACCCTAGGGCAACTCTGTTCATGAGAACAGCAACCCAGAGTGGCCACTGACAGCTGTCAGTGACAAGAGCCAGGTCTCAGGCTGTCCACGGCTCTCTAGCCTCTGGGGTTTCTCAGAGAGGGGGAGGTATCCCCAGGTCACTATCTCTCTTTGTCCACTCGCCCTCCCACCAGTTCAGGGGTGGTATCCTGAGAATGGCACTCCAGCTTAGGGTCTGTACCCTTAGGCTGGACAGGAGTCGGGGGAAAGTCCTTCCTCCCCCTGCCTTCCTTCCCAGGGATCAGTACCCTCCTTTTGAGAGTGGTACCCCAGACTCCAAAACTGTCATGATGCTTGTGGCAAGCGTCATGCACAATTCTCCCACCAGTTCAGGGTTGCTAACCTGCAACTGGTCCCCAACCCAGGGTCTGTACCCTTAGGTTGAGCATGTAACTGGCAAGCCAGGACTTCCAGGGGAAGACTTTTACCCCCCGAGGGGCACACTTACTGTAAGTGTTGTACCAGAGTCCACCTGGCAAGGATCTCCTGCTCCCTGTCCATCTGCCAGAGCATGGAGCCCTCCCAAGCCAGAAGTCGTGTCACCAGGGTCATTCCTGGGATGCTCTGACCTCAGAGCTGGCCACCCCTGACACACTGGTCCTCCCACTGGGGATTGTCTCCCCCCGCACCCCTCCATCTGGACGTCTGCACCCAGTATTTCCGGAGTGGGGATGCCAGACACCAGAACTGGTGGGGCGCTAGTGACAGCCGCCCCAGCTCTCCTGACACTATAGGGTCCCACTCAGCGGATGGCCACCCAGTACAGACTAGGCCCCCTCCTGGTGCTCCCTCTGGGAACTATCCAGGCTCTGGAACTGGGTTTTGGGCAACCTTGGCCTCAGCCCACCCCCATATCTCCTCCTAACCTGAGAAGGGACATGGGACCCTCTACCCATCCCACTACACTGGGACCTATCTGGGCTACTGCAAACCTCCCCCACCTCCCTCAGTTGGGGAAAATCTCAGCCACTCCCTTCAGGATCACTCCCAAATGCCTTTTCTGACCCTCTGGCATCCACCAAAAGGTCTGCCTCCAGTGCAAGCTCCCTGGGGTCCGAGAACTCACAGTCCACCAGGTATTGACATAGCTCTGAACACCGTGACTGAACATATGCTCTCCAGCAATCAAATTGTCCAGCCCCTCACACGTTTTAACCATACTACCCTTACCCCATCCATCCAATGCCTTGAAAAAGTACCCTACATCATCCCCCATCTGCTGAGACAGTATTAGACTGCCCCACAAACTCAACCTACCCTCATATGGGGTGACTCTATACTCCCCAACCAGGGATTCCTCCATTGGGGGTGCACCTCTCCCTGTTACTCCCTTCTAGAGCCAACAGAGTGTCCCTCCTGTCTCCAGGAATATGACTCCCTGTGCCAGCTCCACAATCCTCCTCAGGGACACTGAGAACCTGCGGAGCTTACCTCATATGCCTGAGCCCACTGGTGTATGTCACCCCCTCCTTGAAATTAGAAACTGAGGGGCAGATTTACAAGCCCCTTGCGCCACTTTTGCGCCACTTTTAACATGGGAAAAGTGACGCAAAAGTGGCGCAAGGAGCTTGTAAATCTGCCCCTGAGTCTCTGGGTGTGTGACATTTTGCTGCCACCATCTGGGCTAGACTCAGCCCTCTTGGCTTTCAACTCCAGCTCCAACTCTCTCATTCTCAGCTCATGAGATAAAAACATTTCTCTTCTCTCTATCTCCAATTCCTCCAAAACTTTTTCTCTCTCTTGCTTCAGCCTGAGCTTTACAAGCTCCAATTCGAGCTTCCTGGCTCTCCACCAATGGCAGCTTATATATAAATGCCAACAGTAAATGGGTGAAAAGGCAGGCAAAAAGCCCATTAGCTGGGTGTTTGCAAGTATGCATGCATTTTATTTGATTATTTTTCTTCAATGCTTGTGGGTTCTAGTTTTAACATCTGAATAATTTCAAAGTTTTGTTAAAGAGGTTTTAAAATATTTGTACATTAGAACAATAGTAATTACAAGAATTTCTAATGTTTCAGTGAGAAATGCATAATTTTGTAAATACAATTGTTAACATTGTAATAAATATTAAATATGTGCATGAAAATATACAATATTTTAAAATTGTTTTAACAATCACCCTTTATAAAAAAAATAGCTATATTTTTGTTTATAGTTAATGTTTGCATTTATAGAACATGTTTTTGTTTGCAAGACATTCATTTATTAAAAAAATCTTTGATTTTAAATGACATTGAATTGCAGATATATATTTTAATATATTTTAGCAAGATTTTTTAACACTACTTTTTTGTATTAGTTATTTTAGTCGTCTATAGTATTTTAAGTTACTATAGTTTTGTAGGTAATATTTTAGAAGCAGATATGTTTGTATTTACTATATTTATACCGACAATATTTATGTTGACAATATTTCATATACATTATAGGTATTGGACATCAACAATTTTGTCAGCGATATTTTTATGATATTTTGCTATCACCATATGTTTCTATTGGATACTGTGACATACAGCTGCAGGGAGATAAACCGTACCCTATATGGCTATTACAAATGAATTGCTGCTGCAATCAACACACAGTGAACTTACCTGTACCCACTATTGCCAGGTTAAGTGCTGTGGTCAAGACTTTTGTTTGTCCTCAGAGAAACGATAGGCAGTTCTGGGCTGACATATAGGGCCAGGCAGAAGTGGGATTTCTATGAATCTACTCATATGTAATGCATGCCTGTGAACATGTACCACATTCTCTTGCTGGTGATTTCTACATTTTCTGCTGCCTACATACCGAGTACTATTCCAAGATGGCTGTAATATTTACGCAATCCTGCAAGGTGAGTAGATTGTGTTAAGTGGTTCCTTGTGTCCTTTCAAGTTTCCAAATTAGCCAGTACGCACACAGCTATTTTAGAAGGGACAGTATGTGTCTTTGTGCAACAAAGAGCAATTCTAGTAAGCTTGGAATAAAGTAGAAAACTAAACAATATTCCCAGAAACGTTAAAGCATGAGTAGAAACAATATCAGGCTTCTCACAGAGCAGGTACAGTCCTGAAAGCATCAGTGGAAGCATTGCTCTCTCACACACACACACACACTGCATAGCATGGGCAGTACTCATTCACAGAAAACTGACAGCATAGCCAGCCTCAAGGGAAGCTTCACTCACACAAATGAAAAGGTGCTGTTAATACATTATCAGTACAATCTACAGACACATTTTATCACCACTTGATATCCTTCGATTTTCTACTAGATATAGACATCTTGTGCTTTTGTACAGTGATTGGGTTCTGTTTTGTTTTGCCATTTTATGTTTTTGTGTGCTGTTACTGTTTTATGTGTTATCTTAGTGTGTTGTGTTCTGTTGTGCTCTGTAATAACTTGAGATGTTGCTATATTTTCATCTAAAAGCAGCACATTTCCTTGAAGTTTGAGTCGCAAACAACCTCTGTTTTTGTTATTGCTGTTCCTTGTTTGCGCCACTCCCCCGCCACCGCTCACTTTTTCCTCAGCGCCCCTCCCAGAATCTACCTACGGAGGCCGTAGTGCAAAGGTATGCCAAAGGCAATCCTGTCTGCGTCTGGACTTTATGATATTGAGCAAATCAAGCAAACTTCCTGAGCATCAGTTCTCTTAATTTCTATTGACCTCTGATTCTCTTTTTCTTTTGTACCAGTAACTTTCTCCTACTTCCTCTACTTATACTCCTTAATCTGCTTTCTTCTCTCCATTTCTGTCTGCCTCTCACTGTCTCTGATTAAGTAGAACCTCGGATTTTGCAAATGCTACTTTAGATAGTGGAATCTTAACATGTTTTCTTTACCTTCCAGTTGAATAAATCGATGTTGTTGCATATGTGCCAACTTTTGAGACGAGATATGAGGGAGATGCAGAAATTGAACTGCGCAGAGCTAATATTTCCATTAAGATACATGCAGATGGGGGAATTTTAAAGGAGGACATTGCTCAACTTCTCGTATTGTTCAATGCTTAAATGTGGATGGGTTACTAACAGGCTTATAACTTATGACTGACATAGGAAGGCTAAGGCAAACTTTAAGTTAAAAATCTATACTAAATAAAAAGAAATATCTATAGCAAAGTGCATGTTTTCATCAGACAGACACAGAGCAAGAAAGGAGAACACTTGCTTAACAGCAGCCCTGCACATTAGAAGACAAGACCATCTGTGTCTGAAGCTAGCAGAGCTTACTTGTGAGAGCAGCAGAGGACTGTTTTCATAAATTAGAGGCACGAATTTTGATTAATAAGAGACAAGCATGAAAGACTGGCTTTAACTAAATGATTTTACTGCTGATGTAATTAACTTATTAAGGGGGTCGATGTGCAAGATCTGGACTGTCTGAGTCTTTATAAGACTTAGACATCGGATAATTAACAAAACTGCGCAAGACAAGAATTCAGGCTAAGACCTCAGGGGTTTATTAAAAAATATGATCAGAAAGCAAAAAGTATTTGATTAGCTATTTAAAATGTGCATATTCAAAATTATTCAAAGATTAACTCAGCAAAAGGACTAACACAAGGTATGCCTCTAAAGGAAACTCAAGGAAAGAACTAAATGTAAATTAGTAAACAGACTGAGAACGATTCTGCTCCCAAAGAAGGCCCAGAAAGAACAGACTCTTCTCCAAAATAAGGCAGCCTTTATAATGTTTTCAGATGTAGAAGACCACAAATTCACACCCCATTACGTAAATGGTCTGTGCTAAAGGATGCTTTTGTGCAATCAAATTTTTAGCTTACAAACACTAAAGATATCACCTAATTCCAAATGAATGTGATTGGTTAAACCAACACGTGATCTAACTACAAAGAGGAAATAAACATTAAATGAAACATTGCTCAATGAGATTTGTCTGCTCATTCATAACAATGGACAGAACATTATCGTTCAAAAATAACTTTATTCGATTCAGTCGAATCATAAAAGTTTGCAAACATACATTCAGTAATAAAAAGAGTATTCATAAAAGAAAACTTTATGCAGAGGTTAAACATACAGTACACATATTGTCTTTCCTAAGTCATATCACCCCAGCACAGATTCTATCGAATTTAAAAGCCTCCTATCTTTCTACAACACATTTATGCAAGATATTAAAAAAGAACTCTAAAATCACTTAAAACTTAAATTCATTTTAAAGTTCATAGCGTTTCCTGATTGAAAAAGCAATTCTAATGAAGTTAAGCACAGAGCTGCAAATAGCAGCAGTAGATAGTGACTTCAAGTAATTAAAACCCTCCTGGTAAGAACAGGGACGGATTTCCTTTAAGACGGGCTTGATGAAACGTGCCCTTGGGTCTTTATAAAGTGTGCAAAACAGCATAAAGTGCATTGTGCTCTGATGGGCTAAGTTGTTACAGGGTCAGGGGGTTAGTCTCTCACACCAACCTGCCTGTTTGGGAAAAGCCACAAGAAAGTGCAATGTGCAAAGACGGAATCTGGTCATAAGGAAACGCGATTGGACATGCATAGTAAAAGACAAATAAAATTGCTGATGGCCTAGAGACGCACAATCTGGTATTTCACAATCCTGTTTAAACATACTTAATTCAGTGTGATATGCATTTTTTATAACCAGTTTCATGTTGGATTGGATACTATCGGGATTATCGTAATATTTTTCTAAGCTTATTTTATAAAAAGTATCTTTGACATAACGAAGCCAGGGGAGTGACATTGCGTTATCAAGATTCATACAATCTCTAAGGATGCTCCTTAAAAATAATAGGTCCTCTGAAGTCCAGATTTTACCCCATAAAATCAATGGGGCAATATTTATTCTATCTTTTACATAATCCAGACCCACTTCAGAGTGACAGAAAAGTGTTGAAGAACTGTTAGGAATCATTAATAATCTTTTTAAAAATGTATTCTCTAAAATCTGAATCTGGGAGCTTTTATGGTATCCCCATACTCCTGCCCCAAAGGTAACTACTGACAAACATTTTGATTTGTATAATGTTATCATTTCTGCTACCGGCTTATGTCCAAGCTTGCAGGTAAAACGAAACAGCCCCTCTATTATTCTGCTAGTTTGTTGAACCCTAGCCACAATTAGCTGGTCCCAATTCAATTTATTATTAAAAACATTCCCCGGATAGGTAAAATTTGGCACCTTATCAATGATTTTTTCCTTCACTATAAATTTTCTTGTTTTAGTTTGATTGGAACCGCATACCATAATAAATGATTTGCTAAAATTTACTTTTAGGTCCAATACCATCATGAATTCAGTAAAAGCATTCAAACATTTTTGAAGGCTATTGGCCGTTAAAGTCATCAAAACTGTATCATCAGCGTATGACAACAATGGAACCCGTTTGCCTCCTATACTTGGGAAGTCCAATTGCTGTTCTAACAGAAATGATTCCAATCCATTTGTATATATTAGGAATAAAAAAGGGGCCAAAATGAAACCCTGGCATACCCCCTCAGTAGAAGCGATGGGCCTAGTCTTCTCTCCTCCAGGACCAAAACAAATAGCTACAGTGGTAGATGCATGTATCCTGCGCAGTAGGGTAATGAGGGGTTCTTCAAAACCCATAGTTTCCATCAGTGTCCACAACTTCCCCCGGCTCACTGTGTCGAAAGCACTGGACAAGTCCATGAAGGCCAGGTGGATCGATCCCCCCCTGGCCCTCATGTACTTGCCCATAATCATGGACAGGTTGAGGCACTGTTCATTTGTTCCCATCCCCCTCCTGAAGCCATATTGAGTGTTCGACATGAGTCCAGAGACATTGGCCCATGGCTCCAGACGTGCAAAGATTACCCTCCCCATAACCTTGCACGTGGCGTCTATTAAAGAAATCGGCCTATAGCATGTGGGGTCATTCCTGTTACCTTTTTTAAAGATCGGTACCACTACTGCTTTTTTCCATGATAATGGAATACGACCCACTATTACTGCTTTAAAAACATTAAGCATCAGGGGGGCCCAAAGTTGAGGATTGCTTTTAAATAAGTCCAGGGGCACCCCATCTGGTCCTGGGGCTTTCGAGGAAATACCCTTTCCTAAGGCGTCCTCAACCTCACTTAAAGAGAGGGATGAACTAAGTTGGTATGCAGTTTGTAAGTTGATGACTATCTCATCCCTTTGCTCTTGTGATGAGACACCCTTTGGGTTGAATATACTCAGAAAATGAGATTCCCAAGCTTCCCCCGTTATAGTCGAGTCCATACTCCTTGTGTCACTAGAGAAGAGGGGATGATTTATGACTTCCCAGAAACTCTTGGAGTCCTTAAGAGCACTGGCTCTTTGAAGATCTTCCCAGGCCAGTCTTCTCAGTTCGTCCTTTCTACGCTTAATTGAGCTTTTGTAGGTCTGTCTAACAGTTTTAATCAAAGCCCTGTCACGAGGGACTACATGCAGAGCTTTCCTCAGATCTTTTTGCGCCATGGAACACTCAGCATTAAACCATTTTATTTCCGGTGAATCCCGTCTCCTCGCTGATTTGGTCAGGTTTTTAGCCACATCTTCACAAATTGATTCAAAGCATTGTATTATAGCATCTGGATGGGAGTCATAAGCTAAGCATGTCATAACTAGATTTGCCTCGATAATGACCTCCTCAAATTTTGAGGGATTTATTGTACTCCATTTTAACCTCACCCCCTGATTGCGATTATGCTTTAGCGGGCGTTCATCACCCCTACCCTTCTGTGCAATAACATGCATGGAAGCAGTAAGGGGGTTATGGTCGCTAGCAGGGTTTGGTTCGACCGCAAAACTGTCTACAAGACATGCATACTTACTAGATATCAACATAAAATCAATTGTGCTTGCTCTACCACCACCCTGGTAGGTTGGAAACTGCACCGAAGGAATACTGACCAAGGTATCAATCATGCATAAATCATTTACTACAATGATGGTATTTAATGCTTCGCCCTGTGGAGTATGCTTAAAGTGAGACAAAGGTTGATCTGCAGTGTCTACAATCCCACATACTTTGTGCATGCTGTGCTGACATAGGGTACAGTTAAAATCGCCTACCCAAATTATACACATTGGGTAAAATTTCACCGCAACTTTATCAATTTCCTCTTTAAGGATGTTAATAACCTCACAATTTTGTGGGTCAAAAATATTGTAGTACCAATGAATCAATAATAGTGTGGCGTCAATCAGATTAGAAATCAGAATAAGCTGATACCAAGGGGAGACAGTTATGTTCTCTATCTTTAGTGACTCATATTGGACGGAAATCAGGGTCACTAGTCCTCCCTTTGCCCTCCCTGCAGATGATGGTTTTGCCTGGACATTTAATGGCAAATATCCGTCCATAGTGACATCATCCCTGCTCCAGGTTTCCTGGGCACAGATAATGTCAAATGTCTTCGCATATTGTACCCAGGCCTCATATGATAGTTTTGAAGAGATGCCCGCAATGTTCCATGAAATTAGCCTGAGTGGGCAGGTATTAGAATTCCAAACCGTTGATACTTCACCAACAGTATTACTAGTAACTTGCTCTGCGGGCATAATATCTAAATCCAACTCTACATTTCCTGCACTCTCATTATGCGGGTGCAGAGGTGGGCATAGGTTGTTCTCATGGTCTGAAATAAAAGGAAAGACAGCTATACTATCTACTTTATTAAGGGCAATCTCTGGGGCATTATTTAAAATAACCTTTTTCCCTGACTTTCTCAAATTTGGTATTAGTCAGTCTATATCTGCAAGACCACTTAAGGCCTCAAAACGATTTGGGTGGTACCAAGGAGGAGGCTGGGAGTGCGGGTTTACCCATGCACATCTATTGTCTTCCACTGTATGCCATCGGGGTCTAGGTGGCTGATAAAAAAAACCCAGGGGTAAAATGGAAATCCGCCTCTCATTTGCAAAGTAATCCTCCATCCTATCTAATATTGTCCTGACCAAGCCTGGGGATCTAAAAGTTAATGCGATACAATCTCCGGGGAATGTCTTGTTAGATTTCCCCACCCACCCAGTCCGGCGCGCCATCTTAAATTCAGAAAATAGAAGTTTATTATTGATACCTGTCCTTGCACTTAGAAAGTGTAGAGATTTGTTCCTCAGTGTTGACCAGTGTTCCATGTCACCGGGCAGCAATGAAGGAACATTGGCCAGCACTACTATATATGGGGTTGCTTCTGGAGGTAAGTGCAGGTTGTAATGTGGGCCACTAGGGGGTCTTTGATCAAGAGACCGGCCTTCTAAAGTGCCTGTGTTTCGGTATCTCTCATCATGGTTATTATGTGCCCTATCAGCTCGGGCACTTCTTGGGGCATATGTGGTCTGGACATTCCTTTGAGACAGACCTTCTGTGTGGTGTGGAGTCTCAGTGCCATTCGAAGGAGGGCATGCTACCCTTGGGAGAGGAAAACCATCCTCTGTCACAGGTCTTAAAGAGGGTTCAGGGTGATGCACATCCCCCTTCGCAGCACCACCCTCAGCCCTGTTTTGCCCATGATCTACAGAGGGTAAGGAAGCCCTAGGTGCTGGTTTTTCTAAATGCGCTAACCTGGCCTCAATTTCAGTTAGCTTTTGCAATATCAGGTCTAAATGAGCTGAAATCACAAGTTCCATTTTTTTCAAAAAAGCTTCCCTCTCCTGGGTAGATAAAGCTACCATTGATACCCCATCATCTGGAGCTGGTGCTTGAATAACCCCCTGATTATGCTCTTTGTCAACAGGTTTACTCCTATGACCCAAGGGTTTAGGCAAAAGATAACTTTGTTTGTTTTGTTTATTTGGCGCCTGCCCCTTCCTTTTCTTTGATGGCGGTGCAAAACTACTCCCATGGTTAATCTTTGCTTTTTGACCCCGTGTGACAACATTTGGCCTAACTGAGGTAACTGATTTTTCAGTTATATCCGAGGCATTAATGATTTCAGGGCCTGGGGAATGTAATTCACTGATTTGTGATGAATAAACTTCCAGACTCATTTGTGAAGCAGGGATGACAAGAGCAGTTCGGTTATGAGGGATTTGGGGCTCCAGGGACAATCTGCGCTCTGTAAATTCTATTTCGTGAATGAGTGCCGATTCGGCCCTCAGTAAAAAAGCGTCCAATGTCCCCACTACCCCTTGCCTATTTCTAGATTTTAGCCTGTTCATTTTATCCCCCCTCCTCAATACAGAGTCAGTACCAACAATGATAATGTCACAGTACCTTCTAGAGTCGGCACTGGTTGAAACCAGAGCGATGTAAAAACGTTAATAACGTGGCCCAGCCCAGCCTCCTTCGGCCTCTGATGGGCACGCCCGCGTGCGTCCCGCGCTGCGGGAGCCCTGTGTTCCTTTTAAACGCCTCCTGTCACTTAATTCCGGCGTGGGCGGCGTGCGCCCCGCTAGGGCTGCTGGGGGTTGTGGTCCTAGACCGGCCTCCTCTCACGAGACCAGCGATGCCCCCAAATGACTCCGGCGGCGGTGGCGGCGGCAAAGACCAGAGGCAGAGAAAAATCAAAGTAAGTGGAGCTCCCCTCAACTTCTCGTATTGTTCAGTGCTTAAATGTGGATGGGTTACTAACGGGCTTATAACTTATGACTGACATAGGAAGGCTAAGGCACACTTTAAGTTAAAAATCTATACTACTTAAAAAGGAATATCTATAGCAAAGTGCATGTTTTCATCAGACAGACACAGAGCAAGAAAGGAGAACACTTGCTTAACAGCAGCCCTGCACATTAGAAGACAAGACCATCTGTGTCTGAAGCTAGCACAGCTTACTTGTGAGAGCAGCAGAGGACTGTTTTCATAAATTAGAGGCACGAATTTTGATTAATAAGAGACAAGCATGAAAGACTGGCTTTAAATAAATGATTTTACTGCTGATGTAATTAACTTATTAAGGGGGTCGATGTGCAAGATCAGGACTGTCTGAGTCTTTATAAGACTTAGACATCGGATAATTAACAAAACTGCGCAAGACAAGAATTCAGGCTAAAACCTCAGGGGTTTATTAAAAAATATGATCAGAAAGCAAAAAGTATTTGATTAGCTATTTAAAATTTGCATATTCAAAATTATTCAAAGATTAACTCAGCAAAAGGACTAACACAAGGTATGCCTCTAAAGGAAACTCAAGGAAAGAACTAAATGTAAATTAGTAAACAGACTGAGAACGATTCTGCACCCAAAGAAGGCCCAGAAAGAACAGACTCTTCTCCAAAGTAAGACAGCCTTTATAATGTTTTCAGATGTAGAAGACCACAAATTCACACCCCATTACGTAAATGGTCTGTGCTAAAGGATGCTTTTGTGCAATCAAATTTTTAGTTTGCAAACACTAAAGATATCACCTAATTCCAAATGAATGTGATTGGTTAAACCAATACGTGATCTAACTACAATGAGGAAATAAACATTAAATGAAACATTGTTCAATGAGATTTGTCTGCTCATTCATAACAATGGACAGAACATTGTCAATTAATAGTGTACATTCTACTGGAAGGGAGCTAGAAAATTATTATTTTAACAAGTAAAATGGTTTTCTGAAAGAGAACAAACACATGAAAGTGCTTAGCTTTTACACATCAAAATAAACATGCACTTCTTTCTTAATATGATCCAATTGCGTCCCAGTCATATTAACCACAGCAACCTATGGTAGTTTGTTAATTTATTTGCAAGCTACACTTAAACAATCCCACCTCTGATGATGATTACCATCACCACCAACTAACTATTACAACCCTAATATAATTCCTGATTTCAACACATCTTTCTTCTGCAATAACCTAAAGTTGCCAAACATTTCCATTTTTCATTTGTCCAGGGCAATTTTTCCCTTCATCACTAGTCTCAATGGATTCTTTCTCTGATTCCTGAAAATATATTTCAGTGCCCTAATAGGCTAGGTTAAAAATGTAAGTTTATTTGGATATTTGTCCTTCAAACAAATACAAATCAATGTCACATTTCCGATCATCTACAGTAAAATACCCTGCAACCTTTTGTTAAAATTAATCCATAAATGTCCGTAAGGCATAAAACGTTCTGAAACCCCCAAGTGAGCAGCACAGCATAAAACATAAATTAAAATATGAATTCATAACAGCCCATTTCTCAAAGATTGTAAAAAACGCCCCACACCCCCAGTTACATCAAGGAATTGCTTACCCAAAAGAACATCAATTGCAAGAGTGTGAGACAGTGCACCATATTTTAAAAACAAAGGTATTAACATTTTTCTTCATTTGGAAAGAAAAAGGGGACAACCAATTAATGCATGAATAACGCTAGATTTCTTTTGTAAAGTGCATATACAATATCCCTTATTTCCCCTTATTTTTCAACTAGAAATGAAATGGTCTTGAGAGGATTCATGTCTATTCAAATTTTCAAAATTTCCATTTGAAGAAAGGGATTTGACAAGTGACAAAAGAAAGGGTATATTTATCTAGGCTGCCCAGGGAACACACTGTCATTTGGATTGAAGATCTCTGAAATAAGTACTCCTTATATTTCTGATGAGAAAGAATCCAAGCAGCTTCCTGCAGTAACTTCTTATGTGAAAAAGGCTTCCAACTGGCAAAAACCTCTGCAGATAATATATGATATTTAAGATTGAGCACTTTCCTCTTGGGAGTTCGAGCACATTTTAACCCACTCCACTGGGCTTCAATCCAGCATACCTGGGCTATTCTTTCAGGACTGTCCAATCGAACAAGGTTGTTTACAACTTTTTAAAAACATATTTTTGTTATATATGCCTAAGAGGTCAGGTTTATTTTGCATCTAATACTCTGTATCATGAACCCCTTTGGGAGATTTAAAACTTGGTTTATACATCCATTTTCCAACTGATCTAAAATATCCCCTTTATCTTTACACAATATTTTGGACCCTGTTAAAGCTAAAGGAGGAATCCTGTGCAAAAATGCCTTTAAAAGTGGTGAAAATGACAGACCCCATACATATTATTAAACTTCACTAGGGAGCTCACCTGTAACAATGCTCTTGATCTAATATCCTGAAAGTGGTTGTTCCATTTCAACTTAGAGTTAAAGAACAACCCCAGATATTTGTAGGATGTAACTTCTTTTATGTTCATGTTGTTAATGTATCAATTAAAATAGGGTACTTTTTCCCCAAAAATTAAAACCTTTGTCTTATCCAAGTTAATTCTCAGATGGTTTCAATGCACAATATTCTGTTTGTGCATCCAGTTTTTTTTGGAGACCTCTCGAGGTATAATCCAAAATAACAAGATCATCTGCCTGGAAATACGTTACCCTGAAGCGCGACCATCTGTACGTCGCTTTCATTGACTTGAGAGAGGCTTTCGACCTGGTCCCTAGGGGAACCCTATGGGAAGTCTTGGATGGGTATGGCATCCCTCAAGACCTACTGAGACTTTCGAGAGTCCTACATGCAAACACATATGCAAGGGTCAGATGGAACACTGCAGGGGACTTGACAGACAGGATTCAGATCAAGCAAGGGGTTAGACAAGGGTGTGCCCTTGCACCTACACTTTTTAGCTTATACATTAATGGTGCAGTAAAGAAATTGATGGAGTGTAAACATGATGCTCCCAAAAAAGCGGGGTTGCCTACACCCATTTTGTTGTTCGCAGACGACACTTTGTTAATCTTGCGAACACCAATGGGGTTGCAGGCAGAACTAAATGCATTTGTCACCTTCTGTGAGGGAAGAGGCTTAGAACTTAATCCTACTAAATCCAAAGTTATGACCATAAATCCCCACAAAACTTATAGAGGGAATGTGACTATAGAGGGGGTCCCCCTTGAAAAAGTCCCACACTTCGATTATCTGGGAGTCAGGCTGAGTGACCGTCAGACATGGGGCCTTCAACTGGAACAAAGTAAAGCCACTCTCCAATTGAAATCCTAGGAGATTGTAAAAAAATGTAGAGCTGCCTCAGGAGGAGCTCTGTCTCTGGTCATCACTGTATATAGAGCTTCAGCTGTAACATCTGCAACTTATGGGGCGGAGATTTGGGGCTATGCTGCAGCAGAGGTTTTGACAAGGATTGAAAACAAGTTCATTAGGGCCCTCTTTAAACTTCCATCAAGCTCACCTATAACTCCAGTGAGATTTGATTTAGCTCTCAATCCCATACATTTAACAATCTTAATTAAACCTTTGCTGTATTGGATCAGACTGTGGTCCACCAAAGTACTGGTAACCATAGTACCCCCTGTTTCACGGCCAGAAAAGAAACATCAAATAAAATTGGGATGGGTAATTTATGAACCTCCCCGGAGCTGATTACTGAAAATGATGCCCGAGAAGTAAAAACATTGCTTCTGGGAGGTAGCCGTGATGCAGACATGGGAGGTATGGCCGGACAGTAGTTTAACTGGTCAGTTCCTGAATCACAAGTGCGCACCTGACTTCGAGCCATATATGAATTGAATGCACCCTTTTTATGCTAAATGTCTATATGTACAATTCAGGTGTGGTGTACTCCCGTTGAGAAATCATACTTTGAAATGGGACAAGGCACAATCAAAATCTATATTTTGCCCAAACTGCCCCAATATAGTGGAATCAGAAGAGCATTTTATCCTCCTCTGTCCCCAATATAAGAATGCACTGAAGAAATGGCTGGTAGCAGCACTAAAAATCATGGGAGTGAGACATTGTCAAGAAGCAGTTAGGCTCCTTAAGAGTGACACCAGGGAGATCCTAGCCTTTGGGACATCGCATTACTTACTCTGTGCCTGGAACCAGAGGGGGAAGATTCTAGAAGGCCCTTGATAACTGTTAACTCAGACATTAATTCTTAATTTGCTTGGGAAAACATTACTAGGCATACATGGTGTTTTGTTGATCTCTTTTACAACATTTTAATATCTTAATATAGTTACTGATTTTTATGTGCTTAACAACGGTATCCCTACCGCTGAAACAAATGATTACTAACCCCTTTCTCATTTCTGCTCCAGGGGAAATATGTTTGTATATAGTAGTGTTAATAACTGTAACTAACTTATGTGTACTAATTTTAACAATTATCGACTTTTAACACATTAATGAACTTATTTGTATGTTTGGTTTTATTGATAATAACATCTTGTGTATTTTTTTATTCTGTAAACTTTTATGGCTTGTTAGCCGAAATAAATATCATATATATATAACAAGATCATCTGCATAAATCAAGAAAATGATATAGATTGCTCCCATGTTTAGGAAAAAATATGGGCCCCTAATATAAATAGCTTCACAAAGTTTAAAGGTCAGACACACATTCATTCTCAAAGTTATTACCATTATTATTTCTACAACAATCTTTATTAGCAAATCGCAACCTAATCCACCCATCCACAAAAGTAATCGTCTTCCAAATTCCAGGCTGTCCCATTGGACGAACTTCACTGACAAAATTAGTCAGGTTGTGAATGTATTTGTCAATTGTTTCACTAATATCAGGTATCATATGTGCAGCAATGTTTCACTTTCACCACACAATAAACTTCTTCTTTAGCCAAACGCATATCTAAAGCAAGATGATTTTGTATCACTATTGTGTGAATTGCGATCATCTCTTAATTTTAACAAAAGCACCTGCTGTTTTCCTTGCCAAGCACTCCACTAAAGTAGAAACTTCTGCAATTTTAGCATTATTATTAGCCACACCTAGAGGCGGAATTAAAATACTAACACATCTAACAATTGTTTGTCTACTGTTTCTGTATTCATTTTTGCATGACTCAAATCATTCAGACTTTTTGCATGATAAAATCTAGGAAACACAAAAGGCAAATAAAAAGAACCTGTTCAACCTGGCGTTAAAAAAGCTGTCTCATTACGAACAAGATAAATGCTCTTAAACATAATATCAAGCCTAGCTAACAAATAAAATATCAAACCTAGCTAACAAATACAATTGATCTATATTATAATTATAGATAATATAACTATATGCACACACATTACTCACTATCATAAGCGGATATATGGATTTCATTGTACCTCATTCACCACATATATTCAATTCCCTCTCTTTCCTTTAAATTCTCAAACTAGGGCAAACTTGTGAAATTCCAATCCAAAGCTCCTCTTTGAAAGAAAACACATCTCTTCAAATTTATTCTCTTCCATATTTCTCTTGTTATATTCTCTCTTAAACGCCTGCTCACATTAATTTAGTCTACACATATTCCTAATATTATTACTTCCAGTATTAGTACTATGAAACCATATAACACATTCGAAATCCGTGGTGAAGTCTAGGGCCTGTCTTGATTAAATGCTAACAAGGGTCAGGGTTTAAGCCCATCTTTAAGATACATATACCCCAGTAAAAACCCTGGGATAAATTAACTTTGCTGTTGGGCTTTTAAATCAAGGGTTAAGATTATTTGTATTTAACTTTGCACCTTATGTTGTGAATTATTATGGACCACTGTGGAATGTAATTTAATTGTGATGAATTGTGTTTATATTTTATGGAATTTTGATGTATTGATAACTTTTATGGTTTTACAAGTTGAAACCGAATAAAGTTGAACTGAACTGAACTGAACATATAACACATTTATTACTTTCAGTTTCTCCCAATTTCATAATTTCAGAAATACGGTTCTTAGGAAAATCAAGATCTATATTAGCTTCTTCCAAATTGTTCTGATGATAAATCAATGAGTAATATACAGCACAAAATAGTCCATATGAGAGAAGAGATTGAATATAAGTTACACTTTTTGTAACAGAAGTGGGTAAGTGACCACAAATATAGCAATCTGCAGAACTAAATATTTCCCTATATATATATATATATATATAGGAAGAATAGATTTTATCATATCGCACAGTAAGAAATAACGTTATATTTACAACAATTGAGGAGTTGTGTATATATATGTTTTTAATGTGCCAAAGAGCATTAGGCTGAAAATATGGATTTTATTACTGTAGTAATCAGGTTTTTTTATAGATGCAACAATTTATGTTGGTGAATCATCGCGTAAAAGTATCGCACAACGCAAACCCAAATATATTTATATATGAAGAAATTTTGGTTTTAAATCATCAAAATATCAAGCCAGGCAATAAGGGAATTTATGAATAGAAATGTGTAAGACATAATATGTTTACAATTAAAAAATGGTTGTGCTAATATATAAAATGTGCATAGCAAAATAACGTGAAAAAGAGAAAGAGAAAACAGACCAACTGTGTATGAAGAAGTAGTGCTAGTATGTTTTCTATGTTCACATATCACGAGGGGTGAAAGCACAGGATATTTAAACTTGGCGAACGGTTTCCTTTGTAACGAGATCAAGGGCAAGTGTTGCCCGAAATGCGTCGTTCTGAGGAGCAAATAAAAAGATCTTTATGCCAATAATTTCCAGTGGTTCGTGGATTCTCTGTTCGCCCGTCTGGGATGTGGAGGTGCGGAGAAACTAAGTCTGTTCGTTGATGTCAATTACGGAAGGTGGTTGCTTCCGTGACGAACCCACTCCCCGTGAAGTAGGCTGTCGTTCTCAACCAGAGTGCCAGGATCCGGGAAAGGAGTGTTGGCGACAGCCCCCAATTTCAGCCGGATAAACTCGAGAATGCCGAAAATTCCACCGCCGTGGATGCAGTACAGTCGAGCGGCAGAACGAATAGGCGGTGAGTGAAACAGCGATAAGCATTGGTGGAGAGGAGTGAAAGGCACGACCCGAGTTGCGAGCACAGGCAACGTCGGAGTGGAGTACAAAGTACATTTTTGCCCTCAGTATGTCAGCAGAGGCAGTTCGTGAGCGCGAAGCCGCTGCAGAGGAACTGTTTAGCAATTTGCCAAAAGCAATGTCGGAAGGGGCGGCTTCCACCAGTCTAAATACAACTAAGGAAGGAGATGCGAAGACTCTGCTAAAAAAGTTGGAAAAATGTATGAGAGCAGGGGTCACTAAATGGTGGGAGCACAAATCGCTTACTAAATATGTGGAAGTGGGACGCATCCCTCGCGGTTTAAGGATTTTATTAGCTCCCAGCTTTGAAAGTCCAAATCCAAAAATGTTAACGGAATGGGGCGAGAGTAATTTGGCAGCGTCGATGAATTTGGTCAAGATACTGATAAAATACGCAGAAATTGACCGGCAAGCCCTAATTTTAGAAATAGAACAAATCAATGAGCAACTGACGAAATTAGAACCGAACAACTTTATATCTAAGACCCGTAAGGAGATACAAGAAAGACTGACCAAGCAGGAAGACAAGATCAAGAGTCGTAAGGCATATAAATTCTCTAGGGACAAGGGGGATTACGAGCAAGGACGAATATTTACTTTTGCCCGTAAGTACGAAAACGCTAAAAAAGCAAAATTTGATGCACAACCTGTGAAATCTACATCAGCTCGGGCACCACAGGCAAATATAGATGAGAATGAAACCCCAGATGCTTCCGATAGCGAGCCACTAACAAGTCATTTATCGTCAGACAACGGAAGCATAAGCAGTGTGAATGAGTCGGGGCATACGCACATTCTGGGCCTAGGAGAAGAGGTTGATTTTTTATCGTTCGACCGACGCCAAACACTGAGACCACGGCACCAAAAGAAGATCGTAGAGTCAGAAAGAATGCAAGAAGAAGGGAAAGGCGCAAGAAATGGAAATGCAAAAACAAAAAGAGCATACTGGCGCAAAAAGTAATGGTTGATGACAATACCATTATTAACCTTTCTTCAATTACTCTATCTGAGGCCGAAAAGCAGTTGCTATCATTGGATCTGTCTTTTTGCCCTATCAGTGATTTCAATTATGCTCGCACTAGGGTTGACGTTTTCTGTTTTATTCGGAAGTTGAAATTGAAGACGTTCTTCGCCATAAAAGATGGCTTGAAAGAAGTACAAACAAAAAATATCTGTGAGACAGATTCTAGCATGGGTATGCTTGCATCGGATGTGCCAACTCTTCTTGCTTTACAGGAACTGAGCAATGAGGGCAATAATAGCGGCCAAGTCACGACCGAATTACAATCAACTCAAGACAGATTAGTAGCTGCCAATATCAAGCAAGTAGGAGCAGGCATGAGCCCGTTCAAATCAAAATACAACTTCATTCCAAACATGCCAAAAGACGCTATCGATATCTACCATGAAGTGGTGATTGAAGAAATTAAAAAACTACATCATCAAGTTAAACATAGGAAACGTTACAAAAGCAAAGATGAATTGCAGTATTCCAAGTTGGTGAAAAAGTTGAGCAATAATCATGAAGTCTTTGTTACAAAATCGGACAAAGGTGGAAACATAGTGATATGGCCACAAAAAGACTATGTGCTAGAAGCTCACAGGCACCTAGATGATCCAAAATGTTATGAGAAGACAAACATCAAACAATACAATTTGGCAAAGGATATTTAAAAAAAAATGTTTTTGGAATGGAAATGAGAGGGAATCATTTCCTTAGAAGAGTACAAATTTCTGCATGTGGAACATCCGGTCTTACCTAGACTGTATTTTATCCCAAGGTTCATAAGAACATTACCCCCATCCCAGGGAGACCGATCATATCAGCGATCGGCAGTATGGGGGAGAAGGCAACGCAATATATAGATTATTTCCTTCAGGATTTGGTGAAACAACTTCCCACATATGTGAAGGACACTGGGGACTTTCTGAAGAAGATACAAGACATAGAATGGGCAGAGAACTTGATGTTTATCACATTAGACATTGAATCCTTGTATACAAGTATAGAGCATAATACAGGATTGAATGCAGTACAGTACTTTTTAGGCACAAGGCCGATGGATTGTTATAATCATAACAAAATGCTTTCAAATTTGATCGCTTGGTGTCTGTGTAATAACTTCTTCTCCTTTGGCAGTGATGTTTACTTGCAAAAAAGAGGTGTGGCGATGGGAGCCTGCTTCTCCCCCAGCTATGCATGTTTGCATGTTGGCTGGTGGGAGGAGCAGGTTCTCAAACCCATGCTTAGGGACAAATATACCAACCATGTTTTATACTGGTTGAGATATATTGATGATGTTTTTATTATATGGAATGGGGATGAGAAACAGGCTGGTGAGTTTATTAACTGCATCAATGACAATACTGCCAATTTGAAATTTACCTCACATATAAGTTGGGGATCTATTGAATTTTTGGATGTGCGGGTGTATGTAAAAGAAGGGAGGTTAGCGACCACCTTACACAGAAAAGCCACAGCTGGAAATGTCACACTTCACGCAAGTAGTGCGCATCCTCAGCACTTGATTAAAAATATCCCCTACGGAGAACTTTTGCATATAAAAAGAATCTGCAGCACACAAGAAGATCTTAAAGTGTGTACAGAAGAAGCGCTAAGTAGATTCAAACAGAGAGGGTATGAGAACAAAGTTTTAATTGAGGCAGAAAGGAAGATGAAGGATAGAACAAGGGAATCTCTGTTTTCCAACCATAGTAAAAAAGGAAATGGTGCAGAGGTTAATAATGCCCCCAGACTTATCACCACCTATAATAAACAAGAAAGGAAGATTCGATCAATAATCAAACACAATTGGCCAATTGTGTTGACGGATGGGGTATTGGCTTTGAGGCTCCCTGCCCAACCTGTGATTACATACAGAAAAGGCCCCTCAATGCGTACTCAAATTGTGAAGAGCAGCCCAGAACTGTCCAAAGCCACCATGTGGCTGCAACCGAAACTAGGTTTTACCAAATGCTCTTCCTGTAGGGCCTGCAGATTCGGGGAAAATACAACCCATTACACCACTCCTTTCAGCCCGGATAAAATTGCTATCCAGGGTAAATTTTACTGTAGAACGGAGTATGCAGTGTATATTTTGGCATGCACCTGCGGCCTTAGGTATGTGGGAAGTACCAAGCTGCAGGTGCATGTCCGAATTCTGCAGCACTTACGAGCCATCATGAATAATGACACTACTTACCTGGTGGCTCGTCATTTCAAACAGATACATAACAACAACCTTGACTGTTTGAAATAATTTGTGGTGGCAGCAGTTCCGAAATTACGAAGAGGTGGTGACAGGGAAAGGAAATTAAGGCAGATGGAGTCCCGTATGATTTTGGAGCTAGATAGTAAGTTCCCCAATGGATTAAACAATACTGAGGACTTACACTATTTTTTGTAAAATTACATTCTGTTATAAAAGATAAGTGAGCTCAAAGGTCATTAAGGTATGGTCCCCGTATGATACTGATATGACATTTTCGGAACACAAAGACAGGACCATAGCATAGTATGTAACAGTTGTTTCAGCAGTGGCGTGTCCCAAATTCCATCTGGGACCGCGCAAGAAATGTACATATATACATAAAATAATTTCTTAGATATGGCTTTTATGATGATATTTTTTATTGAGGATTTAGCACTTGCACTTTAAGTGGTATAGTTGGCCAGATTTAGCACTTTTGCAGATCTAGCACTTTACAGTTGTACTGCATACTTTGCACAATACATAGCACTTTAGCAATAGGCATTTTTTGCACAGGAAGGAATATCATTAGGTAATAATTCCCTGCATTATGGCTTGAATTGTGATTGAATTTGCAACAAGTACCTGCACAGTTTGCACAGTCAGGAATAGTACATATATAAGTCGACTGTACGAATAAGCATTAGGCAGGAAGAATAGATTTTATCATATCGCACAGTAAGAAATAACGTTATATTTACAACAATTGAGGAGTTGTGTATATATATGTTTTTAATGTGCCAAAGAGCATTAGGCTGAAAATATGGATTTTATTACTGTATTAATCAGGTTTTTTTATAGATGCAACAATTTATGTTGGTGAATCATCGCGTAAAAGTATCGCACAACGCAAACCCAAATATATTTATATATGAAGAAATTTTGGTTTTAAATCGTCAAAATATCAAGCCAGGCAATAAGGGAATTTATTAATAGAAATGTGTAAGAAATAATATGTTGCCAATTGAAAAATGGTTATGCTAATATATAAAATGTGCATAGCAAAATAACGTGAAAAAGAAAACAGACCAACTGTGTATGAAGAAGTAGTGCTAGTATGTTTTCTATGTTCAAATATCACGAGGGGTGAAAGCACAGCATATTTAAACATGGCGAATGGTTTCCTTTGTAACGAGATCAAGGGCAAGTGTTGCCCGAAACGCGTCGTTCTGAGGAGCAAATAAAAAGATCTTTATGCCAATAATTTCCAGTGGTTCGTGGATTCTCTGTTCGCCCGTCTGGGATGTGGAGGTGCGGAGAAACTAAGTCTGTTTGTTGATATATATATATATATCTATATATATATCCAAAAACCACCTCCTTCCGTCGAAGTTGATGAGGAGACACAGCGGGGCTTGTGAAGACCATTTATTTAAACAGGCATGACGCGTTTCGGTATTGACCTTTCTCAAATGCCATATGTTTTAAAAGTGCCTCTGGTGCTGACAGTTCCTGAGTGAGTCTCTTTATAACGCCCCAATGCCTGACGTAGTATAGAGCGCACCTGGGTCACGTTATGCGGAATCACTTCAAGCAATATATTATTTTGAGACTGCAATACCCAGCATGCAGTTTGTCCATCGTGCTGGTGTGTGATTCCGTTAAGCCGGTATTTTCTCTATGTTCCAAGGTTGGAAACTGACCTAAAGCGTGACCCGGCTGAAACTGAAGCGCTGTGCTGGGCAATAATGGTCTTAACATCCCACACTTCCAACCTCGCAATTCCATCGGTAGCAGGTCCGGAGACGCCATTAAAGTAGCAACGTCTCTCCATGTAAGTATGGACTGCACATTGTCAGCATGTTCTCTGTTCTCTCTGGAATGCAGGGTGGTCTGGGAAAGCGCCATTGATTCCCTAGACTCTTGTGGAAGGGCCATCCTCGCGTGTCAGTAGCAGCACGCAATATATCCAAAAACCACCTCCTTCCGTCGAAGTTGATGAGGAGACACAGCGGGTCTTGTGAAGACCATTTATTTAAACAGGCATGACGCGTTTCGGTATTAACCTTTCTCAAATGCCATATGTTTTAAAAGTGCCTCTGGTGCTGACAGTTCCTGAGTGAGTCTCTTTATATCGCCCCAATGCCTGAAGTAGTATGGAGCGCACCTGGATCACGTTATGCGGATTCACTTCAAGCAATATATTATTTTGAGACTGCAATACCCAGCATGCAGTTTGTCCATCGTGCTGGTGTGTGATTCCTTTAAGCCGGTATTTTCTCTATGTTCCAAGGTTGGAAACCGACCTAAAGCGTGACCCGGCTGAAACTGAAGCGCTGTGCTGGGCAATAATGGTCTTAACATCCCACACTGCCAACCTCGCAATTCCATCGGTAGCAGGTCCGGAGACGCCATTAAAGTAGCAACGTCTCTCCATGTAAGTATGGACTGCACATTGTCAGCATGTTCTCTGTTCTCTCTGGAATGCAGGGTGGTCCGGGAAAGCGCCATTTATTCCCTAGACTCTTGTGGAAGGGCCATCCTCGCGTGTCAGTGGCAGCACGCAATATATCCAAAAACCACCTCCTTCCGTCGAAGTTGATGAGGAGACACAGCGGGGCTTGTGAAGACCATTTATTTAAACAGGCATGACGCGTTTCGGTATTAACCTTTCTCAAATGCCATATGTTTTAAAAGTGCCTCTGGTGCTGACAGTTCCTGAGTGAGTCTCTTTATATCGCCCAAATGCCTGAAGTAGTATGGAGCGCACCTGGGTCACGTTATGCGGAATCACTTCAAGCAATATATTATTTTGAGACTGCAATACCCAGCATGCAGTTTGTCCATCATGCTGGTGTGTGATTCCGTTAAGCCGGTATTTTCTCTATGTTCCAAGGTTGGAAACCGACCTAAAGCGTGACCCGGCTGAAACTGAAGCGCTGTGCTGGGCAATAATGGTCTTAACATCCCACACTTCCAACCTCGCAATTCCATCGGTAGCAGGTCCGGAGACGCCATTAAAGTAGCAACGTCTCTCCATATATATATATATATATATATATATATTTCCCTTTCATTTTTTAACAGACATATGTAAAAACTTGAATTCATCAGCATAATCATCTCCATATTCTAATCTATGACTATCAGTAGAATAATTTCAGGTTAATAAATTAGGAGTTGGACAAATATTAAATGAATACTAATGTTTTCCTTTAGGAGGAAATCTGTGCACCAAGAGACCAATTAAGGCAGCTGAAAATATAACTATTGTAATTATTTGGAAAACCATGCATATTCCTAATTTCTTAAACAATCCTGTCAGCATTATATAAATGTACAAAAATTAATATATAATTCACAATAATTCAGACCGATCAAGAGAAAAGTTCTAAAGGAAAACTTCAAGTTTCAAAATAACTGGATAACAGTTCACCTTACTTTTTCATCAGGAAACATATTCATTGATTATTTCTCAAAAATGTAATTGCTCATTGTTTGCTTGAAAATGTAGAAATTTTTGAGTTTGTGTTTCTTCATTCTGTCTTTCTTCTTGTTTCTCTTTTTCTTCCCCATCTGGATTCATGCATTAAGCTCAATGTTGTCTTTGTGAATTTACTGTTTCTTCATCTGGAGCACACACTCTTCTCATGGGACATGTACACTACAGCAAACCTCCACACTTCATAGCCGTATTTGTCACCAAAATCACTTGGTAAGGTCCATACCAAAGAGGCTTCAAGCAAGACTTTGCTACATGTTTCTTCAACAGGATCGATTTGTCTGGTTCCAGATCATGCCACTGTTAATTAGATGCAGATAGTGTAGCAAGATTCACCTGATGAGAGCTAGAGCATACGGTATCAGCTAGAGATTTGCAGTAATCCAAGAGCAAGTCAACAGTAATGTTTATCAAAGCTACTGATGGTACACCTGGAAGTCTCATAGCTCTTCCCGTACTCCTTTCACTAGCACTTTGTAGGGTGCATCTCATGTTCAACAACACTAAGGGAATTGCCTCTGGCCATTTCAGTGAAGTCGAGACACAAACCTTTGCTTTTTTTGCTTTCATTACACCATTCAGCCTTTCTATCACTCCCTATGCTTCTGAAAATTTTGATCAATATTTAAATCTGCGCAGACGACTTTCATGTATTCATTCATAAAATTTGTGCCCTTCTCTGAATCATTGGCAAATGGCATTCGGAATCTCGGGATCAATCCCCTCAGTAATAATTTTACAGCTGTCAGCCTATCCCATTTGCATGTTGGATATGCCTCAAATAATTTCGAAAAAATAATGACTAACATATATTTTAAGCAATTGCATCTTGGCATTTATAAAACAAAATAATCTAATCTGCAGTCTTGTAAAATGGACCATCTGTTTCCCCCTATGTGGCTTATTGCTATGTGTGTCCTTTTCCTGACAATACTGCGTTGATATAAAATGCCTTTCTGACAAAAAATTCATAGTAACAGATCTAAAATAAAGATTAAACAAATCTTCTGAAAAGTTGCATCATCCCATCAAGTCCTACAATGCTTCGGGCCACATTAAAGCATCAGCACATGCTGTAACAATGAATCTGGCAAGACAAACCTCCCATCTGCACTTTTCCACAAATCATTTTCATCTAGTTTACTTCCTGCATTTTATCACTTTTTCTTTTCCTCATTTGTTACCTTGCTCTGGACATCCTTGGGTTCATCGATAGATTGTATTAACACAATTAAGAGCAGTTTCATCTTTGTCTGATTGCTTATCTATTTCCATGATCACTGCAGTGCCATTTGTTGCACACAATCTTACAATCTCATCTGCATAACTGTTTCCTCTTGTTACAATGTCACTACCATACCCATGTGCTGTGTACTTAACCACAGCAACCCTTGATGGCAAATTGACAGCATACAGCAAATCAAGAATGTGAGGTCGATTGTAAATTGGGGTGCAAGCATAATTCATGAATTCAAGCTGTGACCACTAATTTTGGCCAAAATCATGGACTATACCAAAACAATACTGACTTTGGAAGTATATGGTAATACTAAATTAATTGGCTATGCAACAAACTTTGGTAATGACAATCAATTCTGCTGCTCATGCCAAAGTTACATTACACAAGTATGATGCTTCCATTATGCATATTAACATGCAAACTGTATATTAATCCCTACGCGAAGCGGCAAAAAAACTCTGCAACGCTAAGCGGAGTTACGCGAGCATGCAGAGTTGCTTGTTCCGCATGCTCGCGTATGCTCGTGCATGCTCGCAAGATGTTTTTGACGTTCGGCAACACCTATTGCATGTACGGAGGAAATATCGCGCAAACTTCACCACGCGGTCGCCAATGGGCGCGGCTATCTTGTTTTCCTAGTCTTTGCATGGTTCTGGGGCCTGTTTTTCATCCCTCTCTAATCTTTACAATTCTTTGTTTTTTACACTGTTTTTCTGATCTTTTTTATTTATTATCTATCCCTCTCTCTCCGTAAGTGTATAATTTGCATTTTATTTTTACTTTTACTGCGTTTTTTGACTTTTATTCTACTGTTTTATATTACTTGCTTTTTTACTTTCCTACTTCTTCTCCTGACTTTATTTTTTACTCCTACTTTTCTTTTCTGCCCCCCGCCCACCCAGAACCATGGCTAAGGTTACCTCTAGTAGTAAGGGGAAGGTGCCTGAACCCAAGTGCCGCCTTCCTTGCGGCAGACGGCACCCGGAAGGGGAGCAGGCCCGGGCCCTTTTCACCGAGGTGGAGGTGGCCGCCCTTGTTTTCTTTGTACAGCGCCACCTCCCCTTAACCTTGGCAGCAGGCCCGGCTACACTACCCAGGAGCGTCACTGCTGGTGGGTGAGGGTGCACCGAACAATCTTTCGTTGCTCTGGGGTCCGGCGCACCCATAACCAGCTGTCTCACCGGTGGTCAGACATCTTGGACCGGGAGCAGGACCTGCTGGACCTGCTAGGTGTTGAGGTCATGGAGCTTGGTGAGTAGCATATTATAGTAGTATTGTGTGTTCTGTTCTGTGTTATTGTTATTGCGAATATTATTTTTTTTCCAAATAGCAAGAATGCTGCTGCTTACATGCAGGTAAGTTACGTTTAAAAATCTTATGTGATTGTTATTCTTCTAGACACTAGACAGGTGCTCGGCGCTACTAATCTTACTTGTTTGCAACTTTGTGCTCGCTTGGGCTGATTATGTAAGAGAGTTTAGAGAACTTAAGTTAGGTAATGCTAGAGAGATTCCAGTCCTTTCCTTTGTCCTCCTGTCACTAAGATAGTGGTGGATTGATAGGTAGTTTAGTTACTTAGTATTAGTTGGTACATTTTTAGCGGTCCGCGTGACGCGTCCCCCATCATGTCATGTGCTGCTGAGTGCTGACTCCAGTCCTTAGTAGAACCTTTTGTAGTTTGTTAGTGAGTGAGTAATATAGCAACTAAGTCATCAGCAAATCAGCAGCAACCAACCAACAATTTAGTGTATGCAAATTTATGCATGCATCCATCTATACATTTTTGAGGACTATAATAAATGGAAATGCAGACTTAGTGAACAATTGGCCCGTCAAAGAGGGTTGATTCATTGATGATTTTGAATGAGATTGAAACTTATAAGAAGCAAATATATTTTTGGCAATTAATTTCCAATGTCTTTGGAATAGGTGGGCTAGGTCAGGTGGTACTTAGGTTTAGGATTCTGGAATCAGAATGAAACACTGGATTAATAAATAATAACTAGAAGGTCCGCGATACTACTAGTCGATCAGATTAGATAGGCCAATTTTATTACAATTCTTGTTTCCAAAAATGTTTTTAGAGCGTTTTTTCAAATATTTTATTTGTTTCACACCAATCATCAATGTTTATCTCTTTCTTTATTATATCTTACATGATCAGCACCCAGGGGCAAGAAGACGACAGGGTCTGAGGCGGGAGCTGGAGATGCCTCCCAGGGCCAAGACCCCTCCTCTACTGAGGGCTCTGCTGCTGGCCCCAGTAAGTCCTCCTGTTGTTAATATTAATAATTATATTTCCCTTTTACTGCACCTTATTTTTTCCGAATTATTATTTCCATTACCTAATTCTATTTTTTACCAAATCTTCTTCGATCTATCTTTTTCTAAATTCTTGTTATCCCTGCCTCTAACTGCCTCTGACTCTGTACTACTACTATATTAGTCTGTCTGAAGCTTGCCCAGTTGGCCACTCTTTATTTTTAAAAAGTTTTAAAACTCAGATTCACCAATAGCTCCAGCCACTGAGTCCAGTCCTTTGGGTTGTCCACTTCTTAATCTTGAGAGGCATTTCGACAATTGCCACCAACAAAATGCCCAACCAGATATTTTACTATTTTTGATAGGATAGGACATACTACTACTGTCTACTCCACTCTAGTACCCGATTTGTACTAGTGATGTATGTGGTGTATGTATGTATTGTATTAACTATTTTCAATCTTGCTAGTAAAAAAGAATAAATAGGGGGAGGCGTATATGGCATCTAAAAAATGTTTAATGTTTTTTCTAGGCGTTCTGACCACCAGTGCTGGGGCCAGCGGCGAGGCAGGCGATGCCAGTCAGGAGGGAGCAGCAGATGCGGCAGCTGCCGCAGGGGTGGATGAGCCAGCAGCAGTGGCGGGCGGTGGTAAGTTATACCTATATTCCTTACTTATTGACAAAATAGTTACACACTCACTGCAAGGGTGTACACTGTACTGTTGAGAGAGACTAAGTTGTTGTGAACAACGGTTGAAGAAGAAGACACCCTTACCTTAGCATTAGAGCAATAGCATTAGCGACGGGAGTTGAGTAACTAATGGCCTCTTCTATCTGACTTCAACTCAGCTGGGAAAGTTTTATGGAGAAGACTAAGTGTCAGACGACCTTGATGGATGGGTTGAACGAAAAGGGGAAAGAAGGATGGAAGGAGGAAGGACGGGCGAGATGTAATATATGACTGGCAGAGAAGGATGCATGGGATTCATAGGTGGCTGATAGGAATCAGATCCATGGGTGGTTGAAGGATGGGTGGAAGGTGAAAGAAAAGATGACTGCCTGGGTGGGTGAAACTGTATGCGTGATAGGAAGAATCCTCCAGGGGGTTTCATGGGTCAAACTCAAAGGCAAGCAAGGAAGGACGCATGGGTGGTGGTTTAAAAAAAATAACAAATGTATGTTGTTGGTGAAACTAAGGTTTGTTGAGAGATTAAGAAGAATGATAGACATGTTTACTTTGAATGGATGGATGCCTGGATGGTATTCAATCATCATAGCATAGGTGGAGATTGTCACTGGATGAAGAGTCTTTGAAGAGAATGTAAAAAAAAACGAAACCCCGCCAGAGTAGCAAAGCCAAGGAGAATAGAAGATTAGAATTTAAAAAATATAATGCTAGAAGAGCAATGCAATGATTGATAAATGGAAAAATTGCTGAGAAGAGAAACAACAGGACTGTTTTTTGCAAGGTTTTTGATTCAAGGTTGCATTTTCAGAATACTCCCTTGACTCACAGTAGTTTGCAAGCACAGCATATATATTGCGTATGTATGTTAACAAGCACCTCCCTCCGACTCCGAGGCCCACTCCCTACCTATGTCATTTATTTTCGACTGTGTCAGCCTGCCATGGGTGGCCTATTGGCTGCATGGTTACACAATCAATCAAAAGTACCTCATGTCGTCCCATATATAATCAATGACCATTTGGATCAGATATCATCTGCCTTGTTGTAGTAGTCAGGGTGAAAGTGAAATTGAGCAGTTGCCATTGATGTAATAGAGTATGGCCATAATAGAAAAATAAGATAATTGTGTAGTTGTAGACTACAGCTTCCCCACCTGCAGACAGTAGTAAATAAAAATAACGTGAGTCTGCGACACAAGTATGCATGTCTAGGGCACAAGCTGACTGAGCTGGCATGCCTACAACAAGGTTAATTTAGCTAAACAAGAGAGAGAAGAAGAAGACTTGTCTACTCCATAGTGCCTAGTAGTAGTAATGCTTGAAACTCCCACAAATGTTAGAGGCCGAGGAAGTGGGAGGATACCACAAATGTTATGTACTGTGCTTGCTAGTGCTACTGTGCCACTATGTGTAGGATTAATTTTGTATTACTGTTTTGCTAAGAGTATTGGTTACAATTGTCTTTTGTCTTTCTTGATATAGCTACTCCTTCCCAACCAAAAGCACAACCAAACAGGAAGGAATTGGCAGCCATTGCCTTGCGCCGGTAGCTGGAGGCCATCCGCAAAGAGTATCGGAGGCTGGTGGTTCTGGCAGAGGAGGAGGGGGCGGCAGCAGCTGCAGCCTCCTCCAATGCCCCGGGCCCCAGCCAGGCCCCCCCAGTGGTACGGCGCCGCGGTCTAGCAGCCGCCTACCGCGCTTCATGCCACACTGCTGCCCCCCCTGTGGATGCAACTGTAAAGCATTCAAGCGTTGCATGCTCCTCTGGGTGGCGCACCTAGAGGAGCGGATAAAGGTCCTGGAGGGTAACAAGCGAGCCCGCTGCTAGAACTCTGTCGCCTTGCCCCTTTTTTAATCTTTGTTTTGGTGGGTGGGAATTGGACGCTGTAAAAAATATAGGGTTTATATTTATTATTTATTATGGACAATGGAGCGGACATTGGACTCTTTCTTTATCTTTGGACATTGGTTGGGGTTAGGGAGAGTGGTGGGTCAGGTGTTGTGGGATTTTTACATTAGTTTATTTTGTTAGGGGAATAAATTATTTATACTTAAAGGTTACATATGATGTAAATGTTTTGTGGGGGGTTACTCTTTTACTTCACTTTTCTTTCCTGCTGCAGGGCCGCAGACAGTTTTTGATTTAAATAATCTGCCGATAGTGTAACACACGAACAGATAGATGCGGTACCCTCATTTGTGAGTGACTTGTCCTACTAGTACTGTCAGTCTCTCCTCCTAGTCTATGCAGTCTGCAAATGGACTCGGAAGGGTGTGGGTGTGTGAATTAATAAATTAATTTCCATATTATTAATTATGCCTCCCCAAAACTTTTTCTCTTACCTGTCATTGATGTTTATTTAAACTTAGGCAAAGCGATGGTTGCATGGTGATGATGGTTTGGTTTCCCAAGATGCCATGGTGGTGGTGGTAGTAGTAGTAGACACTGGCAGTAGCATTTGCAAAAAAAGAAAATGAGACAGTCAGTCACCTGAGGGAGACTCGAGAAGGAGTAGTAGAAGTACAGTACACAAGAAGACTGCCAAACAAGAAACCATGATGATGATAAGCAATGCTAAAGTAAAATATAACATAATGGTGGCGGGGATAGCCTAGTACAAGAAACAAACTGTAGTTGACTCGACCTATGAAGTGGACAAGCGTAACCTTTAGTGCTGTAAGGATGATGAATCGATGCCGGCAATTAATTATGATGGATTATGTTCCTCTGGAACAAAAATTGACTTGCAAATACTGAGCATGGGTGATCAAGCAGAAGAAGATCCTCGCCCTGCTTTAAGTTAGTGTTGCTTTCACCACATCAGCCCCAGCAAGTGTGTGATCAATTATTGGTGTAAATTAATTTAATTGAGTCACACCTCAATATAAATCACACAGCCCGGGGGAAGAGGGTTAGGGTTTGATGAATGGTTGGGAAGGGGTATTTGAGGGAAAGGTTTGACAAAGACAAACACACAATCTTGGCAGACGACCATCATAAATCTGTTAAGGGAGAAAAAGGAAATGCGTGCATGATGATGACTTGATGGTTAATGATGAGTAGTACTAGACTAGTAGTACAGGGCAGCAGTATAATATTAATTTTTATTATTATGCAATTGCCTTGCCTGTCTGCCCCCAGAGAGACCCAAATTATATACATTTTATGTTCTGTTGTACCGGGCTTCCTTTTAAAGCTAGCAAAGAAAACTAAAAAATAGCTGTAGGGGTCAAATATATAAGCAAACATAATAAACAACAACACACACAGTCGTAAAATGATTGAAGAGAAAAAAATTAATCAAATGAAATAAAAGAAGACAATACTATAAGTTACTATGTTATGGTCAAATTGGGAGTTGCATCTCGGCATTCCTCTTGGTCCTTCCTTCCATGGACGCTCCGTCCGTCAATCTTCGGTGCCACTGCCTGCCTGGCGGATGCGGATTGGTAGAGTAAGTGTGAGTTGTTTTTCCCAGTATAGCACAGGGTAAAGGCCGGCCTGTAAGTGTAGATGGAAAAACAAAAGGGATATTGAAAAATCAAGGAGAAAAGTAAAGTTAAAATGCATAAATTAAGGAGGAGTGCAACAAGAACACTTTCAGAGGTGGCATGGCTAAATCATGTTTACTCTGTTTCCAGCATTAACCTACAACAACAACAGCAGGACAGAGGCAGGCCCGCGGCGCCCACCCAACCTCCACTTAGCTTAGATTTTGAGCCAGACAGCACTGAGCAGTGCACGCATATACAGCAACATATCATTTTCCAAATTAAGTAACTAAATCAATGCACCACTGTCAGTCATACCACTGCACTCGCCTCCACCACTACACAGACATGTAGGTCTTGTGTGGTTGTTGTTGACTTGTTTACCTTTTAGGCCACTTCATGAAACACCCCGAGTTATTCCATCAATCATCGCCGATCCTACTGACTGACTGCGAGTATAGTATGGTCATCATGGTGTCCAACTCTGTAGTGTACCGAGTGAGTCCAGATTCCAGAATCAAAAATGCAATGGATCGGCCAGCAGTATTACAATTTTGTTATTAAACAACATGAAGGAAAACATTGACTTGAGTCACTTTTTTGTGTGCAGATTATACTGGTAAACTTCATGCACAACAACAACACAAACACCAATCACTCAGAGTCAGCGTCCAATGCATGCCATCATTTACCTGTTCTTAAGGGGCAGTCCCTCTCGGCTTGGAAAGGAGGATAGCTATAATTACTAGTCAGGTTCTTTGGAGGGACTCGAGTCTCGACGAGGCAGGCACACATTTCTTGTACTATTCTCCATCCAATGTCTGGCTTGAGGGAAATGGATTTAGGGCGAGTCAGGAGTGGACTGGAGCAGGACTCAGAGGAGTGGACTTACTTCTTCACTGACTGCACACAGTTGCAACTCCAATCCGGCAATAAAAGAGTAAGACGGTGGTAATGGATTTGTTGTGATTCGAACCAGAAAGACAGAGACACGCACAAATAATAAAAGTAAATAAGCAAGAAAGAAAGTAACAAGTCGAAAGCCTAGTTGTCAGGGAAGTAGAGCTCATCCTCAAACTCTGGTGGTTCACCCAGAAGAAGGTCATCTAACATACTTCCATGACCTAAGTCGCCGTCATCATCTTTCTGCTGTGCTACTTCAGGTATGGTGTAATCTGGTGGTATAAAGTGCTGATTCATTTTGATCATTGTTAACCTCTCCACGTTTTGGAGCGAGAGACTGGTCCTTCTCACTGTCAGAACGGCACCAGCAGCACTGAAAACATGTTCAGAAGAGACACTTGCGACAGGGCAAGCCAGATAGTTTATTGCCAGCCTGCTGAGCACTGGCCATTGGCGCCTTTTCCCATACCAATACACCAATGGGTTTTGATCAATGTAGACCTCTGTTGGGTCATCCAGATAGGCCTGGACCATCCCCTCAATGCTCAGCGGTGCTCCGCTTTGCTCGGCCTCTTTTGCCTTTGCCTCAGCACTGGACCTAACAAACCTTTGTTATAGAAACCATTCCTGTGCTGATTTTGGTGGGGCTGATGCTCCTGTTCTTGTTGTTGTTGATGTTGTTCTTGGTGTTGTTGATGGTTTTGACTGCTGTGAGACAACCGCACTGCCCTCAGGCTCTGAAGTTGATCTTGACGCCAGCTGCCCTGCAGTACTTGTTGTGGGCTGGAGTAGCGGGCCTCTAATTCCCAGCCGCTCTTTTTCTAAGCAACTGGCTTCCGCAGCTATCCAAGTTTTGTACTTGGCAACATCCACTTCTGAAAAAAGAATCAATGTGTTAGTGTTCAGTACTGCTTTGTACCGTGGATCTAGAATTGTGGCAGAAATGTAATGGTTGGATGACATAATGCCTCTTTGCACCCTTGTATTTTCAGATAAGCAAAGGGTTAAGCTCTCCACCAAGTCATATGCTTCTTTTTTTCCTCCACACCTGCGTACATTGCAAACACCCCCTTCAGCTGTTCCTGTAGCATGTGCAACAATGGGATAGCTTGGCAAATAGTACAGTCCTCCTTGCTGACTTCACGTGTGAAGAGCTCGAAAGGAAGTAGCATCTCTGTCAGGCATTTAACTAGGCCCCATTGGTCCATCTCAATGGTCATGCCTTTCACAGTAGCATCCCCTCTTTGCATGACATGTTCATTGATTGCTCAAACAGACGTTCAAGCATGTAATAAGTTGAGTTCCAAAGTGTTGGCACCTCCTGGATGAGTGCTCTAACTGGCACTCTATGCTCACGTTGAATGATCCTCAGCTGCTTCCGGGCTTTAAAAGAATGGCTGAAATGTGTGTAGCTTCTTCTGCAGGTGGTCAGCAAATTGCTGACTCGGTCTTCTTTTTTCAGAAAGTCTTGTACAATGATGTTAATGCAGAGCGCCAAACAGAGGACCCTGAAATAGCCACCATCGTACATGGCCCTAACTATAATACTGCCATTGTCCGTGGCAACAAAACCAATGTTAAGCCCTCTTGGGTGCAGCCATTCAAAGACCTTGCTGTCAAAGTCTTCCAAAATGTTTGCAGCAGTATGAGATTTCTCCATGGTGAACATGGCTACAGTTGCATGTTTCCGAGTGGTATTAAAAATCTCAGCAGTGTCAACAAACTCTGCTGCAGATATCTTTTCTCTAACCCCCACAAAAGAGATCCAGTGTGCAGTGATACACATGTAATCAGTGGCTTGGCAACTGGTCCACATGTCTTTTGTCAGGTGGATAGTGTGAACAGCACTCTGCTGCAAAGCTTGTCCAAGCAGTTCCAGCACGTCGTGATATAGTGCTGGAACAACAACTCTAGCGAAATAGGACCGGCTGGGAACCTTCCATTTTGGGCAGATGGCTGTCACAAATTCAAGAAGACCCACCCCTTCCACAATAGAAAAAGGGAGGAGGTCCAGCGCTAACATTTTAGCCAGCTTCGCATTGTACAAACGTGCTGTTGGGTGGTTTAATTCGTACTGCCCCTCCGACCTAAACATGCTGAGAATGGTAGCCTGGATTTTTTTCTTTTCTGGTGCCACTGATGCAGGTGACTTATTGACGCCAGATGTTGGTAGGTGTTTTTCGTCGCAGTACTCTCTTGCCTGGGACCCCTTGGTGTCTCAGCCTGACTCTTACTCTTGTGCCACTGAGATGTTGCTGATGAGGATGTGGGCGGTACCACTGCACTGCTTGGGACAGGGCTACTTTGTGTACCAGAGAAAATGTCTCACTCTTGTTCACCTTCCACCACGATCGTATCTTCTTCTACTTCTTCTTCATCCCCACCAACAGCAACGGGTGCAGTTTTTTGGCCGCTAAGGTGCGCCGTCACTGGATCAAGTGGTGTTTTTTCAGATGGGTTGTTTGGCCTCCGGTACCATAGCTTGTACCAAGCTTACCCCGACTAACACCTTGTCCACAAATGGAGCATATAGCAATGTTCACCACCTTCGTGCTAACCGAAAAGAAGTCCCAAACTGGGGAGATCAACTTTCTGGTACTGCTGCTGGTGCCACTTGCAATGCCAGATGAACTGGTAGGTGGGCATGAAGTTTGACTCTCTGCAGTACCTACTACTGAGGTGGTACTTGTGGTGGATGTACGTGGCTGCCGGCGAAATATGGAAGCTGGAGGTGTTGCTGGTGGTATGATCTGTGTTGGTGGTATCCGTGCCACATCCCTCACAGCAATTTGGGATGGAGTAATGTTGGTCTCCACTGGGGCGGGAGTAATGTCCATGATGACTGCCTCGTCATCATCATCCTCCTCTTCTACATCTACCTCCATAACTCTAAGGCTTTCTGGAACCTTCCTTTTCCCTAGCCTTGTCTCGTGGCGTGTCTCACTCTCAGACTGAGATGGTGGGATCCAAGTGGCCTCTAGATCATCAGAAGGGTGGCTTTCAGAAGAAGTTGATGGACTAACCCTCCTTTTCCTTGCTGGGGATCTGGAAGACAATGGATCTTCTTAAAGAGTGGCTTGCTCTTCTTCTTCCTCTGCAGGAAGCTCGATCTCCTGAACTGCCCCTACTTCGGGAGGAACAACTACTATTGGGGGTGGTTGTGGCTGTTGTTGCCCACTTATCTCAGTTCCTTGCATTGATTGGGTACTACTTTGCAATAACAATAAGTAAATTTCAACATCACTGCTCGTCGGCGTTGCCGTGATTAGACTGGCTGCCTCTGCGACAGACATGGGCTTGGGTCTATGTTGGTGCGGTGGGTCCACTGATGTGGGGGTGCTGCTCCCAGCTTGTTCCCCGGACACCGCTGCTGCAGGCGCAATTTTTGGTTTCCTAAAAAAGGTCTTGGGTGACATACCGGTCTTGGTAATTGGCAGTGCCTTCTTCTCACTGGTAACTTTCTTGGTACTGGACCTGGTTCCTTTCTTTGGGGCATCTTGAAGATGTCAGTAGCACAAGTTGAAGAGATGTCTGTGGTTACACGTCACGTGACGTCGTGCGCAGCAGGACTTCTGTCTGGTAGTACAACAGGTCATGTTGTCGCCTCCTCTTTTGTGCACCTAAAAGCAAAGAAGCAAGAAGAACATCAGTGAAACGTGGCATTCATTGTTGTGGTTCAATTACTACTGGTAGAAACAAACAAGTATAATATATTTAACTTAGTGTGTGGTTGGTTACACTTGTTAGTGTTATTAATATTATTACATTTATTACTTCAGTTATTAAAAAAACATAACAATACAGTGTAGACATTTGTGATACTTTGACAACAACAAGGGCTTTCATGGTTGGTGTACTGTAGTGTACAGCACACTCAGGAAGGATAGGAAAGAAGAAGAACAAAAATACAAATGTAACAGACCCGGTTTGGCATTGTGCATCACGTGGGATGCAGCATTAATGGAGATGCAGATGACAATGGATGGAAGTAATAAGCCAAGAGGAACAAAGGAAAGACATGCAGGCTTATGGCAAAAGCACACTAACTACCACCAAAAAATGGCCACCAGCCACATGGTCACTCACAACAACCACAAGCAGGAGGCCTGGAAAACAATGAACTCAAGCGGGCCTATATGGACACAGACTTTACAAAATGGCCCCTGGCCACATGGGGAGGCTCAGTCAAGGCAAATGCTGGCCCACGCACTATTACAAAAACACTCACACACTGGCCAGACAAAGGTGGCATGCTAAACAACACAGCTTTAATGCAACAATGCCAAAAACGAAAATTCAAAGGGCAAAAAAAGGTTTGCAAGTAAAACCACACACATCCAACAAATGCATTTATTTAACACACATGAAAAAAGTGAAAACCCCCCAAAAAACACATTTTGCATTTCAATCCAATGCCATCCATGCCCTAAATGATGTTTAAATTCAACAAACGCCACAAAAACAGTTGTTTCATGCACCCATGAGTAGCCCTGGGACTATTGGTTGGAAAACCCATTGGCAGAATAGGTCACATAGTGAATCAATCAATTCAAATCAATAATATTGCACATTTATTAGAAAATGTAGTGAACTGTGCTACATTTTTTGCTCGATAAAAGAAGAAAAAATTGCATGCAAAACAACAACCAGCAAGAAGACATGGCCACCACAAAGAAGGCTTGCAGGCCTAATGCAGAAGCACACTGGCTGCCCCTGCACAAAATGGCTGCCAGCCACATGGCCAGGCCACAACAACAAGAAAGGGAAGACAGACAATGCAGGCCTATGGCAAAAGCACACTGGCTGCCTTCGCAAAATGGCTGCCAGCCACATGGCCAGGCAGGCCACAACAACAAGAAAGGGAAGTCAGACAACGCAGGCCTATGGCAAAAGCACACTGGATGCCTTCACAAAATGGCTGCCAGCCACATGGCCAGGCAGGCCACAACAAAAAGCAATAAGCCAAGAGGAACAAAGGAAAGAAGACATGCAGGTCTATGGCAAAAGCACTACCACCACCACAAAATGGCCACCAGCCACATGGTCACTCACAACAACAACAAGCAAGAGGCCTGGAAAACAATGAACTCAAGCAGGCCTACATGGACACAGACTTTACAAAATGGCCCCTGGCCACACGGGGAGGCTCAGCCAAGGCACAGCTTTAATGCAACTTTGCCAAAAACGAAAATCCAAAGGGCTAAAAAAGGTTTGCAAGTTACAACCACACACATCCATCAAAGGCATTTATTTAACATACATAAAAAAAAGTGAAATACCAAAAAAAAAACATTTTGCATTTCAATCCAATGCCATCCATACCCTAAATGATGTTTAAATTCAACAGACATCACAGAAACAGTTATTTCATGCACCCATGAGTAGCTCTGGGCCTACTGGCTGAAAGGCCTATTGGCAGACTACTGGGCTAGTGAATTAAATAAATATTGCAAATTGATTTCAAAAGTTGGAGAAAGTGTAGTGAACTTTGCAACATGTTTCCTTTATAAAAGAAAACTAGAAGAAAATTACATACAAAGAAACAACTAGGCCCCTACTGAAACAACAGGCCACCCACCACAATACATTTAAAAAAAACGATGAAAAGTACAAAAAAATGTAGGTGCAATGCCCCTATCAAACAAACAACACCAATTTTCCAACTTACTTGTGAAATCTCAAATCAAAAAGTCCTCCAATCCAATGATATATGATGAAGCAGACACAAAGAGTGATCCTTCCAGCTCCAAATCCAAATGAAAAGTGAACAGGAGATGGACAAAGCACTGGGAGGAGCCTGCTGGACAGGAACAGGAAGTTGGAGACTCTGGGGCACTTCCTTCCTCTACAAAAAAAAGAAAAAGGACTCCTTGCACAAAAAAGTACAGCCAAATGTCAATCTGAGGAGTTTTTTTTAATCCAAATCATCATTTCTAGAAGGTTTTGACAATGCTCGAGAGAGATTCTTCTCCAGATTTCAAATTCTGCTTGTTCAGGATCGCGATCTTCACAAAAGTTCCGCCGGAAGTCCGATGGCGCTCCCGAATGATGTGTTCGCGATCGCACAGTCTCGCGGTACCATGCGGCCGGCTACCAAATCTCGTGGCGCTCGCGAACGGATGGGAAATCTCATCGGCGAACGCAGGCATCCCGGTAAGTCGTTCCCGCGTGCGCGAACACGCATTTCGAGTGCGCAAACACAAAAGAAATTCTGCTTCTTTGCGGAGCACGAAGTTTTCGGTAACTCCGCGTTCTACGCGGAACGTGGAGTTGTCAAAAATCCGCAAACTCCACGAGCGGAGCAGATTTTACACCCAGGGTTACTGTAGATGCTGCTCATAAATTACCTTGAGTATCTGTTCAGCATGAACAATCGACAAATAAAATAAAATCAACTAAATCAAGTGGTACATCCTGAATGTCAGCTCGTGGTTTGATACATAATTCAGTCACATCAAAGCAGTCATTTTCATTATTTAGTTTATTACACCCGTCTGTACAATCATTTTGAGCTAGCAAAATAGTACCAGGATTCAAAATATTTCACCTTTTAATTAAAATATTTGGTGCTGCAAGAATAGCCAATCAATGCTTTGTCAATCTTTAATCGGTCATGTACTGTGTCTTAGCTCTCATTAAAGATTTCTCTACTGAATGGGACACTAACGCCATTGCACCTTTAAGGTATGACCCATCACAATAAGAACCATTTGAGCAATTGCAGTTGAAGTGGCAGCAATCGATTTCAAACACTCTGGAAATGCAGCAGTGACTGGATGCAATAATTAGAAAAATATGCAATTGGTCTTTTATCAGTGCCGTGCTGATGTACAACAATGGAAAGTGAGCACCCTTCTTTCTCATAACAGAATAGAAATAAGAATTGCACATAAGCAGGCATTCTGGGAGCGGGTGTAGTACACAAAGCGTGTCTCAGCTCTAGGGAGAATTGCAGGCAATCATCATTCCATGGTACTATTCCTTTGTGTCACTGGGGGTTAATCCCTGTAATGGCTTTGAAAATTGAGCAAAGTTGTGAATCTATTGAGGACAGTGGCCCACCATTCCTAATAAAAAAAACTCCCCTCTCTCTGTGTGACTGGAGGTTTTATTCTCAAAATTGTTATCTTAGTAGTAGTAGCAAGCTGTATTTTTGGTCCAAATAACTATAACAACTAGGTATAAAAACAATTAAGTAGCAATTAAATATTCAAAGTGCAGTGTGCAATATACCAGTAGGAGATTAGGAAAGAAAATCAGTGCATTATTAAAACTAATAAAGAGCTGTAAACATCTACCCCCGCCACAAGTGCCCTTGTTCGTGGGTGTTAATCCCTGTCCTTATTCACTGGTTGGATACCTGTGCATATTTAAAATGACCCCTCAGCCTTTTACCCCCCAAATCAAGAATAAAAGAGCTGAGCATAGTTCCGTATGCATTTTAGATCACTTTCTCAGCCCCAGGCCAGCTATCTTGCCCAGGACAGATCAAATTATTTATTAGATTTTGGGCCAGATGTATGACCATTTCACTTAGCGCCTCGCAATTTGCGACACATTGCGAGTCGCAAATTGCGAGGCGCTAAATGAAATGTACAACAGTGTGTTTAACACTGTTTGCGATTCCCAATGGGGTCGCAAATTGCGAGGCTCATTAATATTAATGAGCTTCTCGCAATTTACGAGCCCATTGGGAATGCCAGCCCTCCCAGGGATGGTGGCCTGCTGTGCTCAGCAGACCACCATGTCTGGCACTGCTTTAAATAAAGCAGCTTTTTTTTTTAAATGCAGCCAGTTTTCCTTAAAGGAAAACGGGATGCATTTAAAAAAAAATGAAACGTTTTCTTTTCATTTTTTAAGCGCAGGCAGTGGTTCCTGGGTCCACTGCCTGCCCTTAAAAATAATTTCGTATGCATTTGCAAAGGGGAAGGGATCCCCTGGGGACCCCTTCCCATTTGCGAATGCATTACCACCTACTTGAAGTAGGTGGTAATTGCGAATGTTTTGCGACCGCAATTGCGGTAGCAAAACATTTGTACATGGTTTTGAGACTCGCTATTTGGAAGGGAACGCCCCTTCCAAATAGCGAGTCGCGAAACTTATTTGGCGAGTCGCAAAAAAATTGTGACTCGCTAAATAGGCTATGTACATGGCTCAATAGGTTTTTGCATGCGCAAACAGGTTCGCAAACCCGTTTGCGCATGCAAAAACGGGTCGTACATCTGGCCCTTTGTCCTTGCTTATGCCATGGTGCGGTCACAGTTATTGGACAAAGCTGGCGCCTGAGTTTATTTTCAAATTTGGCACATTTTGCCATGACCCATGGTGCAGTGTTCATGAGGTGAATAGAGGATGCTTCCTGGCTCATGCGCACCCCTTGAGCAGCCATGATCCATGTCTATATTTACATAGCCTATATTTCCCTGTTCCTCCTCGGCAGACCCAGGCTGGATTGAAATCTTTTATTAGTAGGCCTAAAAGTTGCCTGTACATGATTTTTTTGCGTGTTTGCGTTTTTATGGCTTCCAGGAGATATGTTGCAGCTTTCCAGCCTGGTAAGAGTCAATGAGGGTCTGAACCGGAGCCAAGTTATCTAGTGATGATAAGTATAGCTCCCTTGAGGTCTCCTTCATTTGCCGATTTATTGCTTTTTTCCAGGATGCATATGGAACGTCCCCTGTACGGAGGGCTGATTCCTCTATTTGGAGGGACGCAATAGTACTCGTTAATTGATTGGACCATGGATTGCCAGGCGTCTCAAAGATAAATTTCAGATGGGCCTGTAGTGAATTGGTCAGAGCCGTTGTTGTCCTGTTATAATATTTCAGTAATGAGACCATGCAGTCTGATGATTGATTCACAAGGCCAAATTCTAATCTTAATCTTGAGTGGCGTGTATATTGTGGCTGTTGGAGTACTTTTTTCTAGGAGGTAAAATGAATTTGCTCCAGGACAGAGTCTGGGGCACCTGGTTAGGCGTGATGGCCATACTGCAAGGCTGGAAGAAATGTTGCATTAATTACCATGAGTATGGGGGCAGGGGGCGCACTCCATAGTAGCGAGGTCAGTTGAATGATGCCGTAAACTCCTTTCTTTTTGAGAAACCCCATGTGGGTTTGCTGTTTCCACTGAACTAGACACCCAGATAGATGTATTTCCTTACTGTGTAAACTGTCATGCTACCCAGGTGCTGGGTTAAATTCTTTTTGTTCCGGTATCTTCCAAATATAAGGACTTTTGTTGTATCTTGGTTTACCCACAAGTGGTTGGCCGCATTGCAGGCGTTCGGAGCATTCAATGCACGTTGGATACAAGCTTTTGGTGTGATCCATTATCACAAGATCTTTCGTGCATTGAATTATGTGCAGCTTGGTGCTCCTTATCTTGGGGGGTACCAGGCAACCAGACTCCATGGCTTTCCCTAAGGCAGAGGTATATAAATTAAAAAGCTGGGGGGGGCAGGACCCATGGGTCAAAGGTCGCTCTCTCCCGAGCCTCTTAGTAACAGTGTTCCACAGCGGGGTGGCAAGCGCCTATAAATCCAAAACAATCATGTCAAGTCTATTTGAGAACAAAACACACCGCGGCCCATGTGCAATTCCAAGCCTGCTTTTAATTGTGCAACAACATTCCTCTACGCGTTTCGAGGCACTCCGCTCCTTGTTCACGATTGAATTTACCAGTAGTTGCTGTTAAGTATATAACAAATTGCGTGGTTGTGAAGAACAAATGCTACAACAGACAGACTTGTACAGGTATTCCCATTTAGTCATACAAAATAAAATAAAATAATGACTTTTTTAGCATGATTAGCTTTTAACTTTCACAGTAAAGTTCTGTTCCTTAACTGATCGACATTCTCAATAAAGTTTTAAACAGTTCTTAACTGTTTTTTCTTACTCATGCGTAAATCAATCTAGTGTGGTCTCCAACCCTGCTTTAGGCACTGAATATCCAAAAATATCATTTTGGGTCCAAAACATTTTTCGGAGCATTGGCATCATTACACCGGGAGTGCTAATAAATCAATTTTTGACAAATTCGTCGATCAAAATTAACTCGCTTAGTCTTGTTTTTGTATTTTTATTATCATGCCCCTGTAGGCATATACAATAAATTGTTGCATGTCTACAGCACAATTCACCGAAGTGGGCATATATGACGTGTCTGAAGTTCTATATATTTGATAAACACGTCTCCCAAACCCTTTTGTTGGCATGAATCCTCACGCCTTTCGGACCTAATACCACAAACCACATCGGTGGTCTAACTATTGCCACACCATTTGAATAAATAGAATTTTTGTATGTCAAAAACCAACTATTTATTCAAAAGTCTATCATCTTTCCGTTTTCATCCAGAAAGGACCCAGTACATCTATAATAAAAATAATAAAAACTTGTTAAAAAGAAACTGTAGTAAACAGATGCAATCTAAGTGGGTTTCCTTGAAGTTTATTCGTTGTCCACATCCAACAACAGTAGCCTCCAGCAGATTACATAGAATGACACATTCCTAGACCTCCCCACAGATACCATTCTCAGCATCATAGCCTACCTCATTTGAGTTCTACATTCCACATATCTTCCCCCTTTAATATTCAGGAAAATAAGACACGCAACACCTCATTCACATGTAAAAACTTACCAAGCACAAAATAAATAAAATACAAACAACAATCTTAAAGTCTAAGATAAAATGCAATAATATTTCAAAACGATGAGAATACAACACTATTTCAAAACAATGAGAATATACATACAATAGCTAACAAGGAAAATGGAAATCATATAGGGACATATTCACAAGGACTTATCGCCGAGTTATCAGCACTTTAGCGCAGCAAAAGTGGAGATAGATTTATCGCTCCATTCACAAGCGGGTGCAAACTGCAGACATCGCCAGTATTCCCGCGATACCTGCCGCAAAATTTAACTCCACGGGTGACACCACCAACTAACCCTAATGAGATGCAGAGTAGGCGTTCGCGTGCAAAAACTCACGAAAACACCACTACACCACTTTCACAACGAACTGCCAGATCTGCGATGCGAACCAAAAACAGGCGATAAGCCGCGGTAGCAGCAGGGATTTAACACCTGCCTTCTGCTGGTGTTAAGCAGGACGACTACCTGCAGTATGAAAGGGAGCCCAGCCCAGAGCCACATCTGAAGACCCACAGATGCCATGGAGCCAATAATCATGCAGCTCGGAGACCCAAGAGGGCCACAACACCCACCGCCACCACTCCCAGCCCCACCCCCCGGACAACCCCCCACCCCCGGACAAACACATACCGTGCACGACACAAGAGCCACACAAAGCGCATGATGTCGCACAATGGCAACAAGAAACACACATGTGTGGTCAGAAGAACGAGAAACAGTCACTCATCATTGAAGTAACAACCAAAAACTTTATTGAAATACAACACAAAACACCAATGCGGAAGGCTCCTGTGTGTCATGCGCACATCGAAGGAGCGAGACACAGAGAAAGAGAGAAGGAAAGAAAGGCAGAGAGAGAAAGAGAGAGAGAAAGAAAGAAAGGGAGAGGGAGAAGGAGAGAGAGAAAGGAAGAGAGGGAGAGAGAGAGAGAGAAGGCAAGGAAGGCAGAGAGAGAGAGAGAAGGAAAGGAAGGCAGAGAGAGAGAGAAGGAAAGGAAGGCAGAGAGAGAGAGAGAAGGAAAGGAAGGGAGAGAGAGAGAAAGAAGGAAAGGAAGGCAGAGAGAGTGAGAGAGAAGGAAAGGAAGGGAGAGAGAGAGAGAGAGAGAGAGAGAGAGAGAGGGAGGGACACTGCCGCCCTGCGCACCCAGGCACCACTGCTCACCTGCTGCCACTGGTGTGTCTCCAACCACGTGCCGGTATACACTGCAAGCCACCAGGTCTGCAATCTGTAATCGAGGCCAGAGTCAATCATGGCAGAGTCCATCTCACTGCACACGGCAACAACGCCTGTCTGCCCCTGCGCACACATGCAGCCGCACCCTAGCCCCTCCTGCTGGCCAGCGCAGGCTGTCCGCCCTTGCGCACCCAGGCCCCACTGCTCACCTGCCGCCAATGGTGTGTCCCCCAGTGGGCACACCACGTGCCCGTGCAAGCTCCAGGCCCCGGTCCCGCGACCATGGCATGCTCCACATCATGCGGACCCGCACCACGGCCCAGCAGGTCCCACACATGACGCTGAGTTCTGGCATCAATGGAGAAGACCACATCAGTGCACACGTCATCATCGCAGGCTGCACACCCACTCAGCAATTTCGGTGCGCCTAACCCTGTGCAACCCCAGTCAGTGCCACGTGGTGGTAGGCCTGTGACGGCCGCATGGCTTCGGGTGCCACTAACCCTGTGCAACCCCAGTCTGCGCCACGTGGTGGTAGGCCCGTGACGGCCGCATGGCTTTGGGTGCCACTAACCCTGTGCAACCCCAGTCAGTGCCACGTGGTGGTAGGCCAGTGACGGCCGCATTGCTTCGGGTGCCACTAACCCTGTGCGCAACAACTCATGGGCCCTTTATGATTGAGAATCGTGGAACGTCCGTCATCCAGTCACCTCCGGCAGTGGGGAATGTGACGTTGTCGGCCCCTTATATTGGCGGGGTCACATTACCTGTGACGCATGTGCCGGATGGGTGTGGTGTGTGTGCAAACCTGCCCTCAGGGAGTGGCCGTGACATGCTGACAACTAGACCAGTGACCTGCAGACCACTAGCGTGTAAACCTGCGACATGTAGCTATGTGGCCCCCCCCTCGGAGCATAAGCGGAGTGGTCTGGCCTGGCATACGCCGGACCAGCGCAGGGCTTGCAACAATGACTCGGGGGCTCTGGGCGTGGTTCAGTCCAAGTCCGGACAAGGAAGTGACTGATGCGTGTGTCCCTGTTGTAGTGTCTATGGCACCCGGAACGCAATCGACAGTGTAGCACACTGTGACTGGAATCCCACTAGATGAGCATCATTGATGTTAGGGGGGAATCACTGACCCTACATTCATCCACACATTCATACTTGAATGATGAAAGACATGACAAAGCAGTGCGTTTCTGAATGTTTAATGCACATCCAGTGGAGTTTTGCAGCTGGAGCAGTACAGGGCCATGCCAACCCCACTTCACAATATGGGCCCGTGGAGGGCCAGCCAGAGTCCATTGAGGAATGACAAGTACAGCGGAAGAGGAAGAGTACAGTCTGCAGTCTGGTCGCCGTGTCATTGGTCACCAAATAGGATATGGCAGTCCATGTCGCGGTCCAAGGTGAGTGCAGCAGAGTGTATCGGGGTCAGTGGAAGGTCATGGGGCCATGTGCAGCACCAAGCAGCAACAGGCCAGGTGGCGGAAATGAATGCTAGTGCCTCCTTCTGATCTCAATCCCATCCACGTCCTCATCCTCGGATGTGTGCTCTGCCTCACCTGTGGGTGGTGCAGTTCCGGCTGCAGCACTGTGTGCCACTGACACATCAGGGGCCGGAGGTGGATTGTCGGCCCACTGTGTGGCAGTGACACATCAGGTGCCGGAGTGGAAATGTCTGCCGCACTGTGAGGCACTGACACACCAGGGGGAGAAGATGTGGATGGTGTAGGAGGAGCAGCATTCATCTGCGCCACGCCTTGTGGCAGCAATGCCATGATGAGGATCTGCAGGGCATGGTAGATCCCAGCTACTTTTTGCTGATGTGCAGCGGTGGCTGCCATCCTTTCCGCCTCCATCCGCACCATGTCCTCCATGAGCCTCTGCATGTGTGCCAGCTCACGGCTGAGATCGCCGGAGCCACTCTGAGCAGACAGGTGTTCTTGTCTCCGAGTCATGACTCCAGCGATGTCAGCCAGGGCTTGTTGGAGACCATGGAGCGGCCTGTGGGTGTCCGTTAGGGACTGGAGGTGGTCCCTGATGGGACTTAGACACCCATGGATGGCGACAAGTTTGGTAGCCATGAGGTCGAACCCCACCCGCACCTGCTCAGCCATCTCCCTCTGGCCCTCCAACACACGGCGTTGGAAGGCCATGTGTTGTTCGTGGGGGTCCTGGGAGACAGCCGGGGTTGTGGGTGCCTCCTGCTGGGTGGTTTGTGGAGTGGGTGGGGTCTCCTCGATGCAGCTGGGCTGCCCTGATCCTGGAGGTGAGTTGCAGATGATGTCAATGATGTCTTGGAGGGCTTGGATGTCGATGCTGGGGGTGTCCTCCTCATCATCAATGAAGAGTGGCTGGGACTGCTCTGCAGGAGGTGTTGATGGTGCCTCTGCAATGTGAAGGGGAGATGCTGTATTACAATGTGTCCACATGTATGTAGCCGCATGGTACATGTTCACATTCAGACAGCATGGCAATGTACATTGTGACAGTTTGTAGATCAGGGCCATGATCCAGAGTCATTGTGGGTGTGCACTGTGCTCTGCTTGATTGTGCATGTGTGCCATTGTGGCCATCTCCCCCCGTCCCCCCAGGACCTGGTGGTTACTCACCCTGTTGCTGTTGTGTTGTGTCATGTCAAGCAGTGTCCGCTCCCCCAACTCCTGCCACGGTCTCCACGCTGATGACTGTCGACACCAGCTCCTCCATGTCATCCAGCTCCAGCTGTAGCGCTGGATTCCCACCTCCAGTCTGCATTGCTGCCTTCTGGTTGCCTGCGAGTTTCTCCTTGGTTTTGCGCTTGATGTCAATCCATCGCCTCTTGACCTCGTCCATTGACCTCCTGTGCTCTGTGACGGCATTCACCTTGTCCACGATGGACTGCCATATTCCATTTTTGGTGCCCAATGACACGTTGGAGGTGACAAACAGTTCTTGATGGTCTTCCATCACCTCCGTGACCAGGATCCTATTCTCCTGCGGACCGAATCGCCTCTTCCTCTTCTTCTTGTCCTTGCCCTTCCCTGTCCCCGAGGTCCCAGGCTGGTCGTCCAGGGTGCTTGTGGTGTTCCGCTCGTCCTCTGCGCCTGCTCCAGCTGCCTCCATGGTGCTTCGGTGTTGGTTATTTTGTGATTGTGGGTTTTTTCTACTTTTGTAGTGATTTTCCCGCCTGCCGTGTGTGTATTGCAGGCCTGGCGCTGCTTATCGCTGATTTCCTCATCGCGGTTTGGCCCATCGCATGTTTTTTCGTGTTGGGGTTTGTGTTTTTATCGCCGTCGCGGTGGTTGTATCGCGGACATTGGCCGCGTTTTCGGGAAACTATCGCATGGTACCGCCGTGTTGTGAATTCCACGTTAAAGGTTTATAAGAGATGTGCCCTAAAGGTTATAAGCCCGCCTGTAGAAATCTACAAGGTCCAAGCTAGGGGGCAACTATGTATGGGGCCGAACTTTGGGGACATAGCTTAGTTAATGCCCTCACTATAACAGAAAATAATTTTATGAGACAAATCCTGTGTTTGCCTAAAAGTACTCCTTTAACGCCACTAAGGATGGATCTGGGCATCCTTCCCATTGCAGACCTAATTGCTTCTCGCCCACTGCTTTACTGGCGACGGCTGTGGTGTACGCCAGAGCTAGGACATTATAGAGAGGAATTAAAGGCTGTAATGTCCACTCTGGGGGCGGGTAATATCCTGTGGTTCTCCTTTATCAGAGACTCATTCTGTGCGATAGGAAGGGAGGACCTATGGTCGGCACCGGAGGAGTCATGCTCAGCTATCTCAAAAAAATCCTTGGTTTGTGTACTGAAGGGGTATAAATTGTCATGCATTTTACAGACCGCTAATTCTTCTAGTTTAACCTATGGGTTCCTGGATATAAAACAGCAATATAAATTGGAGCAGGTGTTGGATTTTATTCAACCGCCAACAGCAAAAAAACTGTTTTTGCAATTTAGATATGGGACGCTGCCGCTCCATGCACTCACCAACAAATGGGCAGGCGCTACCACCCACCTTTGCCCGGGGTGCCTAGTAGAGGAGGAAACTGTAATTCATGTGTTGTTCTTCTGCTTGGCATATAAGTGGGCAAGGTTAAAGTGGGTTACTCAACTGTGTAGGAACCTAGGTATTAGAAATTATAAGGAATCCTAAAGGGTTTTAAAATCTGATACTAACCCGGTTTTTGTTGTTGCAATCTCTAAGTTTCTCTTTGCAATGTGGTGTAAGCGAAGGTATCTATTGAAAAATCGATGTGAGAATTAGTAATACCCGCTCCCGTCTGTCAACCATTGTGACCCTAGTTTTGGCAAAAAGCCTAGCCTGTAAGCGTAGGTATTTTATCAAACAACTGATACGAGATCTATTAAGACCTGCTTTTAATTGGCTGCTACCGCGACTTAGGTTATATATAAAAACATAGGCTGTGAATTTTCTTTTAATATTTTTAGTTTAATTAATATTTTTTATGATTGGCTTGCAGTGATTATATTGCCCATAGTGATGATTATCATTTTTATTTCCTGTTTCCCAATGAGCGATCATTACTGCTATCTATGCTTGTACTATTTTATAATAAGTGGTTCTTACGACATCGTACTTTTTCTTGATATTAATTTGAAGTGGTTGTGTATATGTATGTACTTTTATGGCCGTAATAGCCGAAATAAAGTTTCATGAATGAATGAATGAATTCCACGTTAACACTGGGTTATTTTCCCGTGATAGACTGCGATGTGTAAAGTTGCGTTAACCTTTTTTGGAGATGTTTAGCGCACGTTCTTGTGAATATACCCCATAGTGTCACACTGCTGTCTTCCAGTATTAGTGACTTTACATAAATTTCCAAAGCTCCATTCTCTCCCATCATCCAGTTTAGCAATAGACCCCTTCACTTGTATCACCTTCTGTGGTTGGGAAAACTTTCTCTCACCCTTCGTCACAAAACCAGGCTTCTTCACCAGCCCCCAATCACCAGATTTCACATCCAAATTATTCACACCCTTTCGATTGTCATAATTAAGCTTGTTATGCCACTTACAATCAGAAACCTTCAACCTAATGTCCTCACAATCGACCCACACTTGATTCTTACCTTGGAGCCACATTGGGGGTTCCTTAGTTGCAGGCTCCCTACCCTTTAGTGCTATAAATGGAGAAAAACCTGTAACCAAATGGGGAGTCACCCTATGGGCCCACACCATCTTCTGCAATTCCTCCTTCCATGACAAACCATTCATCAAAGACAGTTGTATGTTCTCCATAATAACACAATTCACTCTTTATACAAGTCCATTGGCCTGTGCCTGGAACAAAGCCACCCTGTCATGTCTGATCCCAAGTCTTACAAGAAAATCTGCCATTTCTGAGGAAGCCAACTAGACCCCATTATCAGTAACCAACACTCTAGGTACCCTTCTTCAAAAAACACTTCCTTCAGAAACTTCACAACATTGCCAGTGGTGATCTGTCCCATGGATTTACAGATTAACCATTTGCTATGGTAGTCTACCAAGACAACCACAATGTGAGCATTCCTTCCCAGTTTATCTATAGGACCCAAAAAATCAATAGCCAATGTTTCCAATGGTCGAGCTCTTAGTTCCATACAACCCAAAGGAGGCTGCCTAACTAACCTTAACGCTGTTGCTGCAAGCATGGCAATCCCGAACTGCATCCTCCACAGCCCTCTCAATGCTTGCCCACATAAAATATTGTCTCAACCTCCTCTTTGTCAAACTCCTTCCCAAATGCCCTTCATGAACCATCTTTATTAACCTTTCTCTCAACAGACTTGGCAGAACAATGCGATCTCTTCTCAATATCCATTCACCTTGAAAACTAAGCTCAACCTTGTTATTTTATGTTATGTTATTCGGGATTTATAGCGCGCACAGCTACTCATGTGTCCCGGCGCTAAACATCCTGGTCGTGGCTGACAAAAAGGCACTAGGCTCGCTGAGATGAAATATTATTGCTGAAATAACCAGGTTTTTAATGACTTCCTAAAGGTCAGAAGGTCCTGTGTCAGTCTAAGTGCCGGAGGGAGACTATTCCAGAGGTGCGCTGCATGCACCTGGAAGAAACAACCCCCTATTCGTGCCCGATGGCATTTAGGAATACGTGCGAGATGAAGCGCCGAGGATCTCAGAGCACGAGGTGAGTGGTAAAATTGAACTCTATTCCTAAGATATGGGGCCCCCGAACCATGGAGTGCTTTGAAGGCCAAAACCATTGCTTTAAAAGTTATCCTCTTGCAGATCGGGAGCCAGTGCATAGCATTCAGGTGGGAGGACATCCGAGTTCTGGGGCCGAGCATGAGTATCGTCCTAGCCGCTGCGTTCTGTACTACCTGTAGTCGATTAAGCAGGTATTCAGGGATACCCAAGTACAGAACATTGACGTAGTCCAGCCTAGAAATAACTAGTGCCTGGACCACAATTTTTCTGTGTGCTACTGACAGCAGAGGAAGGAACTGCTTGAGCATCTTAAGTACTCCAAAGCAGGCACCCACTACAGATTGAATTTGGGAGTTCATAGATAAGTTATCCTCGAGCCTGACACCTAAGTTTTTTACCGTTTTGACCGAGGAGGTAGGGGGAGACATGTCCTGGGGCCACCAATTTTGCCAGATATTATCTATAGGGAAGCCAAAAAGCATAATCTCCGATTTCTCAGAGTTACATTTCAATTGATGTGATTGGAGCCAGGAAAATACCTCGGCGAGGCAGGTGTTGATCACTTCTCCACTAAAGACTGCCTCCTTGTCGCAGGTAAAAAGTAGTTGTGTATCATCCGCGTACGATACTATCTTGGCTCCATGGGCTTCAGCTAGATAAGCCAGGGGGGTCATATAAAGATTAAAGAGGGTGGGGCTGCGGGACCCCCACCTTTAGAACGGGAATGGATGCTGCAAAGGGCGGAGCCCAGACTGTTTGTTGGCGGTCTTTCAAAAAGGAGGGGAACCACCGAAATACCGTGCCCCCGCAGCCGCACTCTTGAAGTCTCAGAAGGAGCTGATCATGGGGCACGGTATCGAAAGCCGCAGATAAGTCCAATAATATCAACACGGCCTTCCCACCTTTATCTAAAGTCTCCTTGATGGTCTCCGAGACTTCTAGAAGCGCGGTTTCAGTGCTAAAGTTTGACCTGAAACCGGACTGGCTCTGATGGAAGATTTGATTAGTTTCAGCATATGATGTGATAACACTGTTGACATATTTTTCCAGGACTTTAGAGAAGGAAGGAAGCAGAGATATTGGCCTATAATTGGCAGCTGATTCAGGGTCTAACCGAGGTTTTTTTAACAGGGGGAGAATTTTGGCCTTCTTCCATTAAATAAGGTTTTACCTCCTCATCTATCTGACCAAGATCTTTCCAGTCACCTACAATAAGTTTCACCAGTCCTTCATACTCTTTGTCATTTTTAGTAGCCTCCTTCCACTCTTCTTGTCCAATTGCAAACTCACCATCAACACAAACCACCTTATCTCCCACTGTCTGCCTACAAGAAGTATCTATCACTGGCATTCTTGACAAGCAGTCTGCAATCACATTCTTTTTTCCCCGCACATATTCTACAACAAAATTGTAGTCCATTACAGACAACAACCACCTCGAAATGCGAGGTGTCACACTCCCTTCCAAACCTAGACCACATTTATAAATATGAGCAAGAGGTTTATGATCAGTTTTCAACACAAACGGCAAACCCCACAAATAATACCTAAAATGGGTCATTCCCCAACAACAAGCTAGAGCCTCTTTCTCTATGGCAGAATAAGATCATTCTGCGTCTTGCAGCCGTCATGACGCAAATGCAGTAATTTTTTCACCCTCCTCAGTCACATGCATCAAAACCGCCCTAAGCCCAATATTACTAGCATCATTGATCACAATCGTTTTCCTGTTGGATTCAAAATGACCCAATGACGGAGCATGAGCAAGAGATTGTTTCACACTTATAAAGGCATCCTCGCATGCAGGACCCCATTCAAACACACTTCCTTTCTTTAGGAGCTCCAACACAGGCGCAAACATTGGCACAAATTTCGAACAATACTCAGCAAGCCCTAGAAAAGATTTCAATTGTTCTTTGTTGATGGGATGGGGAGTGTCCTCTATCGCCTTTTGAATGCTTTTCTATTTGATGTCCCCAAATGGTTAACTTCCCACAACCTCAACTGGCACTTTTCCTTCTTAATAGTTAACCCACGGCTTGCTATTGTTGTAAAAACTTCCTCCATCAGCACATCATGATCTCTAAACGGCTTTCCCACCACCATAATGTCATCCTGGAAGCATAGCACCCATTGCATTCCTTCAAAAATATTTTGCATTATCATTTGGAAAACAGCAGATGTTGACGCCAGTCTAAACAGCATTCTGCAATATCGAAATGCTCCCAGCGGCGTAACAAAGGAAGTTATTGGCCACAATTCAGGATGCAGGTTTATTTGATGATATGCTGACAACATGTCTAAAACACTAAACACAATACCACTACCCATCATGATCAACATTTCACCAATGTTTGGTAACGGTTGCCTGTCCACCCATATATTTTTATTAAGATCGCTCAAGTCAATGCACAGACGGATCTTATTTCCATCCTTAGGAGTGACTACAATGGGGGATAACCATTCTGATGATTTAATTGGCTCAATGATGTTTGCCCTCAATAGCTTGTTTAACTCTTGTTGGAGTGGCTCTCTCATCCTATATGGTATGGTTCTCACCTTGTGCACAACAGGTTTGGCATTTTACTTGAGAATGATTCGATGAGAAAACTTCTTTGACACACCCAATTCCTCCGAGAAAACCTGAGGCGATTTCTCCATGATCCTTCTCCCCCACTCATTACCTACATTGCTCTCCTTCACTGTTACACTCTCTGCTGCCCATTCCACAACCATGACCGGTTCTTTGGCATTGGGGTCAAGCACATTGTTTAAGTCTCTCTGGTGGCCCCAGCCCAAAAGATCTGAACCTTCATTGGTCAAGTAGATTCTCCCATGTACCCCATTCTGTTTAAAGAGTGTATCCATCCATTGCATTCTCATGATGTTAATCTTTGTGCCACCATACCCAACAGCCCTCACATCAGATTGTTGCAAATCCTTAATCTGCACACCCAATTCCTTTTGATATGTCTCTTTAGATATCAGGGTAAACAAACTACCAGAATCAGCTAATAACTTGACCTTTGCCATTCCCAAGGTGATTTCACAATGTGGTTTTTCCAATTTCCCCATACTTTCTTCTCTTATTTTTACTTCACATATACACTTCCTCCCTTGAAAAGCAATGCCCTCTCCTTCATTTCTGATCGAAATTCCTATGCCTTCCCTTCCTACATTTACTTCGTCCACACAATTGCTCACTTGAAGAGTTGTGCTTTCTATTTCATTTACAGTTAAAATGATTTCCTCACACTCCACGTCCTGATCTTTGACTTCTTTGACACTCGTGCTCTGTATTTTCCCTTTTGGCCTGCAGACTTTTGCCAAATGTACTCTCTTACCACACGACCTACACGTCACAATCAAAACTAGAGCTTATGTGTCCAGGAGATTCACACGAGTAGCAAGTTACAGCTTGCCGTTCTTCGAATCTTGGTGCTACAGACTCACCACTCTTCACAGATTTCTTATAACTTTCCTTCCTGACTTCTTTTACTTCAACCGGCAGTTCCTTTTCCATAATCCTTTCACTACCTTTCCCCTTGTCAATCTCCTTCATCCACACGGCTGTTTGCTCCATATTCTTTGCAATTTGTATGGCTTCTTTCAAACTAGGATCTTTTTTATTGTTAGTGCACCTCACTATTTGGTCCCTTATCAAAGAATCAGTTAGATTTTGAAAATCACATGTCACTGCTAAACCATGTAAGGAGGCAACATAAGTCATGATATCCTCATCTTGCCCCTGTATTCTGCAGAAAAACGTATCTCTCTCAAAGACTACATTCACCTTAGGGGTAAAGTGTTTTTCCAACATTTGCAGAGAAATGTTGACCATTTCCCATGCCCAATGATATTTCTTGCCAAATCGTCATAAATCCTTCTACCATCTACACCTAGATGATGCAAAAGAATAGCTTGTTTGCGTATGGGACCATATTTGTCCCTCCCAATTGCCAACAAATAGGTGAAAAACATATTTTTCCATCACTTCCATGGAATAGAAGGTTCACAGGAACTGGCAGGAAGCTCGGAGGTGCTGTCATACTTTGTTCAGACATACCTGCAAAGTATGTTAAATTAACAAGCCAAAACAAATAACCAACACAACAATCCAATATAACAGTCTGAAACAACCAGCTAAAATAATTAACCAAAACAATTATTTAAAATAATTAATTAACATAATTATTTAAAATATTTAACCAAAATAACAAATGCTCAATTTTAATTGTTGCAGGTTTTCAGCTTGTCTTTTCTTTTTTTTTCTTTTTTCCTTAGAGCATGTCTTCTAGTTAGGAAAGGAGTCTGTCTTCCGTTTCTATGCATACACCATGATGAGTCCTTCTTCAATCTCTTACATGCACCAGACGAGTAACTCACAGGAACAGCAGGACAACAGGTAAGTAATGTTCCAGTAACAATTGCTATATACCCTCAGGTTAATTGGGCACAGGCTTTTACGGCTTGTTCAGGCTTATCTGAAACTTTGTTTGGGCTTTTTAAACATATGCGGGCTTTTTAAACATATGTGTGAGCACCAGCACGCGGAACGAACTGGGCAGTCAATTACCAGCCACACACAAAACAGGGTGAGACACACGCTGGCCACGTGCTTCTTTAATGACTGGCGCGTGACTCCTTCTTGCCGAGACACAGCATGGGTACAACAATAGCCAGCAACTGTTGCCAGGTGACACAGCCACATGTAGATGGTGCACAGCACCTCTAGACGACCCGAGACATCGCAGTGGCACAACAATGGCTGACGGCAGTTGCTAAGTGATGCGGAGGTTAAAAAAAACTGTTTCTTTTTCCTCTTCCAATTTTACTGCCCGATTTTCCCCGCACAAGAAAACACTTGTATTAAAATGGAGAAAAATCACACAAGCCCAACGCTTGATAGCCCAAAACAGTACAACTCACAGTTTGATGATCAGGGTGACAAAGAAGTCCCTTAATAGCGCTATTTCAGCATTTAGCGGTGTTCCAGAGGTGGAGGCTATGTATCCTTACTGCCCTCTGCGTAATCCAAGTGGGTCTCCTTGAAGTTTATTCATTGTCCACGTCCAACAACAGAAGCCTCCAGCAGATTACATAGAATGACCCATTCCTAGAACTCCCCACAGAGACCATTCTCAGCATCATAGCCTACCTCATTTGAATTCTAAATTCCACAGAAAACCCATAATCCTATGTGATAACAATAGCAGTTTACATTATTCTAGTGAGGTATCATTATAGCAGTATATAGATGGATAGTCTGCTGGCTCAATCACCCTAGATGTACAGCTAATTCTTCATCGAGATTAGGACCTGAGGGGTGTAGAGTGTTATATTTGATGATCACTCTTGATTTAAGAAGTCTTAGTTCTTGTACTCTGTTACCTCCTCTTTCTCCGATTGGGATTCTGTCAAGAGCATAAAAGGATAACAAACTAGTGTTTTGATTGTGCTGCTTTTTGAAAATGCCTAGCTATGGGATACTGATTGTCATCTTTGTTTATTGTTCTCAAATGTTCCAACACTCTCTTTTTGGCCTTATGTATGGCACTGCCAATATAATATTTGTCACACGGACATCTCAGCGCATAAATTACATGGTCTGAATTACATGTAAGGTGTTTGGTTAATTTGAATGATTGTAGATTTTTTGACACCTTAACACTTTTGCAATTGTGACTGTTATTACATGCTTTGCATGTGCCAAAAGTGTAAAATCCTTGTATAGTGGTCCTCTCTTGGATAGCGGTTGTTAGGGTTCGACATACTGTGTCTTTTAGCGTTTTGGCCTTCCTGAAAGTAAATTGTGGGTTGCTTTCTATGTGTTGTACTAAGTCTGAGTCTGTTTTTAAAACTTCCTAGAATTTTTTAATGCCTCTTTACATTTCCCTTGTCTGATTGTGGAAGGTTGTGATAAATCTGCTCTTATTATTATCCTCCCTGCTTTTCGCCTTTTGACTTAAGAGTTCTGATCATCTCTGTTTCTCTGCTTGGGCACAAGCTTGTTTAATGATCTTGTGTGAATAACCTCTGGCTAAAAATATTTCTGTCATTGTAAGTTTCTCTTTCTGAAATCCCTCCTCTGAGCTGCAGTTTCTTTTGGCTCTGAGCAGCTCACCCAAAGGAACACTTTGTATTAGAATTTTTGGTGACAGCTTTGTGCATGCAGTAAGCTATTGCCTGCTGTTTCTTTGCAGAATAGATGACTTTCCAATCTATTTCTATTCACTTCAAGTCTCAAATCTAGAAAATCAATTGTGGTTTTATGGAGCTGACTACTGAATGAGAGATTTAAAGTGTTGTCATTGAGTATATTGACAAATCTCCTTGCCTCATCAGTGATACCTTTCCAAATGCAAAAGATATTGTCGATGTACCGTACCGACATGACGACATATTTCTCAAAATAATCAATGCTGCTGACGACCTGCTCCTCCCACCAGCCCAGGTATAACCCTGCAAAACTGGGGGCGAAGCAGGTCCCCATAGCAGTCCCTGTGATTTGTTTATAGATCTACTTGTCAAAGTGAAAAAGTTGTGTGTTAGGCATTTGTACATCATGTCGAGTAACATCTCAATGTGGAACAGATAAGAGAGAGATCTTGTTCTCAAAAAGTGACAACTTGCTCTCAGTTTTAACTCATGGGGAATACATGTATGAAGGCACATAAGTGTGTAACTGTTGTCCCAAACAATTTCATTTATCAACTTTAGGAAGTCTCCTGTTTCCTTTACATAAGATGGGAGTTCTTGTACAAATGGCTGTAGAAAAAAATCAACATATCTAGAGGTGTTTTCAAATGTACTTCCTCTGGCGGATATGATTGGTCTGCACGGTGGGTTAACACTATTTTTGTGTAACTTGGGCAGGAGGTACAAGGCCGGGAAATTGGGATATTTTCAAGTTAAAAATTCATATTCTTCCAATTCTAAGAGTTTTCTATCTCTCCATTCAACTAACTGATCTTGATAGCTCTTATTTGCAATTTCATATTTAGATCTTGTGGTTAATTCATAACTCTCTTTGTCATTTAACTGGTTGTAACCTTCCTTTAGGTACACGTCCCTGGGAAGTATTACCACATTCCTGCCTTTGTCAGAATTTTTAATTACAATGCTCTCATCACCTTTCAATTAATTAATGGCTCTATATTGAGCAGGGGTAAGGTTGTTTCTAGTAAAAGCTTTCTTTTGGCAATTTTCCTAAATTCCTCAATGACACCTCTCTCAAACTTATCAATGGCATAATTCGCCAGTTGTGGCAGAAACACTGATTTGAGTTTGAAACCACTACCATAACTCAAATCGAGTTCAATATTGTCATTAATCAAATTTAAAAAGGGGTCCTGAATAAATTCTGGATTCCCCTCTAATTCATTCATCGTATACAAAATATCAATGTCACTGATTTTTGAATTTGCTGGTCTATTTGATGTGCCATAGATGTTTACTGGACCTTTCATGGCAAACCATTTCTTTACTTTAAGTTTGTGTGTGAAATGGGACAGAATGATAAACCCAAGGACAAGACTTCAATTTGCGTATTGCTAAGAATTCTATCAGAATGATTTACCACTGTCTTTAAATCCATCCTTTTGCTGATTTGTTTGTACTCCCAATGGGCTTTCTGCATTGTCTTGTGATTTTGCTTTTCCTTTGTTGCCTCTTATTCCTACTTGTCCATGACCTCTGAATCCCTGTACACTTTTGTTGATTTGGGCTGAAAATCTTCCCTGTGCCATCAGGTTGAATTCCTTTAAATTTTTTATTTTACTGCGGTGCTGTCTGATTGAATTGAGATGTCGCTCTCACTATTGTCCCTTTCGCCGACATCTGACTGTCGATTTGTTGCTGTCTGTCTTGCAGAATCATCTCTTCTGGTGTTGCTGCCATTGCGTTGTTCCACATTTGTCCTATTTAGCATTGCATTCCGGAAGCAGTCAAATTTTCTTGCAAAGGTTAAAATCTGCCCTTTTTCATAGTCAACTTGATCTCTTTGAAATCTCCTTTGTTTTTTTAGCTTTTATGTCTTCTTCAATTTTTTCTAATTTCATCTCAACCTTTGCCATGGCATTGTCAAATTCCTCCTGGCCACATTTATCTTTTAATTTCTTCATTTGTTCATCAATTTCACCAGTTAATCTATCGCAGTCTTTCCTGGCATATTTGACCAGTAAACCCAGCATAATAGTGGAGCAATTGTGATTATTTGATGCCCATTCTTACTGAAGGTTGGTGTGATAAAAATTCTCAGTCCTCTTGGGACTCTACCAACATCAATATATTTTTGCAATGTGGTTGCTTCCCACCACTTTCACTGTTTCTGTTTCAACAGTTTCCATAAGGAATCCCAGAGTTGCTGCATTGCTACTAGTCGAAGTTCCTACTTTATCATCCTTATTGCCAGTGCTATATTCAAACATTTTTTCTGCAGCCTCGCTTCATTTTAAATTCCTTGTCGTTGCCATGTTATTAAATTATCCCATGTATCATGGATAATGTAAACGCAAAGTTACTGCATGACGCTTGTAGTTCCGAAAATGGACTGTGGTACCAGACCTTATCGGATCTGTATGCCCCTTATTAACACTGCTTGGACATCTAAAGTCATTTATTTCAAAACAGACAAACAAGCTTACCCGGTTAACTTTTACTTCATGGTTTTGGATGTCGACGTTCCTCTGACGTTCCTCCGACGTCTTTACCATTAACCTGGAAGAGTCTTGTGCGCAAAATGTCCATGATTGTGTTTACTCAAAGTCTAAGCATTAAGCAAATAAAAGACTCACAAAGAGTCTGCTCTCAAAAAAGGCCCAGAAAAGACTCCAAAATATAATGTTTTCAGAAAATAGGAGCACACAGATCAATAGCATGATGATATATAAATGGGCTATACTAATATGATACATATGCACAGAAACAAATCAAATTATTAGTTTGCAATCACTGAAGACATTGCCCTCTTCCAAATGAGTGTGATTGGTTAAACAAATTAACAGTCTGACTACAGAGATTAAATTAACATAAAACAAAACATTGCATATTGTGGTCCTTGTGCACATTCATAACAATAGTTATAACTGTGTAAGTCATTACTTTTCATTCTACTGGCTAGGAAGCTAGAAAATTGTTCAAGTTCAATACTCAGAGACAGTGATTTGCTTCTGAATTAAAATGGTTTTCTGAAAATGAACTAACACATGAATGTCCTTAGCTCGCGTGCAGCAAAATAAACATCCACTTCTTCCTGAACTGTTGCAAACATTCTCCTAACATAATCTAAATGTGGCTCAGTCATATTAGCCAAAGCAAATTATTGTAAAAAGTAATTTATTTGTAAAACTACACTTCAGCACTTACAAGGCTTTAGGATCTTTGTTTTTCGCCTTGGTTGTCTTATTTTCTTTTTAATGTGCATCTTCACTTCTCCTGAATACTGTTTATCAATGTCTCTGCTCTGTACCACTCAAAGGGGCCTCAAAGCCGAAGATAAAAAGCAGCAGGGGGAGCTATTTTCATTGCAATTGTGAAGCTAATAAAACCCACAGGATTTGAATCATGCTTGCTGACATGTGCACACCCTTTGCTCACTTTTACTTTACACATCAAGGCTGGAGAAGGAGGCTTGGCTCAAGGAGAAGCACACCTCAGTAGGTGACATATTCATCAGCAGCAAGCCCTGATCAAAAGCAAGGCAGCATCCACAAAAAATGTATATATACAAAATATGCTGTGGGCTGATCTAAAATTAGAAGGCCAACCCATCGGGCCAGCAACTGATGGGTGGCACCTAAACAAGCTAATGACTGAAAGGCGCGGACCCAAAGTATGTCTAGTATAATCATGTTAATCAGCTAATCATGAATTATACGCAGGGCCATTCTCTTGTCTGACTGGTAGGCTGAAATCTATGGGACAGCTTTCAGGTCAGGCTGGATTGCCATGACCCAACCATATCATGGCGTCATTCTACTTACACCCTACTACAGTGTGGTATGGGTTTAAACATTTTGGCAGGGGCTGATTTTAGTTTCCAGAGTGGCCCTGATTACATGTCAAATTTAAAAATTGGAGGATCATTCCTTAATCTTTCTGTTAAAGTGCTTACTCAATATGTGTTTTTAAAAAAATCTAGGTGTAATTCCTTTTTTTTTTACTTCTGGGGGTCTCTTCTGACTGCCCTTCCCCCACAGTTGCGGCATGTTTTGGTGACAGAGGAGGTAAACGTTTTGTCACAAGGTCCCCATTTAGAGACTTTTTTCAGTTTAAACAATTTTACATCTGGAGCAAAAAAAAAACACACCTAAACATTGCAAGAAATTGTGTTATTGGTTGTGAAGGATCCTTCAGCAGTAACACGTCTGCAAATGTCTTCTCAGTGGAAATCAAGTACCCCTTTCTCACTTTTGACCCACACTAAGTTCGAAGAAGAGCAGCCCATGACCTATTCAAGGGGTGGGGGTGTGGGCTGGTAACCCCAGCACACTGGTATCCAACAGCACTTAATAAATTATTGTATAGTCTGTGCTTATATTTTAAAAAGGAAAAGTACTTTTATTGCACACATTATAAAATTCTATGCATTCATTTGCAAATTTGTTCCTCAGGTAAATGGCAATAGCTTTGGTGACAGCCACATATCACGTTTCATCACTAGTGTGTCCTGACCCATATAACCACTTAATACCCTACTTATACTAGATGCTAGATTACACTATAATGTGTGTCATTATCAATAAGGCACACTTACTGGCTTTTTCAGGGCAGGGTATCACCACCTCAGCAAAACCAGCTACATGTTATAATTAACAAATGTAACACCATTGAAATGAATGGAGGGGGAATGTCACAAATATTAAATCCTAAGTATCATGTGACATGAATATCGCATCAAAAATATTGAGCCTACACATATTTGTCACCTGTAAATGTCTTATTCTCTGGCTGTAATCTCCCTATACTTGACCGTTGGAATCTTTTCCTACTATTGGACGGCAAGAGGTCCTTCAGTGAACCACTCTATAACATCCTTCCGGTTTCTTTTGTATTTTTTCTTTTCTTTCCATTTTACATTTATTGCTGCAGTACTTTGTACATTCTATATTGTTTTTGTTTTACATTCTGTTTGTTTCTTTCTCATGAGAGAATCTATAGATGGTCATCGGACCCTGCACATGTTGTCTGTACATTAGGTCTCTTGCTGCAATACTGTATGGCAATTGTTTTCTCTTTGTTTTGACCTGCTTTGTTTATGAAAACCTAATAAAAAACCTTTTGAACAAAACAAAATATTGTGACTACAAAAGTAGTGTTTAGCAGAACATCGAAGGCAAGAATATTGTTGTTTTTGTATATAATATTGTTTTAAATAATATTGTTGTGTTTAATATTGTTTACTTTAAAGTAGTGGTAATAACTATTGTTTTTAATTAATGTAGCATATGTTATTGTAGGCTTTAGCAATATTGATTTAATTGTTATAAATATTTTATATAAAAGATTGTAATTTTTAAATGTTTAGGGGCCGATTCCGATCTGGGTAGGAAAGCACTCCGACCGATCCGGATCCGGATTGTTTTCCGATCGAGCCGGACTCCTGCAGTCCGACCGAGCGAGTACGATGCAGCCGCATGCTGCCGGACTCGGTTCGGTCGGACTCCCATTGAAGTCAATGGGAGCCGGTCGTACGACGCGTACATGGGCTCCCATTGACTGAATGGGTACGTTGCGCAAAAGGGTGCCCCCTGTAGTGGGTACGCGTTGGTGCCATCCGCACCATACATGCATGTATAGGGGGGACCCTTGGGTCCCCCCTGTGTCCGACTCGTAAGGCTACGGGTGAAGGTGGGTCCGGCACGGACCCCCGAAGTCCGCTTCCCGGAGCTTTTTCGTCCCGGAGACTCCGACTCGATCCGGCTGTCCGAATCGTGCATCGTACTGGCTCGGTCGGGAATCGACTCCATTGCGCGGTACGGTTCGACTGCGACCGAGTCGTACGGAGCGGTTCGGACCTGGAAACGAGTTGGTTGGCGATTTCGCGTTCATTCGCATCGTACTTGGGCGTCCGGACCTCTGTACGACTCGGTCGGAAACAAAGCCTCCGACTCGGATCCGGTAAAGCCGAATCCGATTCGGAGGCCTTCCGACCCAGATCGGAATCGGCCCCTTAATTTATTTTTTAATTTTAATGACTAATTTAAAATGTAGGTGTGGGTATTGATTCTTGAGGGGCCAATGTGTGGAAATTATTTTTAGTGTTGACTAATTTGTCAATGTAAATTAAGAATTTGATTGGTTTTTACTTATGTAATTTATTAAATTATTAATTGTTATTATATTTAAGTAAATTTAATTAGTGACTTTTATATTGTATATTTATTAACACAGATTAATTAGAAATTTAGATTATAGTGGGGACCTGTTAGCTTTGTAGGGAATAAGGTGGAAAGTTAATAAGATTGTAATTTGTTTTATTTAATATCAATTCATTTGCTAATATAATGTAAATATTTAATCAGTTATTAATTATGTACATGTGGTAGTTGGTTAATTGTTATTTTAAATATTAGATTTATGTAGCAGGTTGTTGGCTTTGTAAGAGATTAGAATAGTAAGTAATTGAATTTTTTTTTTATTACTTAAATTTAATCTTTATTATATACTCAAAAGATAACTAACTATCCTAATTTTGTAATTGAATATTTCTTATGTAACCTTTTGTTATTTCAGTTAATTAATAAGTCATTGATAAATGCATTTTATAAATGTTTTTCTAAAATATATCTCATAATTATTACTGCTTCCAATTTATTATTTATGTGGATACCAATAAAGTCTTATTCATGTTTTAAGTATATGGCATGTATCTATTTTAATTATTTTGGGTTATTAGGGAGGGAATCGATTTGTATTTAAATACAACATAGCAAAATGCTAATCAATATTGATGAGTTTTGTCTTTGCAATAACATTTTCATGTTTCAGAATGCACTCTACCAGCAACAACGGGGCGTAGCTGTGGGGGCCAGTTTCTCCCCCAGTTATGCCTGTTTGCACATGGGATGGGGGAGGAGCTGGTCCTTCATAAAGAATATGGGGCATATGTTACAAACAACATCAAACTTTGGTTAAGGTTTATAGATGACCTTTTTATAATCTGGCAGGGAACAAGGTCAGAAGCAGAAAAGTTTATAGGAGGTCTTAACATTAACAGCCTCAATCTTAATTTTACGGCTACTTTGAGCTCCGATACTGTCAATTTCCTTGATGTACAGGTATACATCAGAGAGGGCAAGCTGGAAACAAAACTGCACCGCAAACCAACCGCAGGCAACTCAGTGTTGCATGCTTGGAGCTTCCACTCCCAACATCTAATTCAGAGTATCCCATATGGGGAGATGCTCCAGCTCAAACGTATATTGCAGTTGTGAGGATGATTTGAAGGCAGCACAATTAGCCAGAAAAAACAGGTTTTTAGCGAGAGGATACTCCATAAAAAATATCAACGCTGCCATTACAAAAAGCAATGTAATCAAGAGAGAAGCCCTTCTGAGTAAACCTCCAGAATCAGAGGGAACTACTTGTATAGTCAGCAAACCTCAGGAGGAAGGAGCTGAAACCTTTAGAATCATTCTGGGGCATAACAAACAGGAAAGGGCCATCAAAAACATAATTAGAAAAAACTGGCCTTTGGTCCTGAGTGACCTAGTCATTGGCCATCTGTTACCAAACAGAGTGGCCATAACGTATAGTAAGGCACCCTCTATGAAAGACACTCTGGTCCAGAATGATCCTGGCAGTCAGACAAAGGGCACATGGCTATCCCAGAGAAAAGGATTTTACAAATGAAGGCTATGTAAGGCATGCCAATTTGGTATCAATAAAACTTCCTACAAGACACCATTTGGGGACCAAGAACGACCCATTAACAAAGCCCTGACCTGTAAATCAGACTACGTCGTTTATGTGCTGGAGTGCCCTTGTGGCCTACGATATGTAGGAAGTACTACACTGCAGGGGCACAAGGGGATACTTCAGCACATTAGGGCTATCAAAAATCAAGACCAATCCTACCCTGTGGCTAGGCATTTTGGTGAAGCCCACAATGCTGACCCAAAAGATTTGAAATATTTTCTAATCGATGCCGTTCCACCAAATAAAAGAGGAGGGAACAGGGAGAAAGCCCTTAGGAGATTAGAAACACGCTACATTCTTGATCTTGATTCAAAGCAACCGGGGGGACTTAATGCCACGGAAGAATTGTACACATGCCTCTAGATGGGATTTAGGGGTAGACTTTGTACATACGAATGGCATGAAAACAACAGCAGTCCCCCAGCATCAGACCACAAGGGTCAAACTGAAACCGCATAAGGCCCCCGTTTATTACTTACACAGTTTTTATACAGACTTTTAGCTTTTTACACTGCGGTGAAACTTGCACATAGCACTTTTTAGTAATTTAGTATGCACTGGCACTTGTGGTTTTATTGTGGTAAGGTTTACAATACCGATGTTTACATTTGATGAATTGTATATGCACCAGCACTTTAGATCTGCCTGTACTGTACCAATAGATTTAGCACCTCCATTAAGGCCAATATCCAGTCATAGAATGTATGTATTAGACAGAGAGAATCCAGGTGACTTGAGGCAAAAGGTGTAACACCACCCTGGGGGTTGGGATAGGTACAGGCAGAAAAGCAATGGAATTTTGACTATTGTAAAGTTTCAATTGCTGCTAAATTTTATACAATTTCTTTGGTTTTATGGTTTTATGATCTTACATTGGGAAAATCCCAAGAGGAATTTTAGGTATTTATACCTGGATGCTATTTTTAACCAAAAACCTATTTATGTAAACGGAGAGTATCTTTTCTATGTTTAAGGTCACCTTACGAAATGTTGCACATGTCATTTTAAGGAAACTTAAAAAAAATGGTTTAAAAGGCAAACCTCTAACAGTGATGCGCGTCATGTGATCAAGGCCCTCCGGGGTCGAAACGCGTCATGGCCGCTGTTTGAGAGAGCGAAATAAAAACATCTTACCGGCACCTAATTGTGGTCTGTGCTCCAGTTCTTGAAGCAACAATCAAGGGAAGAGTGGAATAGTTTTGATATATACATATATATATATATATCTGCACCACTCCGCTCGATTCTCGATGCCTGTCGACGAACAGGAGCACGGACCACACAATTTTTTGCTGGAACTTAATTCTTTATTGACTCAGCTCAAACAGCACTGGCAGCCATTACGCGTTTCGACCCCACAAGGGTCTTGATCACATGACACGCTAGCTGGGAGGAGGTTACCTTTATATAAAAAAAATTTCTACTTTTTTTTAACATTTTTCTTAAAGTGAGAGGTGCCCTGCTGTAGGTGATGGCCGGTCTTTTAGGGAATAGATGCCCTATCGCTGGGTCTCCTAGAATCAGGGGCCAGTGTTTATTGATGATATTTTGAACTTGTTTATGTTGTTTGTTATACCCCAAAATGAACCTGAACTCATTAGTCTCATTAGTGGTCGCTTGGACTTCCCCATGTTTATATTAAGGAGTGTTTCTCTAGGGACTGTATTGCTGCGTTTGATTGCTTTATCTATGCAGTGCGATGTATAGCCTCTGTCTAAGAATCTACTTTTGCAGTTGGATTGTGCTAATGTGAGGTCTTCCTCACAACTGCAGATTCTTTTAAGGCGGAGCATTTCTCCATAAGGAATGCTTTGAATCAGATGACGGGGGTGTGCACTCCCTGCATGCAATATTGCATTGCCCGCCGTTACCTTTCTATGGAGTTTGGTTTCCAATCTCCCATCTTTAATGAAGACCTCAACATCTAAAAAGTTTACACTTTCCTTGCTGATAGTTGCTGTAAACTGTAAGTTCAGTTGATTAATATTAAGGCTATCAATACATTTTTCAGCATCCTCTGCCATATTAAAAAGAGGTCATCAATAAACCTCCACCAGGTTTTGATGTTGTTTCTCATAACTGATGTGTGCTCCTTGAGGAGGACCAGCTCCTCCCACCATCCCATGTGGAGACAGGCATAACTGGGGGAGAAGCTGGCCCCCATTGCTACCCCCCGTAACTGTTGATACAGATTGTTCTGAAATAGAAATATGTTGTTACAAAGGCAGAATTCTACCATCTCAGTCAACATTACATTATGTTGTACAGAATCAGTGCCCCTTCATTCTAAGAAATATTTCATAGCTCTCAATCCGTCACGATGGTTAATTGATGTATATAGTGAAGTTACATCTAGTGTGACCAGAAAGAAATCATTCTGCCAAGGAAAGTTCAACATTTTGTAAAGAAAGTCCCCTGTATCCTTGATGTACGATGTGAGTCTTTGTACATGCTCCTGTAGAAAAAAATCCACATATTTGGATGTGTTTTCAAGAAGACTACTTCTGGCTGAAATAATGGGTCTTCCGGGGGTTGTAGCAGATTTTTGTGAATCTTGGGTATGAAATATAGGATAGGCGTGACAGGATTTTCATTTTTCAAATATTTGAATTCCTCAAATGTTATCAGACCTGCTTGTTTCCACTCTAGCAATTTGCCTTTGAAGTCATCATTTACCATTTTAAGTGTAACTTGATCGCATCGTCTATAACATTCTGTGTCTTTTAATTGTCTCATTGCTTCACTGATGTAATCTTTTTCTTCCACAGTACCAGATTTCCCCTTTGTCTGCATTTCTTATTATGATTTCTTCATCCGCTTTCAATTTGGAAATCAGAACATGATATTGAAGTTCCCGCCTGTTGATTTTCTGGCGAGTGCTGCTTTTTATTTTGAAGTTGAGTTGTTTGAGACTGTTGGTAATCTGTTCGTGAAACATATCAATGTTATCTTTTGGCATGATTGGATTAAACGTTGAGCGTGGTTTAAAGGGAGTTGTATCCCTTAATTTGTCAATCTTGGGGCTGCATTGAGATTCTACATTTGAATCACTTTGTGTGACTCCATTTTCATTTGCTAGATCACACATATCTTGTAACAATGGCATATCCGAGGAGTTAATAGTAGTTGGGATGACATGTCTGCTTCTACTTGATGTGCAGTTGTGGTATTCTCTAAGCGTGTGTTGCTTTGTTGCAGAAAATATTTTTTGAGTTTAAGTTTTCTGATAGCTTTATATACATCCATGCGAGTTGCAGCATAATTGAAGGAGCTGACTGGACATAAGGACAGACCTAATGAGAGTAGTTGCTCTTCTGCTTTGTTGAGCACCATGTCAGTGAGATTGATTATGGTAGGGTTGGTGATTTGATCATTAGGAATTACCGTCTCCAATTTCGTTTCGCTTGGCGAGTTTGTAGCTTTTTGTTGCCCTGTTCTTCTTCGTTTTGCCCTTCTCCTTTCCCGGCGTTTTGCTGTATTGCTTTTGTTATTTGGGTTCGCTGACCTCTGGGGCGCAGGGTTTGCCTGCGCTCGAGGACTAAAAAATCGACCTCTTCTGCCAGACTTATTTTAGCCGGTATTTGCGATTGTTGTTGTTTTCTAGATTCCATTTCTGTTTCGCTTTCGAGGGCTGAACTTAATTCGGAGTTCGAAGATGTACCCGCTGTAACTTTGGTCTCTGTGTTATATTTAGTGGCTAATGCTCCTCCGTATTTAGAGACTTTAAGGGAATCGAATTTCTTGGCAAATGTAAATATTCTGCCTGACTCATAATCAGTTCTATCCCTGTGGAATTTAAATGCTTTGCGTTCACGGATTTTGTCCTCCTCCTTTTTTAATCTTTTAGTCATTTCTTCTCTCAGTTTAGTTATTTCGTCAGTTTGTCCCATAGCTTCTAGTTCTTTATTCAATGCGTCTATTTGTTCTGATATCCCCACTCGATATATATATATAGGTTTTTTTGTGTTTTTTTTTTAATTTATTAAGCCAGCAAAAAACAAATAGATACAACACAGGACAGAATAGCAATCGACAACCCTTTGGACAGATACACTGGATAATAGACATAGTTAGGACTCAGGGGCCGATTCCGATGTCGGACGGACCAGAGTCCGTCCAACTTCGGTCAGGAACTGAAACCGAACGTCCTCTTGTTGTTGGTTCCAGACCTGCAAGTAGGATGCGACCGATCCATGTTTGGTCACATGCCTATACCTTTCAAAGGAAGCATGCAATCTGAATGGAATGCATACTTTCATTGAAAGAGCAGAGGTGCAGTTGATCCCTGCACCCCGTGGCAGGCACCCCAAGGTGCCTGCCACGGGGTACAGGGATCAATAGAGGGGAACCATAGGTGCCTTCTAGGCCACCATTCGGCGGCCTCGCACCCTTGGGGGCCCTGCTGGAGGCCCCCAAAGACAGTTTCCCAATGCCTTTCTGTGTCAGAAAGGCCGGCACAGAAAGGCAGTGGGAAACTGCCATCGTACTCCCTCGGCCGGAAAGAGCCGGCCGAGGGAGTACTGAAGGGTTTCCAGATGGTGGATGGGCTCACCGAGCCCATCAGAAGTCATCAGGAAAACCAAGTCAGATTCATTTCCGACTGAGCCTATCAGAATGGCTTGGTCAGAAAGGAATGCGAACGGGCACATCCGATGCGGTTAGGATGGCTCCTAACGGCATCGGAATCGGCCCCATAGTTGAGTAAAGACCGAAACAGGAAACATAAGATGAAGAATGGACTCGGGAAAACAAAACAAAAAGTTTTGTTGGTAGAGACATCATGATGATAATGGTGATCTAACAGGACTATTCCCATCGCATGCTGGACCAGATTTTTTTTAACCTTAGACAGGAATGGGGGCCAGTTCGGACTCAAACATCTATCTATGCAAAACCCAGAATTCAGTAACATTTGGGGTAGTAGGATTTATCCAGGCCCTGGCAATGCAGAAACGGGCGCATACAATAATGATGGAGGCCAATGACCTCTCATTACGAGTAGCCTCATGTTTAAACCCAAGAAGGATTTCCTTGTCTGTCAACTGAAACTCCAGACCCAAGCGCCCAGTTAACAGAGAGTATATGTCTTCCCAGAATACTTTCAGCATAGGGCAGTCAGCAAACATATGCTTAAGGTCTGCTGCAAATAGATTGCATTTCGAGCAATACGCCTTATCGGATACTCGGGAAGTTACCCACTTAGAGATAAGCTCAGGTGTGTAATACAACATAAAAATTGTCCTATGCTGCTGCAATTTCAGGCTAACAGAGGCTACTGATTGGTCTAGCGTATCTAAGGCCTCCTGTATATCTTGTGCAGTAATATCGGATACAAGAAGCCAGCTTAGTTTGACAGGAATCTATATACTATCATCCTGTACTGATGAAATAAGACTTTGATAAAATGTACAGATTGAGGTTTTGAGAGGCTTCCCATAAATACCAGATAATATTTCAGAGGTGATTGGCATATCATGCAGTTTCTGACCATGTAGGAAGTAGTCTCTGACTTGCAAGTATTTAAAACAAGCATTTGCAATGCAATCGGTCTCGCAGTCACCCGAGTTTAAGCTACTGGCATTGTAAATGACAATGCCTTTTATTTATGTTTTTAAAACGAAAACAAAAATAAAAGGCATTGTTATTTGCAATGTCAATAGCTCAAACTCGCATAAATGCTACATTTACATCCATAGCATAGAGGCGATTGCTTGAATTAATATTGTCTCTCTGTGAATAATATATTCAGTCCAGACTGAGAAAGTGGAGATTTTCAACATTTCGACCCGAAACTGGGGGGAGGTGCCAATTAGAACCTTAGAACCGGGGCTTAACACCTCTCCGGGGTTGCACCTCTGTCTGTCCAGGGTGGATTCTGCAAAGTATTTTCTGGTGGCTTATTAGTACCTCCAGGAGTTGGGCTTCTGCTGCTTCAGAGTGGACAACCACCTGCCCACACTCCTGGGAGCGCCTTCTCTCTATGTGAACGTGCTCGCGGAGAGCGTGGGCCTCATTGGTGGCCGCCTAGAGTTGGGATGGGCATTAGGACCTGCCTGTTTCCAGAATCATGATCAGGGACGTAGCTTCAGGGGGGTGTTTGGGGTGTTACAAACCCATAATTGATGTATTTTCTGGTGAATAGTTTAGTACAGGTGCTTTCAGTCGGGTATGGTGAGGTGTCTGTCGGATTTCACAAGGAATTTTTGCATACACACAGACAAAAATGCACACACCCTCTCTGGTTTGAAAGTCTTCGAAAATATTGGCAATTTAAAAAATATTGTGTTTTTTCTCATCTAGCACCCCCACCAATCTGTATTATTCTCCCTTAACACTGCTCCTAAAGCCCCTCTCATAAGCCCTGCTTGTTTGTATTATGTATTTTAACATTCCATCCGAAGTGATTGTTGGAAAACCTGAAGCTCACATCCCCCCCCCAATTGTAGTGACCAAGCGACGCCCCTGATCAGACCCGCCTGGCTCTAGGAACGCAAGTCATACTGCCTTGTATATGGAGTCCGGAAAGTGATCCCTCACTGCTGCTCGCGTTCTTCTGCTCTCATAACACGCTTTTGCATGATGCGAAAATACTATGAAGATAAACCGATTTAATTCAAAACGGGCAAAGTGAAAACAATCTGCTCGGTGCCCAGGTGTTTTACACATTTCGATGAGATAATACACAGTATGGCGCGTGGAGCGTCAGGGCATCAGTGTCTGTAGGGGGTCGGTGAGAGAAGCATTGGTGTTTCATAGAGTAGGGAGGCATGGTGAGGGTGTCATCTGGCGAGCGGAGTACTGATGGGTGGCAGGGTCACAGGTGACAGGGTGGTAGTCTGGGGAGCCTGTTAGTGTGGCTGCGTCAGTGATAGGGAGGTGTGAAGGTGGGGTTTGTCGGTGTGCAGTGACAGGGTCGGGTGGCTCAGTGTGTGGGGAGTGTGAGGGGGAAGGGTGTTGCCTGGGCTGTCAGTGCTGGTTGAGTGAGGGATACTATGGCAATGGTGTAGAAGTGTGGGCAGTCAGTGTATGAGAGTCTGTCAGTGCTATTCGTGATTTCGTGTGAGCAATGGCTTGGTGTACCAGAGTGGGGTGTCTGTGTGTAGGAAGTAGTCAGGGGGGCGCCAGCGTGCGGGTGTGATTGTGGGAGTTGGCAGGTTGCGTTGCCTGAGTGGAAGGGGGAAAGGTGCTTCGGTGTCAGTGTATGTCGAGGTTATCGTTGACAGTTATGTAGGAGTGTCTGTGTGAAGGGTGGCATGGTTTTGGAGACAGTGTGGGTGTCAGTGTGCGGGTATGATGGCATCGGATTGTAACTGCAGACCGTGACAGCATTGTGGGTGCTCGTGTGTGCGGGGCTGGGGGGGGGTCACTCAGCCTGTGGTGGTCGGGCCCTGCCCAGTGTTGTCAGGTATGTGGCTCCGCTTCCTCCCTCTTCCATGGTTCAGAGGCCACGGTACATCGAGTGCTACCGCATTCCTTCCCTTGGCACCGCCTCACTGCTCCGCGGCTACCCCGACATTCCACGCTGCCAGCGTCCTGGGTGCCTGCCGCCCACCGGCCCTGGGGGAGGCGCGAGCAGGGGATGAGCGTGCAGAGCAATGTCTACCCCGGGGGCAGTACACAGGAGCCCCGCCCAGGGGCACGAACGAGAGATGGTGACAGGCGCGTCCAGGGCCATCTAGAGGCGCAGCACTGAGGAATACCACCCGGCACAGGACAGCAGCCAGAGCTACTGCTGAAAGGCAGCAGGCCCAGAGGTGCTACATACATTCATTCCAGCCACCTAGGGGGCGAACCAACGGCGCCGAAGAAAAGAAAGGCGCGGCTCGTAAAAATATATTTTTTCAATATTGTATTTTTTTCTTAAGCAGCGCAGTATGCCACCTTTATCTTAACAATGGCGGGGAAAGAAAGGAGGGCTGCCATTGTTAAAGTTGAAGGCAACATGCTGCGCTGCTTACGAAAACCTTACAATACGCCGCAAGCTGAAAGAGACACCGTGCGCGTGCCCATGTGCTGTCCGGGCCCAAGCTGATGCACACGCCGTGAGCGTGCACATCGGCTGTCCGGGCGCGCACATGTTTTGTCTCCCTTCCGCACCAAAGCCACAACAAGCTAATAGACACGCCGTGAGCGTGCACATCTCCTGTCCCCCTTCCAAACTGAAGTCGACAACAGTTGGCAGGGTATGCCCAGACGTGGGTCCCTTGCTCACTTTGCCACTGGATTCAAGATAGCCTGGCTGATGACGGCTGTAAGCCAGAAACCGGTCCCAGGATGCTTGTTTCCGGTCCAGGGAAGACATGGTTTGGCAGTTCGGGCTGGACTGTTCCCATGAGGCACAGGGTCAGACTGATTTGCAATGACAGGCTCCCGTCCTGTCATTGCAAACAGCAGTGTCCCGGGGGTAGGCACCCCGGGACACTGCAGGAGCCGGCCCTGGGGGGTGGCGGTCCCCAGGGCCACCACAGGCTCCAGGAGGGGGCCGCACGGCCCCCTCCCATCCAAATGCACAGCCCCGGGGAGGTGGTGGTCCCCGGGCTCGGGGTCCTTATCGGACCCCCATTTTCACTTCTGTTAGTGCCCCGGGGAGGTGGTGGTCCCGGGGCGTGTGGGGGCTGGAGCCCCCCACACATGTTAATTTAAAAATAAAGAAGCCCCGGGAGGTGGTGGTCCTCGGGGCTGCGGGAGGGCTCAGAGCCCTCCCGCTACTTTTTCAAATAAAGCCCCGGGGTGTAGCGGTCCCCGGGCTTGGGGGCCCTTAGAGGCCCCCCATACATAAAATAAACCCCCTCCAGCATGCCCCCGGGACTTGGCCCACCCGGGGGCAATTAACATCGAAGCGCGGAGACCGCGCTTCGATTTTATCGGCAGGATCCGCGCACCCTGAGCGCATCCTGCCGATTAAAAAAAAAAAAAAAATGCTTTTTTTCTGCCCAGGGGGTCCTTGTGGGACCCCATGAGCAGACCTAGGGGGTCAGGGTGTTTCTACCCTGCCCCCTTTGTGCGTTTTGCGCACTTTGTTTTACTGCTTTCTTGTTCCTCGGTTCTACCGAGGAATAAGATGGCTGCCAACACTTCCTGGTTTGGAGTGTTGACAGCCAATTAGCAGACAGCTCGTGATCGGGAGGGTGCGCGGATCCTCCGTGCCCATAGATATATATGTACTTTTACTTTTGATTTTCTCAGCAACTACTGAACGGATTTACATCATTTAACAAAAAGGGTTCTTTCTGAACCAAGAACTACCTCTTTGCCAAATTTGGTGTAATTCCGTTCAGCAGTTCGGGCTGTAGCCGTGTCTAAAGTTTCCTATGGAAAAATGAATGGGGAAAACGAGTTTTGGGACCCCCCTTTTTTCTCGGCCACCACTTAACGAATCACCCCGAGACTTTCAGGGTAGGAGCGGACCGGAGCGCCCCACAAAGTTTGAAAATTTCGCGAAGATACGTCAACCGGCAAGAGAGTTATTTCAAATAGAATGTCGCGGATTTCCTATGGAAAATAGGTCCTAACTATAACTATCTACTGGCGACCGCCAGTAGATAATATATGTGTGTGTGTATGTATATATATATATGTATGTTTATGTGTGTGTGTATATATACATATATATATATATATAATATATATATATATCGCATCACTCCTTCTCACAGAAAAGGCAAACGCTGATGGCCACAACTGGAGAGTATGGTGATAAATAATCAATTTATTTGGCAAAACGGACCCAACACGTTTTGGCTCGAGCCTTTCTCACGAGGGGTGTGGTCTCTTTACACACAGTTTTATAGGGAAAAGTACACACGTGCTTGTAAGTTTAAAATCGAAATGGAAGAAATACTATGTATACATAATTGAAATCATTCATTGTTCTAATTCTTCTATTGGTAAAATTTGTGGCATAAATATTCAATGCATTCTCTGTCTTGTCTCATACGTATTGAGTGAATGTTTTATTGCTTTTCATCAATAAACACAGTAACTTCAAAAATTAACATGAACAATGTATAGATATAATAAAAGATAGCAAACAAAGTTGAAAAGAGAGTCTCTCATGTTTCTATAATTAAAATCTTATATAATCAGAAATTACTTTCACTGATTGGAGCCTTTACTGCCATACCTCATACGGGAGAATTGCCCTTCTATGTACTTGATCATAATGACAAGCATCCCATATCTATTTAATTACCATTATTGCCAGGTATCATCCCATTAATGACAAATTAACCTCCCATTAGAGCCCTAATGGGCAGTGTTACTCTTTCAGTGAGAAAGAAAGATATAAATAAAAAGAAGAAAAAAGACACCTGTTTTGGGAATTTGAACACGGTATTATTGTTAAATTGTATCTATGTTCCTGATTATATGCATAAAAGAACAAGAAATGTTTGACCATGTCATTAAGTGTAAATATGAAACAGTGAAAAAAGATATGTGAAAAGAACAAACCTTTTTATAAGTGTAAATATAAAGCTCGCACTTCAGAAGCCTAAAAAATATACTCAAGGATTAAAAATCTGATACAGGGGGAAATTAAATAGTCTGATTCTGTTCTACATAATTCCAGACATTGATCTGCCTCTCATTGGTGTTTCTTAATGTTATCTATACCGAACAAAGTCCTTAAGATATAATCCCTCTCATGTTTGTTATGAAAGTGTTGTGCCACTGGGTATTTAGAATCTTTGTTCGTGATTGCCCTTGTATGTTCCAAGATAAGTTTTTTTACTTGGAAAATAGTGCTTCCAATGTTTCTTTTGGGCAGGGGCACGCAATATAGTACACCACATGATCAGTTTTACATGGTATGTGTTTTCAGATTTCGAAAGGGCTGTCACGGAAAGGGACAGAAAATGTGGCTCTGAAGGAACTATATTTACAGGCCTTGTATTGAATACAGGGGAAAAACCCTTTGGTTCACATCCCAGACAAGTCTGTTGTACATGTGTTGCTAAGTGGCCCTTGACTAGCATATCTTTGAAGTTTCTTTTTCTTCGATATGTGATAAAAGATTTTCCCCCTAAGTGACAGTCAATAGTGCGTTCATTCTTCAGGATTGTCCAACTCTTAGCTAGTTTACCTGCCACCTTTCTTGAGTCATCAGTGAATGTAGTGATGACCCTAACGTGGTTGTTGTTCCCTTTCTATTTATTAGGTGGTCCCTCCAGTATTTCACTATTTCCACATAGAAGTTTTTCCCTATCCACTGTGGCAATTTTGTTTGTCGCTTCTTGGAGAACTTTTTGGGGGTCGCCTCTGGATCTAAACCCTTTGATCATCTCCTCCTGTGCCTCCCTAAATTTATCTTCAGAGCTGCAGTTTCTTTTGAGTCTGATTAATTCTCCAAAAGGGATATTCTGATTCATGTGGCATTGATGGCTACTCAGAGCATGTAAATTAGTGGTCCGCGCTGTTGCTTTTCTATATAGAGATGTTATCAATTTGGATGCTACCACTTCAATATTAATATCTAGGAAATCAATTCCTTGTATGTAGTTGTCATAGCAAATTTCAGATTTGCATCATTTTCATTTAGGCATTTGCAAAAATTAATTGTCCCTTCCTCCATTTCATCCCATTTTAAAAAGACATAGTCATAGCACCCCCTTTTTCAGATGTTCCTGCGTCATGGGTTCCATGGACACCTGCTCCTTCCACCAGCCCGTGGCCAATTTGGCATAGCTGGGGATGAACAGGTGCCTATGGCCGTCCACTGTGTCTGTCATATAAGATGTTATTAAACCAAAAGATGTTTTAATTGAGGCAAAAGTAAATAATTTCAAGAATCCTTTTATTATGTTTGAATGCTGTCAGGGGCATAGCTCTGAGAAAATGTTCCACTGCAGCCGGTTCATCTTCATGTCTTATACTTGTGTACATGGATTGTACATCTAATGTGACTAAAGTGTAAGTTGGTGTCCATGGGATCTGGTTGTTTTTTCTTAAGAAAACAGTGCTATCCTGAATGTAAGATGGTAGAGTTTGTACAAAGGGAACGGGGAAATGGTAAATGTACACCGAAGTTCTTTCAAGGAGGCTCCCTTTGGCCGATCGGTCTTCCCGGTGGTTGGTGTCTGTCCTTATGCACCTTGGGTAATAGAGTATTTGTATGGTAGGCCCTTCTTTTTAGGTATTGAAATTCCTCCATTTCTAAGATTCCTTACTTTTTACAAAGAGACGATTTTTCATTAAATTGTTTGATGAAATCACTATGGTAACCCCTATTCGCTACCTTATAACAGTTCTCATCACTTAGCTGTCATAGGGTTTCTTGAATGCACACATTTTTGTCCCATAGCACTATGTCTCCACCTTTTTCAGAATGTTTTATAGCACAATCCATTCTTGTGATCAACGTGCGTAGAGTTCTCATCTGGGACTATGTCAAATCCCGTTGCGTTTTTTTGTATTCTTGTCTCCTTAGGTGTTTAAGTTGTTTCACTGTACTTCATGAAATAAGTTGATAGCATCATATGGTAAGGCAGGTATTGTTCTTGATATGGGTTTAAAGACAGTGTTACTGCTTACATTTGTTGTCAAGTCCATTTCGTTTAGGGTTTTGATCATCCCTTGAGTGTCTCTTGTTTCATCCTTCATGAAATTATTATCTAAATCAAATGCATCACAGAGGCCTTCAGTGTAAGCTTGGGAGGGCACTCGGCAGGGAGCCAACCATCCGGCTTTCACTTGCTATCTCTCCTCGGCATCGCGATTAATATTTTATTGCCTGACGCGTTTCGATGTTTGGCACATCATCATCAGAGGCTTGCTACAAGAAGCGTAACAGACGAGGCTCTCTTTTATATCTACGTTCTGCATGCATAATTAATTAGTTTAAGACCCTTAGTGGGCTTCGCATAGTGCAATGTTCAATATACTGCATGCTGGGAAATATAGTTCCTCTTCAAGCACATATCATCCCTAAGTGGGTGTCTGTTAATGTTCTTATTGTTAAAAGCATTTTCTTTCCTAAGTAGGATTTGTGATGTCGAAGAGAGTCACTTTTCTTCTGGACTTCCTACGTTATACGGTTCTGGAATCTGTTCCGACCACAACCTCTCTTGTGCTTTCGGGCATTTGGTGGTTAATCTTTTCACACGGCGGCCCTGCCGTGTTGAGGTGCACCATCTCTTCACATCACAGGAGAGGTTGTGGTCGGAACAGATTCAAGAACCGTACAACGTAGGAGGCAACACTGGCATCTGTGTCTGTGTGAGATATGCCTTTCAGGCTGCCTCTCCTCATATCACCAGGTCGCGGCTATGTCTTTAGAAGCCCGTCCGTCGGCTCGGAGCTCTGTGAGTCAGTCTGTCGGCACGACCCCCTACACTACCCAAAGACTACCCAAACACCACTGCACTGTTGTAAACTCGAAAACACTACCCCAGCACGATCCCCTACACTACCCAAACACCAGTGCACTACCCTAAACCCTAAATCTACCCCCAGCACGACCCCTACCCAAACACCACTGCATTACCCTAAACCCTAAAATACTACCCCCAGCACAACCCCCTACACTACCCAAACACCACTGTACTACCCTAAAGCATAAAACAGTAGCAGTCCGTCGGCTTGCAGCTGTGCGTCTGCGAGCCGTCGTGTCCCTAGCTGTACATGTCCGAGTGAGTCCGTTAGTTGATAGGTGTGTGTCTGCTAGCAGGGCGGTTGGCCCGTTGGTGTCCCTTTGCGAGTTAGACCGGAGCTCTCCCTCTGCGAGCCAGCACGCTGGTGTGCGTTTGCAAGCCGACGGCCCGTAGCTCACACTGTGCGAGCTGACGGCCCATAGCTCTCCCTGTGCGAGCTGAGCCCACGGGCCGCAGGTGTCCCTCTGCGAGGCTGCTCGACGGCCCGCAGGTCTTCCTGTGCTAGCCGGATCGCAGCTGTCACTCTGCGAACCGATATTGGAAATATAAGGCGGCTCTAAAAAGAGCCCTTGTGTTTATTAGTTGTAGCTACATATAAGTGCGGATGCACAGCTTCAGGTTATTCAGAAAAACTCGATTTCCCTGATCTGTGAAGTGTACTCCATCAGTTTGAACGTGGAGTACATATCATAAGATAAAATGTATTCAACTCAACCACACCTGCTACTTGCATTTGGAAGGCACTGTTCGAACTTAAAACAATCGTGAACATTTAACCTGCACGTGCCGTTAAATGTTCGAGAAAATGTTGCAAAAAATATCGTTAGGTTTAAAAAAATTGATGAACTTTTAACCTGCACGTGTTGTAGAATGTTCTAGAAAGTGTGTTGATAGAATACGTTGCACTTCTGACTTCTATGTGTCCTTGAATATTAAAAATCTGTTTATATGGAAAAATTTTAAAAAACAATAGAGAGAAGTTTTGAAACCTAAAAGAATCAAGGAACTATTCTAATTTGTTCATTGCATGTATTTATGTGTGGAGCAACAAAATTACAGACACAACAGCACCAGGAAGAGGAAGAAGCAGGGAGTGGGGGACGGGGGAAGATGGCCACAATGGTACACATGCACAATTAAGTACAGCACAACTATAGACAAACCATGGCCAAAATGAAACACACCAACAAGGAGCACAAGTCACACAACCCGCCAACATCACACCACTGAACAAGCATAGAAGTGAAAACCACACTGCCGGAAAGGGAGAAGGGTGAACAAAAGCTCACATGAAGGGACATCTCACACACAATGCAGCACACACACATAGGAAGCAGAGTACACCAACATCCAACACAATGTTGTCCAAACACAAAGATTTGCACAATCGAACACAGGACACAAATGCACTCGCCTGAGGCGGATAAGCATCCAAAAGCGTCAGTACGAAACAGGCACATGAGAACGCATAAGTACAAACCCACAGTCCGGATGGGGTATCAATTCACGTATGGCAGGCAGCCAGAGAGTCCGTGACACACACATTGGCATACAAATGAAGACACTACACATTTGGAGACAAGTGAAAATGTGGAAACTTTATAAAAAAAGTGCGTGTCAGTACGGCCAAGAGTAGTGCCACGATATGCAGAGAAATGCAGCAGCATGGCTGAATAAGGAACGTAGGAAAACGTCCATGTTCACCTCGGGGTAGTCCATCACCAACACACGTCAGTGTCAAGCAGCGTTGGTTGTCCGCGCTTCGGACATGATTCGACGCCAATGCAGCCATGTCCACTGTTGTTTTGGGACATGTGACCAGATGTACAATGTGCAATGATGCGGAGGGACACGTGCAATGTGGCACATCGAGTCGTGGTTGGAGGTAACTTGTCACTCGTCCATGAACGCGAGTGCAGCTGCGTAAGCCACTATCTCTAATGAGTGATGGTTGGCCACAATATTGAACATGTCGTCGACGTAATCCATCAGCTGACCGGAACAGATGTGCTGACTCCAACCACTGTACCCAATGTGCACCAAAGCAGAATCGGGAAGTGGGTCAATTTGCTCACTACATACTACGACAAGTGCAATCTCCCAGGCCCAGTTCCCAACATGCATGCCAAACATCCATGCATGCCATAAACGGGCATCACCATGACAGTCCTGGTCGTGGGCCAACAGGGGGCGCACACACCTGTCGTAATCCATGTCAGCTACCCACTCGTTGGAGAGGCACACGTCCATGCACCACTCGGATAGGCACGTGCGACATTGCAATACAGGTTGAACGCAGGTGACGTCCGCAATGCGGAAGCACAGCCGGTAAGTGATCCGCAGTACTGCCAAAGGCAGTGCACCCAGGACATGCAGCAGACGTGCAAGTTATAGGTGGATGTGCATGGAGTCGACCATGTGTTCGGGATGCTCTGCCATTGCGTCAGTGGCTCTGCTTGTAGCTGCACTGGCTTGCCGTGTGCCAGTCTTGTGGATGAAATGGCACAGCTTGGTGCAATGAGCCGGGTCTGTGTGCAATGGGTGCAGGGCAGGGGTGTGGTGGGAGTACGTGTGAAGGCCATTTCACGCACGCTAACTACGACGAAGGACTTTTGAGTGTGGGATGTGTACTGCGTTGTTCTCAAATCGGGCAGTGCGTAGTGTGGGAGACGGATGCAAATATTATCATATCTGTCAGGGGGCTGGCCACATGCAAGTTCATTCTCGGAGCAGCAGATGTGCTACTGCAAGATAGCTCAGACAAAGAACCTTTCATCCCTACAGTAAGTTCTCCAGCTGCATTCATACAGGATGTGTACAAAGGCCGGTCGTGGGTGTTGTGGGATGTCTGCGACCCTGGTCATCATGAATGAGATGCCCAGCACGTGGCACATGGGCGGGTACACTGTGTGTTACGTTGTCAAACAGCTGCTCCTCCCTCCCACGAGCCCCCACACTTTTGTACGGTGCACTGTTGTATCCCGTGCACTCCTACGGCACACCATTGTAATGCCTATTCGCGCATGTCCTGTGGCATTCCAACCACACCGTGAGACTGCAGTTTGGAGGTGGTGCATGCCACTGTACAACATCGACTGCTGCGGCCCTTGTGGCGGCCACACCAGAACACAGAGACACACTTACCGCACTTCCTGAACACGGACATGTCCGAGACACCCCGTTCCCCTTGCCGGATAGGCAGACCCCTGCGCTGACCTGTGTACGCCGGACCAGCACACGCCGCTTGTGCATGCAGGAGGATGCGTGCATAGCTACATGTCCAGGCTCACTGCCAACGCTGAGGTGACATGGTAACGTCCGCTGACACTGTGATGTTGCAGGGCCGGTGCCTATCATGCTAACACAGTGACCACACGGACACACTTGCTCAGATGCGGGTTCGGGGGCGTTGGCGGTCCTGGGGTTGTTGCGATGAGTTTTGTGGACCTCATGGGTATCCGTGTATCATGCTCATTGACTGTATGGCACCTGTGGGTGTTTCGGTGTGGCTCTTGGCTGTGTTCCCTTTCATGCTGCAGATAGTCGTCCTGCTTAACACCAGCAGAAAGCAGGTGTAAAATCCCTGGTGCTAACACGGCTTATCGCCGGAATTTGTTTCGCATCGCAGTTGTTGTCAAAGTTGCGATGTGGTTTTTTCGTGTACAGAAAAATAAACGAACTGGGCAGTGTATCCCGTCAAGATCCAGCACCTGACCCACTATTCCCAATCAATATAAATACAATGACATTTCTTCATTGAATTTGTGTGTACACTGTAAGTGCACCCACTACCAGAGTGCAATTCAATACAGGATTTTAGTATTTAGAATAAATCGCAAAGGTGCACCTCGTGTCTTTTTGCACGGGAACGCCTACTCTGCATTTCATTATCAGCACTTTAATGCAACTAAAGTTGAGATAAATATAACACACTATTCAGAAGCTGGTGCAAACTGCAGACATCACCAGTATTCCCGTGAGAACTGCCCCAAAATTTAACACCATGGTGGACACCACGAAATAACAGTAATAAGAACGAGAAAGAGTCACACAGCGCTTCAGTAACAACCAAAAACTTTATTGATTTTTTTTTTTTTTAAATCAAACTTTCTTTTTTCGTAAACGTATATATAAAGGATAAACTAAATTTAACAAACTGAACACAAAACAACAAGGCGGAAGACTACTGTCGGGACCATGAATGTCGACGACACAGCCTGGAAAATAAAGCACAAAATAAGGACGTGTGTAATGCGCATATCAAAGGAGTGAGACACAGAGAAGGAAAAAAAGCCAGAGAGAAAAAGAGAGGGAAGGAAAGAAAGGGAGTGAGAAAGGGAGAAGGGAGATAGAGAAAGAGAAGAAAAGGAAGGAAGAGAGTGAGAGAGAGTGAAGAGAGGGAAGTGAGAGAGAGAGAGAGATACTGCCGCCCTTGTGCATCCATGACCAAATAATTACCTGCTGCCACTGAAGTGTCTACCAGTGGGCACTCCACGTGCCCGTCAAAGCTCCGCGGCCCGGCAGATCTCACAGATGTCGCTGCGTCCTGAGTCATGAATGGCAGAGACCACATCAGCTTCTCCGCGGCCCGGCAGATCTCACACATGTCGCTGAGTCCTGAGTCATCAATAGCGGAGACCTCATCAGCTTTTGGTGCCGCTAACCCTGTGCAACACAAGTCAGCGCCACGTGGTGGTAGGCCGCTGACGGCCATACAATTTAGGGTGCGACTAACCCTGTGCAACTCAAGTCCACGCCACGTGGTCGAAGGCCCCTGACGGCCACATCAGGTTCGGGTGGCACTAACCCTGTGCAACTCAAGTTCACGCCACGTGGTGGTAGGCCCCTGACGGCCACATTAGCTTCGGGTGGCAGTAACCCTGTGCAACTCAAGTCCGCGCCACGTGGTGGTAGGCCCGTGATGGCCACATCAGCTTTGGGTGGCAATAACCCTGTGGAACTCAAGTCCGCGCCACATGGTAGTAGGCCCCTGACGGCCATAGAGCTCAGGGTGCGACTAACCCTCTGCGCAACTTTTCATGAGTCTTTATGATTGCGACCCATGGAGCGTCCGCCATCCAGTCACCACCGGCAATAAAGGATGAGACGTTGTGGATCCATTATATTTGCGTGGTAACATGGCCTGTGACGCATGTGCCGGATGGGTGTGGTGTGTGTGCAAACTGCCCTCAGGGAGTGGCCGTGACATGTTGACAACTAGACCACTGACCTGCACACCAACAGCGAGTACGCCTGCGACAGGTAGCTATGTGGGGGGTGTGAAAACATGTTTTCTCAATGGATTTTCCATAGGAAACTTTAGACAAGGCTACAGGTCAAACTGCTGAACGGAATTACGCCAAATTTGGCAGGGAGAAAGGTCTTGGTCCAGAAAGCACGCTTTCTCGCATCGAGTGAAAATATAAAAGAAAGGTCTCGGGGGCAATTTAATATACCGGAGCTCTGTTTCTGCGAGATAACTCTTTCACGCTCCGTCTGCCCAACATCACCACTTCGCAGCTATGCCGTTAGAAGCCAGTCCGTCGGCTCGCAGCTCTCTATGTTTGCGAGCTAGTACGCTACTGTGCCTGGACCTCTGCGAGGTACTACGCTGCTGTTCCTTTGGGAGCGGATGGGTCGTAGTACTGCGTGTGTGAGTCGAGCGGACGGGCCGCAGTTGTCCCTCTGCGAGCCTGGGTGCGAACTGTTCATAACTCACACTACATAAGCATTGAAAAACCATTTTGTGATTCAGTCCGTCAGCTGGCATCTGTCCGAGGCATTTCTGAAAACATATCGGAGTTCTTTCTGTGAGAGATACCCCTTTCACGCTGCCTCTCCCCACATCAGCAGGTAATGCACCTTCTTCCCACATTACCAACATACCCCCAACAACCTTCTTGGGCCTGGAAGTGTCCCTGTGCGGTTGGACAAACAAGAATCTTAGTCATGTATAGGTTTACATATAAAACATTTTATTTAAAGAAAACAACAACAAATAAAACTGAAGGGAGTCTGGTGCTGTGGTTGCTGCCACGAAGTTGGGGTCACTGCCATTCAGGACTCAGGACACAGTTCCACATGTGGGATCAGCTTGTATTGAACAGGGTTAGTGGCACCACGTGTCGCACCTTGTGTTGTACAGGGTTAGTGGCACCACGTGTCGCCGGCCTTGCATATGGAAATATGCCTCACTAACCAAAGGGAGTCTGGTGCTGTGGTTGCTGCCACGGACTTGGGGTCACTGCCATTCAGGACTCAGGACACAGTTCCACATGTGGGATTGGCTTGTGTTGAACAGGGTTAGTGGCACCACGTGTCCCCGGCTTGTGTTGAACAGGGTTAGTGGCACCACGTGTCGCGGCTTGCGTTGAACAGGGTTAGTGGTACCATATGTCGCAGGCTTGTGTTGAACAGGGTTAGTGGCACCACGTGTAGCGGCTTGTGTTGAACAGGGTTAGTGGCACCACGTGTCCAAAGTTGGAATTGCGAGCTCTGCTGCCCGCAGTGTAGACTGCTAATGAGTGTTCGTTTGCACTTGAAAATGAATTTGGTGATTGTACTAAAGCTATAACTGATATAAAAAATGTTCTTGAAGAAAGGATACTAAAAGGATATTATGTAGATTTTAGGCCTGTGATAGTTACTTGCCTAGTGGACTCTGTAATTAATGAATCAATACTTAATTTTAATTGTGAGCCCTACTGACCGCAGTGTAGGTGTATCATGAAAAGATGAAATAAGTATAGAATACACTGACGAAGTGTTGTATTTTCTGAGTACAATCTTCTTGTTAGAAATTAGCATTTAAAAATCGAATTGCGAGCTCTCCTGCCCGCAGTGTAGACTGCTATTGAGTGTTCGTTTGCACTTGAAGATGAATTTGGTCATTGTACTAAACTATAACTGATATAAAAAAAGGTTCTTGAAGCAAGGATACTAAAAGGATATTATGTAGGGTTTAGGACTGTGATAGTTACTTGCCTACTGCACTCTGTAGTTAATGAATCAAGAAATAATTTTAATTGTGAGCCCTGATGACCGCAGTGTAGGTCAGAGGTAGCGGTCAGCAAGGGCCCATAGCCACGTGGCGTTGAGTTGAGGTGCACAGTTAGTGGCACCAGAAGCATTGAGACTGTATGAGCCTGTGATGATGCTTGGTGCGGACGGGCCACACTGGGAGCAATGTGTCTTGCCTACTGGTCTGCGTCATGTGCAATCGGGACTCTATGTGAATTGTGAGGCCTGCTGACCGTAGTGTAGGCCAGAGGTGGCGGTGAGCAAGGGCCCACAGCCACGTGCATAGGTTGGTGGCCCCACCGGCCTGCGTAGTTCAGGTTCAGTGGCACCACGTGTCGCCGGCCTTCCATATGCAAATACCCGTCACTAATCGAAGGGAGTCTGGTGCTGTGGTCGCTGCCACGGACTTGGGGTCACTGCCATTCAGGACTCAGGACACAGTTACACATATGGGATCGGCTTGTGTTGAACAGGGTTAGTGGCATCACGTGTTGCCGGCCTTCCATATGGAAATATGCCTCACTGATTGAAGGGAGTCTGGTGGTGTGGTTGCTGCCACAGACTTGGGGTCACTGCCATCCAGGACTCCGGACACAGTTACACATGTGGGATCGGCTTGTGTTGAACAGGGTTAGTGGCACCACATGTTGCCGGCCTTCCATATGGAAATATGCCTCACTGATCAAAGGGAGTGTGGTGCTGTGGTCGCTGCCACGGACTTGGGGTCACTGACATTCAGGACTCAGGACACAGTTACACATGTGGGATTGGCTTGTGTTGAACAGGGTTAGTGGCACCATGTGTCGTCGGCCTTCCATATGCAAATACGCCTCACTAATCGAAGGGAGTCTGCTGCTGTGGTTCTCTCACGGAGTTGGGGTCACTGCCATTCAGGACTCAGGACACAGTTACACATGTGGGATCGGCTTGTGTTGAACAGGGTTAGTGGCACCATGTGTTGCCGGCCTTCCATATGGAAATATGCCTCACTGATCGAAGGGAGTCTGGTGCTGTGGGTGCTGCCATGGACTTGGGGTCACTGCCATTCAGGACTCAGGACACAGTTACACATGTGGGATCGGCTTGTGTTGAACAGGGTTAGTGGCACCATGTGTCGCCGGCCTTCCATATGCAAATACGCCTCTCTAATCGAAGGGAGTCTGCTGCTGTGGTTCTCTCACGGAGTTGGGGTCACTGCCATTCAGGACTCAGGACACAGTTACACATGTGGGATCGGCTTGTGTTGAACAGGGTTAGTGGCACCACGTGTCGCCGGCCTTCCATATGGAAATATGCCTCACTGATCGAAGGGAGTCTGGTGCTGTGGTTGCTGCCACGGACTTGGGGTCACTGCAATTCAGGACTCAGGACACAGTTACACATGTGGGATCGGCTTGTGTTGAACAGGGTTAGTGGCACCACGTGTTGCCGGCCTTCCATATGGAAATATGCCTCACTGATCGAAGGAAGTCTGGCGCTGTGGTCGCTGCCACAGACTTGGGGTCACTGCCATTCAGGACTCAGGACACAGTTACACATGTGCGATCGGCTTGTGTTGAACAGGGTTAGTGGCACCATGTGTCGCCGGCCTTCCATATGCAAATACGCCTCACTAATCGAAGGGAGTCTGCTGCTGTGGTTCTCTCACAGAGTTGGGGTCACTGCCATTCAGGACTCAGGACACAGTTACACATGTGGGATCGGCTTGTGTTGAACAGGGTTAGTGGCACCACGTGTTGCCGGCCTTCCATATGGAAATATGCCTCACTGATCGAAGGGAGTCTGGTGCTGTGGTCGCTGCCATGGACTTGGGGTCACTGCCATTCAGGACTCAGGACACAGTTACACATGTGGGATCGGCTTGTGTTGAACAGGGTTAGTGGCACCATGTGTCGACGGCCTTCCATATGCAAATACGCCTCTCTAATCGAAGGGAGTCTGCTGCTGTGGTTCTCTCACAGAGTTGGGGTCACTGCCATTCAGGACTCAGGACACAGTTACACATGTGGGATCGGCTTGTGTTGAACAGGGTTAGTGGCACCACGTGTCGCCGGTCTTCCATATGGAAATATGCCTCACTGATCGAAGGAGTCTGGTGCTGTGGTTGCTGCCACGGACTTGGGGTCACTGCAATTCAGGACTCAGGACACAGTTACACATGTGCGATCGGCTTGTGTTGAATAGGGTTAGTGGCACCATGTGTCGCCGGCCTTCCATATGCAAATACGCCTCACTAATCGAAGGGAGTCTGCTGCTGTGGTTCTCTCACGGAGTTGGCGTCACTGCCATTCAGGACTCAGGACACAGTTACACATGTGGGATCGGCTTGTGTTGAACAGGGTTAGTGGCACCACGTGTCGCTGGCCTTCCATATGGAAATATGCCTCACTGATCGAAGGGAGTCTGGTGCTGTGGTTGCTGCCACGGACTTGGGGTCACTGCCATTCAGGACTCAGGACACAGTTACACATGTGGGATCGGCTTGTGTTGAACAGGGTTAGTGGCACCACGTGTTGCCGGCCTTCCATATGGAAATATGCCTCACTGATCGAAGGGAGTCTGGTGCTGTGGTCGCTGCCACGGACTTGGGGTCACTGCCATTCAGGACTCAGGACACAGTTACACATGTGCGATCGGCTTGTGTTGAACAGGGTTAGTGGCACCATGTGTCGCCGGCCTTCCATATGCAAATACGCCTCACTAATCGAAGGGAGTCTGCTGCTGTGGTTCTCTCACAGAGTTGGGGTCACTGCCATTCAGGACTCAGGACACAGTTACACATGTGGGATCGGCTTGTGTTGAACAGGGTTAGTGGCACCACGTGTTGCCGGCCTTCCATATGGAAATATGCCTCACTGATCGAAGGGAGTCTGGTGCTGTGGTCGCTGCCATGGACTTGGGGTCACTGCCATTCAGGACTCAGGACACAGTTACACATGTGGGATCGGCTTGTGTTGAACAGGGTTAGTGGCACCATGTGTCGACGGCCTTCCATATGCAAATACGCCTCTCTAATCGAAGGGAGTCTGCTGCTGTGGTTCTCTCACAGAGTTGGGGTCACTGCCATTCAGGACTCAGGACACAGTTACACATGTGGGATCGGCTTGTGTTGAACAGGGTTAGTGGCACCACGTGTCGCCGGTCTTCCATATGGAAATATGCCTCACTGATCGAAGGGAGTCTGGTGCTGTGGTTGCTGCCACGGACTTGGGGTCACTGCAATTCAGGACTCAGGACACAGTTACACATGTGCGATCGGCTTGTGTTGAATAGGGTTAGTGGCACCATGTGTCGCCGGCCTTCCATATGCAAATACGCCTCACTAATCGAAGGGAGTCTGCTGCTGTGGTTCTCTCACGGAGTTGGCGTCACTGCCATTCAGGACTCAGGACACAGTTACACATGTGGGATCGGCTTGTGTTGAACAGGGTTAGTGGCACCACGTGTCGCCGGCCTTCCATATGGAAATATGCCTCACTGATCGAAGGGAGTCTGGTGCTGTGGTTGCTGCCACGGACTTGGGGTCACTGCCATTCAGGACTCAGGACACAGTTACACATGTGGGATCGGCTTGTGTTGAACAGGGTTAGTGGCACCACGTGTTGCCGGCCTTCCATATGGAAATATGCCTCACTGATCGAAGGGAGTCTGGTGCTGTGGTCGCTGCCACGGACTTGTGGTCACTGCCATTCAGGACTCAGGACACAGTTACACATGTGGGATCGGCTTGTGTTGAACAGGGTTAGTGGCACCACGTGTCGCCGGCTTGTGTTGAACAGGGTTAGTGGCACCACGTGTGGCGGCTTGTGTTGAACAGGGTTAGTGGCACCACGTGTCCAAAATTCGAATTGTGAGCTCTGCTGCCCGCAGTGTAGACTGCTAATGAGTGTTCGTTTGCACTTGAAGATGAATTTGGTGATTGTACTAAAGCTATAACTGATATAAAAAAAGTTCTTGAAGAAAAAAGGATATTATGTAAGTTTTAGGCCTGTGATAGTTACTTGCCTACTGGACTCTGTAATTAATTAATCAAGACTTAATTTTAATTGTGAGCCCTGATGACCGCAGTGTAGGCCAGAGGTAGCGGTCAGCAAGGGCCCATAGCCACGTGGCGTTGAGTTGAGGTGCACAGTTAGTGGCACCAGAAGCATTGAGAATGTATGAGCCTGTGATGCTGCTTGGTGCGGACGGGCCGCACTGGGAGCAACGTCTCTTGCCTACTGGACTGCGTCATCTGCAATCGCGACTGTATCTGAATTGTGAGCCCTGCTGACCGCAGTATAGGCCAGAGGTAGCAGTGAGCAAGGGCCCACAGCCATGTGCATAGGTTGGTGGCCCCACCGGCCTGCGTAGTTCAGGTTCAGTGGCACCACATGTCGCCGGCCTTCCATATGCAAATACGGCTCACTAATCGAAGGGAGTCTGGTGCTGTGGTCGCTGCCACGAAGTTGGGGTCACTGCCATTCAGGAGTCAGGACACAGTTCCACATGTGGGATCGGCTTGTGTTGAACAGGGTTAGTGGCACCACGTGTCGTGCCTTGTGTTGTACAGGGTTAGTGCCACCACCTGTAGCCAGCCTTGCATATGGAAATATGCCTCACTGATCAAAGGGAGTCTGGTGCTGTGGTCACTGCCACAGACTTGGGGTCACTGCCATTCAGGACTCAGGACACAGTTCCACATGTGGGATCGGCTTGTGATGAACAGGGTTAGTGGCACCACGTGTCGCCGGCTTGTGTTGAACTAAGTTAGTGGCACCACGTGTCGCGGCTTGTGTTGAACAGGGTTAGGGGCACCACGTGTCCAAAATTCGAATTGCAAGCTCTGCTGCCCGCAGTGTAGACTGCTAATGAGTGTTCGTTTGCACTTGAAGATGAATTTGGTGATTGTACTAAAGCTATAACTGATATAAAAAAAGTTCTTGAAGCAAGGATACTAAAAGGATATTATGAAGATTTTAGGCCTGTGATAGTTACTTGCCTACTGGACTCTGTAATTAATGAATCAAGACTTAATTTTAATTGTGAGCCCTGCTGACCACAGTGTAGGCCAGAGGTAGCGGTCAGCAAGGGCCCACAGCCACGTGACGTTGACTTGAGCTGCACAGATTGGGAGCATACAGTCTTCTTAACCGATTATACTCTCTTACACAATTAGCATCGGCACTAATCTTGAATTGTTAGCCCTGCTAACCGAATTGTAGGCCGGAGGCAGCGGTCATCAAGGGCCCACAGCCATGTGGCGTTGACTTGAGCTGCACAGAGTTAGTGGTACTTGAAGCACTTAGCGTGTGCGCAGTCAGCGATGATGCGTGGTCCGGGCTGGCCGCACTGGTAGCAATGTCTGTTGCCTACTGGACTGCGTCATCTGCAATCGCGAGTAGCTCTGAATTGTGAGCCCTACTCACCGCAGTGGAGGCAGGAGGCAGCGGTGAGGAAGGGCCCACAGGCAGGTGTTGTTGACTTGAGCAATGTCTCTTGCCTACTGGACTGCGTCATCTGCAATCTCGACTCCATCTGAATTGTGAGACCTACTGACCGCAGTGTAGGCCGGAGGCAGCGGTCAGGAAGGGCCCACAGCCATGTGTTGTTGACTTCAGTAATGTCTCTTGCCTACGGAACTGCGTCATCTGCAATCGCGACTCGATCTGAATTGTGAGCCTTGCTGTCCGCAGTGTATATCGAAGACAGTAGTTTGTACAGACATAAGTCTGCGGTGTTGTGCCGCTGGGGGCCTGTGTGGCGGAAGCCAGCGATCGGCTGAGGAGGCTGGCAGTCATGTTGGCGGCCTCGTGACAGGGTGAGGGGTGCCGCCCTGGCAGACGCTTTGGCCTTCCCACAAGTGAACCACGCCCAGAGCTCCGGCCTATTTATTCACACTCCTACGCTGAAGTGGCGTACGTCGGACCAGCCCACTCTGGTTACGCTTATGCTTACAGGGGGGGACGACACAGCTACATGACTGAGTTCTTCCCTAGTGTTTGACGTAACATGGTTAGGTCCACTGTCCACAACACTACAAGCACCAGTAGTATTTGTGCACATGGAGAGGTGTGTGTTCTGCATACTGAGATGTGTCCAGCACATCACTGCTACACTTTGCATTGTGTGCATTGTTAAACATGGGTGAATTGCTTCCTTCACATATAGTTTGTTCACACCTGTCCCAATATTCAGCTATTGTGTGGCTGAGGGGCCATGCCGTTTTCGGAAAGTTTGCTGTCTTGTTCTGCGCTGCCTCGGTGGTAGAGGGGGGGCCTGGTTGTGGTGGTGGGTGTTGTGGCGTTCTTGGGTGTCGGAGCTGCTTGATCAGTAGGTCTATGACATGTGTTGGTCTTCAGATGTGGCTCTGGGCTGGGCTCCCTTTCATACTGTATGTAGTTGTTTAATATTTAAAAAACAAGAAGACATTATATAGTTTAAATAACAAATCAAAAAAATTACAGTAGGGAGAGGGGTGGTACGGGGGGAGGTCCTGAGGGTTATGGCAGTGGGTGTTGTGTCCTTCTTGGGTGTCGGAAAAAACTATAGGTTAAATAAACATTATAATTAGAAGTTAGCATTAAAAAAAACATTGAAATACACTGAAAAAAACCATACGTTTCAGGGACGTTATAGATAGAAATTAGTATTTAAAAAACCTTTGAAATTCACTGAAAAAACCATAGGTTTCAGGCACGTTATAGTTAGAAATTGGCATTTAAAAAAACCTTTGAAATTCACTGAAAAAACCATAGGTTTCAGGCACGTTATAGTTAGAAATTAGCATTTCAAAACCTTAGAAATTCACTGAAAAAACCATAGGTTTCAGGGACGTTATAGTTAGTTGGACATTTCACTCATACAAAACCATAGAAATTCCACCGTTATAGTTAGTTCAGCTAACTATAACTCGCGCCCCACAATGCACTGCTGATGATGTCACATATTACATCATTCATGACATGGTCAGTGACATCACTGATGACATCACTGATGACATCTCAAATGACATCACTGATGACATCATCCATGTGACAATCTGATGTACCTCGTCACACACTAATATAACCTTTGATACACTCACTGTAAAATACAGACTACCATTTTCGATACCATTGACACACTAATACCAGTTACTACATACCCACTCAGTGATTCCTAGGTCTAGACACACATCTACCCATTCACCCATACAATTAGTCATACATGCAGTCACTGATCAATAGAACACTATCAAATGCACTCATACACCTATATAGACATTGACACACCAGCACTCATCCTAGTCAGTTATGTACTCATCCTAGTCACTCATGCAAAGAATCAATCACAGTTCCATTTACTCACCTACACAGTTATACACACACCACCTCATTTATTCATACAGATAGTAACGCATACTTAGTCTCTTATATAATCACTAATACAAGTATACACTCATACATACAGCCACTCTCACAATCACTGACTCTCACGTATAGTCATTTCTATACACCAACTCTCACATACGCTGCCTTTTATATATGTACTTAGTTGGACATGTGCACTGAGACATCGATTCACTGACCAAGATGCCCATACACACACTTACCCACCCATACAACTGTTTCCACATGCACTCTTAAACTCATACACCCTGTCAATCAACCACTCACACATCTATGCACAGAGTCACACACCCCCCACCCAACCACACACACACTCAGTCTCTTATACAAATACACAAGCAACTAATCAATAACCCATATAGACATTGATGTAGCTACTGACCAACCGATGCAGCAGCTTACACAACAACAGACAGAGTGATACAGACATTCACACACTTTAGACACTAACCCATGTATTCAGTAAGATACATTTAATCATTCACTTAAACAGTCAGTCACACACCTACTAAATCCTCCATCCAGACACTTATACATCCATTCATTCTTCAATACAGCTTGGTATATATATAATACATATTTAAATGTTAAAGAAAGCTACATTCACTGGATGATGTCATCAGTGATGTCATCAGTGATGCCATTTGAGATGTCATCAGTGATGTCATCAGTGATGTCACTGACCATGTCATGAATGATGTAATATGTGACGTCATCAGCAGTGCATTGCGGGGGCGCGAGTTATAGTTAGCTGAACTAACTATAACGGTGGAATTTCTATGGTTTTGTATGAGTGAAATGTCCAACTAACTATAACGTCCCTGAAACCTATGGTTTTTTCAGTGAATTTCTAAGGTTTTTGAAATGCTAATTTCTAACTATAACGTGCCTGAAACCTATGGTTTTTTCAGTGAATTTCAAAGGTTTTTTTAAATGCCAATTTCTAACTATAACGTGCCTGAAACCTATGGTTTTTTCAGTGAATATATATATATATATATATATATATGTATTCATCAACATCCCGTTCCTCCAAAAAACAGGACTCAACACGCTCGGGTTCTCTTCAGCGATTTATTACGGCAGCTGATTACACGTTTCGACCCTCAAATCGGTCTTGTTCACAACAGTGAGAAATCGCCATTTCGTGTTTTCAATACAACTCCATCCATTAAAGTGACAGTGCAATTCAGTGCATAAGCAACCTAGAATATTAAAGTTTTATGTTGAAACATTCTCATCTGTTAAAGTGACAGTGCATTAAACTTTTTCCGTAACCCTGAACAATAAAGTTACTTTGTCAACCAAATTTTGTATTCAATGTTATTCTCAATTATTCATTTTTAAATGCTTGTTACTGTTTCCCAAACTGATTTCCTTTCCTTCTTACACATTATTAACTTTTATCGTTCAGTGTTTCTTGGTCTTCAAATTCAAACCAAGATAAATAAATCAACCAACATTAAAGAAAAATAATATGTAATAATACTAAATAATAAATACATCGTTGCTCATTATATTGGACTCATTGTCCCATTCAAGCACAGGAGGCTGCAAACTTACAGCCCATATTTCCCATGTAACTATTAGTGACTATCTTCTCATCTTTAATACACTGTACATTTCGGACATGCATGATTGCTGTTTTAGCACTGTACTGACAATGAATACTCTCCGTGCTATTGATTCTTACTTGATCCACTGTTTTGCACCAACTATATCTTACATTTGCAACTCACTCTTCACTAAAATAGTGATTGTCGAGGAGGTTATGTATGACCAAGACATAAAGTGCCAAGTGCATAGTGTCATATTAAAGTTTTTTTCCCACCATGTGGTATGAACCTCTGTGCAAAGCCGCTTTGTACAATCCTATCTGGGCATTAAACTTCATAATTATAGGAATGGAATAAAATTAAATTTAAAAATAAATATAAATATAAAGTGCAAAATGCAAAATTACCAGATGATCCGTTCAACATTCCCCTTTTGTTGAAGTGCTATGAGTCAAAATGTCTAACTCAGAATCTGTATTGGCCATTCACTTAATCTGATAATAAAGTGCATCACATTCTCTCCTACACTTCATCTTTCATAAAGGGCTAGTGCCCTCAGAATACCAACCATAGGTAATAAAGTGTCACATGCCTAATTATCTTCTTTATCCAATAATATTAAAGTGCCAAATACTTGATAGTGATCATAATCTTATATGGGGCAAGTGCCCTAGAGGTGAAATGTGCTTTCATTCCATGTCCCTTCTTCACTGATTTAATCTACACATGTAATTAAAAGTGCTCTGTGCTCATAGTAATACCCTAATCCAAAATATTCTTAAACTTTACAGACTTCAGACTGGCGCTAAAATCAACATTTTAGAACACTCATCCAGTTACTCATGATCCATTACAGGTGCACATGTAGATCTTCTTCAATGTTAAGTCCCAGGGGGGCCTTTGTATTGAATCTCAGAATATGTTTAGATTCTAATTGTCTTAAAAAGCGTTCCCTATTGCCTCCCCTGCTACATACTGGTGCCTGATCGATAGCAAAATACTGCAAATCCTTTAGATCATTGTTATGTACTTGATCAAAGTGTCTAGCCACTGGATATGTTGGATCCTTGTTCACAATTGCCCTAATGTGCTGGAGAATTCTCAAATGAACACTCAAAATTGTACTGCCAATGTATAGTTTATGGCATGTGCACTTGAGAACATATACTACATGGCTGCTCTTACAGTGCAGGGGGTGTCGTATAGACCATTGTTTATCCATGCCTGGTTTGTCAATCGATCTAATATTGGCTCCATACCTGCAGGCCTTGCATTTGTGACATTTAGTAAAACCACCTCTGCCTACCAGCCATGTGCCCCCCTCCAACATCTCCGGGTTACTGATTACTAAATCGTCTCTCATCGATCTGGCCCTGCAAAACGTTATCATGGGTTTTCTGAAGATTTTCTGGCCAATGGCAGGATCAATACTTAGGTGCCAGTTCTTCTGTAAGATCTGTCTCACCTCCTTGTGTCTGGTATTTAAACCTGTGATGAACCTTATATCCTGTCTAGAACTTCTCTGTTTCTTCTATGCAAAGAAATGTTTGTCCCTCTCTTTATATTTGGCCTTTTCCCTGGCTTCACTCAATACTTTTTGACTATATCCTCTCACTGCAAATTGTTGTTCCAGTTCCCGTAGGGCTGAATCCAATTCTCCATCCTCACTACAGTTCCTGCACATCCTTAAATTCTCTGCATTGGGGATACTGTGTTTGAGATTGGTGGGGTGGAAGCTTTGGGCATGCAGAACCGTGTTACCTGCTGTGCTCTTTCTAAAGTTCTTTGTATGTATTTTGCTCTCTTTTACATATACTGTTAAATCTAGAAATTCTACGGATTCCTGGCTCAAATGGGCGGGCTCAAATGGGCGGTAAAGTGGCGATTAAGAGAATTATCGTTGATTTTCTTTACGAAATCTTCAGCTGAGCTCAAAGACCCTCGCCAGATAAGAAAAAGGTCGTCGATTAATCGAGACCATTGGACTATATAATTGGTCATTTCTGCAGAACATCTGGATGATAGCACCTGCTCCTCCCACCAGCCCATATGCAAATTCGCATAGCTGGGGGCAAAGCAGGTAGACATTGCCATACCTCTCAGCTGTCTAAAAAGATCCATGCCAAATAAAAAGAAATTGTTAGTGAGACACCACTTAATTATCTCTAGGATTATTTGTGTGTGTTTGTAGAGTGATATAGGGCTGGTACTCAGAAAATGTTTGGTGGCTCTCAAGCCATCTCCATGGGAGATGCTCGTATATAAGGACGTCACGTCCAAGGTCATCAGGATATAGTCCTCCTCCCAGTGGATATCATATATTTTACATAAAAAGTCACCTGTATCCTTAATATGAGAGGATAGATGTTATATATATATATACGTGGTGGTCCCTGGGGCTGAGGGGGGGCAGTGGGTCCCCACATTCCAGTTTATAAATGTCCCGGGGAGGAGGTGGTCATCAGGGCTGCTGGGGGGTCCACGCAGCCCCTGCATTATTTGTAATTAAAGCCCCGGCAAGGTAGAGGCTCCCGGGGCTGTGTGAGGTTCCGTGCGGCCCCCTCTCATTACATTCAGGTTAAGCCCTGGGAAGGTGGCGGTACCTGGGGCTGGAGGGGTCCAAGAGGCCCCCCATGTAAATATTTAATAAGCACTGTGGAGGTGGTAGTCCCGGAGGCAGTGGGGGAGGCCGTACGGCCCTCCTCCACTTTCATTTTTAAAGAAGCCCCGGGGAGGTGGTGTACCTCGGGGGCAATATTCGGCCCCAACTTTTTAAAAACACTCACAGTGGCTGGATGATGTCATCAGTGATGTCATCTGAGATGTCATCAGTGATGTCACTGACCATGTCATGAGTGATGTAATATGGGAGTTCATAAGCAGTGCATTGTGGGGCGTGAGTTATAGTTAGCTCAGTTAACTATAACTGCTGAATTTCTCTGGTTTTGTATGAATGAAACCTGAGCCTAACTATAACGTCTCTGTAACCTTTGATTTTTTTAGTGAATTTCTAAGGTTTTTTTCATTCCATTTCCTAACTATAATGTCCCTGTAACCTTTGTTTTTTTCAGTGAATTGCTAAGGTTTTTTAAATGCTAATTCCTAACTTTAGCGCCCCTGTAACCTTTGGTTTTTTCAGTGAATTTCTATGTTTTTTTAACTAGTATTCATGTTTGCAGAGTGGTGGAGAAAGGGGGATGGTCCTCCGACCAGCTCTCAGGAATCCCACTGTAAGGGACTTACTGGAGGTAACAGGAGGGCTTCCTGGCCCCCCAAGAGCCCTGAGTAGCCAAGGGGACTTCATCCCCCAAGCAGTAGTGCACCAGGAGGTGCATTTGCAGAGTGGTAGAGAAAGGGGGCATGGCCTCCGAAGTCCTTACAGCAATTATGCTCTATGGTACTTACTGGAGGTAATAGGAGGGGTAGTTGGCCCCCAAGGACACCCTGGAACCAAGAGGACTTCATCCCCCAACCAGCAGTGCGCCAGAAGGTGCGTTTGCAGAGTGGTGGAGAAAGGGGGAGTGGCCTCCAAAGTCCTCTCAGCAATCCCACTGTTTGGAACTTACTGGCGATAACAGGAGGTATTTGGTCCCCAAGGACCCTCTGGAGCCAAGGGGACTTCATCCTTCAACCAGCAGTATACCAGGAGGCGTGTTTGCAGAGTGGTGGAGGAGGAGGCATGGCCTCAATAGTCCTCTCAGCAATCAAGCTGTGTGGGACTTAGTGGAGGTAACAGGAGAGCTTGTTGGCCCCCAAGGACCCTCTGAGTAGTGCAAATAGGTTTCTCTCATTACTGCAGTGTTTCGATTTTCTACATACCCTATTTTAGCTAACATACAATTTTTTTATTAGAAGGTTAAAGATGTAGTCTCATTTGTGGGGAAAGAAGTCCTACATGTAAAAAGGCCTCATGTGTAGTTTAGACTAATACAACAAAGTTGCATACTTGGAGATTACTGTCTGTGAACCCTTGTATTTGTGTGAGGAAATGAGTGATCCTGTTCCTAAGATGAGCCCTGAAAGATGATCGCAAATGTTTATAATAGTATGTGTTCCTACAGTAGGGTACCACTTGTCTTTATGATTTTTTCCAGACCAATATTTTTACCCCATATGGTTTTTCCCTACCACCTTCCACTTCCCAGACCTCATTGCCTGACTTGCCTTATTCCTTGTTGTTTTGAGAGTATACTGAGTTTCATGAACCTCTCTTTGTAGGAAGTTCTGCTTTGATCCATTATTGATTTTTTTCATTCTCTTTAAAACTCTTTATGGGTTCCTTCTGACACCTTTTCGCCCCATTCTTAAAACGGATTTCTTCCTTTATGGAACACACGTAATGCATGTTATCGTAATTTGAATTAACCAATGCTTATATCAATTTCTGAGAATGATTGATTATTGAAACTAATACAAGTAAAACTTATGATTTTGAATATAGATGATTTACTAAACTCTGAGAATAAAACCCTTAAAACTTTCATTAACTCTAATTATTGACTGAACTTAAGATAGAAATTGTGATTACTATTTATGTTATGATTTGCTCCTGATCTTTTTCAATTGAACATCTAAGGTCTATTGACTTTTTGGAAGGCGTACAGAGGATATCAGCCCTGTGTGAGATGGTAATCTGAGTTTATTTAAACTGGTTCCCACTGCAGCAAATTGGTAGTAGAGGGATGGTTTATGTTCTGAGAAGAGGAGCTGTAAATTCTTGCCCAAGTTAGAGTAATGACCAAGTCCCACCGCCCAATGCCCAAAACTTGAAGACTGACAAGGTGCAATTTTCCAAAAGCGGTTGCTGTATTGGAGGTGTGAGTAATAATAGGGTTATGCATCATAAATTGTGATTATTGTTGTCTTTATTGATTAAAGTTGGAGGACGTGTGTTGAATGATTTGGTGATGTTTATGTGTTTATTGTGAAGAAGTTGAAGAGGTTATCAGGCTTGGAGTAGCCTAAGTTCCCAGGATATTGATGTTTTCTTGTCTGCTAAGATTTGTGGTGTACATCGTGAGGTGCTGTTGACTACACAATTGAGATAGGGATTATTATGATCTGTTGTGATTGTATAAGTATTGGGATTATGTTGGCAGAATCTAATTGCGCAAAGGGTGAAAGTACATTGATTAGAGTAATTTCCCGCAGGTCGAGATTTCATTCATTACTGTGAAAATTATTTGTGTGTGAAAAGTCAGAAGGTGTAAAAAATATTTTGATTGTAGAATTGCTTTTTTGTTTTGTTTGTGGAGTAGACAAAGATTTGTTGATTTACGTCTGTTTAAGATTGTAGAAATTTATGTATGAGAGAAATTGTGAAGGAGGATGAACCGCAGCAAGGAGGTAGTTTATATGTCACTGTGTGCTGTGCTGAGATTGGTTAGTTAGTGTACTGCTGCGCTGTGATTGGTTGATGGTGGCACAGTGTGCCGTGCTGTGATTGATCAGTTGTTGTGTATCACATTGAGATTGGTTAATGAGTCTTCAAGAATTAAAACTGTAACAGGAAGGGAGAAAGAGATTTGACTTTTAAGGAATAGAATCAAAACATTGATTTTGAATTGAATCACTGAACCATTTGTTGTTGAGTTTTGCGGAAATCATGGAATGTCTTAAAGGATTTATTAATTTTGTGAGAGGTGATGTTACAATTCTGATATGTGAAGGTGAAGAGGTGCTCCCAAGGGTACACCTGCACATTATATGACAACAAAAAAGGGAATGCAAACATGCTTGTAGCTTCGTCAATGGTGCAAGATTACTGAAAATGAGGATCCCTTGAGTTTTTCAAGATTTGGTACTTTTAATTTGAGAATTATTGACAAATTGAAAAGAGACGCTGTACGAGATGAAGCCACCAATTAGATCTACACAGTATGAAGCACTAAAGATGTGGGTAAAGACTTCACAAGATAGGGAAAGAGAGAAGTACCAGAATAAGACTAGAAGAGCAGTGCGTATTTATGCAGATGCTTGACGGGATGAAGAACAACAGAGATGGCAGAAAGCCATAGTAAAGGGAGATAGATTGTACCCAGCTATTTCTACTAAGACACCGGAAAAAACAAAAAAAGAATAAAACACAGTGAAAAGAAGATGAGAAGATGAGAAAAGGATTGATAATTATTCAGGGGATGTAATTTTGGATGCATTGTTAGCCACGCGTCTACCACCTAATGTAGTCCCCACAAATAATGCTGATAATAATACAACTGTAAATACTACAGTCGCTGCTGACCCTGTTGAACAGAGTTTTATTCAGATTGAGAGACCATTTTAGACATTCCAGATTGCTCCAGCACCTGTTGGTATAACACCAACTATGGTAACACCATTTGTTACTGCTTTGATTGTAATTGTTCTGGCACAAATGCCACAGATTGCAACAGTACACACAGTGCTAAGGCCGGATGCGACTGCCCCAATAAATATTTTCCCAATTTTAGGAGCTCAGCGAGCTGTAGGAGGAGTTACTGTGACTAGGTTCATCCCAACATCACAGAATTCACATTGTTGCCTGGAAACCACCACAAAGGATTCAATCATTAAGAGAAGGGGGAAGGATTGTCTTTACAACACCAATAACCAAGGGAGAGACCAATTTGTTCATTTGGCATTTTTCCACCATAATTTGAGGAAGCTGCAGAATTTAAAAAGACAGAGAGTGCAGAATGACTGGTTACCCCAGAACCTAAAAAGGAGAGACCACTTAAGGTTTCCAAACTGTTAGAAATGGGGGTCTCTAGTTGGCAGAGGTAGGTACCTTTGACCAAGTAGGGACCCTTGCTTCTAGTCAGGGTAAGGGGGCTACACTCCTAAATAACCCCTGCTCACCCCCTTGGTAGCTTGACACAAGCAGGCAGGCTTATCTCAGAGGCAGTGTGTAAAGCATTTGTGAACACATACAGTAATACAGTGAAAACACTACAAATGGACACCACACCAGTTTAGAAAAATAAGTAATCTTTATCTACATTTAACACAAGACCAAACGACAAAAATTCACGATACAGTATTCAAAAATATGACTTTAAAATGGTAGAAATAGCTTAGTTCAATTTAGATGGTAAATGCGACACTTTACTCTCAAAGTACCTTGGATGCGTCACGCAATACAAACAAAAGGGTCGCAGGGAAGTTGATGCGCCGTTCCTTACACTCAGGGGAGTGGAGGCATCTGTTCCTTACTGCAGCGCAGGGGAGGTGATGCGATGCTTCCTTACTGTGTGGGGAGTTGATGCGTCTTTTCTTACTGCGTCCCGGTTACGATGCGACAAGATGGCGCCTCGATGCGATGCGACGATCCGGTGCGATGCAACAAGATGGCGTCTTTGATGTGATGCGACAACGTGGAGGCAATGCGTGCACGCCCGACAGTCGTGCGGTGAACTCGGTAACTTCTGAGCTGCGACAGGCCCTGAGACGCGCTTCTCCGGTGATGCGACGACAACCCCTGCGGCAGCGACACGCTTCTCCGGTGATGTGACACGCTCCTCTCGGCGATGCGATGACAACCAGCTGTGGCGGCACGCTTCTTCGGCGATGCAACGGTGGCAGCGGCGGTGGCGACACGCTTCTTCCTCGTTGAGTCGCACTTCCAGCTCCCAGCGACAGGCAGTCTCTTAGAGGGCCCAAACAACAGCAGGCACCTCCCTGGCAGGTATAATTCCCTCCCAGCAAGGGAATTCAGGGGAGCTGGTGGTGAAGTCTTGTATCCCTGATACTTCAGGCAGGAGGCAAGCACACTTCAAGCCCTTGGAGATTCTTCTTCAAGATGATGAAAATTCACAAAGTTCCTTTTCTCCTTTCCTTGGCAAATAAGTAACCACTGCAGGCCAACCCCAGAAATAGCACAACAGCACAGGGGCAGTCACCTCTTTCAGCTTTCTTGGTTCCTCTCCTTGGTAAAGGTTCGTCTTGATTCCCAGAAGTGATCTAAAGTTCTGGGGTCTGGGCCCCAATATTTATACTAGTAAATTCTTTGTTCTCTGAAGGCAGAGAGTGTCTGTGCCCAGCCAAAACCAGTTCTGTCCTCCCTGGTGCAGCTTCCTGGCAGGAGGTGGAGACAGCATTGTTGAAAGCAGACCTGGCCCAGGTAGCTGAAAGGAAATCTCCTCCCCCTACTCTCTATTCTATGAGGGCTCAGGTCAGTGAAAGGAAATCTCCTCCCCCTACTCTCTATTCAATGCAGGTCCTATTCATTCCAGCCCTGACTCATCAGATTGCTGGAGCCAAGGCCCTCTCCAGCCCCCTGTCACTCACAAACCAGACATGGAATACACAAACCTAGCAGAGGCATGCTGGATGGTTAGGCAAGAAAATACCTACTTTCTAAAAGTGGTATTTTCAAACACAGAATGTAAAAGTCACCCATACTAAAAGATGTATTTTAACATTCTGAGTTCAGGCATACTAAACTTTATTTTCCTATCTTGTTCCTAGGGTCAGTTAGGATTATAAGATGTTATAATCAAACTGCCCATTCTGGCCTATGGGAACAGATAGCCTTGCAATAGTGAAAAACAAAAATGGCTGTAATTCACTATTAGGACATGCTACACACATCAGGGCATGTCCTACCTTTTACATACAATGCACCCTGCCCTTGGGCCTACCTTAGGGGTGACTAGCATGCAGAAAAGGGAAGGTTTAGGGACTGGCAAGTGGGTGCACTTGCCAAGTCGACATGGCAGTCCCAGACTACACACAGGCTCTGCAATGGCAGGCCTGAGCCATACTTTACAAGCTGCTTCTGTGGGTGGCACAATCAGTGCTGCAAGTCCACCAGCAGCATTTGACTTACAGGCCCTGGGCACACATGGTGCACTGTACTAGGGTCTGACAAGTAAATCAAATAAGCCAATCATGGAGTCACTAATCCATTACAACAATTTACAATAGGGAGCACTTGCACTTTGGCACTTAATAGCAGTGGCAAAGTGCCCAAAGCATCTAGACCAGCAAAAACATAGCCAAAATACAGGAGGCAACAGCAAAAAATGAAAGGGAGACCCACGCCAATGGTGCCAGGTCTAACACAAACTAAAAGTGGAATTAGAGGAGATTATTAGGGGATGTTTAGAGCTTGAGCATTTGAACCAGTATCAGGAAAAAGATGATTTATCTGAGTAAAGAAATTACAAGACGTGCAGCAATTACACATGATAAAAACTGATTTGGCTCGAAAATATGATGTTGATCTTTCTAAAAGTTTCCCTTACAGAGAAGTTATAGGGTTCAATTGGATATGTTATGGTAAGTGTATTTGTTAAGTGCGTGAATGCCCGGGGGCGTCTTAGCACTGGCTACATAGTTCAGGTAAAAGACGGTAAAGGGTTAAAGTCTATTAAATAGCCAGGTCTTAGGGGATTTTACTGAAAGTAAGAAGATTGCTGGAGGATTTGATAGAGAGTGGAAGACTGTTCCAAGCAGTGGAAGTACTGAACAAAAAGCTGCCACCACCCCAGGCCGTGCGTTTGAATTTAGGGATAGTCACAAGTTGGGCAGAAGCCGATCTTAATGACCTATTGGGAGTATACCAGCTGAGGCTGTTTTTCAGAAATGCAGGACCTTGGTCATTCAAGGCTTTAAAGTGAAATGCATCCATAAATGGAGTGACTGAACAATTAGAGATTAAATGGTCAAGGAAACATGAAAAGAAAAAGAAACAATCAGAGATAGATGGTGGAACTAAAATGCATCAACAGGTTCCCAGAATGAGGGGGAAGCTTTGGCTTATCCATTGAGAGAGATAGCAGGTAAAGTATATGTTCATGTACCATGGAGCAGAGGTGATCTTGCAGCATTTACGAACAATTTTTTAAAGTTGAGAGACAAGTCCATACAGTGGTACACACAGGTTGACAGATTTGTTAAAATTTCAAAAGTGCTGTGGATTGATTTAAATACATTCTTTGACATTGTAGTGCCAAATGATTTGTGGGATTAATGCAAAGTTGTACAATGGCCACTTCAACAGCCAACAAGAGATGCCCACACTAATGCACCATCTACTGTAGTCATGGACAAATATGAAGCCGTGATTACTTTCCTGAAAGTCAAGGTGCCTCCAAAAGACATTGATTGGGTAAATATTAAAATAACTTCACAAGAACCAAAAGAATCAGTGTCTGATTACTATGAGAGGTTAATACAGGTGTTTCAACAACACAGTGGGAGAGAGTATCCCAAACCTAGTGAAATGGGGTTCTTTTTTCCCAGTTCATTATTGGACTAAGAGCAGAAATTAGTGGTCACATACACAGAGTGTGATTTATTGGCTAACAAAGTCATTGGATGAGATCCAGAGATATTGAAAATATTGTTGTGATGAACAAGAAATGAAGCAGAGAAAGCTTAAGGAGAAATTCATGTTATCCCAGACTAAGTTTGCGCAGAAAGGCTTTCAGAACCAGTCGTTTGCTGGAAATCAATGTGGAATGCAAGGTGTGGGTTTACAAGCTGGAGTACAAGGTACTCAAGGGGGATTTGGTAGAGGTAGAGGTGTTCCGGTTACTCCGAATACTGGTATGGATGTTGCAACACTGAAGAAAATGACTCCTTGTCACCTCTGTAACAAGATCGGGCATTGGAATTGGGAGTGTAGACTTAATCCAGACAAAGCAAATGGAAATGTACAATTGCCCAAAGCACATTTAAACCCATTTCAGAACCAGACTCAAAACCCATTACAACAATTTCCTATGTTTGATAATGATGGTTTTGGCTCCAACAATTCTCAATGACGGTACCTGAGGGGGGAGGAAGATCGTGTGCGTGGGACAGTCTTGGAGGTAGACTAGAGTGGACCATTTGCAGAAGGAGAAGTTAATGGCTATCTAGTGTCATTTCTAATTGATACCAGTGCTACCTGATTCACTGTTAGAACAGTGGAAGTCCCAGGCCTACCCCTCTTAGGAAAGAAGATCCAAGTTGAAGGAGTTTCAAATAAACAGATAACAAACCCAGTTTCAGAAAAAGTTCCTGTAAAAATAGGGTTGTTTGAGGAAAAATATCAATTCATTATTTATGATTCAAGTCCTGCAAACCTGTTAAGAAGAGATTTGATATGCAAGTTAAATTGCATAATTTACTATACTCCAGATGGCATAAAATTCCAGGTACATGATGAAGATGTGGAGTGTCAAATGGCTCGACAAGACACAGCTGTAGGATTCTTCCCACTGAGGGCAATTGAAGAGTTACCTCCTGATTTGAAAGAGACAGTGAACCCAGAAGGATGGGATTTCACAGGGAAAGAGATCGGACTGATTAAAGGTGTAAAACCTGTCCGAGTCACAGTGAAACAAAGTGCGGTGTATACAAGAACACCATCATACAATTTGACCCCAGAAACAATTGCAGTAATAACACCCATAATTGAGGATATGCTGAGTAAAGAGATATTAAAAGAAATCAGTGGGAGTACATGCAACTCTTCGATCATGGGTTTGCAGGAGCCCAGTGATAAATATCGGATTGTGCAGGATCTCCGAAAGATTAACAGCATTGTTGTCCCATGTTGTCCACTGGTACCGAGTCCAGCCACCATACTTTTTCAAAATCCGTGCACTACAGAATGGTTCACTGTTGTGAATCTTTGTCAGGCTTTCTTCTCAGTCCATTGCATGAAGATTCCCAGTTCTTATTTTCCTTCGGTTTTCAGCACAGAGTTTTGGCATGGTGCAGAGTCCCACAAGGTTATACAGGGAGCTCTTCCATTTTCAACCAGAATTTTGAAAAGAATCTGGAGTCATCTCAGATGCCCTACAATTCAGTTCTTGGGCAGTACATTGATGACCTACTTGTGGCATCAGAAACACAAGATGGTTGTAAACAGGATACGATTGCATTATTGAATCACCTGGCAAAGAATTGACACAAAGTGTGTCCATATAAATTGCAATACTGTCAAAAATGAGTCCAATCCTTGGGACATACTATTGAGAAAAGAGCAAGAAAAGTGTCTCTAGAGAGGGTGGGCGCGATTCTGTGAAGGAATTTAACTTGTGGGGTTCCACAGGGTTCATCGTTAAGTCTGTCACTTTTTTAAATTGATGTGTCGGAACTAGCCCCTTTGATCCAGCAATTTGGTTTTAGTTTGACATCTTACGCAGACGACACACAAATTGTGGTGGCTGCCTATAAAGATGAACCCTTTTCCTCATCTCGGTTTCAACACTGCATGTTGGAAATTATCAGCTGGATGAGTAAGCACTGTCTAAAGCTTAACTCAGATAAAACCGAGACTGATCTTTGGCAATTTCCAACCTGCATGGGATGCCTCATTGTGGCCTGCAGAGTTAGGGGAATTGCCTAAACCGGTAGCCAAAGCTAAAAACTTAGGAGTTGTTCCTTGATAATAAGCTGTCCTATTTACATCAAACAAATGCCATTGTTTCTGCCTCCTTTTATTTAATCAAGAAACTAAATAAAATCCTTCCTTATATCACAATTGACTCCAAGAGGACGGTTGTGACGACACTTGTATTATCGAAGTTGGATTACTGCAACGGTTTGTATCAGAACATGCAAAGCCAACATCTAAAAAAGTTGCAGATGATACAAAATGCAGCCGCAAGAATCCTACTGACTCTGCCCAAATACCAATCAGTCTCCATATAAGTTCGGATGCTTCATTGGCTTCCGGTAGCAAGCCGCATCAATTTCAAAACCTTGTGCTTGGCGTATAAAGCTTTGACTAATGCAGGACCTACTTTCTTAAAAAATATTTTTAGTGGTACCAACCAGGCAGACAGCTTTGCTCCACTAATGTCAGGTTCATGTCTGTCCCCAGGTTTCGCACTTCCAATTGGGGTGGCCATGGCCTTAGCTATGGAACTGCTAAACTTTGGAATTCTCTCCCCATGCATATTAGGACAGCAAAATCATTATCATCTTTTAGGAAGAGTCTTAAAACCTGTTTTTTCCAGAGTTAGGTCATGATCCAGTTGTGTTTATATTTAACTTCAGCGCCAAGAAACCTCAGAGTATTCGTGTGCTTAACAAGTTTAAATAACATAGCATAACATCAAGCACAGAGAGAAGTCAGGGTGTTTTGGGGAATGGCTGGCTACTGCAGGCAGTGGATACCTAACTTTTCCTTAGTAGCTAAGCCTTTACTAAGGCTGACATACAAAGATATGCCTGATTTGCTTCCATGGGACAGCGATTGCTTGAAAGCTTTCCTATAGTTGAAATAAAGTCTCTGTCATGCCCCGGCACTAGGAATGCCTGATTACAATAAGATGTTTACATTGTCTTGCAGTGAGAGGGAGGGCTGCGCTCTCTCAGTGCTAGCTCAGATGCATGGAGATGCTCAAAGACCTGTGGCTTATATTTTGACTACCTTTGACCCTGTAGCTGCAGGACTGCCCGGCTGCCTTAAACTGGTTGTGGCCCTTGGTGTCAGTATTGAAAGGAGCGACAGCATAGTGATGGGACATCCTTTAATTGATATGGTCCCTCACTCAGTCGAGATTTTGCTTACCAGAACAAAAACCCAGTACAAGACCCACAACAGGCTCACAAAATATGAGCAGCTAATATTGGCCTCTGAAAATGTGTCTTTCAAAAGATGCCAAATATTTAATCCCTCAACACTCCTGCCCATAAATGAAAATGTTTGTGATGAAGTTAAACATGATTGTCTAGATGTCAAGGATTTATGCACTAAGTTATGGCCAGACAACAAAGATGAACCCCTGAATGGGCCTAATTATATAATCTTTGTTGATGGGTCATGTCTGAGAAACAATGAAGGCACCCTGAGAGCAGCTTATGCTGTTTGCACAATTAATGATGTTGTAGAAGCTTCATGGCCGAGAGATGATATCTCAGCACAGGTTGCAAAACAAATTGCCCTTACAAGAGCTTGCAGATTAACAGCCCAGTTGAAAGTGACTATATTTACAGGTAGTCAGTATGGCTTTGGTGTGGTCCATGATTTTGGACGGTTATGGTCACAAAGAGGTTTCATGACATCCTCTGGAACATCCATTAGAAACGGTGAGCATGTGAGGAATTTACTCAAAGCACTTCAGTTGCCAACAGAGGTCGCGGTAGTTAAATGTGCAGCTCGCTGAAGTGGCAATGGTTACATTGAAGTTGGAAACAGATATGCTGGCGAAGTTGCACGGTATTGTGCCATAGTAGCCTACACATTTAATAAAGTTTACACAAGTGAGTCTGAGGCGGACACTGTCTTTTCAATGTTGTCAGTAGCTGACATGTGGGAAGAGCTCAAAAGAGTACAGGAAGATGTTTCAGGAGCAGATCAGCAGGGTTGGGTCAGAGCAGGTTGTGAGAAAAATGCAAATGATTTTTGGATGTCAGCTGATCAATCAATCAATCAATCAGCATTTTTATAAAATGTGACTACTCACTCGTGAGGGTCTCAAGGTGCTGGGGGGGTGGGTCTGCGGTTCAGTCAAAGAGCCAGGTCTTGAGGTCCTTCCTGAATTGCGGCAGTGATGGTGATTGCCTGAGGTGCAGAGGCAGGGAGTTTCAGGTCTTCACAGTGAGGTAAGAGAATGATTTTCCTCCAGCCGTGGTCTTGCGGATCCATGGGATAGTGGTCAGGGCCAAATGGGAGGAGCAGAGATGTCTGGTGGGAGTGTAGAAGGAGAGGCAGTGGTTGAAGTATGTAGGTCCGGCGTTGTGGAGGGCTTTGTAGGCGTGCTTAAGAAGCTTGAAGGTGATTCTCTTGTTGACAGGTAGCCAGTGAATGTCTCTCAGGTGGCTGGTGATGTAGTTGTCACATGGGATGTTCAGGATGAGTATGGCAGAGGTCACTGGCGGCTCCTCCGCTAAGGCGGAGGAACATCGCCCCATTGACTTCAATAGGAAAAATAAAATGATAATAACGATATGTTCATTTTATTTTTCCTATTGAAGTGAGTGGCTCTTGGGTGGGGTGGGGTTGGCCAGAACAGGGAGAGGAGTAGTTTGCACTCCTTCAGTGCGTATGACTGCTTGGCCAGCACTCTCAGGCTAGCCAAACATTCCTGCACACTTTGCATCTTCCCCACCAGGCTTGCTTTACACAGCCTGGTGAGGAACATGCAAAGCCTCCCAGTCCCCATCTGTGCACCGTGGTTTGGCGCTCAGACAAATCACAATGCTGCATTGCAGCGATGTGATTGGTTATGGGGAGCCTGGGAGCCCGGGAGCTTCTGCTTCTTCCTGCAGCCGGCAGAGACAGGAAGAAGAGGACGGACAAGAGGCGGCAGCCGGACAGCCCAGGCAAGTGTTTTTTTTATTTCGTTCCGTCCTGCACCCCCATGTTCCCGCCCCACCACTTCTGATCGGTAGCAGCCACTACTGGTGGAGGTGTTCTGGATGGTCTGCAGTTTTTCTGGAGTTTCTGGGTGGTGCGTTGCTGGAGTCGAGTCTGCTGCTGATGAGCACCTGGGTGACTTTTTTCCTGAACTCGGTGGGGATCTGTGTAGGAGAGTAGGATCTGCCTCTTATGTTGCCCCCACTTTTTTTCTGATGTTTACACTGGTTTCTGGCTATAGTCTGGCTGGGTCCCTGCTAATCAGGGTCCCAGCCTCTCTGTTCTCTCTAAACGATTTGGAGTGCACTCTAGGTGCACTAGTGATTGGATACTGTGGTACCTTATGAGTCCCTAGTATATGGTACCTTAGGTACCAAGGGCATAGGTACTTCACAGGCCTACCAGGGGCTGCAGCATGTATTATGCCACCCCTCGGAAGCAGACTAAATCTGACACCACAGGCCTGCTACTGCAGCCTGGGTGAGGAAGTGCTAGCACCCCTCACTGAGATATAGGTTCCCTATATCTCTCCTGCACACACATATAAACCTATCAGTCACCCCTAAGGCAGGCCCTATCAATCCTGAGGGCAGGGTGCTTGGCTTCTATGTGAGGGGGTGCCTCTGCCTGAGCAGGGCCCCTCTGCAGCTCTCAGAGTCCATTCTCTGGTGCTGTTTGTGGATGCGGTTAAACCATATACTTTTAAGTGCATTATATCCTCGCTGTAAAATGCTAACTTTGGAATGGCTGCATCGAAACATGTCGTGTTTGGTGTCAAACATCTTGGAATACTACCCCCCCCGCCAGTCCTGGCGGCGGGGGTAGCATTCCACCCTTCTAGAGGGATAGACATGTACCTACTGTGGAAACGCGGTAGAATCCTGCAGAGCCCTGGCATCACAAAATGGATGCCACCAGTCACAGACACTGGGCTGCCCTCCTTCTGATGACCAACACTCGCAGTGGAGGAAGCCCAACAATAGATATCCTGTCCCAAGGGGGTGTGACCACTTTCCAGACAGGGTTTAGTGTATTGGGGCTGGGTGGGTGCACTCTTAGAGTGCTTTGAAGTCCTGCACTGGGGGAGCAGAAGGCTCCTCTGTGCATATGCCAGTTCAAACCGGCTCAGGGGCTACCTGTCCCTGCTCTGGCGCGAAACTGGACAAAGGGAAGTGGGTGTAGCCGCCCACTCCCCTGACCCTCCCATAGGTAGGGTCATAGAGCTAGTCCCTCACCTTCTTTTAGTATAAGAGGGAGAACCTGTGCATTGCACCCTAGATTTCCCTGGACGACGCTCTGAAGACGAATCCCGGACCTTCGACGTTCCACTACCTTTGGAAGACTGAAGAATCTCCCTTGGAGTCAAGGAGTGACTCCCCTGCTTGGCAGGCACCAAAAACTACAAACGATGGTCGCAAACTACGCCGCTCCCGCCGGAGTCCGAAGTCCCTGCAGCCCAAGAAGTGGATTTCCTGACTTCTCAAAGGCCATCAGGAGTCCCCAGCGAAGCTGAGGCCAGTGGACCCCAAGAGTAACGAGGAACCGCGACCCCTGCGTACCGTGCACTATTGTTGAGTGCAACCCCTTCACAACGTTCCATGAACTTGTGCTTTGGACCACGTGTGGTCCCAGCCCCCAGCAGGAATCCCTTCTAAGATCAGAGGCCTACCATGTCCCAAGTGACCGTGGGCAACTGTGAGCGAATCATCCCGAGGCGTCTTCGCGATCTCTTGCCAGCCGGTTTGTGGGTCCCCAGAAGACTTTCTAAAGAAACCAAAGGGTTCCCCTGGTTGATCCAGGCCTGCCCTGACTTACCCTTGCTGGGTGAGTTCCCCAGACCTTGCTGGTCTGCGCCATTGCCTCTTCACACTTTCCCCGAGACTTGCTGTTACCAAGGCTTGTTGGCTCCGATCGAGTCGCCGATACCGCAGTAAGCTGCAGACATCGTGGGACACGCCGAATCCAGCTCCTGGTCATCGTCGACGCCTCCTGGACCTCGTGGCTGAAGAGTCAAGGCAACCGCGGATGACCTGAATCTTGCGACGACGGTGGGCATCCATCTTTCTTGCCCCGAGTCACTGCCAAGTGACTTTGAACACTGTCCCCTCTGCTTTCAGGTCTTCCATCCTCTGAATCCAGGCTTGGATTCCTCCGGACACTTCTCCTGTCGCCGCAAGCAGCAAGTCTTCACTGGCTCCCATTGAAAACCACGCCGCGACCCGACACCAAAGAACACCTATGCATCCGGCTCCCCTGGGTGAGGTAAATTCAGCACTTCGGTGCTCCTGTGGGTGTGGGCTCTAGAACTACTTACCCTGTAAGTGACTTGCTTGTAGCTTCCCTAGAAGTGTCCTAAAACTCTACCTTTCTGAGTGTGACAATTGCGCTGACTCGTACAGGGTTCGCGTCTGTGTTAGACACACCGCGTCCATCTCCTTTGTAACACTATCTAAAACTGTATCCTTCGACTCGTACTGAGTCCGATCGGTGTTCGCCTCGAACACACAAAGGGCCTGTAACACTGAGATCTCCATTGCACTGACTCGCACAAGGTTCGCGTCTGTGTTAGACACAGCGCGACCAACTCCCTTGCAGCTCTATCTGTAACCGCGTCCTTCGACTCGTACAAGGACCGATCGGTGTGTTCGCCTCGAACACGCAAGGGACCTTTAACATTAAAATCTCAATCGCGTCTGTTCGCATAGACTCGTACAGGACTCGCACCGGTGCCAGGACACCGCGTCCGTCCCCTGTGGGTCTCCTACAACTACCTGTGGTGGTTCTTGGGGGTCCCTCGATTCTAGATGCCCTAGACCTAGGTCTAGCAAACTAAGATTGTGATATTCGATTGTGCTTAACTTATTTTGATAACATTTGATTTGTACACATGTTCCTGACCTCTAATCTCATAAAGAGATTAGTAGAGAGTGTTTATTAATAAATACATATATATTTGATATATATACCTGTGTGGTGTCTTTTCATGTGGTGATTCAAGAGATTGTGTGGTAAAACAAGCTGCTTTACATTCCTTCAAGACTTAGCCTGAAGGCTGCTCTCCACAGCTACCACTAGGATAGCTTTCTATAAAGGTTGTCTTAAACCTATCTACCATAAGAGTCGAATTGTTCTGGTGCAAGGTGTCCATTTAATTAGTGAACAGCATATACCAGGCCAACTTCTCACATTGGTGGGCAGCGTGTGGGATTCCAGCTTGCTATTGTTTTACCAGAAAATCTCTATTTGAATTACTAACTGAAAACCACTATAGGTACTCAAGGTACATATAAAGTCAAGCTTAGTATCAATAAGTTCTACTGAACTTAGAGCTGTGTGCCAAGGGATAGCACACCCTTTCTACAGCTCAAGCTAGTATCAGTAGGCCACAAACTAGTGTAGGTAGTACAACACTGCACAACACTAGAATGTCCTTAAAGGGTGGAACCAGTGGATCCACTCAGCCTCAGTATAAGGACATGGCTTTCTCTGACTTGAGAGCCATGTGTGTTGAAAGACACCTGAGGCTAGGACAGAGTCCCTCAACCCTACACCTGATAGATCTGCTGACAGCAGATGATCTTAGATTGGCTCTAGGAGCTAATGGGTCTGAATCAGTGGGTGGGTCAATTACAGTATCTGGGTCAGATTATGAAAATTAGAATGACCAGGACTCTGTGATTGAAGGGCCAGGCCTCAAGGGGCCTGAAAAGGACAGAGGAATTCTCCCTAAGAGAGCTGACAGAGTGGAGGAGAGGCATAGGTCCCCTTCCAGGGAATCTGAGCACTCTTATCACTCTGGCAGAGAATTTGTCCACCAGAGGAACTCATACTTTCCCATAAGAGAGACCTCCTCTGAAAGAATGTGCAAACTGCTGCAGTATGAGGAAGCAAGAGTTGCCCTCAGAACCAAGCAGTTGGCACTGGATAGAGAAGCCCTGGAGATCCAGAGAGCTTCTAGAAGAGAGGGGTTAGAACCCCTTGGTGGCAGCAACAGTGTCCCGAGAGGCAAGAGAATCTATTCCAGACCATAGGAACCTGAGCAAGGTTGTTCCTCCCTACCAGAGTGGGGATGATATCCACAAGTGGATAACTGCTATGGAGAGGGCCTGTAGAGTACAGCAGGTCCCCCAAAAGCAGTGGGCAGCAATCTTGTGGCTCTCCTTTTCAGATAAAGGTAGAGACAAGCTCCTCACTGTTAGAGAAGAGGATGCTGACGATTATGAAGTCCTGAAGAGTGCACTGATAGATGGGTTTGGCTTAACCACTGAACAGTACAGGTTAAAGTTCAGAGACACCCAGAAGGCACAGACTCAGGACTGGACTGACTTTGTTGATTGTGCAACCAAGGCTCTGGAGGGTTGGCTGGTTGGCAGTAGGGTTACTGATTTCAAGGGATTGTATAATCTGATGATGAGAGAACAGATCCTTAATTGCCAGAACCAGTTGTTGCATCAGTACCTGGTGGACTCGGATCTGACCTCGCCCCAAGAATTGGGAAAGAAGGCAGACAAATGGGTCAGAACCAGGGTGAGGCAGAAACCCCAGAACCAAGGGGGTGACACCAAGAAGCAAGATCCTAAGGGCTCTGAGAAAGGTGGGGATAAGTCAAAAGACCAGAAGTCTTCACAAGGGCCCCAAAAATCTGCATCTGGTGGGGAGTCACAATCCAACAAGGGAAAAGGCCAAAAGAAGCCCTGGTGCAAATTCTGTAAACAGAAAGGGCACTGGACTTCTGACTGTAACAAGTCCAAAGACCAAACCACCACCACTCCTGCCCCTAAGGCAACTGTTCCCCCTAGTTCAGCTACTGGTGGAGGTGGTACACAGAATAAGGGTGTAGTAGGGTTGACCCTGGGTTCTGAAGTGGACTCTGACCTAGTCAGAGTGCCCACTCAGGCAATGCTGATTTGTGAGGGAGACCTTAATATGTCCTTCCTAGTGAGTCCCAGTAATCTGGGCAAATACAAACAGCAGCCTGTAATAAATGGCAAACAGGCTTTGGCATTTAGGGACACAGGTGCTAGTGTCACCATGGTGGCAGAGGATCTTGTGGACCCTGGACAGATCATCCTGGGCAAAATGTACCAGGTGACCAATGCAAGCAACGTCAAGACCAACCATAGTCTGGCAGTTGTGAATTTCTCCTGGGGAGGGGTAACTGGCCTCAAGAAGGTTGTAGTCAGTGCAGACCTCCCTGTCGAATGTCTATTGGGCAATGATCTAGAGACTTCAGCCTGGTCTGAAGTAGAGTTATGGACTCATGCTCAGATGTTGGGCATCCCTGCAGAGGTATTTGCTGTGACCAGGTCACAAGCAAGAATGCATGACACTGAACCAGCTCTGGATCCTGGAACAATGGACCAGATGCTTCCCAAGAGGAGGAGCAGTAGGGTAAAGGCAGTGCCTTCCCCTCTGTCTCAGATCACAGATTCACCCCCAGAGGGAGGTGAAGCAGATCCTGAAGAAGGAACTGCCCCAGAGGGACTTGAGCCTGATCAGGTTGAGTTCTTGGGGGCAGGGGACCATTCTAGGGAAGATCTGAGCAAGGAGCAACAGTGCTGCCCCTCTCTTGAACCCCTCAGACAGCAGGCTGCTGCTGAGGCTGCTGGGAGTGCTAGTGGGTCCCATAAAGTTTATTGGGATGAGGGACTCCTATATTCTGAGGGTAGAGACCCAGCCCCTGGAGCCACCAGGAGGATGGTAATACCTCAGAAGTTTAGGGGGTTCCTCTTGACCCTAGCACATGACATCCCTTTAGCAGGACACTTGGGCCAAAACAAGACCTGGGACAGGCTTGTTCCACATTTTCATTGGCCACATATGTCAGAGGACACAAAGGAGTTTTGTCGCTCCTGTGTCACATGCCAAGCCAGTGGTAAGGCAGGTGGCACAACAAAGGCCCCCTGATACCACTACCTGTGGTGGGGGTACCCTTTGAAAGGGTAGGGATTGACATTGTTGGTCCCCTTGACCCTCAAACTGCATCTGGGCACAGGTTTATCCTGGTGGTAGTGGATCATGCCACCAGGTACCCAGAAGCAATTCCCCTGAGGACCACCACAGCCCCTGTGGTGGCAAGAGCCCTCATTGGAGTCTTCTCCAGAGTGGGTTTCCCAAAGGAGGTCATTTCTGACAGAGGTGCCAACTTCATGTCAGGATATCTGAAAGCAATGTGGAAGGAGTGTGGTGTAACTTATAAGTTCACCACCCCTATCACCCACAATGCAATGGTTTAGTTGAACGCTTCAACAAAACCTTGAAAGGAATGATTAAAGGACTCCCAGAGAAGCTTAGGCGGAAATGGGACCTTCTTCTTCCTTGCCTGTTGTTTGCATACAGAGAGGTTCCACAGAAGGGGGTTGGCTACAGCCCATTTGAGCTTCTGTTTGGGCATCCTGTGAGAGGTCCACTGTGTTTGGTAAAAGAGGGCTGGGAGTTACCTCTCAAGCCCCCAAACAAGATGTGATGGACTATGTACTTGGTCTCCGCTCCCGGATGGCAGAGTACATGAAAAAGGCAACCAAAAACCTGGAGGCCAGCCAAGAATTACAAAAAGCTTGGCATGACCAAAAGGCTGTACTGACTGTATACCAGCCAGGACAGAAAGTGTGGGTGTTGGAGCCTGTGGCCCCAGCAGCCCTCCAGGACAAGTGGAGTGGCCCCCATACAATAGTTGAACAAAAGGGAGAAGTCACCTACCTGGTGAATCTTGGAACTCCCAGGAGCCCCCTGAGGGTGCTCCATGTCAACAGATTAAAGCCATATGTTGACAGGGCTGACATGGGCTTGCTCAGGGCAACTGATGAGGACCAGGAGGAGGAGAGTGACCCTCTCCCTGACCTGCTCTCTCAGAACCCTGATGATGGGTCAGTAGATGGTGTTGCTTTGGCAAGCAGCCTCACTGACCATCAGCAAACTGAGTGCAGACAAGTTCTGCAACAGTATAGACATATGTTTAGCCTGACCCCTAGTCAGACTTCCTGGTGCACCCACGAGGTGGACACTGGGGACAGTCTGCCTGTCAAGAATAAAATCTACAGGCAACCTGACCATGTCAGGGACTGTATCAGGACTGAAGTCCAGAAAATGTTGGAGCTAGGTGTAATTGAGCCTTCAGATAGCCCTTGGGCTAGCCCAGTAGTCCTGGTACCCAAGCCTCATACCCAGGGTGGTAAAAAAGAAATGAGGTTTTGTGTAGACTACAGAGGCCTCAATGCAGTCACTAGGACTGATGCCTATCCCATACCAAGGGCAGATGAGCTGATTGATACTTTGGCCTCAGCCAAGTATCTAAGCACGTTTGAACTGACAGCTGGCTACTGGCAGATCAGGTTAGCTGATGATGAAAAAGCCAAAACAGCATTTTCGACCCCTGGTGGGCACTACCACTTCGTGGTGATGCCCTTTGGATTGAAAAATGCACCTGCCACTTTTCAGAGGTTGGTGAATAAAGTTCTGACAGGGATGGAAACGTATTGCTCAGCTTATCTAGATGATATTGCTGTCTTTAGTTCCTCCTGGCAGGATCACCTGGTCCACCTCATGACTGTTTTGGAGGCCCTGCAGAAGGCAGGCCTCACTATCAAGGCCACTAAGTGCCAGATAGGGCAGAGTCAGGTTGTATACCTGGGCCACCTTGTAGGTGGAGGCCAGGTTCAGCCTTTACAGAGCAAAATCCAAACCATAATGGAATGGGTTGCTCCTACCACCCAGACACAGGTGAGAGCCTTCTTAGGCCTGACTGAGTACTATAGGAGGTTTGTCAAGGGATATGGATCTATAGTGACCCCTTGAATGATCTGACCTCAAAGAAAATGCCAAAAAGGTTCAGTGGACAGCTAGCTGTCAAAAGGCTTTGAAGACCTAAAGCAGGCCATGTGCACTGCCCCCATCTTACAGAGTCCAGACTACACCAAAAAGTTCATTGTCCAAACAGATGCTTCTGAGCTGGGTGTGGGAGCTGTACTGTCTCAACTGAATGATGAAGGTCAAGACCAGCCAGTAGCTTTTATTAGCAGAAGGCTGACCCCTAGAGAGAAACGTTGGTCAGCTATAGAGAGGGAGGCCTTTGCTGTGGTGTGGGCCCTGAAGAAGCTGAGGCCATACTTGTTTGGCACTCACTTCATAGTTCAGACCGACCACAAGCCCCTCCTATGGCTTAAACAAATGAAAGGAGAAAACCCAAAACTTTTGAGGTGGTCCATTTCCCTACAGGGGATGGACTATACAGTGGAACATAGACCTGGGACCCAACATGCCAATGCAGATGGATTCTCAAGGTATTTCCACTTTGAACACGAAGACTCGACTGGTCAAGGTTAGTTTAGTGTCCCTGCGTTTGGGGGGGGGGTTGTGTAGGAGAGTAGGATCTGCCTCTTATGTTGCCCCCACTTTTTTTCTGATGTTTACACTGGTTTCTGGCTATAGTCTGGCTGGGTCCCTGCTAATCAGGGCCCCAGCCTCTCTGTTCTCTCTAAACGATTTGGAGTGCACTCTAGGTGCACTAGTGATTGGATACTGTGGTACCTTATGAGTCCCTAGTATATGGTACCTTAGGTACCAAGGGCATAGGTACTTCACAGGCCTACCAGGGGCTGCAGCATGTATTATGCCACCCCTGGGAAGCAGACTAAATCTGACACCACAGGCCTGCTACTGCAGCCTGGGTGAGGAAGTGCTAGCACCCTTCACTGAGATATAGGTTCCCTATATCTCTCCTGCACACACATATAAACCTATCAGTCACCCCTAAGGCAGGCCCTATCAATCCTGAGGGCAGGGTGCTTGGCTTCTATGTGAGGGGGTGCCTCTGCCTGAGCAGGGCCCCTCTGCAGCTCTCAGAGTCCATTCTCTGGTGCTGTTTGTGGATGCGGTTAAACCATATACTTTTAAGTGCATTATATCCTCGCGGTAAAATGCTAACTTTGGAATGGCTGCATCGAAACTTGTCGTGTTTGGTGTCAAACATCTTGGAATACTACCCCCCCGCCAGTCCTGGCGGCGGGGGTAGCATTCCACCCTTCTAGAGGGATAGACATGTACCTACTGTGGAAACGCGGTAGAATCCTGCAGAGCCCTGGCATCACAAAATGGATGCCACCAGTCACAGACACTGGGCTGCCCTCCTGCTGATGACCAACACTCGCAGTGGAGGAAGCCCAACAATAGATATCCTGTCCCAAGGGGGTGTGACCACCTTCCAGACAGGGTTTAGTGTATTGGGGCTGGGTGGGTGCACTCTTAGAGTGCTTTGAAGTCCTGCACTGGGGGAGCAGAAGGCTCCTCTGTGCATATGCCAGTTCAAACCGGCTCAGGGGCTACCTGTCCCTGCTCTGGCGCGAAACTGGACAAAGGGAAGTGGGTGTAGCCGCCCACTCCCCTGACCCTCCCATAGGTAGGGTCATAGAGCTAGTCCCTCCCCTTCTTTTAGTATAAGAGGGGGAACCTGTGCATTGCACCCTAGATTTCCCTGCACGACGCTCTGAAGACGAATCCCGGACCTTCGACGTTCCACTACCTTTGGAAGACTGAAGAATCTCCCTTGGAGTCAAGGAGTGACTCCCCTGCTTGGCAGGCACCAAAAACTACAAACGAAGGTCGCAAACTATGCCGCTCCCGCCGGAGTCCGAAGTCCCTGCATCCCAAGAAGTAGATTTCCTGACTTCTCAAAGGCCATCGTGAGTCCCCAGCGAAGCTGAGGCCAGTGGACCCCAAGAGTAACGAGGAACCGCGACCCCTGGGTATCGTGCACTATTGTCAAGTGCAACCCCTTCACAACGTTCCACGAACTTGTGCTTTGGAGCACGTGTGGTCCCAGCCTCCAGCAGCAATCCCTCCTAAGTTCAGAGGCCTACCACGTCCCGAGTGACCGTGGGCCCCTGTGAGCGAATCCTCCCAAGGCGTCTTTGCAATCCCTTGCCAGCCGACTTGTGGGTCCCCAGAAGACTTTCTAAAGAAACCAAAGGGCTCTCCTGGTTGCTCCAGGCCTGCCCTGACTTACCCTCGCTGGGTGAGTCCCCCAGACCTTGCTGGTCTGCGCCATTGCCTCTTCACACTTTCCCCGAGACTTGCTGTTACCAAGGCTTGTTGGCTCCGATCGAGTCGCCGACACCGCAGTAAGCTGCAGACATTGTGGGAAACACCGAATCCAGCTCCTGGTTGTCGTCGATGCCTCCTGGACCTCATGGCTGAAGAGTCAAGGCAACCGCGGATGACCTGAATCTTGCGACGACGGTGGGCATCCATCTTTCTTGCCCCGAGTCACTGCCAAGTGACTTTGAACACTGTCCCCTCTGCTTTCAGGTCTTCCATCCTCTGAATCCAGGCTTGGATTCCTCCGGACACTTCTCCTGTCGCCGCAAGCAGCAAGTCTTCACTGGCTCCCATTGAAAACGACGCCGCGACCCGACACCAAAGAACACCTATGCACCCGGCTCCCCTGGGTGAGGTAACTTCAGCACTATGGTGCTCCTGTGGGTGTGGGCCCTAGAACTACTTACCCTGTAAGTGACTTGCTTGTAGCTTCCCTAGAAGTGTCCTAAAACTCTACCTTTCTGAGTGCGACAATTGCGCTGACTCGTACAGGGTTCGCGTCTGTGTTAGACACACCGCGTCCATCTCCTTTGTAACACTATCTAAAGCTGTATCCTTCGACTCGTACTGAGTCCGATCGGTGTTCGCCTCGAACACACAAAGGGCCTGTAACACTGAGATCTCCATTGCACTGACTCGCACAAGGTTCGCGTCTGTGTTAGACACAGTGCGTCCAACTCCCTTGCAGCTCTATCTGTAACCGCGTCCTTCGACTCGTACAAGGACCGATCGGTGTGTTCGCCTCGAACACGCAAGGGACCTTTAACATTGAAATCTCAATCGCGTCTGTTCGCATAGACTCGTACAGGACTCGCACCGGTGCCAGGACACCGCGTCCGTCCCCTGTGGGTCTCCTACAACTACTGGGGTGGTTCTTGGGGGTCCCTCGATTCTAGATGCCCTAGACCTAGGTCTAGCAAACTAAGATTGTGATATTCGATTGTGCTTAACTTATTTTGATAACATTTGATTTGTACACGTTCCTGACCTCTAATCTCATAAAGAGATTAGTAGAGAGTGTTTATTAATAAATACATATATATTTGATATATATACCTGTGTGGTGTCTTTTCATGTGGTGATTCAAGAGATTGTGTGGTAAAACAAGCTGCTTTACATTCCTTCAAGACTTAGCCTGAAGGCTGCTCTCCACAGCTACCACTAGGATAGCTTTCTATAAAGGTTGTCTTAAACCTATCTACCATAAGAGTCAAATTGTTCTGGTGCAAGGTGTCCACTTTAATTAGTGAACAGCATATACCAGGCCAACTTCTCACAATCTGCTTGAAGGAGGCGGAGCATATGAAAGCAAGAGTATGAAACGGCATTGATTTGGCGGTTCATTGAGAGCGAGGAGTCCAGGATGAGACCAGTGTTGCCCGACAGTTTGTTGTTTCCTATGACACAACATTTCCATGGATACAGACATCTAGGGAGAGAAACAAAGGTGAGGCTATTTAGACAATATTGATTTGATCCCAGATTGAGGATGCTTGCAGAAGAATTGTGCCATCATTGTTTGACAAGCCAACAAATGAATGTAGGGAAAAAACACCCGTCACACTGGGAGATCAGGTGGCCCCTTCAACAGGATGCAAATGGACTTTTTTTATTTATTTTTTAACTTTATTCGATCTTTCTACAAAAGATCATAAAAGTACATACAAATGCATAAAAACCACTAAGTAAAATCACATAAAAACAGACTTCAGATCGTGCCAAGACAGCCCTTATTAAAATCATGGATACAGGCCCCCATTACTACGCGCTCAAATTCATACAAAGTACATTAGGTTAAAAGTTAATAAAAAGATTTGGAAACCATAAAGAATAAAAGGGACCCCAAACTTCATTCTTGAGCCACATAGTTCCTCTTCCTCATGCATGCCCACAGGAAGGATGCCACGGCCAAACAAGCCATCGGGTTCGGTAATGATTTCAGATAATAAAGTGCTACCCGACATGAACGAAAGTGGGTCCTCTTTAAGTTTAAGATAGGAATAATGAATTTCTTTCTTTCCCGGGCATACAAACTACAAAAGAATACCAAATGTAGGTCATTTTGAGGTGACTTAGAGTCACAAGGGCACCAAGACAGATCGAATGTTTAAAACTTCTGGCCGGATACCCCAGCATCAGAGGAATCAGGTTCAGACGAAATCTCATCAAAATGAACTGATGGGCTGAGAACGAGACCTCAGCTAAATAAGAGAACTCGTTATCTGCCAGTGGTGGGGTCAATTGATACATCCGAACCATCTGTGCTCGATAGTTCCTCTCTCTACGATCGTATTGGGCCCTCATCTTAAAAGTCTCGAACAATCTATGCCTGGAAAATATCTTACACGAGTCGGGATCATTAAAGAGATGTGACAAACCTAAAGCAATAAATTCCCGCTCGACATAATTTAACCATCTACTCTTGCTGTGGTATTCCAAATTTAGCAAATTACTAATAATCCTTTTGTTCAAGGGGACTGAATCCCTGCGTCAAATTGAGAGCCACAGCAGAAGTGGAGCCATACGAATTGAGTCCGTAATATATGGGAGACCCAATTCCAAATGGGTAACATAATTTGAGTAAGATTGCGGAAGGGAGGTCAATGATTTAAAAAATGTGTTTTCGATTGACTGGAGAGTGTCTACGGGGACCATCCCCCATACCTCTGCCCTATAGGTCACAGCTGATATTGTCTTAGCGTGATAGATATTTTTTATAGGGTCAAGAGGTCGGGAGCCTAGCCTCCCGTAATATGATTTTAGTGCCGCCAGACTCCTATCCATGACCAAACCCCTGCCAACCACTAAATATGTCCAAGAAGGATTGTTGTCGAACAGAACTCCCAGGTAGGGGAACGTGTTCACCACCTAAATTTTTGAAGAATCCATGCAGAAGTAAGGGGTTTTTGTTTTTTTCCCTGCCCCAGCGATTAATATGAAGGGCTTGGCCTGATTGACTTTCAGGTCTAGGGCAGTGGTTCCCAAACTTTTGACTCCTGAGGACCCCTATTGAGTCACTACTGGAAGCCGAGGACCCCCAACCAATTCGTATGATTTAAATTTCAAACATTAAAACAGTAATTCGAAAAAAATAAACACACGTGTGCACACCGAACAGATACCCAAATTACTAAAGCTTTTAGTATTTTATATTGAAAAAAATTAGCAAAATCGAAAAATTTTAATAGGAAGGTTGGTGCTGCATCGCGGCGACTAACTTTTCAATATTTGGCTTTATTTTAGAGTATGAGGCTCCTGCTCCTGACGGGGCCAGACTGCAACCCAAAGCAGCCCTGGCAAATGTTGTCAGGCCAGTCCCCGTACGGTGCACACCAAGTGCAGTGAGTGAGCCTGGCCACTACAAAGAGGACTTTGGGGGGCTCTCCCACCAAGAAAATTTGGGGAAAAATGGTGCATTCTACAACACATTTGTAATTATATATTGAATTGTATTCGCTTTCAAAGCATAGTAAATGATGACCTTACTATGCACCAATACAACAATCTTTTTGGGGCTCTTCCATGAATCCCTCACTATCATCCTCCAACAGTGCCTCTCTTCTTCCCATAGCACCTCTGTCACATGTATTTCATTTGTTTTATAGCATCTCTCATACTAGTGTAGGGTGTCAGAGCACTTTACATCACACACATACAGAAACAATGGGGGAGATTTACAAAAAAGTTGCGCAATGCTGCGCAGCCCCCCGCGAGGCTGCGCTGCGTTGCGCGACAGGGAGGGAGCAGGGGAGCGCCATATTTCCAAAGCTATGGCTCTCTCCTCCCCTTTCTCTTGTGCCGGCGCTGATTTCAGTAGCCCCGCGCCATGCACACACCTTAGCGCTGTAGCGCTAAGGTGTGTGCATGAGTGTAGCATAGGTTTTGTACAGGAAGGGTACCCTTCCTGTACAAACTACTATGCTAGACACGAGGGAAAGCTTTTCCCACTTTATAGGCGTGCTGCACAGTGCAGCACGCATGCAAAGTTGGAAAAGGAAGGAGAAATGAAAGAATTTCTCCTTCCTTGTGCCTAGTTGAAAAGGGCGCAGTGTTCTCACGCTAAACCCAATCTACTGTTTTTAGTAAATTGGGTTTAGCATGAGAAACCTTGGGTGGTTGCATGGGAACAAGTTTAGTGCTGGAAAGTAAATTACAAAAAAAGATTTTGCGTCGTTTTGTGTCACTTTTGTGACGTAAACATGGCGCAAAAGCTTAGTAAATCTCCCCCAATGAATCATACGTGTGTAAATCAGTGTATAGAAAATGTTACATAGGGGAAAGGGGACTTCAAGGTGTAGGATTCACATGCCATCCATACTGGTAAGCATTTTTAAGAGTGCTTGATTTGGAGAAGCACAAAATCTGGTTTCAGAATGTAACACAGTGGTTAGCGTTGACTTTAATTATAACAATTTAATTCTACCCAAACATACCTTTTTGGCAGCATCAGGATAATGAAAGACTGGGAAAAAAGATGGCAGACTAACTTGTACCATGCAGTTTGTATGCAGCTCTTTGACGGCAGTTCATAGCTGACGGTGCTAGATTATGATTGTAACTTATGAACTGCACAGTAACAAAAGAATCTGTGACAAAAGCAGTAACCCAGCTATGCACATAAAATACTGTTTTATTAAAAATGCATGGTACACGTTCTTTGGAGCAGGCATATTAACCCTCTGCGCTACCTACCATCTCTCTCCAGCAGGTACATTAATCACTCGAGTTATCTTGACACTTTTATTGTTGTCGTAAAACTGCAGATTATACAAGGAACTTTGCATTGCTTTTAAGACAGCTGCCTGCGGACCCCCTGGGAATGTGTCAGGGACCCCTGGGGGTCCGCGGACCCCAGTTTGGGAACCACTGGTCTAGGGTGTTCATGAAGGCCGCGTACGCTGTGATAAGGCGTTGGAGGCCCAAACCCGTTCTGGAGAGCAGTACGGCATCATCAGCGTAAGCCAACATAGGAATGCGTTGGGAGTCAAAGATGGGGACGTCCAAATTTTCACCCATCAGCGCTTCCTCCACACCGTTTGTATAAATTGAAAAAAGAAACAGTGCGAGGACGCAGCCTTGCCTTACCCCTCTTAAGATGTAAAAGGGGTGGGATCGTTCCCCATTCCTCCCAAACCGAACAGTTGCAGAGGCGTGAGTATACAGCTGCCGGATGAAATCAATTAGGGGCTGTTCTATTCTCATCTCCTCCATAATATTCCAGAGCTTTGGGTGGGACACGCAGTCAAAGGCTGCAGATAAGTCCATAAAGGCAAGATATATCTTCCCACCCTTGGCTCTGGCATATTTATCTAAAATAAGGGAGAGGTTCAGGCACTGGTCAACAGTGCCCTTCCCTTGTTGAAATCTGTATTGGGTCTGCATTAAAAGATTCCTATCTCGGGCCCATAGTTCCAGTCTAGACAGTAGGAGGCGACCCATTAATTTGGCTGTTGTGTCTATCAAAGATATTGGTCTATAATTTTTCGGATTCCCCTTGTCTCCCTTTTTGTAAATGGGGACTATAACGCTCGTCTTCCATGAAGGTAAAGGGCCTAATTGTACAATCTTATTAAAAACATTTGTCAGCACCGGGACCCAGAGCTCCTGATCCTCCTTAAAGAAATCTATAGGAACCCCATCTGGGCCCGGCGCTTTTCCCACGCTGCATGCCTCTAAGCCTCACTTTACCTCTGCAAGGGAGAACACTAGTTTTTCCTGAGTTTTGGGGTCTGGTAAATTGTGGAGGGAGGGCAAAGACTCAGTGAGGGAGAAAATATTTGAGTAATGTGCCACCCAATCCTCTTCGCCTACTTGAGACTCTAATGAGGGATCTATTTGCGTCTTAAAGTGAGGGGCATTAATTATATCCCAAAACTCCTTGGTATTGCCAGATTGTGAGGTCTCCTTTAATCTAACCCACATCTCCTCCCTTAGTGACCTTTCCCTGAGCTTTCTTGCCTTTTTGAACTCCCTACGGAGAGATGCAATTAATATGGTGTCTCTGGGTTGAGTCTTAAGGGCTATTGCCAGGGTCTTTCTTAGTTTTGAGCATGCGGTGCCGAACCAGCCCTTTGATTTTTTATATTTGTAGCCTGTTAACGCACTACTTATATTTTCTAAGATTTTAGTAAACCCAAACAGCATTTCCCTGGGGGAGATATTCGAATCCAGGCAGATTTCAATGCTGCCAAGAGATTTACTCACCAATTCAGGGAGTAGTTTAGAACTCTCAATCTGAGCCCACTTCAGCTGATAACCATTCCTTCTGGCTAAGAGTAGTGGATCAGCAACCTGTTCGATGGGCCCCTCTCCCAGAACAGAACGAAACTCTCAAGTTAAAATGACATGATCGCTAAAGGGAGTAAATTGGGTATCAGCAATGGAGCAGGTTTCATTGTAAGGATTTGACACCAAAATAAAATCGATGGTGGTTTCCTGGTTGGAGCGTCAGAAGGTTTTAGGAAGGGTGTCCGTAGGGGAAGATTGTGTGTTCACAATCGCCAGATTCCTGGCTGACAGTATTTGATTAAGTCCATTACCATAGGGACAATGGTAAAAATGGAAAATCGGGTTGCCCATAAGGTCTACCACGCCACATACTTTCTCTAAGTTATAATTACAGGGATGAACATTAAAATCTCCCACCCATATAACTTGTGCAGGTGCCCTTAACCTCTGTAATATGTCTTCCAGTTCCCTATTTACGTCATCTGCAGCCAGGGGCATATTAGGGCCAAAATTGTTATTGTAAAAATTAATCAAAAGCCATGTGCCATGAATAGGCTGCTCCAGGATGAGGATGTGAAAGAACTGAGACTTATCAATAAACTTCTTTACTTTCAGGGGCAACGTATTTGGAATCAGGGTTAGAAGGCCCCCCTTTGCCCTCCCTAACAATGTTGGGCACAGCCCTGGTTTGAAATGAGCGATAACCATTAACAAATAACACATCTATTGCCCATGTTTCCTGAAAGGAAATTATATCGCATTTTTGCCAGGTTTTAGCCCATTGATCGTCCCCCATCTTGCTGGTTATGCCCGCTACATTCCAAGATACTAAACGGAATGTGCTAGGCGCCTTTGAATTCTGCTCGGGTGGGCTAGAGTGCTCAAAGCTGGCTATTGGTATGGGTTGTAGGGGTGACACCCCTCAGATGATCTTGGGGGCAGTCAATCACACAGATCCATACCTGAGAGTGGGGCAAATCTGTTCAAGGTGGATATGCCCAGGTTAGCCAGGGAGTCGGGATTTAAATAACCCTCCCTAAGGTCTCGTGCTGGTTCCAAAGCTAAGAGAGGAGGGGGAGAATAGAAGTGACTTAATGCGAGGGCTACAATCTGGGAGGCCCTAGGTGGTGCTGTCTGTAGCTGCGACAAAAGCGATCTCGGTGTAAATGGATTATTAAAATTCAGTACCACACAGTCTCCTTTCAACTTTTTTGAGGTCGGTCCCACCCACCCTACCCTTCTGGCCATGATGATGTGGTTGGCTAGACGTGATCCTCCCCCTCAAACCATCCAATGTATGGATAGATAGCCAGTGGAGAGATTTGTCAATGAGCTGTATTGTGGATTCGAGCTGACCTTCCCTCTGAGTGGGCACATTTCCTAAAACCAGTACGAGGGGGGCCGCGGAGGGTGGTAAATGGAGCGGTTCAGGCCTAATATAAGAGTGGGTATCCGTAATTACCCCCTGATTTAAAATAGCAGCATTGTCCCCCACATGCTTACTTGGGGGTTGAGCGGGCACAGGCCTATCCAAAAGATTAATCAAAGTAGGATGGGGGGATTTGCAAAAGACCCCAAATTAAAGGAGTTGCCAGATCTATGAACAGTACTAATTATCCCCTGAGGAGCTAAGGATGGAGCAAGGGGTGGGCCAAGAGTACTTGGGTTTGTATTCCGCTGAGGTCCTTGGTCCATTTCTTTATGTGTCCTTTGGCCTTCTTCCAGTCCCACAGTGGAGTGCGATAGGTGGATGTGACCATGGGAACCCAGAGTCTCTAGTTTAACCAGTCTCTCCTCAATTTCGAGTAACTTCGTCTTCAGAGGGGTCAATAAAACCGTAATCAGGGTCTCCATTCGTTTCCAAAATTCTTCACCATCCACTTGGGGGTGCAGGGAAACCTGATCAGAGACCAATGGTGAAGAAGGGAGCTCCTGTATGGAATCGCTGGGCCCCTTAGATTTTATAGGTTTCCCTGGTCGAGCCCCTTTCGTAGATTTTGGCTTAGGTTTTTGTGCTCCCGCACCCCTTCTGCGCTTTATTGGGGGTTCATTCCCATTATGTAGACTGGGAGCCCTGTCTGGTTCTTCTACAATTAGCCCATTTGGAGTATCAGAAGGGAGGAGGGCGGGGACAACCGGGGCAGATAGGTAGTGAGGTGAGGGGGGGCTACTCGTCGAGGTGGTAGGTAAATGTAGGGCAATGGGAGAATTATTGATGCCTAGTGATGAGCGCCTCTGAGACGTGAGCGGGTCGAGTGAAAGGCGCCGCTCAGTTAGCTGGATCTCATGAGTTAATCGAGATGCCTGTTTGTAATGGGTTGAATTATGTCCTGTTTATAGTGCATATTTTCTCCCGAGGGGTGGAAGCTTACCCAAGAAGGAAAAACAACAGTCTCACTGTAGCAAAACTGTTATTGAAAGAGTTAATACCCAGGTACAGAATGCTGGTTTCTCTGGACTCATTTCAATAATGAGGTCCTGAGAATGTTAAGTGCACCATTACAAATTGAGCAGAGATTGCACCATAGTTATCGACCTGAAGCTTCTGGTATCTTCAAACAGCTTCTTTGCATAAAGTCTCGATTGGCAAAGGTTGTGCTTCTACATCACTGAAGTGGCCTGATGCTTTACCTCTGGAATTAATGAGTATGTGAAGGAACCAAGACAGAAAGACTGGGATATCCACTTATGAGATCTTGATGGGGCGTATGAATGAGACTCCCCCTGTACCTGCAAATGCACTTGTGAGCATCACAGATGACATGATACTCGATTACTGCAAAGGATTGGCTGATGTAGTATTTTTTGTTTCTCAGCAGGTTGAAGCTGCCACACTAGATCTGCAATGAGAACAGTGCCACAACCTTAATCCTGGAGATTGGGCCGTGATCAAGAAGCACGTTTGGAAGACTTGTCTGGAACTGAGATGGAAAGATTTTAATCACGAACACTGCTGTTAAAGTGTGCTGGAATACCAAACTGGGTGCATGCCTCGATTACTCGAAGAGTCAGAGATCCATTTGAAGAAATATTGTTCTTTGAGCCTGAACGAAAAGCACTGGTGACTGCATCACAGCAAGTTGAACGACTGCAAGGGGCAGTATCACAAGAACCACCACAACAAAGAGAATCAAGTAGTAAAGATTTGCAGTCAATAGCACCAACCCAAGTTCCAGCTATTTTGCAAAGTGGCCTTGAAGTCTCTGATGAAGAAGACAAGACCAAACCTCAACTTGAGAAAGAAGTTGAGACAGCATCATTATGAACAGAGGATCATGGTGAAGGAACAAATACTGAAACAAGAAGAGTCACCCACAACATTGTATGGACTCAAAACTATGGTCAAAGAAGACTGAGAACAGGTGTGTCAGTTAATCGAATATCACAGACTGTCACTGAAGAGACAGAGTCAAGTGGTGCAAGTGACATAGAAGAAGAACAACAAAAACTAAGGAGATCGGAATTATAACCATTAGAAACAACTAGTATCTTAGAAAACTTTGGAAGGAGAATTAAAACAACTGGAAATTATTTTGCCATTGCAGGAGAAGGAATTCTGAAAGCTATTATTATGCCAACATAATAATAGGGTTTTGCTTATTTCCTTGGTTTACTTTATTCAAAGGTTGTAGATATTGCATTAACAAAAGAAAGAGTAAGGAAATGAGTGAACGAATAGCAAGAGAAATAGCATTGAATGATTGCATTAATGAAGAACACAGAAAATTAAAACAATGTAAAAGTTTGAAAAGAAAAAGAGAAGACAACTGAAAAAGAGAGTGAGCTTCAACAGATTAACATGTGAAAGAGTGATGGTTAGGAATAGGATAACCCTCAGAGGGAGGATTGAAAAGGTGTTTTTAGCAAAACACAAAAATATATAGTTAAAATATATGTGCAATATTAACGTGCAGACTTAAGTGAACAAAATGCATTTAAAAATCTGCACAATGGTAGTAGGTATCTATACCTACTTGTACTAGGCCTCAAAATGTTTAAAGCAGCATTGCTTAACAAGTAGTTCAACTAAAATGTGCTGAAGCATGCATAAAATGTTTAATTTCTTGACCTTTCCATGATCATGTTTTTATTAAATGAATGTTTCACATAACTCTGCAAAATGTTTCCACTTATACAAAGAAGGGTTGAAATATTTGTTTGGAATTTATCATTTAGTAGAATTATAAAGAATAACCACACATAGAATGCAGCACATAAACTGAACTTGACCTCTTTTAACAAACTTGTTTTAGTTCCTTGGGATGATGTTGTGCAAGTAATTTTCTCTCGTTACTGCAGATGTTTCGATTTTCTATATAGCCCATTGTTAACTAACATACACTTTGTTTTATTAGAAGGTAAAAGATGTAGGGGCATATTCTCAAGGAACTATCGCCGAGTTGACCGCACTTTATCTCAGCCAAAGTCGCGATAAAATTATCACCCCATTCACAAGCTGGTGCAAACAGCCGATATCACCAGTTTACCTGCGATAGCACCCGCAAAAAACATTGCCACAGATGAGCCCGGCAACTATCCGTAATGAGATGCAGAGTAGGCGTTCCCGAGCAAAAAGCAGCGACAACACCACAACCCAACATTCACAACGACCAGCCAGATCGGCGATAAGAACACAAAACAGGCGATACGGCGCGTTAGCAGCAGGAAATTAACACCTGCTCTGACCTGGTGCAAAGTCGGACGACAACCTGCACCAGAAAAGGGAGCCCAGCCCACAGCCACACCTGAAGAACAACAGATGCCATGGAGCTACTCATCATGCAGCTCGGAGCCCCAACAGGGCCACAACACCCACCTTGACCACCCCCCGGCCCGCCCCCCCCCCCCCGGAGGCCCCCGCCCCTCCCGGACCACCACAAGGCAGCGCAGACAAAGACAGCGGACCTTCAGGAAATGCACCAGCCTCACAGACTTAACCCCAGAGAATGTCATTGCCCACTACAGACTCAAAAGGCCAACCATCCTCCGCATCCTGAACATCATTGCCCACAGGCTGATGGTACCAACACAGCGGACAACCAACATCCCACCTCAGACAAAGCTGCTGGCTGTGCTGCACCTGTTGGCCTCTGGGATATTCCAACCAACAACCGCCAGAGTCGGAGGAGTCTCACAGCCAGCCCTATCCAAGTTCCTCAAACCTGTCCTGGATGCCATCATCAGCTTGGTACCCCAGTACCTATACTTCCCCCACACTGCACAGGAACAGCTGGAGACCAAGCAAGGCTTCTACGCCATAGCTGGCTTCCCCCACATGTTGGGGGCAATTGACTGCACACATGTCCTACTTGTGCCTCCTGCCGACACTGCACACAATTACCGCAACAGGAAGCACACGCATTCCATCAATGTGCAGGCAATAGTGGACCACCGGGGACTCTTCACCAATGTCGTCGCCAACTACCCAGGCAGTGTGCATGATTCATACATCTTCCGACAGTCCATCATCAACCGGCGCTTCCAGGATGGCACCTACAGAAATGCAGTGCTCGTTGGTAAGTACCAAATGAACACACCCCACACCTCAACTCCACAATCATGCAACTCACAACTCTGGGAATGCACACGTTACAAACTCACATACAACATGCCCACCCACCACACACGACAGCACAACGTACTGCGGTAACCTGGGCTAGCCATGTACATGAGCCCACAACGGCATGGCACCTCAGCCACACAATAGCAGTATGTGGGGAGAGGTGGGAACCAGGCATGTGCGAAGGAGGCAAGTGATCCATGAATGCGAATGCACACAATGCCAAGTGTAGCGTGGAAGGGCTTGACAGACTGCAGTATGCAGACCACAGACATATCCATGTCGACACATACTGCTGGTAGTGGTAGTGTTGTGGACAGTGGGCGCAACCATGTCACCCCAGCAAGTGGGGAAGTTCTCGGAAATGTAGCTTGTTTCGTCCCCCCTGTAAGCGCGTGCGGAGTGGGCTTACCCGGCGTACGCCAGGCTAGCGTAGGGGTGTGAATAAAAAGCACGTAGCCCTGGGCGTGGTCCTCTTCCGGAATGGCCAATGTGGCTGCCAGGGCTGCACCTCTCACCCTGCCACGAGGCCGACGCCGTGTGCGGCAGTGCCTGCGATCCTGTGTGCCTGCTGCAGCCCGGGCTGCTGGTCCCCGAACCAGTCTCGTCCGCCCCTGCGCATCCAGGCCTCACTGCTCACCTGCCGACACCAGCGTGTCTCCAAGAGGGCCCACCACATGCCGGTGCTAGCTCAAAGCCAGAAGCCCACGACCTTGGCAGCCTCCTCAGACCATCACAGCCTCCGCAAGCAAGGCCCGCAGTACTCCTTTCACGTTGACGTACTCCACCGGCATACACAGCGGTCAAGTAGGTCACACATTTGGAACTGAGTCTTGATTACACAATGGCAGAGTACATATTTATGCCATCGTTTATATCCCTATACTCCCTTCGATGTGGTGCCACCAACTCTGTGCATAGCATTCCGACCACACGTGTCTGTGGGCCCTTGCAGACTTCTGCCTTCGGCCTACACAGCAGTCCAGCAGGCCTCACACCAATCCAATAGAGTCCGTAACAGGCAGGACACGGCATCGTCGCAGGGTGCACACCCGCTCAGCTCTGGTGCCTCCACCTCCGTCAACCATGAATCTTCTCCACATGCCATTTCAACGCCGTGTGTTAGAGATCCAGGAGTAGCTAGCTGCACAGCGGTTGCCCAGCGCTGACCGCTGCCTCCGGCACACACTGCGGTCGAGTAGGACACACAATTGGAACTGAGTCTTGATCTGCTCATTGCAGAGTTCATATCATTGTACAGGCCCCATCGCAGACTGCATCCCCTTACAGCTCTGGGGCCATTGACTCGGTGCCACGGGAGTCATGGACACTCTCTGGTTGAACGTTGGTGGCGTCTGAGTCTATGGCCTGGGGGTTGTCTTCATCTTCATGTAGCTGATACTGACATTGTGGGAAAAAGGGGACTGTAGCATTCAACTCCTCCATATTGCCTGTTTCTGCTTGCTTCTGCCCTCTGCATCATGCCTTGGATGGACACCTTCCACTGACCCCGGTAACACTCCGCGACATTCTCCTTGGACATCAACGAGGACCCGCTCAGCTCTCATGGCCCTACCTCAGTGCATCACAAGTCACCGTCCCGTGGCGGTGTTCCTGTGCCGGCCGCTGAGCATCCGGGGCCACCGACTCTGTGCAGCTCAAGTCATGGACCCTTGCTGTTTGTACTTTGAACTCCTAAGTGTCTGATCACTGTTGTAGTGTTGCCAGCACCAACCAACCCCTGAGGGGTGGCTTGCACTGCCCAACACCCATCCAGCATATGCGTCACTTGACGTGTGACCCTGGCAAGTAAAGGTGCGGGGCGCACGTGCCCGTAGCCAGTTCCACAAATTATCTCAGTGTGTCCGTATGGTCATTCTGTATGCATGTGGGCCCCGGGCCATACCACATTACATTGTGCTGTGGACAGCGTGCACAACCTTGTCACCTCAGGCAGTGGGGTGGACCTGGGAAATGTATCTGTGTCGGACCCTCCTGTGAGCGTGAGGGAGTGGACCGGCGTACGGCAGTACGGCTTAGGGGTGTGGTCATTCAACACGTGGCTCTGGGCGTGATTGAGTTTAGGCCTTGCCAAGGCAGTAACTAATGCGTGTGTCTCAGGTGTAGTGTCGACGCCACCCGTCATGCAATATACAGTGTTGCTATGTAGCATGCCCCCGGAGTACGGGCTCGGCCGAGGGGTAAATGAGGGTGCGCAAGCCCGCTTGGGGTCAGGGATCAGACATGCCAACTGTTGTGTGTGTCGCTATTTCCGCAGCATGAGCCAAAGGCCTACCCTCAACCGCATGGCGAGTTCAGCCAGGCATGAACTCTACATCTGTGTCCGCCCTGTCCTTACCATAGGCCTACACACACGTGCCCATCCACCTTCAGCACACGACATCACTGTGTCGTTGTCAGGCTTGTGGACATGCGCAGACAGGCATGACAATCGTGTGCCATAGGGGGGCAAGTGATGCAACCGCGCTGCGCACACTAGTGAATGGGCTCGGGGGAGGGAGGAGCAGCAGTGAGGCCACGTAATTCACATTGATGCCGCTCATGTGCAACAAGCAGTACATGTCATGCAGGAATCACAAAGCCACACATATCACACACCAATGAACCACTGAGCCTGCCAACACATCATGCAGAACCAACTATTGACTCATGTCTCTCCGCACTGTCACAGGTGACCAAGGATATGCACTCTGCGCTTGGATGATGACACCCCTCCGAGCCACGAACACACAGGCCCAGAGGCAGTACAATGCGGCCCACAAACGCACAAGGGGCATCGTGGAACGCACATTTGGCGTGTTGAAGTCACGTTTAAGGTGCCTGGATGTCATAGGTGGGAGGCTCCTGTACAGCCCAGACATCGTGTGCAAGATGATCGTTGCATGTTGTGTGTTGCACAACATATGTGTACGCAGCAAGGCCCCATGGATACAAGTGCCAGATGCACCGGAAGATGATGATGAGGATGAGGCAGGTGGACCACACCCCACTGCAGCCGCAGCAGGACTTGCCTGTCGGAACACCATCATTGACAATTTCTTCACATGAGCACGTCACATTGTGACAGTCCTTGGCAATCATGGGACAGTACAAAATGACCACAGGCACAGCATGTGCTAATAAATGCATTTAAAATACACATTCCCTGAGTGCATGTCACTCATCTGTACAGGCAAGTGTGAGTGCGACATGTATTGCTGACAATTTTCTGATTTGTTCATGGATGGTGGGTGTGTCACCTCCGTGCAGAGGGGCTGTTTAGGGTGTCACGTATTCGGACTGCCGTTTCTGTGTGTCGCAGTTTGTAGCAAATCCCACTCTTCGGCGTTTCACATGTGTCCAAGATCATTCCATTTTGGCTGCCATTTGTGTCCTACAGATGACAACAGGGCTCCTTTTGGGATCAGATATGTACCACCATGATGCAGGGATGACCCCTGTGGCTCAAGTGCCACGACATGGGAAACATGTACGTAGGCGGGAGTCAATGCCCCTACATTCGTCCACGCTTTCATGGTGGATTGGTCATGGTCATGACACGTCTGTGTGCAGGAGGGGTTGCTTGTCCCTCTGCAATGTGAAGGGGAGATGCGGTTTCAATGTATGTTCCATGCATGTTTCAGCATTGGCGCAGTATACATGCAGACTGCATGTCAATGTACATTGTGACTGTGAGGAGATGCCTATTTGATGCGGGACAATGGTCATTTGTTCTACGTCACGGATGTGTGGTTGTGCTCGTACATTGTCATCTCACCGTTTTTTTACTCTGCTTTTATGGTGCATTTTCCCGCATGACGCATGGGAATTGCAGGCCTATCACTGGTTATCGCTGATTTTTGTATCGGGATTGGCGACATCGCTACTATTTTTGCGTTCGTGTTTCGCGGTTTTTAGGCGTCGCGTTGATTTTAACGCGTTCATTTGACGAGTTAGCGTGGGACTATCGCATGGGGCCGCCGTGTTGTGAATACCACGTTAACACAGAGTTGTTTTCCCGCGATAGACTGCAATGTGAAGGGTTGCGTTAAGCTACACTTGCGGTGGTTATCACACGTTCTTGAGAATATGCCCCGTAGTCTTTTTCGTGAAAAAGAAGTCCTGAAAGTAAAAAGGCCTCATGTGTAGTTTAGACTAATACAAAAATTTGCATGCTTGGAGATTACTGTCTGTGAACCATTGTATTCATGTGAGAAGAGGAGTGATCCTGCTCCCAGGAAGAGCCCTGAAAGATGATTGGACGAGAGGAGGAGAAGATCCATTATGAGCTGCAACATAATTGTTGACTGTTTATAATAGTATGTGTTCCTTGCGATGGTTTACCACTTCTCATTAGGATTTTTCCCAGAACATTATTGCTGATTGCAGTTGCTACTGCTATTGCTACTGCACATTTACCTTGCCTTATTCCTTGTTGTTTTGAGACTCTACTGAGTTTCATGAACCTATCTTTATGGGAAGTTCTACTTTGATCGATAATTGATTTTTGAATATTTTGAGCTTTATGCTTGATCTCACTCACTTTCAAACTTGAACTCTTTATGTTTTCCTTTTGACACATGTTCACCCTATTCTTAGATTAGGAATTTCTTCCTTTATGGAAAATGCTTGGTGCATTTTATCATAATTGGAATTAACCATTGTATTTATTAAGTTGTGCAAATGATTGATTATTGAAACTAACACAAATAAACTTATGTAATGTAATGTAAGGGGTATTTGTAGAGCGCACGGCAACCCGCCGGGTATCCTGGCGCTGAGAGACGGAAAAAAGCCTGTGGCAGAGGGCAGAAGGCATTATACTCTGGGAAAGAGCCAAGTCTTTAATTTCTTTCTGAACGGCAAAAAGTCAGTCATCTGTCGCAACTCCGTAGGTAGGCTGTTCCAGAGCCTTGCAGCAGCAACACTGAAAGTTTGCCCCCCCAGTTTAGCTCTTCTGACCCTAGGCACTTTCACCCAATTGGCAGAAGAGGACCTAAGGCAACGAGTGGGAACATACCAGCTAAATTTACTCTGCAATGGTATTGGCCCAAGACCGTGCAGTGCCTTGAACACGACACAGAGGGATTTAAAGTAAACCCTCTGCAGAATTGGGAGCCAATGAAGGTCCGCAAGGGCCTGAGAGGGGGAGGACTGACGAGGTCTCATCAAGGCCAGCTTGGCCGCTACATTCTGGATTCTCTGCAGTCTCCCAGTTAAATATTTAGGGGACTCCAGCAGCAGGGCATTGCAGTAATCTAACCTGCTCATGATGACACTCCTTACTACAAATGCACGAGTATGTACCGGGAGCATGGGAAGTATTTTCTTGAGGACCCTAATAAGGGAAAAACAGCTCCCAACGGTCTTATTGACTTGATTTTCCAAAGTCAGCTTCTCATTAAAGCAGATTCCCAAATTGCAAACCGATTTAGAGGGTGCCAGCGGGGCATCGGCAGCAGTGGGCCACAGATTGGCTGGGAGAGGATATGACACTCTCCCACCTGCAATGTAAAGGAACTCTGTTTTATCTGCGTTAAATTGCAGGGAGTTATTTCTCAGCCAATATTCCACACTCTGCATACATGCATGGAAGTTCTCCACAGAGAATGACTGTTCTCCCTCCCAGGAGAGAATAAGCTGGGTGTCATCCGCATAATTTACAAGGCTTATGCCGTGGGATTTAATGACATCCACCAAGGGACGCATATAGGCGTTAAATAGAATAGGGCTGATTGCAGAGCCTTGCGGTACACCATGATGTATCTTGGTGAACTTAGACTGAAAAGGGGGGAGGGCCACAGCCTGACATCTGTCAGACAGATATGAGTGCAACCACTTCTGAGCCAGGCCCACTACCCCCACTTCTTCCAATCGTTCCAGGAGAACCTTGTGATTGACTGTGTCGAATGCGGCGGACAGGTCCAACAGGATCAGTATAGTAGAGTGACCTTTGTCCGCACGCAGACGAAGATCATCCAACACAGTCAGCAAGGCAGTCTCTGTCCCATGTCCTGGGCGGAAGCCGAATTGCACGGCATCCAGTAAATTATTTACCTCCAGAAACTGGGAGAGTGCCCTGCTTACAAGGCACTCCATGATCTTAACCGGGTATGGGAGGAGCGAGATAGGCCTGTAGTTTTTAGGCAGGCTGGATCAAGCGACGTTTTTTTAGTAAAGGAGTTACAACTGCTTGCTTCCAGCAAGAGGGGACCATTCCACTACCCAGGGATTGATCACATAGCTGTCTTAGCATAGGGAACAGCTCAGAGCCTAATGCTTTCCAAATCCTATGGGGAAGAGGGTCCAATGATGAACCGGAGGAGATCCCTAAGGCTATCCGATTAAAATCCTCCACCGTGGGAATTTCAAAATGATCTAAAAGAGGCCTCTGATCTGAAACTTCATTCATATGTAAGTAAGTCCGTTTTTATATAGCGCAGCTACTCACCCTTACGGGTCTCAAGGCGCTGGGGGCCGGAGTGGAAATTAAGTGAGCTATTGCCCAGAGTCACATGGTGCTGAACTGAGCTGCCGCCGGAGCCGGGGATTGAACCGTGAACCCTGTGCTCCTAAGTCAGCTGCCCTGGCCGCTGCACCACACCATCCCCTTCCAGTCCTCCTTCCTACCATGTGGTGGACCACTAGCCCCACCAACTGTGCTATCCCCTTCCAACCCTTCAATGATTTTGCAGATCTTATCTTCAAAAAAGACAGCCAAACTGTCACAGAGTTCCTGTGTTGGGGGAATCTTATTTTTAGCACAATCGGGGCTGGCGATATCATTCATTATTTTAAAAACGCTTTTGGAGCTATTGGGTGCCTTCAGGATTACATTTGCAAAAAATTCCGCTTTAGCAGAGGCAATATTTTTCTTATAGCAGAGGATTTTCTCCTTCCACTCAGCTTTATCTATATCAGAGTACCCCCTCCTCTACCGCCGTTCTGCTTTGATTTTGAATAAAGGTAATTTACTAAACTGTGAAAATTAAACCCTTAAAACTATAATTAACTCTTATTAATAACTGAACTTATCATAGAAATTGTGATTACTACTTATATGATGATTTGCTGCTGGCCTTCTCAAATACTTTGTCCAAGGTTCATCAAACTATTGGAAGGAGTACAGCGGGGATCATCCCTGTGTGAGATGATAAACCGAGTTTATTTAAATTGATTCCCGCTACAGCACATATTTCAAAGAAGAGGAAAATGAGCTGGGTATCCTAAAATGTCTGTTGTCACAAAACCGAATGCATTCATGAATTTCATTATTAGAAAAAGTTCAGGCTTGGAGAGGAGTTTCCACAGCATTTATTGCAATTCTTTTTCGTGTTCTTTATTAAGATTACCTCATTTTAGGCATCAGCTGAATTAATGAAAGGTGAGATTGCTAAACTCTGTGATCAATAACTAGGTGAATCCCTAAACCAATCAACAATCTTATACTATAAATGTAAAGCCATGTGACTTCAAGCATATCTGACAAAAATATCAACACATGAACATGGCCTTTTGTAATTGTCGGTCATTTGCAAAAGATGTTCTAAAGGATTGCACTAGATTGTGCTGTCTAACCCTCTTTCATCCGTACATAACTGCACCTTCCCCTATCCCGTCCATGCTACTTCCTACTATGAAGTAGTTTTTTTCTCACCTATAGTAAAATATGCACTAACGCTCTCCCTTGAAGCAGTACACATTTTACATCATCATTGTTAGATCTTGAACTTCCACCTGTCATTCCCAAGCTAGCCCTCACAGGTCTGTAACAGAACTGTGCACATCATCAATTTAAAACATTTAATTGCCACTAGAGTAAGTGTTACCAAAGGGGATGATGGACGGAGCGCTAGAGCAAATCAAACACTCACCCCCAGTCAACTGATCTGGGTTTAATCCATCATCATTCTTTAGCTCACTCCACCACCCCAGTTCAGACATGGCCATATGCAAATCAGTCTGACCCTGTGCCTCATGGGAACAGTCCAGCCCGAACTGCCAAGCCATGTCTTCCCTGGACCGGAAACAAGCATCCTGGGACCGGTTTCGGGTTCAAAACCCTCATCAGCCAGGCTATCTTGAATCCAGTGGCAAAGTGAGCAAGGGACCCACGTCTGGGCATACCCTGCCAACTTAGGGCGAACAAAGCGATACCAAAGGGGATGATGGACGGAGCGCTAGAGTAAATCAAACACTCACCCCCAGTCAACTGATCTGGGTTTAATCCATCATCATTCTTTAGCTCACTCCACCACCCCAGTTCAGACATGGCCATATGCAAATCAGTCTGCCCCTGTGCCTCATGGGAACAGTGCAGCCCGAACTGCCAAGCCATGTCTTCCCTGGACCGGAAACAAGCATCCTGGGACCGGTTTCGGGTTCAAAACCCTCATCAGCCAGGCTATCTTGAATCCAGTGGCAAAGTGAGCAAGGGACCCACGTCTGGGCATACCCTGCCAACTTAGGGCGAACAAAGCGATACCAAAGGGGATGATGGACGGAGCGCTAGAGCAAATCAAACACTCACCCCCAGTCAACTGATCTGGGTTTAATCCATCATCATTCTTTAGCTCACTCCACCACCCCAGGGAGGACCTGGCTTGGCAGTTCGGGCTGGACTGTTCCCATGAGGCACAGGGTCAAGACTGATTTGCATATGGCTGGGTTCAAACTGGAATGGCATGGTGAGCAAAAAAACGATGGATTTAGGCCCAGATCTCTGTACTGGGGTGAATGTATGACATTGTTCTGCATTCTGTCCATCAACTGTTGTTTTTGCATTTGTCACCCCGAGTGGGACGGGTATGCCCAGACGTGGGTCCCGTGCTCTCCATGCCACTGGAATCAAGCTATCCTGGCTGAAGAGGGGCAGTCCAGGGAGGACCTGGCTTGGCAGTTCGGGCTGGACTGTTCCCATGAGGCACAGGGTCAAGACTGATTTGCATATGGCTGGGTTCAAACTGGAATGGCATGGTGAGCAAAAAAACGATGGATTTAGGCCCAGATCTCTGTACTGGGTGAATGTATGACATTGTTCTGCATTCTGTCCATCAACTGTTGTTTTTGCATTTGTCACCCCGAGTGGGACGGGTATGCCCAGACGTGGGTCCCGTGCTCTCCATGCCACTGGAATCAAGCTATCCTGGCTGAAGAGGGTGAAACCCGAAACCGGTCCTAGGATGCTTGTTTTCAGTCCAGGGAGGACCTGGTTTGGCAGTTCGGGCTGGACTGTTCCCATGAGGCACAGGGTCAAGACTGATTTGCATATGGCTGGGTTCAAACTGGAATGGCATGGTGAGCAAAAAAACGATGGATTTAGGCCCAGATCTCTGTACTGGGGTGAATGTATGACATTGTTCTGCATTCTGTCCATCAACTGTTGTTTTTGCACTAGAGTAAGTGTAGCATAACATTTATAACCACCAACAGCAGTGTACAGTGAGCCACACACATTTTGACTATGTACAGTTCTCCCAACCGCTAACATGGTGGATACGTGACCTCGCTAATAGGACATGTCAAACGTACGCAGCCGGCGGTAGTCGACCATGCGGTGGGTAGTCACATGCACGGCAGTCCCAAACATAGGCTAATATTGGAGATAGTGACGGTTGCGGGCCAATGTCTGTGTGCGCTGACAGTGATGACCACATACATGGTGTACATCTGCACGGCAGTTGAGAAACAAACTCGCTTGTCTCCTGACCCTGCTGCTAGCAACACCTCCTCCATTTTAGCTGATGTTTGCCACCTCTGGGAGCAATCATGTCACAGACTACAGGGGAGAGGGCCTGTCCCTTCACTCCAGAGGAGCTGGACACCCTTGTAGATGTGGTACTCAATTTCACTGCTTCCTTTCTATTCCCATAGGCTACAATGTGCCTCTGAGTGTCAGAGTGTGAACATTATGTTGTTTGCATACACTGTGTGGCCCCTAGATAGGGCACACATGTAATGGGTTATGGAGCCCTGGACTTTGTGAAGTGAAGGCCTCCATTGGAATGTGTGATGAGGGTGATTTCTACTTTTGTTGCATGTATATCTCTATGTAGGGCTCAAGTTCATAGTAACTACAATTAGTTTTCAAATCACATCATGATATATGTGCATTGTTATGTATAGGCTTCACACCGTGAGCCATGTCTGTATACTGTTAGAAGCATTTGAGGATGATATTAACCAAGTGTACCGTCCCACTGATCACTCAGCCCACATCAGACTTTGTAAAACAGTTGTCTGGGAAGTAGCTATACCTTACAGACCCCCTCAGAGTGCCAAACAACCATATGTTCACATATGGAATGGCCGTAAGTTTGATTTTTCAGTATTGAATTAGTGGAAATATGAGGCTTATGTGGGATAAGTAGCCTCAGCCTGCAGAGAGCAAGGCCTGCCATTGATATGTAGGCAGCCTGGGCCATGCCCAGCCTGAGCCAGATTTTTGTGGCAGGAGAACTGATGCCCTGAGTAATGTTCCTATAGACCTGCTGATCCATGGATGTTCCCAGAAAGAGTTATCTGTCATTCTAGTAGCCCTGATAGCTGTTAAATGGATAATATGAGGCATGGTGACTGAAGTGACCCCCTGACCTGATACTTCATTCCATTGACCCATAGTGGCAATGTGTTTCTATCACTAATGACTGCCCCCTTATTCACACAGATCTGTTGATACTTTTCTAAAAGTCTTGCTTCCATTGTACAGGTCTATTGCACAACTTAGACATGAACAGTTTAGATAGTGGGTTACTTTTGAAGAGATTAGGAAACGTGAATGATCTGCTTAGCTACAATATTCCCTATCAAACAACACATACAATGGTATGTTGATTGTCATCCCTGTTACAGTGCCTCATATGGCAAAAGGGGTGTCATGTGATAGCTGTACAAACAGCACAAACTTATATTGACTTATTAGTATACTCAAAAAAGTAGTCTACATGCCCACACAGCCTCCAGAGAGGTAGATCTCATTGTTTCATATACCAGCCCTTACCCTGTGACCTTAGTTTTAGGATATTGTGTATATATAGTAATTGTCTCTATGGACGATATGAATCAATGCAATGGGCCTGGCAGGAAATGTGTCTGGACAGTCATGCACAGGTAGTTTGCCATTCAGAAGGTCACAATTGTGTGTTGCGTGTCATGGTACCTCACATCACATTCCATGTAGTATGGGCTTGGCCTACATGATGGTAGTGGGTTGGCTCAGTCAGTGTAGGTCATGACCAGGGTTGAGGTTAGTCATCAGATGACCACAAAAGTGTGTATCCATGCTTTAGTTGTGCGCAGCATGGGACATGGACACATGTAATATGTTTACTCTTGATGAAGGCTTGTGCTAGATGTCACTGAAATGTATATCAAGCTGACAGTTCTCCTCAAACTTCCAGTTACAATCTGTTTCTGTTGCATCCATACAGGTCAAAGCTAGGGGTAGGGGCGTAACTCCGCTCAGATGTCGGAGTTTTCAGAGTTTTTGCCACTCCACGTTCTGCTTGGAGCTTGGAATTCAGCAAAAACTGCGGCTCTGGGGCCAAGGCAGGTGTGTGTTGGGGAGCTTTAGTTGTGTGAAGAAAAACAGACCTGCAACTATGTAAAAAGCTTATGTAGCCCAATAAAATAGCAAAGCATTCTTACTCATTTGTCAAAGATGACATGCCATATTGCAATGTTACAAAACACTCATCATGTAATTTGCCTTCTTGTAAATATGCAAACTTTCTGCAAACTTCCGCAAAATTCTGTGTTAATTACGAGAAAAGAAAATCCCTCAATTAATGCAATATTTTAGCTAAAAATGTAACCTCATGTCAATTTTTGGTGTGGGGATGCATCTAAACAAAGCACAATCAAAAACATCTTCTTGCATTCTGTTGTTCATGTGCGTTCGAGGTACGTTTTTACTGAGAATGGAGCAGTTTCCATAATTTTTTTACTGCAAATGGGGAATAATTAAACAAAGTGCCGCAATGGCCTAATTTCACGTATTTTGTGTAATGGATCACTGACAGAATATCGACAACAAAAATGTCGAGGTACAACAATATCGGGACAAAAATATCGTTGTCCAGAATATCGAAGTCCTATCTACATCATGGTAAGTACAAAAATATCGAGAGAAAAAATATTGTTGTAAAAAATTTTTTTTTTTTAAATGCTTAAAAAATAATGTAAAATAAAGTAAATAATACATATAATTAAACAAACATAGTTAGAATTATTAGAAAATGTTTAAAATAATAAATAATAAATATAATGGCAAACATAATTAAACATACATATATATAAAATATAATATATAAATTTACTTAATAATATTTATAAATAATTATTATAATAAATTGCAACAGTAGGGAAAGTGTTGGTTAGCGGAGGGGTAACAATTACTATTCCCACTCCAGCGAGTGCAACAGTAGGGAAAGTTTTGGATAGCGGAGGGGAATAATTTACTATTCTCACTCCAGATAGTGCAACAGTAGGGAAAGTGTTGGATAGCAGAGGGTATAAAATGTACTATTCCCACTCCAAAGAGTGCAACAGTAGGGAAAGTGTTGGATAGCGGAGGGGTAAAAATTAGTATTCCCACTCCAGAGAGTGCAACAGTAGAGAAAGTGTTGGATAGCAGAGTGGATAAAATTACTATTCCCACTCCAGCAAATGCTACAGTAGGGAAAGTGTTGGATAGCAAAGGGGAATAATTTACTATTCCCACTCCAGGGAGTGCAACGGTAAGGAAAGTGTAGGATAGCGGAGGGGAATAATTTACTATTCCCACTGCAGCGAGTGCAACAGTAGGGAAAGTGTTGGATAGCGGAGGGGAATAATTTACTATTCCCACTCCAGCGAGTGCAACAGTAGGGAAAGTTTTGGATATCGAAGGGGAATAATTTACTATCCCCACTGCAGCGAGTGCAACAGTAGGGAAAGTGTTGGATAGCGGAGGGGAATAATTTACTATTCCCACTCCAGTGAGTGCAACAGTAGTAAAAGTGTTGGATAGCGGAGGGAATAAAATTACTATTCCCACTCCAGCAAGTGCAACAGTAGGGAAAGTTTTGGATAGCGGAGAGGAATAATTTACTATTTCCACTCCAGCAAATGCAACAGTAGGGAAAGTGTTGGATTTCATAGGTGAATAATTTACTATTCCCACTCAAGCAAAATTATTAAAATTAATTATCAAACAATTAATTAAATTTTTTTTTTTAACTCCCACCATATTCCCCTATAAATGACACCACCAATATTGTAAAACATAACACTATTAACATAAATAATTAATAATTAATTAATTAATTCAAATTAACAAGCAATTTAAAAGCAATCAATATTAAATTAATTCACACTATTAACACTATAAAACAACTTAAAATAAATATTATAATACAAAAATTTAATAAAATATATTATAATTAAATTACTTCCCAGCCTACTCCCCTATCAACCCACAACCCACTCTTAAAAAAATGACACAAATAACATTATTAATGATTAATTAATCATTATTAATAACCACTTAATAAATAATTAACAATAAATTATTTATCACTATTAACAGTATACAATTTTAAATACATAAATATCAAATAATTAAAAATATAAATTAATTAATAATTATTAAATTACTTCCCACCCTACTCCCCTTTAAACCCACAACCAACTCCTAAAAAAATAACACAATTAAGATATTTACCAATTAATTATTAATAATTAACAACCAATTAATAACTCAATAATACATTAATTACCACAATTAACAATATAAAATATTAAATACATAGATATTAATTAATTGCAAATAATAATTAATTAATTATAATTAAATTACTTCCCACCCTATTCCCCTATAAACGCACAACTCGCTCCTAAACAAATTACACAATTAAGATATTTACAAAGTAATTATTAATAATTAACAACCATTTAATCACTAATTATTAATTAACTAATTAGCACAATTAACAATATAAAATATTAAATACATAGATATTAATTAATCATATTTATTTATTAATTAATTATAATTAAATTACTTCCCACCCTATTCTCCGATAAACCCATAACCCGCTACGGAACAAAAACGCAAAAAATAATTAAAATAAATTAATAACTTATAAAAATTATTATTAAATTAATTATAATTAAATTACTTCCCACCCTATTCCCCTATAAACCGACAACCCGCTACAGAACTAAAACGCAAAATGTACTTTAAAAAAATGATTAACTTCTAAAAATTTAACACATATATTAAAAAACAAATGCAATACTTACACAAAAAAATAGAACACATACATATAAAATACACACTAAAATACATAACACTAAATAAAACAACGATATTTTAAACAACGATATTTTTGCTAACGATATTAATTACTTCGATATTTTGAAAAACGATATTACTTACCTTCAACTCGATATTCTTGACAACGATATTCTGACTGTCGATATTTTTGTAGTCCGAGATTTTGGACTCGATATTACTGCTACTCGATATTTCCAACTCGATATTATCTGTTCACCTTGTGTAATAATCTGTTTGAAATTGCCATCTTTTCTGTGGTGTACCCCCAGATTTTTTGCCTTGTCAGTTTTTGCCGGCTTTAGAACTCTATGCACATTTCCTCTGCTAGCCAGTATTTATGTGCCTGTGATCCCCTTTCAACATGATGACACTGGCATAGCCCTGATTAGAATATTTAACATACCTATAAGTTCCTAGTATATGGTACAAAGTGTACCCAGGGCCTGTAAGTAAAATGTCACTAGTGGACTGCAGCACCCAATGTGCCACCCATTGCAGTGACAGTGCAAACATAACTGCAACCTGTTAGACCTGGCATGTTTTGGCGTGTTTCCCCTGTCTTTTTGCTTTCTGACCTCCCGGTTTTGACTCTGTTTTCTCTGGTTTAGTGTTCAGTGTTAAAGTGCAAGTGCTCCTATTGCAAATTAAATTATGGATTGGTGTTTCCAAGATTGGCATATTGGATTTTCTGGTAAGTCCCTAGTAAAGTGCACTGAGAATGTCAGGGCCTGTAAATCAAATACTGCTAGTGGACTTGCAGCACTGATTGTGCCACCTACACGAGCAGCCTTTCAAAGGGTTCTCAGACCTGCCACTGCAGTGTCTGTTCGCAGTTTTTACTGCCATGTCGACTTGGAAAGTCCACCCACTTGTCAAGCCATAACCTTCCCTTTTATTACATGTGAGTTACCCCTAAGGTAGGCCCAAGGTACCCCTATGGGCAGGGTGCAGTGTATGTGAAAGGTAGGACATGTCCGGGTATGTTTGACATGTCCTGATAGTGAACTACAGTGTAATTCATTTTTCACTGTTGAAAGGCTATCTGTCCCCAAGGATAGAATGGGGAATACTCTGTAACATTTTACGAGTATATCTTCACATTGGTACAAGATAGAGAAATACAGTTTAGTATGCCTGAACTCAGAATGTAGAAATGCATCTTTTAGTAAAGATGATTTTTATGTTCTGTGTTTTAGAATACCACTTTTAGAAAGTAGGTATTTTCCTGCTTAGCCATCCTGTGTGCCTCTGCTGGGTTGTAGATTGACTGTCTGGCTTTGGAGTGAAAGGGACTGGGGATGTGCATTCTCTTCACACAGCCAATGGAGGGGTCGAGGTGTGTCCTGCCTTTCTTGGATGAGTCAGGGCTGGGCTGAATAGACCTGGGCCCCATTTAGAGTAGTGGGAGGAGATTACCTTGCACCTGAATGGGCCTGGTCTGCCTTGTACAATGCTGTCTCCACCTCCTGCTGGGAAGCTGGGCCAGACTGATTTGGACTAAGCACAGACACTCTCTGCCTAAGAGAACAAAGAGAAATACAATATAAATATTGTGGCCCAGACCCCAGAAATTTAGAACTCCTTTGGATCAAGGAAACTGCCAATAAGAAGAGCTGGAAGAACTGTCAGGAGGAGTATTGCCCCTTTGCTGTGTTGTAGCTTTGCTGAGTTGGCCTTCAGTTGCTGCTTCTGCCTTGGGCAGGTGAAGGACTTGACTGAACTTTCTTTTACTTGTTGCTGCGTATCTCCAAGGGCTTGAAATAGTCTCAGGGACAGCAAAGACTTCACCTACTTCTGGGTACCGCCTCTGGAACCACGGTTTCAGTTGCCTAGGAGGGGAAAGCAGCCGACATCGTCACTGACACCGCTGTGGGCTCCATGCCCTGAAGGCACCGCATAGGGCACTGCCACACTTTACACCACAACCCTGGTCTCACTGACGATGACCACCGACAACGACGACCACCGCCTCTGCCGAGCCGCTGCTTGCACCACTATCTGTGGGCACCACACTCCGCACTGCCTCACTTTACTCCGCTGCCCTGGTCTCACCAATGACGAAGCTGCCCACTGACCACGACACTCGTGACCGCAGCATGGTTTGGGGGTACTGCTCTTAAGTTACACACCGCCCCGTCCCACACCGCAGTCTGGGCCGACCGACGCCAGCTCCCAGCTCCCATCAACCGGAACTGTTACTTGCACCGTGACCTGTCAGCACTGCCATGAGCACCACCTCACTCCGCACCACAGCCCTGGTCTCACCGACGCCTCTGGACGACCATCACTGAGCTGTTGCCTGAACCGCGACTTGAGGGCACCGCACGCCACACCGCTATGCTTCATACCGCAACCACGACGGTTGCCACAACCGGCCCACACTGACGCAGTCAGCCGGAACCAAAGGTACTGTTTACGACTCTGCTGACACTAACGCCGGTCCACACTGACACAGTCGGCATGGACTGTTGGATTCTGTTGTTTTCAGCACCGCAGTAGCACCGGACAGAGCTACCGACTGCAAGGAACTGCATTTTAAGTCATACTTGCAAAGTGCCTATTTTTGATTACTGTATGTTGGTCTTTTATCGTTTTGGTCTTTTTTGCACAGATAAATATTGGTTATTTTTCTAAAACTGGAGTGGTGTCCTTTTGTTGTGTTTTCACTGTATTACTGTTGGTTATGGGTAAATGCTTTACACACTGCTTGTGAGATCAGCCTCACTGCTCGTGCCAAGCTACCAAGGGGGTGAGCATGGGTTATTTCAGTAGTGTATCCACCTTATCCTGACTAGAAGGAAGGGTCCCTGCTTCGACATAGGTGCAAACCACTGCGAACTACAGACCCCCATTTCTAACATTGGTTGTCAGCGGTGAGGATAGGACTTGCATTTGCACTGGACCTACAGTGATTGGTGTACACTACTACTATATCGCAGCCCACTACATACCACATACTGTTTCTATTTGGTCTATTTTTATGTTTCCATTTTTTTTTAACTTGAGCTTCCTACTGCATCATGCCTAGTACAGCAGCATCATCAATTGCATCCCTAGAAGTGGCCTTTGAGGAGGAAAAGTTGAAATCTACAATGTCAAGAAGTTGAAAGCTATTTGTAAAAACCTAAATGTCCAAGTCAGAGGCCTCTCCAGGAAGGAGGAGCTACAAAAAACACTGAGGGCCTGGGTAGCAGCCAGACATGCCAGTGGGCAGTCTGGAGATCTTAGTGTGGAGGCGGAGGAGTCTATTCCTAGGGTAGATGTGCTTTTGTGAGAGGGGGGTCCCTCCAGGCCAGGCAGCAGTGGTTTGTCCTCAGAGGAGCTGGAGGACAGAAGGGAAACTAGGAGGCATCAGGTAGAGCTTGAGAGGCTCAAGGTGGAATCACAAAAGATGGTTTTAGACCATGAGTGTGGGCTCAAGGAGCTGGAGTTAAAGAGTAAACCCATCACGGATGGTGGCAGCAGTTCTTCTGCACTCAGAGAGGATTGTGCACATTCCCAAGAATGTAGACAAGGAATTAAAAAAGGGTGATGACATACAAAGGTGGTTTCTGGGCTATGAGGCAGCTCTACACATGAATGGGGTCCCGTAAAATCATTGGGGGCAGGATTGTGGCCTCATTTCTCAGAAGAGGGGAGGGACACTTTGTTGGCTTTGGGTGAGGGGTCAACCTCACCTACACTGACACAAAGGGGGCCCCTCTCTCTAGGTATGGTCTCACTCCTGTTAAATACCGGGACCAGTTTAGGTCTAGTAAGAAAACTGATTCCCAGACATGGTTGGAATGTGTGGTTTCTTTGTGAAGGGCACTGGATGGTTGGGTGAACAGCAGCAATGTAACAGATTTTCAGGTGCTGTACAATTTGATTGTGTTTTGTAGTACTTGTCTAGTCTTTGTTTTGCAGAGCTGCAGCAGCACTTAACTGAAAGTAAGCTGACTGACCCCAGGATGCCTGCAATGGAGGCAGACCGCTGGGTGAGTACCAGGGTCCACAAGAAGGTGTTTGGGGGATACTCAGCCAAAGGTGGGCAGGGTCGCCAGCAGACGAGTAGGGACTCAAGGGTAAAGCACAGGAGTTCTCTAAAGGGCCCCAAACTAATACCCAGGGTAAAGGTTCCCATCCCACAGCAGATAAGAAACGAAGAGTCTCTTCAGGAAAGCCCACAGAAACCGGCCCCCGCAAGTGCTATGCCTGTGAGCAGGTGGGTCACTTGAAGAGGGACCTCAAGTGTCCCAAGAGAGCACAGTCACCCACCAGTGGGAAGTCCTAGGTGTTGGCTAGTGTAGCACTTAGGGAGGAGGGGTACCCACAGGAGGGTGGGGATCCTACAGAAATTACCTTTGTCTCACTAGGGGATAGTGAGATTGCCCCAGGAAACCAGGTGCCTGCTAACACTAAAAAATACAGCACCTGGGTGACCATCAATGGGAGAAGGGTTGAGGCTCTCAGAGATACTGGAGCCAGTGTGACCTCAGTCCGGTGTCACCTGGTCTCTGAGGAGCAAGTAGTCCCCGGGGCATTCCACCAAGTAGTTGCTGTAGACAACTCAGAGCACCAGTGTATGGTGGCGCAGGTTCCCTTTGAATGGGGGGTCCCAGGTCCCTTCAGGGTGGTTGTGAGCCCTACCATGCCTGTAGACTGTCTGCTAGGTAACGACCTGGAGCAGTCCTTGTGGATTGATGTTGAGCTCAGGTCTCACTTGGAGATGCTTGGGTTGCCAGAGTAGACTGGGCACACCTCAGCTTCGGGAGCTAAGCGAGTATTGGTTCCTATCATTCCGACCAGTCTGGATTGACTGTGTCTTGCCTGTTCTCCGCTGCTTATTCTGCAGACAAGAATGCGGGTTGGACCTCTGTCTAACACTTCTATCGGTTGCGCCTCCAGATGTGGATGTACTGCTGGTCCCGTTAAAGGCCCACGTAGTGCAGTGTCCTCAGCGTATTCCCTTGTTGATGTCAGCATTCTTAGAGCAACCACGGGATGCTTCAGCTCCTGTTGGGTTGACCACTGGCTCTACTGCAGGCACACAGGCTTCGGATGTTTCAAATGCTTCCTCAGCATCAGCTGTGGGAACCGGAGAAGATCACCTTTGCTCTATTGACCTGATCAATGAGGTGTTACAGGGACCGTCGTCTTCGAAGACAAGCAGCAGTGATGTTGCAACTCTCACACAGGACACATAAACATTTAGCTCTCCGTGTGCTGGAAACAAATGTTTTTCAAAACAACCAAAATTGGAATTTAATAACAATTTATTTTTGGGGGAATTGTACATTCTTGATCTAACTGAGCACTATGGTTTTCAGGAGTGCTCAGCTAGTCGAACTGTATATGAACTATTTAGATGACTTATAGAGCCCTTTTTTATTTAAAGGACTTATGAAGGTGTTTTTGCATTTTTACATTATTTTTTACAAATGCCATGCTTTTAGATGTTTTTTACACTAACATTTAGCAATGTTTTTAAGCTTGTTGATAAGGGCATTCCTTTTACATTTGTTAGTATATCGTTCAGTTGGATGAGGAGTGGGTGTTATGAATCCCAATGTATCCCATATAGACCTGGGTAGTCACCTAACCTTTCACCTACATTTGCCCTGCTATTGTATTACATAACGGTTCTGGTGCTGACAATTTACCTAGTTAGGTGCTGCATAAATGTCGTGTGTTTTCCCCCAAAAACTAGCCTCATTTATTATGCATGAGGATTCTCAGAATCACAGGATTATCATCTTCTGCATCATGACCCTGTATAAGGGTCATCACTATCGTCATACTTGGCCGACATGACACATGTAGGTAGAACCCCTGAGGGTACCTTTTGGCTATATAAGCAACACATCTTCGCTGGGCAAGGTAGAGGAGAAAGACTTCCATGTTGACACGCTGACACGAGACGCTGAGGTCCCTGCTCGCAGATACTTCAGCACACAGTGGTCTGACATCCCTCGCGAGGTGTCCAACTCGAGACCAAGTCGGGGTCCTTCATTCTCTCACATCAGGTAATGGGGTTGGCTCTGTCCTAGGGGGATTCTTGGCTATACACCTACACACATGCTAGGTACACTCAGGTGCATCTAGTTATGGTTAGCATCATAGGAGTATGCATTATTACTGTCACGTATCTATATACCTGCATAAATCCATTGTTTTAGCACTATGGTAGAATTCGACAATCCATTTACTCTGCTGGCGCTTATAACTGTATATATCTGTTTCTGTTTTATGGTTGTTGCAGCACATGTATTCTACACTAGAATGACTCTGGTTCAATAAATCCTTATTGAAAATGTCCCCATCGTTTATCCTGTGTATCTCAAAGAGACAAAGTGAGCACGAGTGACTGAGCGAAAAGTACTGTACTGTTTCCATGATCCCTGAGGGGTCAGGGTTGTCATGTTCAATAGTTGCCAGAAACTATTCACTACTTGGTAAGAGGAGTTCATAGTGGCACTGTGAGCTAGCTGGTCTAAGGCTAACATATCTGGTGGGGGTCTCTGGAATCAGTCTGGACACCAATCCCATAGTTTATGTTGTCTAATATGCATATCCTATATAGATTTATAGGAACTACATGCCACTCCATGACTGCAGTCACTGCAGAGCTGAGAGACATGGCCTTAGGTTTTGGTGGTGGTAGTGCCGTTGATGCAGGTGTCAAGATCTACTCACTTGAATGGCCAGGTTCTGCAGGAGCGAAGATTATCCACCCAATCCCTTGGTCCGACCATCTTCAATACAAGAAGGACATGATGAGTGTTGGCAGTTCACCTACCAGGGGAAAGGGAGTTGGGGAAGTGAGAAAGAGAGAATACAGCTTGTGACCTCTGGATTTCTCGGGACAAGGGCCTCTTGGTTTTTCAGGTACTCTATGTATCTTGTCAGCTTTCAGCCTGCACACTTCAGACTCACTGTATGTCAGCACTATATATACACACAAAGAGAAAAAATAGAAATTAACATTCCTGTACAGTTATTTTCACATCAACTGCCTTCTTATAGCATATTGTGTGAACTTATCCAGCATGCAGTCACCCTTACACTCATGAACCTTATTTCCTGCTATGTTTTCTATTACTGGCATAGATTTGCACTTTGTGATATGTCTTGCTAATGTCTCAGTAAACATTTCAGAAGATTGCTTTAAAGGTTTGTGCTCCGTTTTTAAAATAATTCCTCTTACTTCAGGTAGCACCTCAGTCTCTAGTTTGTAAATATGCCGTCTGCAATAATCTGCCCCATTACTAATGCGCAATTGTCCGTTATTGTCTTTGGTTCAGTGCACTGACCTTTTTGTGAGTGATGCTGGGGCAGCGGAGCCTCTCAAGGTGAAGCCCAGAAACAGGAATTCACTGCTTTCCTTAGGTGCAAAGAAGTCGCCTGCAGTGTGTAGCGATGCAGGCATCTGAAGGAACTGCTCACCGAGAGCCAGAACTCTGGAGCCGCTGGAGATCACTTAAGTACAGGAATGGAGGGAGGAGGAAACAGAAGCAGGAGGTGGGAGAGGGAAACTAGTTGTTCTCTCGCCAAAGTCAGTAAGCCAAGCAGAGGTGTAGGAACTGGGGGCTGTCTTTACAGACTGCCCCCAAAAGATGTCTGCCAAATCTTGCGGGTGCTCGAGATCTGGCGAGATCTTGAGCCAAGCCCCAAAACCATGAGATCTGCAACATTCTGCTGAAAGGAGACCTTTTAGACTGCATACGGATTTGTGTAGAGGCAGGATGGGGACTCTATAAACAGCTGGCACAGAGGTGGGAGTGACTAAGGGTGATGAAATGAAACATACTAAGGGGAAAAGTGCAGAATAACGATGCACCTTGGTTATGCCTTTTGTGTTGGGCTTTTCTGGGTTTCATGGGTGGGTGAAAGTGAGGTAACGCATACTAGATGCCTAAGACTCTTGTTCGCATCAGATATGATACAAAAGCTGAGTCTTTCCTAACTGAAGGCCTGATCTTCTAAGCCTCTTTCTGCCCAGAGGAGGGTGCAGCAGGTGCATCACAATTCCTGAAAAAGGATGAGGGTTTGATGCCTGTGGTGGCAACCAGCTTCTTCTCCTCCCCACTGGCCACTTTCTTGGCAGGAATTTCCTTCCTTGGGGCATCTTCTTAGCACTAGCACTTAGCACTAGGAGGAGCAGAAGCACTTCGCTAAGGAGGACTCGGGTGTCACTGTCAGCTGATTCCTTCCTGGTCTTCTCTCCATATCACTACCATATGTGAGTTTTTCTCCAGCACCTGCAAGCAAAGCAACAGAAAACCTCAGCAAAACATAGGCAGTCGGAAGAATCTAGTCAATGTAACACACGTGAAGTCATCATTATCATCCTCATCATCCCAAATGCTTAACATTAATGTACACAATTCATGCATACATTTCTTTTTACTCGACAACATTACAGAGAAAAGGGCTGTTTGTGTCCCTCCAGAGCCATGGCATCCCTGTAGGAGGGGAGCATGGAAAAATACAATAAATATATTAAATAATTGCTAAGGCATCCCAGGGCCCAAGGGAACACTATAGGAGGCAGCCCAAAAAAAAATCAATACATCAAATAATTGCTGATGCTCCACCAAGGTCCATAGATACTCTATGGAAGGCTCGGGGAGTCTGGCAAAATAAAAAAACAACAAGAACACTGTACTGCAATCAGCCACAAGCACAAATAAATATATCAGAAAAAAACAAACAGAAAGGTCATATACCTCTTCTATAAATGTTTCTAGAAAATGGCTTTTAAAAGTGGAAAAAGGGATTAAAGCACGCATTGGCTACACATAGACGTTGAAGAAGGAGGTATGGAAAACAAACAGAAAATGGCCACCAAAAACACAGATACTAACTGGTTTCACAAAATGGTGGTCGCCACATGGCCAGCAAAGAAGAAGGTATAGAGAGCAAAGACAAAAAGGCCACCACACACACACACCGACACACACATACCAACACACACACACACATGCTACACAAAATGGCCATGGTCACTTGGCCAGCAAAGAAAGGGAATGGAGAACAGAGAACTTTTAGCAGCCTATGGCAATCACACACACTGGCAAAAATAGAAACAAATAATTAAAATTATTGTTGGTACCCCACCAGGGCCTTTGAGGGCTCTAAGAAAAGCAGGGGTAAGCAGGCAGAAATAAAAAAAATGAATGAAAATGACAACACTGTACTACAATCAGCCACAAACATAGCTAAATATAGCAGCAAAGAAATGACAAAAATGTCATAGACCTCTTCTCTCAACTTTCCTAGAAAATTAATTCTCAAAGTGGAAAAAAAGAATTGAAGCAAACACTGGCTCCACTAATTGATGGAAGCTAGTCATCCATTACATGGCAGCTGAAGAAGAAGGCATGGAAAGCAAAGACACAATACCCACCAAACACACATACACACACACTGATTCCACAAAATGGTAGTCAGCTCATGGCCAGCAAAGAAGGAGGCAAAGAGAACAAAGACAAAATTGCACACACACATACTCCCATGCACACACACATGCACACACATGCACCACCCCACACACACACCCCTATGGCTAACACACACACAAACACACACACTCCTATGGCTAACACACACACTGGCTATACAAGATAGCCACTGCTGCATGGACAGCAAAGGAAGAGGCAGGAAGAACAAAGAAGACGGTTGCCCTGTTATCTTGTAGCATTGTAGGGAAAGGATTACAAAGATATTATTTACCCAATATGTCTGGGCCCACACATGAAACTGCCCTCTACCCACCAAAGTATAATCAGCAATTCCAAAAAAGAAAATTAAATTCATTAAAAACATTCCACAACCACAATATCAACCATGTCACATATACACAGAATCACAGCAAGATTAGGGGCATGAACTAGGTAGGTGAGAATAGAGGAAGATATCTGGCCACGTGCTTGGACTCCAGGAGCCATCCAAACCCTAGCTAGCAACAGGCACTTGCAGACAAAAATGAAATAACCTACTTTTTGCATTTAATCTAAAGCTATCCATAATCCCCTAAATGTACTAAAAACCATACAGTACAGCAACAGGGAGTGAAAGAAAACCTCAAAATACACCCAAGGCCTAGTGCAGGGCATGCTAACCCCAAACAGTAAACCAGCACCAAAGTAAAATGGTAAACAAATCAGACTAAAATTCAAAAAGTCCCACACAAGAAAATGCAAAAAAGGTATACTTAACCCAAGGCCTCCCCCATCAAAAAGGTAGAAACATTTCCCCTTAAAATAAATGAATCCCATATGGATCCCCTCTCCTCCAGCCCAAATTCCAAGTCACACACCAACAAAGATACAATATAAAAAAAAACTAAAAGGAACGAAAATTACTGGTGCATGCCCTTCCTCAAACAACAAACCTTTTTCCAAAGTGCTGCATTGAACTTACTTGATTTCTCCCAAACAGGTAAGATTCAAATGATGTGGATACAGTTGAAACTGCAAACAAAAGAGAGTGATGCTTTCCTCCAAAATTCTAATCCAAAGTGGCCGAGGGCTGGACAAAGCTCATGGAGAATTTTTCAGAACAGGAGAGGACATTGTTACTATATGCACTGTAGCTTCCCAGTCTCTAATGTACTTCCTTCTTGTTTAAAAAAACAAATAAAATAAACTAAAAATGTGCATTTTGCACACAAAAATACCTAAACTGACCATTCAGCTAGAATATCAACTCAAAAATACATTTCAAGTTGGTTTTCAAGTCACTCTAGTAAAAAATCTTTTTCGAAATGCTGACCTGTGACTGTTCATGTTAAAGTACTGCAATTCGCATTCAGAACGCCTGCTGAATGTTCAGATTACGTTCACTAAAAGATGAACTCGAGCATTTTTCAGTGCTTCCCGCGGACCTGTTTTCCCTAAACGTGAGAATGGGTTATGCAATGTGATACAATGGGGTTAAAATTGATAATCCACATCACTAGTGTAAAGCAAAATTACCGAATTACTCCAATTACTCCTGAGTATTTAAAATTACTCCCAGGCTTAGCTTTTACTAGAGCGTGGGTACCGGTCAAGCAAAACAAGATGACTGTGTTTGGGGCTCAATGTTTTTTGGTGCTTGTTTTATATGTAGAATTTAGAAATTCTTTTTTGGTGTCATTTTCTTTATTAAAATATTCTCTATTTTCATAAATTGGTTTGGGATTTTTTTTGTGTTGTTACTTTACTTTATTCCTGTTTTGCTACTGCATATATACTTTGCGCATTTCTTCTATGCTCAACCAGTCTGCTCTGTGCCAAGCTATCAGGGGTTTGAACTCAGGCTAATTTAGACAGTTTAGTGATTTACCCTAACAAAGATTTTGGTTATTACTTGAGGTGGACACCTACCTCCCTCAACCAATAACCCAGTTTCTTACATTGTTATTCAGCAGTGAGATCCAGGACTTGAGTTTTGCAGGACCTCTGCGTGATTTAAGCTGATATCAAAAACCCCTTTTGTAATCTGGCATCAAAATCACCTTTTATTTTTCAAATTGACTATCAATAATTTTTTGACTTTCCCTAAATTTAATTCCTACCTTATGAATTTTGCACCAGTGATTGTTAACAGGATGGAGGTAGATCCAAGCAGCATTGAGAGCTTTACCATGGCATATCTGAGGAAGATGTGTAAAGAGAGAGGGTTGAAGCTGGCAAAGGGATCCCAGAATGGAGACTATCAGATTGCCCTCAGAGCATGGGAGGAAGTTCGCCTACTACATTCCAGTACACAGGAGCAAGAGGATGATTGAGTCGGAGGAGGAAGAAGAATTGGAGAGGGAAGAAAATGGGATGCTGCAGTTTCTAGTGCGAGGGGAGGAGGTGGCTTCAAGAGCTAGGTCACCAGCAATTTTCAGGACATAGAGCAGTTTGTCCTCTCGCAGTTTGGCCAAGTCAGAGATAGAGGACAAGCAAGCAGAAGAAACCCTGAAATAAAAACTATTTTCATAAATTGGTTTGGGATTTTTTGGGACTCTGGCTCTAGAGAAAGGTAAGATGGCACTGGAGAGGAATAGACTAGCCTTGGCCTTGGCGCAGAAGTAGGCTGTGCTTTTCCATAAGAGGACAAGCAAGAACTGGACCTGAAAGCCAAGAGGACCTCTGAGTCCAGTGATGATGGTGCAGTGACAGTGAAGTGCCTAGGTGAGGTAAAATAGTCCACATCCCTAAAGACCTGTTGCCTATCTATGTGTTGACGGATGACATTGATAGGAGGTTTTTAGGATATGATTTGGCCCTTCATATGCATTGAGTCCCAGAGGAGGACTAGGGGATGCACAGTCCCATTCTGGGGAGAGATACATTGTTAATCTTTGAAATAGCTCACCAGGGGCCAGATGTACGACCCTTTTTGCGGCCGCAAACGGGAAATCCTCCCGTTTGCGGCCGCAAAAACGGGTAATAGCATGTACAAATGCAATAGCATTTGCCACTCTCGCTATTAGGAAGGGGCATCCCTTCCTAATAGCAAGTCAACATGCTATGTAGTGATGTTTTGCGGCCGCAATTGCGGCCGCAAAACACTCACAGTTTACCACCTACTTCAAGTAGGTGGTAAACCACTTACAAAGGGGAAGGGGTATCCAGGAGACCCCCTCCCCTTTGTGAGTATGTGGGAAAATATTTTTAAGAGCAGGCAGTGGTCCCAGATACCACTGCCTGCCCTTAAAAAAATGAAACTGAAAAGTTTTATTTTTCATTTTTAAATGCATTCCGTTTTCATTTAAGGAAAACGGGCTGCATTTAAAAAAAAAAAACTGCTTTATTAAAAAAGCAGTCACAGACATGGTGGTCTGCTGACCCCAGCAGGGCACCATCCCTGTGAATGCTAGCCATTCCTAAAGGGGTCGCAAATTGCGCCTGCCTCATTAATATTGATGAGGCATGCAATTTGCTACCCCATTAGGAATCGCAAACAGTGTCTGAAACACTGTTGTGCATTCCAATTAGCGAGTCGGAAATTGCGAGTCGCAGATGCGACGCAATTTGCGACTCGCTAATTGGCGGGTCGTACATCTGGTCCCAGATGCAGTATGCCCCCATGAAGGAAGCCCTTATCACAAAGTTTGTCTGCACACTTAAAAATATCACCTACATTCAGAGATAGCAAGAAGCAGTCTCGCCAGTCACAGGTAGATTTTGGAAATTTCTCGTATAAGACACGGGATGGTTGGATGAAAGGCAGCAAAGTTAATGAATATGACCCCCAGGGAAAGACATTGTTTACCTGGGAGACCTGTCTGAGATATCAGGGTGGCAAGCTACAGGAGGACTGTCCTAGGCAAAGTTATGTAAGGTTCAGAAGCAGTGCCCCACTCTTGATAGCCTATGACAACAGGACGAGGCCCAGGCCAATGGAGACACCTCTGGTGATCACCACCTTAATTGGTAGAATGCTCTTGCGTATAGTGTGCATAAGGTCCTGGAGGCTAGATAAACCAGAGTGTTGGTGATCCCCAAATGCTATAGAGTTGGAGCTGGTGCATGATATCCCACTGGCAAGGTATCTGAGGCAGACCAAACATTTGATCATCTAGTCACTCACTTTTTTTTAGCCCAAGATGAGGACTAAATCAAATACCTTCTGTAGGTCCTGTGCCATCTGTCAGGCCAGGGTAAGTCAGGGGCAATGAGTAGGGCCCCCCCTGCAACATTTCTCCGGTGAAGGGTTTACCTTTTCAAACTGTGGTTGTAGATAATGTTGGACCTCTGGTCCCCAGGGTAGCATTAAGAAACAGGTTTATCCTGTTCTTGATGGACCAAGCCACCCGTACCCAGAAACCATAGCCAGTAGGTAGTTATAGTTAGGACCTCGTGTCTATTCAAAAAGCTTTTTTTGTTTTCCCAATAACTTTGGCGCCGTTTGACGAATCTTCGTGAAATTTTCAAAACTAGTGGGGCGCTCCGGTCAGCTCCTGTCTTAAAAGTTTCGGGGTGATTCGTCAAGCGGGGGCCAAGAAAAAAGGGGATCCCAAAACACGTTTTCCCCATGTGAATTTCCATAGGAAACTTTAGACAAAGCTACAGCCCGAACTGCTGAACGGAATTACACCAAATTTGGCAAAAAGGTAGGTCTTGGTTCAGAAAGAGCCCTTTTTTGTTAAATGGTGTAAATCCGTTCAGTATTGAAGAAAAGGAAATGGACAGAGGAACCCCACAGACTTCAGCACCTAACCCACTATCCCTAATATATATGTAAATAATCTGGAACTACCCAGAAAGGTGTGTGCACACTAACAAAACACCCACTGTCACTGTGTGATTCCCATACAGGAATATAACAATTTCAACAAAATAGCACAGGTGCACCACATAACAATTTAGACAAAGAATTTTATAAAATTCATGTCCACAAGTTTTCTTCCAAGTTTCTTCTTTTATTTTCAATGAAATCTTTAAAACATAATCCAGGTGATTTGAGACACAGCCGACGCGTTTCGTCCTTATCAAAAGGACTTCCTCAGGGCAAGTTAATGTATGATAACGATATTAATCGAAGGATTTCAGTCACCCAGAAGGCAAATTATGGCGCACAAATAGACATCCGTCAATATATTATGTATCAAAGCGATTATTAATGTCTTGATCCAAATAAAAAAGGAAAGTAGGTATATGATGACTCCCAGTTATTAATTCTCTATCCCTATTCAGGGATTCAGGAAATATACAACAGTTTTAACATCATTTAAGATGACCGACCGGGATCAGTCGGGGCAGTCCTCCCAATAGGGGAATCGAAGCATATGATATGCTTCGATTCCTTTTGATAAGGACGAAACACGTCGGCTGTGTCTCAAATCACCTGGACTATGTTTCATGTGGTGCACCTGTGCTATTTTGTTTAAATCCGTTCAGTAGTTCTTGAGATATTAGCAAAAAGAAACATATCGATATCTGAGCACCGAGGAGGGTTCGCGAATCCTCGCGGGCACGAGCTTCACTCTGATTGGTTGCCAACACTCCAAACCAGGAAGTGTTGGCAGCCATCTTGTGACTCGGTAGAACCGAGTCACAAGAAAACAGTGAAAAAGAGGTTAAAAAAGAAGAAAAGGCGGCAGGGTAGGAACACCCTGCCCCCTAGGCCTGCTCAGGGCCAAAAAAAGCATTTTTTTTTTTTGAAGAACGGCAGAATTCGCGTTGGGGTCGCGAATCCCGCCGACATTTTTTTTAAAAATGAAGCGCGGGCTCCCGCGCTTCATTTTAATGAGGCCCCCGGGTGGGCCAGGTCCCGGGGGCAATGCAAAAAAAAAAAAGGGGCCCCGGGGACCGCCACCTCCCCGGGGCTATGCTAATTATGTGCGGGGGGCACGCAGCCCCCCGCAGCCCCGGGGACCGCCACCTCCCTGAGGCTTTTTACAAAATGAATGCATGGGGGGTCCCACTCCCCCCAGGCTGCCCCAGGGACTGCCACCTCCCCGGGGCTTTTTTAATTGTATGCATGGGCACGGGCCCCCCCCGCAGCCCCGGGGACCTCCACCTCCCCGGAGCTCTGTTATTTTTTTTTACAAAAAAGAAGTGTGGGGGCAAGAACCCCCCCACACGCCCCAGGGACCACCACCTCCCCGGGGCATTCTTTATTCAAATTCGGGGGTTACGGACCCCCAGCCCCGGGGACCACAACGTCCCCAGGCCTTTCAAAATGAAGGGAGGGGGCCGCGCGGCCCCCCTCCAGAAGCCCTTCATGGCCCTGGGGACTGCCACCCCCCAGGGCCGGCTCCTGCAATGTCCCGGGGTGCCTACCCCCGGGTCATTGCTGTTTGCTATGACAGGGTGGGAGCATAGCAAACTCAGCCTACCAGGTACCTCCAGTAAGCGCCACAGAGCTGCGTTGCAGAGAGGTGGTTCGAGGCCACGCCCCTTTTTACACCTCTCTGCAACACAGCTCTGTGGCGCTTACTGGAGGTATATGGTGGGCTAGTTGGCCCCCAGGGACCCTCAGGATTCAGGGGGACTTAATCCCCCAACTTACAACGTGCCAGGGGGCGCGTTTGCACAGTGGTGCAGGGAGGGGGCGGGGCCTGATATAACAAGTTAGCAATCCTGCTGTGTGGGACTTACTGGAGGTAATAAAATGGGTAGTTGGCCCCCAAGGTTGACGTTGGGGCTAACTAGCCCTCCTGTTACCTCCGCTAAATCCCACACAGTGGGATTGCTAAAAGGTGTTTGAAGGCCACGCTCACCTGTCTCCACCACTCTGCAAACGCGACTGCTATGTTATAGTTAGAAATTAGCATTTAAAAAACCTTTGAAATTCACTAAAGAACCATAGGTTTCAGGGACGTTATGGTTAGAAATTAGCATTTAAAAAACCTTTAAAATTCACTGAAATAACCATAGGTTTCAGGCACGTTATAGTTAGAAATTAGCATTTAAAAAACCTTAGAAATTCACTGAAAAAACCATAGGTTTCAGGGACGTTATGGTTAGTTGGACATTTCACTCGTACAAAACCAGAGAAATTCGGCCGTTATAGTTAGTAGAGCTAACTATAACTCGCGCCCCCGCAATGCACTGCTGATGACGTCACATATTACATCACTCATGACATGGTCAGTGACATCACTGATGACATCTCAAATGACATCACTGATGACATCATCCATGTGATAATCTGATGCACCTCCTCACACCCTAATATAACCTTTGATACACCCACTCTAAAATACAGACTACCATTTTTGAAACCATAGACACACCAATACCAGTTACTACATACGCGCTCATTGATTCTTAGGTCTACACACACATCCACTCATTCACCCATACAGTAACTCATACATGCAGTCACTCATCAATACAGCACTATCATATGCACTCATACACCTATACATACACTCACACACCGCCACTCATCCATAGACTTACTCACACACCTCCTCAGTCATGCAAAGAATCAATCACACCCATTTACTCACCTATACAGTTATACACAGCCCACCTCACTTATTTATACAAATACTAACACGTACTTACTCTCTTATACAATCACTCATACAAGCAGACACTGATCCATACAGCTACTCTCACAATCACTCACTCTCACGTATAGTCATTTATATACCCCAACACTCACATATACTGCCTTTCACATAGGTAGTAACTCACACATATACCACTGGGACATCCATTCACTCACCAACACACCCATACACACACTCACCCACCCATACAGGCCTTCAAAGATGCACTCTTGAACCCATACACCCAGTGAATCACCTACTCATACATCTATGCACAGAGTCATCCAGCCCCCACCCACAAAGACACTCAGGCACCCATACAGATACTCAGACAACCAATCAATAACCCATATAGACAGTCATGTAGCTACTCACCAACACATGCAGCCGCTTACATACCAACTGACAGACTGATACAGACATTTACACAGTTTACTCACTAACCCATGCATTCAGTAAGATACGCTTAATCAGTCACTTATACAATCAGTCACGCACCTACTAAATCATCCATTCAGACACTTATACACACACTCATTCTTCAATACACCTTGGCATATATATATATAAAACATATTTAAACTTTAAAGAAACACACATTCACTGGATGATGTCATCAGTGATGTCAGCAGTGATGTCATTTGAGATGTCATCAGTGATGTCATCAGTGATGTCACTGACCATGTCATGAGTGATGTAATATGTGACGTCATCAGCAGTGCATTGCGGGGGCACGAGTTATAGTTAGCTCTACTAACTATAACGGCCGAATTTCTCTGGTTTTGTATGAGTGAAATCTCCAACTAACTATAATGTCCCTGAAACCTATGGTTTTTTCAGTGAATATATATATATATATATATATATATATTGAGCAGGATAGCAAGAGCAGATTACAAATATAAATACCAATTAGTAACAATGTTCTACATCACAGGTAAGACATTATCATTCAGTCAGTCAGTCAAAATCTTTATTCGGCTGTATGCCAGCCATAAAGAAAGCATCATAAAATTGTTTCATAAAAATAAAATACAAACAATTAATGATAAGTCCATAGCGATAAGCGGTTACAAATAACCCGATGTCAATCTCTTCTAGCAATTTGATCACAGACTGAGAGCTATGATGCCAAAACATAACAACATTTCAATCAGGTTAATACCAAACACAGAGATGACATCTATATACAAAGTCCTTGTAAGTGTTAACTTCAATTTCCAAAGTTAAGCATTATCATATTGTATTTCCACATAAAAGAATCTTAAGTCCTAGGCATGATAATATAATCAGTATACAAAGTAATCATTTTCCAACAATATTCCGATGCCGAACAGCCGTGGAAATATACTTATAAACCATTAAGCAAATTAATTCATCATTTAAAAATAGTAGATGATGTAACGCAGCCCGACACTTTCGAATGTTTAAAAATCGTAAAAGTGGTTTTAAAAAGGCACATCTTGAATTAGTATAAAGTTTACAAAACATAAAATGCAAAGTGCTCTGAACTGACTTTGAGTCACATGGACACAGATCCAAGTTAGCATCGCAGTGCACATCACCGTGGGTATGAGACCAGTAAGTGAGAAGTGCCCATCCTAAACCTTATCAAATAAAACATTTTAGCATGACTGAAATAAACGGAGATGTAGAGCGCAATACCTGGGGAGCAAACTAACAAAGAATGGTCAACGACCCTTCTTTTTTCCCCTCTCCAGGTTATCTCTAACCAGATACAAATGAGTTAAAAATTCTCTTTTCAGCCTGGTTCTCGATATTTTGGCTATGTTTCCAGGACTTTTAAGGCAGTCTGACAATCCCAATTTCTCAAGCTGTTCATTAATATAAGTGATCCAAGGGATTTTTTTTAAAACAATACAATTTTAAACAATCTAAAATGAGAGCACGATTCAAGACTGCTTCTTCTTTTGCCCAGATGTTGTACCATAGCAATAAAGGGGCTAGTTGTATGCAAAAGGACAGCAGAGTCACACCAAGTTCGCTATGGCAAATGGTGGCAGCGGTACTTTTAGGGACTATCAAAAGTCGTTTCATGAACGTGTTCTCTGCAGGCCCTTGATATTACAAGAGCCCCAAACTCCAGCACCATACAGAGTAACAGCATATGTACGGGCTTTATAGATTTCAATGATTGCTTTGATGGGCCTAGAGCCTAACTTTTTGGTAAATCTAAAGATAGCCTCCACATTTTGATTGAAGCCCCTAGTCTTAGCCTCAACTAGATGACACCAAGAACTTTTTTGATCAAACAAAATCCCTAAAAAGGAAAAGGTCGGCACATAAGACAATATTTCATTAATTATGTAACATGTCTTTATAATCTTGGGAGATTTGCCCACCACCATGATATGTGATTTCGCTACATTGGTTTTTAGACCAAGATCATTCATGAAGTTATTAAAACTAGTTAAAAGCCTCTGCAGCCCCATCCCAGTTCTGGACATCAATACGCAGTCATCCGCGTATAATAGTGCTGGCAGTGACCTACGACCTACCAACGGGGCATCCACGTTCCCTTTTTTGATTTGGCTTTCTAAGTCATTTATATATAAACAGAATAAAAAGGGAGCAAGGATGCAGACGTACCCCGTGATCCATCCTTATTGGGGAAGTAAGTTCACCACCTACTCCATATCGAACTCTCCCCGTCACTGCCTGATGCATGGCTGCCAGAAAATGCACGATGGGCGGGTCAATGCCCATAGTCAACATTTTCTCCCAGAGCCTTCCTCTCTGCACCCAGTCAAAGGCGGATGTCAAGTCCATGAATCCAAGATAAAGAGATTCAGGCTTGGCTAGGGTGTATTTACCTATGACCAGGTGCAGGTTGAGGCACTGTTCGACTGTGCCCAGGCCTCTCCTGAAGCCATATTGGATGTCAGAAAAGCTCCCACTTTCTGTTACCCAATCCTCCAACCTCTCCAATATTACTCGGCCCATAATCTTACAAGTGCAATCAATTAGAGATATGGGCCGGTAGCATTTAGGGTCCGACCTATCTCCCTTTTTAAAAATGGGAACTATTGTCACTACTCTCCACGATTCAGGGGGACCCTGGGCCACATAGCATTTAAAAATGTTTGTTAACAGTGGAAGCCACAGGGGAATATTGGCTAAGAACAGGTCTGCGGGGATACCGTCAGGGCCCGAGGCCTTGTTCTTCACAGTCTGAGATAGAGCCCTTTCCACCTCGTCTATTGTCGGAGGTGCAAGGGTTGATGCCCCATATTGAAAATTAGTGCTAGAGTGTAAGTCGCTACCAATTTTATAAAGGCCAGAGAAATGATCTACCCAAGTATCAGGCATAATTGTAACATCGATACTTCCAATATTGGTACCATTAAAATAATCCTGGTTGACAGTTAACCGAAAAAGTTTAGAGTCTTTACTCCTACAGGCTACATGAAGTTGCTCCCAAGCATCTTGCCTAATTACTCGCTTGCGTTTCTCTAGCGCCTGCTTATATTCAAGTTGTGACTTTTTTACCTCAAGTAAATTTCGGGGTCTGACTTTTAAAGTCTTGATTAATTTATTGTGTAGGTGTGTGCATTGACTATCAAACCACCTTTTATTTCCCGGTGGTCTATCTCTTTGTTTCTTGGTCAATACCACCTTTATTGTCTATGTTATAGCCTCGAAAGATGTTATCATAACTTGTGGATTTATACTGTCTTCCTGGCAGATTAAAACTTGATTTAAATTAGTTTTTATAATCTGGTTTAGAACCAAATCAGGGTCTAAAGTAGACCACTTCCGTAATAACCCCTTGTTTTTATCATGAATTAGTGGGGATGATCTGACAGGGGTGGTTAAGTCATCAGGTTGGCTCTCAAACTCCAAAGTTAAGGGATAATGATCACTGAGACAGATTTTATGTATAGTAAAAGTCACAGGCTGTGTATTAAAATAGTCAGACAGAGCAAATAAATCGATTAAAGTGCCTTTGCCTTTCCCAACATAAGATACCAAATCAGGGCCTTCCGTTTCGATAAGATCAACAGTTAAGAAAAGAGAAACATTTGACAATAGTGAGTTAAAAATATTCCCACAAGGGTTATGATAAAAATGACAACCACCATCAGTGTCCCCAACTACTAAGTGACATACTGATTGTTTCGAAAAGAGACATAATTTACAATTAAAATCACCTCCCCAAGATACCACAAAATCCATATTTATCTCCTCAATATGTCTTGAAAGTACAGCTTCCAGCTCTTGAGCAATACTGATGTTTGTAATGTTAAAATTATTATGGTAAAAGTTTACAAGAACCAGAGTCAAATTTTTCCTGAGCAAGATATTAATAATCTGAAAATGAGGTGAATCAAGCAGCGTTTTTCCTAATCTATCATTCAATGTCGTAGAAACCAAAGTTAATAGGCCCTCTTTATCATGTCCACCTAGGGAGGCTTTGGCTGGCGTATGGATAGAATAAAAACCATTTATATGTGCAGTATCTTGCATCCAGGTTTCCTGTAGGCATACAATACTATATTTTCCAATAAAATCAGCCCATTCTTTAGATTCTAGTTTAGTCGGCAGTCCGGCAATGTTCCAAAAGAGGCTAACATGCTTTAGCATGTTATTTTGACTGCTGTGCCTTCTCTTTGTATGACAAGGGACTGCCATAACAGTTAACGGTACAAAATAATCTGACCCACCAGGCAATGATGCGTTAAATTGTGCTAAAGGGGTGTCTGGTGGATCAGAAAGAGTCGGACTGTCTGTCTTGTGCCTAATAGGAAGAATTAAGTTATCCTGGCCACACATATGAACAAAAAGTATCTCGACTTGCAAATCAACATTCGGAGTTGGGGTAAGATTCACTGGGGAATCAGGGAAATGAACACTGCCTAACCCAGACATGGGAAGAGATGGTAGAATATCCACCCCACATGTCTGGGCCTGAAAGGGTGTATATTTTGGGTCTAATTCATTGGCACCGAGCGCGCCCAGAACCTGAGGATTCAGTCAATCTAAATAGTCTAAAGGGGAAAAGTAGTTAAAAGTTGGAATGGCAAATACAGGCGGCAATTTAGCAGATGGGGGGACAGGCCCAAATCCTTTATTTGTCAGCGGTTTGTAAAAGTACCCTAATGGTACTGCTTCAATAGGGCCCTTTACGTTATTAATCCACGAGAGCCTATCCATAAACCAACGTACTAGGGACCTGTTCCTAAAATTAACAATACAATCACCTGTTTCAGTTTTTGCTTGTGAGCCCACCCATGAAACGCGTTCAACATTATTTATATTATGATGCAAATCGTCACTACTTGTCCAGTCCACTGCTTTGGCCAATCAGTGTACTGTTTTATTTTTAAGCTGCTTCCAGTCTTCTTCCTCGTTGGTTGGTAAAAGGGGGACATTTTTAAGGACGATGGCAAATGGGGTTGCTTCAGGGGGGAGGTGAAGTATTCTCTCAGCATTTTTCGGCTGCCCAGAATATGTGTGTTATGCTGATTGTCAATAGGATTTGGCACACCAGGCTCCCTTTGCGAAGATATTGCGCCTGTCCTGCCAGCACCTATCATATTGATGTCTGTTGTTGGTGGTGCAGCTTGTTGTGTAGCTTGTTGTGTTACAGTCTGAGAAGTCTGAGAGATACTACTGGGGCGATCTTGTGGTGGGGGTACCAAGAGAAGAGGCGCTGCGTGAGGTGTATCAGGATTAAAATTGGTGGTGGAGTTCAAAGTAGTGCCCGAACCAGAGATCCTCTTCGAAACACTGGAACCAATTAGTATTTAGAGACACGTCGATGCTGTTTAGCACCCCTACAAGTGGTTCAAGAATTGACTTAATGATGACCTCCAGCGAGCTATTAGGATGTGTAGAAGGTACTGAGTCACATATAGACTCAGTATCCTTTGGACCCATAACAGTAGCAGTAACAGTTTCCGGAACTTGGGCCCTTGAGGCTCTCCTTGGGAGAGGCACCATAGTTTTGTTACGTGTCATCAGGGGCTGTGCATCTTTCTTGGCCTTACTACATGCCTTTGATTTTTTGGATGGAGGAGGGCATAAGGTGTCTGAAAACTCCCCCTGTTGAGTATTACTAGTATTGGCTGCATTCCTGCGTTTATTCGGGCCATTAGGTGCTAAGGCCCCTGCTTCTTGCTCCTTACTTTTATGATTACCATCACCACCAGCAAGCTCCACCGCTAGTCCAAGCCCAGGATCATTCTCTGCTGGTGCACCATTTTCTAAAGCTCTTTGAGTTGCCCCCAGTCTCTCCTCCACAGACTCAATTTTGCTTGCTATTGCCCCATTGCTGTTGTCAAAAAGCTGGTAATTGATGTGGTTAAAGGGCGACCCTTTGCAGAGGGCATTGCAGTTTTGCGCTTTCCCATCTCCTTACCTTTAGCAGAAGTGTCCCAGAAATCTTCCTAAGGCGGAACGGCAGCCCTTGTGTCCTAAGCGATAGCCAAGGAACCTGGCCCAGCCCTGCCACATCCAGTCGCGGACGGGCTTCACCCGTGCGTGGCCCGGGCACGCCCGCGCGCGTCCCGTGCTGTGGGAGCCAGCAGCCGCTTAAATGCGCCCCACTGCGCGTCTGATGCATGGAGGCGCCTCCTGGAGCTAAGACTGCCGGGTGATGTGGTCCCGTTGGACTCGTTGGTTCTGCCGGTAGGATCAAAGTGACCTGTGCTGCTAAAGTGCTCCGTGCTCCGTGCAAGTATTGTCAAGAGCTCCCGCGCTGCGGCAGCCCGCAGCCGCTTAAATGCGTCCCCCAGCGCGTCCGATGCACGTAGGCGCCTCCTGGTGCTAAGTCCGCCAGGTGATGTGGTCCCGTTGGACTCGTTGGATCCGCCAGTAGGATCAAAGTGATCTGTGCTGCTAAAGTGCTCCGTGCAAGTATTGTCAAGCGCTCCCGCGCTGCGGGAGCCCGCAGCTTCTTAAATGCGCCCCCCGGCGTGTCCGATGCGCGTAGGCGCCTCCTGGCGCTAAGACTGCCGGGTGATGTGGTCCCGTTGGACTCGTTGGATCCGCCGGTAGGATCAAAGTGACCTGTGCTGCTAAAGTGCTCCGTGCTCGGCGCAAGTATTGTCAAGCGCTCCTATATTTCAAGGTTGTGACTCTTTGTGACATAAAAACAAGGTTTCATCAAAAATGTACAAAAGTGACCATTAAATCTATACATAATATGTGCTCGCAGCCTACTAATACAGTACTAATACAGTAATAGTGGCTGACAAATGGTTCACTTCACTTAGTCTAAGTGAAGTGAACCATTTGTCAGCCACATTTTTGATGAAACCTTGTTTTTATGTCACAACCTTGAAATATAGGTTTCACAATCACTTGGGACACCATGCACTGGATTTAAAATAATGTGATTACATTATATAAAACAACGTATTTTCATTCAAAATTCGTGTTATATGCCTTTTCTCTTTCAGACATCTTTTTGCCTTCAATTATTGTGATTGAGCTATTATATATTAAGTATCATTTGTTGATTGTCCACAGGAACCGTTGTTGTCTGTTAAACTACCAAGCAGGTGGAGGTCATGTGAACTTCTCCAGCCCAAGATCCAGGCCATTATGGCCAGATCCAGGTGGGAGCCTTGTTAGGCCTCACTGGGTATTACAGGATATGTAAAAGGGATATGCCACCATTGTTTCCCCCCTGGCTGACATGAATTTGAAGAAGCAATCAAAAAAGTGATCTGGACAGAGGCATGGTAGAAGGCATTTGACACCCTGAAGGAAGCTATGCGTTGAGCTCTAGTAGTTAAGGCACCTGACTTATGCAACAAATGCCTTGTGCAGACAGATGCTTCATAGCATGGTATTTAGACTGTGATTTCCCAGCTAATGACGGGGCCTGGAGCAACCTGTAACCTTCATCAGCAGGTAATTACTACCCAGTGAACAAAGGTGTGGTAAAAATGAGAGGGAAACATTTGCAGTGGTCTGGACACCTAAGAAACTGAGACCATATCTGTTTGGGACTCATTTCCAGATTTAGACAGACCACAAACCCCTCAGATGGCTAATGCAAATGCAGGATGAGAACACTAAACAGTTGAGGTCGTCCATCTCTCTAAAGGGCATTTTGCAGTGGAACATCGCATTGGGACTGGCCATGCCAATGCTGATGGTCTTTCTAGGTTTTTCTGTTCAAACAATGAATACTCCCATGGGATTGGGGAATTCTCCCTACCTTATCCTAGTTGGAACCCTGTTGGAAATAACTAATCTTTTGTGTGGTGTACGGCCAGATTTTTGCCTTGTTGTTTCTTTCTGCTGGCTGTAGAACTCATTGCACTTTACCCCTGCTAACCAGAGGTAAAATGTGTGTGCTACCCATTTTACATGATGATGAGGATGCTGCACCACAACCCTTTCCTCAGGGGACTTCAAGCTCCAGGAATCCACGCGCCAGGTGGCGCCGCCTGTCAGCTGGGGCAGGACCAGGATCAACAGCGCTGCAAAGTGCATCGCTTCCTCCCGCTGCACGGGACGCCGCACCACAAGCCTTGCCTCAGGGGACTTCAAGCCCCAGGAATCCACACACCAGGAGGCGCCGCCTGTCAGCTGGGGGCAGGACCAGAACCAACAGCGCTACAAAGCTTATCTCTTCCTCCTGCTGCGCAGTACGCGTGCAGGCCGCGCCCAGGCGAAGCCCTGGCCAAGGGTGGGCCCATCCTGCACCCATCCTCGACAGGAAGTGGCAGGGCAGGTCCACCCCCCTTGGCTCTAACTGCAAATACGACACCATTTTGTTGGCAATAACGGGAAGCAATAACGAAGCGGTATTTTAATCACTACGGATACTGGTTCTGCCTAAGCCAAAATTAGCAATGGTTAAGAGGAAGGCACTAGATAAAATCCCCAGGGCAGGAAGTGTGAGTAAAATCCCAAGACATGCAGCTGAGAATTGCACTCTTAATGAAATCGATGTTCTCATTGAGGAGGTCGAGGGTCTGTTAGCCCCCAAACCCAAGGCCAAAGGGACAAACCAGAAAGGGAAGAAAAAAAGTCTAGTCAGGAAAAATCTCAGAAGAGTATAGTATGTTATTTTGACCAACCTCCTGAAGACATTTCATCTGAGACCCCCAACAGCGAGAGCCCCTTATCGCCTATAGCGCATCCTCCCCAGGAATCAGCAGACCCAGTGAAGCTCTAAGGAGGAAGTTACAATTATCAATGTGGAGTGTTCCAACCAATATATAGCCCTAGATAACTTAGAGAACCTGAAGAATAACTTTTCCTGTGCATCCAGGGGGAAGGTCACCACAAAGGCAAACAAAGTCAAAAACACTGTGGGTGTAGATGTTAAATTGAACAAACTAAGGTGTGAAATTATAAGCCTAAGGGAGAGCTTGGGAAGGATGGCTAAACTATTAAATGATAAGCTGGACACTCTTACTGCTCTAGTCAAAGAGTCATCTAAACTAAGGGAAGGTATCAACTCTGGGTCTTCTATATGCCACTCGATAAACACTGTAAATCACAATTCACATAGAGAACAAGGCAAACATGTGATCAAAGAGTACTGGTGGCCCAACAGAGAGGAAAGTTTGCCGGCATATGTTACCCCCAGGCAAGATTGTCCGCCCTTGCACGACCAGATGCATGTAGAGCCTATAAGGGTGGGTAAGAGCTTTAGACCCAATGCTACCCCTCCTATAAACAACAAAGAAGGAATGAGAAAGGCTATACCCACTAATTGCAACGGTAAACCCTTTGATATCATTATGATCGACGTCCCCAAAATTCCGAGGGTCTCCACTGAAACACGCGATGCATTGGTAAATAAGGTGACCCACTGGATAAGATACAAAAAGGGGTTGTAGATCAATAATAAGGGAGGATATACTTAATGTCAAATGGTTTGCCGTTGAAAACTCATAGCTGGACCATATAGGGATGGCTTTCAGGGATAAGGCTCTTTCAGATGGTCTAATTTCACTTGAACTGCGTCACAGACCAAATAATAACGTCCAAATAAAACTAAAACTAAATCCCCCGGGCCCTGTAATAGATCCATCTAGTGAAAAGAATCAAAATCTATCAATACAGATTGGGCAGCCAAAGTCTAGAGAACCCGTACACCGCATGAACACATCAGATATTGATTGACTTAGAGATGATAACTTTGAGTCCCCGCAAAATCAAAAAGACATAATTTCTCTATAGCTGAAGGGACACTGTTTAATTTACCTCCTGATGTAAATAACATCACAAGGACCAGAACCTCTTAATATTGAAGTACATCTGATGCCAAAGGGGGAGTTCACCCCCCATAATTTGTGTAATTTAAATTCGACTAAGGGTGATTGTTTAAACATGTTATCTTGGAATGCTGCAGGAATCAGAGTGGGGCACATTTATTGATATGCACCATATTATACTTCTCCAGGAAATATGGACTATTAATCCAATCTTTAGACCTAGTTTCCTGACCTTTAGCAAAAAGACAATCCCTTCTCCGGCAGGGCATCCATCAGGCGGACTACTGTTATGGTTAAGATTAGATCTGTTCCCCGTAGCAAGATCCATCCAACGCAAGAGATTTACTTGCCCCTGAAATTAAAATTCACTACTCCAACAGGACCAAAATGAATAGCCCTGGTGAATATATAGATTAGATCAGTACCTCCAAATGTCCTATTTCCTACAGTAAACAAAATTGATGATTTGATGGGACAGTTTAACCGGAAAGCTATAAAAATTGTAGCGGGGGACACTAACACTTGAATTCCATCAATCACAGGTCGTAATGTCTTTGAAGCCAACCATACGGCAGCTATAAAAATGCCTGGGACCGCTCTATACGATTATAAGAAGATATCAAAAGTCGGAGTACAAATCACAGATCTAATTATTGTCCATGGCTTAAAATTGTAGATGGTAATACAAAATCTGATTGCCCTCCATGTCCAACTTTTAAAAGAGGCTTAAGTACCTCAAGAATTGATTATATACTGGTGGACAATGATATATGGCCAGATCTATACAATATGAAGGTAGTCCTGAGACCTGATAGTGACCACCAGGCTTTGAGGGCAGCCTTTTCCATGGTCCCTTTCAGAGATGTAAAATTGGGACCAGTCATAACTAGGAGTCCAATAGCTACGACTAACAACTTGAGAAATGTAAAACGGGCAGCTTTTGCGATGAACGTAAAGAACATGACACTTTTAAATAACCTATTTGTGCAAAAACTCTCACAGGTCGACTTTACAAATATTCGTAATGTCAACTTTGTCTCCATACATTGCGAAGTTATGGATCTATTAATACCATGTTTTCTGAGGGTACAGAGGAGAAGTTCCAATCTATTAAGAGCTATCAAATAGGGTATAAGAAAAGACCCAAAATCACCAAGGCAAGGAACCAAAATAAAATTGCACTATCCAGAGTTGGAGGGGAATGGGAAATTGGTCAATGGATGACAATTGCTTGTGCCCTAGAAATGGGGGATCGAAAAACCTTCTGAAAATTAATAGCTGTCAATCCCTGCAGTGCCAATCATTTAGATCCAGCAGTAAATCCTGACACATGGGTCGCTCATTTTAGTGACTTGTTTTAGAGTACGGAGCAGAGAAGAAATTTAACCAGCTCCCCTGTGGGAGGAACGTGAGGGCATGTGGGAACCACAACCCATGAAGAGAACAGAGACTCTGCCACCAGATTAGCCCATTTTTTATTTTACTGTAGCCGAAATAGATCGTGCACTAAGACAAATGAAGAGGGAAAAGGCGCCTGGAATGGATGGCATCCCAGGCGATCTCTTCCTATCTAAATTGGACATTTGGTCCCTGTATCTGAATGCAGTATGTAATAGCATCTTAAAAGGCGACCCAATTCCCCCCAACATGGCATGGAGCCGTTATTATACCAATATACAAAAAGGGAGAATGAAATAATCCCTCCATTTATAGACCTATAAGTTTGCTGGACAATACACAAAAGATTTTTTGTAGGCAGGTGCTGTTCAGGCTCAATGATAGGATGGAACAGAATAACATCCTACAAAGATACGTAAGTCCTCCGCTTCAAGGTGATAACTTGGAAATATGTCACCTTGAGGCGAGACCATCTATATGTCACTTTCATTGACTTGAGAGCGGCATTTTACCTGGTACCAAGAAAAACTCTATGGGAAGTCTTGGAAAGGTATGGAATCCACACAGACCTACTAAGAATATTGAAAGACCTCTATGCAAATACTTATGCAAAGGTGAGATGGAATAGCGCAGGGGACCTGACGGACAGAATTGATATCAAGCAAGGGGTGAGACACAGGTGTGTTCTTGCCCAAACACTTTTTAGCTTATATATCAACGGAGCAGTGAGAAAGTTGGCCGGAGATAAACATGTGCCCCTAAATTAGCAGGAGTGTCTACCCCGATCTTGATGTTCGTGGATGACACTCTACTAATCTTGAGAACACCAATGGGGCTCCAATCCAAACTTAATGCCTTTGTTACTTTTTGTGAGGAAAGGGGCTTAGAACTGAACACAACCAAATCTAAATTCATGACCATAAATCCCCACAGATCATATAGAAGGAATGTGACAATAGAAGGGGTGTCCCTTGAAAAGGTCTCACACTTTGACTATCTGGGTGTCAGACTGACAGATGACCAAACATGAGGATCCCAGTTAGAAAAAAACAAAGCCACCTTACATCTAAAAGCCTCCACAATAGGGAAGAAATATAGGGCTGCCTCAGGGGGTGCAGTGTCCCTTGTCATCACTGTGTATAGAGCCTCAGCAGTAACAGCGGCGATCTATGGAGCTGAGATATGGGGTTATGTTAAAACAGAGTCCCTGACCAAAATTGAGAACAAGTTCATCAGGGCTCTTTTTAAACTCCCCCAAAGCTCACCCATCACATCATTGAGATTAGACCTAGCCTTAAACCCAATACATTGAATCACTCTATGCTGTACTGGATAAAACTCTGGTCTACTCAACAATTAGCAATATGCAGGGATTCTATAAAGGATCTGCTGACTCTTGACAAGGACCTGAGTACTCCCTGGCAAAAGGTAATAAAAGAAACATCATCCAAAATAGGAATGGGCAAAATATGGTTGTCACCAGAGCTGATCACTAAAGGGGACACACAGAAAGTAAAGCATTTATATTGGGAGGAAACCTTGAAGCAAATATGGAGAGTCCACCAGGAGAGCAGTATAACTGGCCAGTTTCTGAACCATAAGTGTGTACCAGGTTTGGAGCCCTATATGGATAGAATGTACCCCTTTCAGTCTAAACGCTTATATGTACAATTGAGATGTGGTCTACTTCTTTTGAGAGTTCACACTTCGAAATGGTCCAGTGCACCTACTAATTCTAAATTCTGTCCAAGCTATCCACAAACTGTCGAATCGGAAGAGCATTTCTTGTTTTTCTGTCCCTTATCTAAAATTGCAAGTAAGAAATGGCTGATAGCGGTATGCAAACTCATGGGAGTGATACAGTATTGGGAAGTTGCAAGATTACTGAAGAGTGACCCAAGAGAACAAATAGCTTTTGTGGTATCTCGCTATCTGTATCATGCTTGAGACCAAAAGAAGAAGGCCCTAGATAATTGCAAATTTTGATCACTGAACCTTTGGAAAAAATGTTTAGAAGGATCATTCGGTTTCTCTTAACTTGTATAGGGTTTTTCTGATTTTTTACGTTTTAATGTTTGAATCAATTGATTATGAAATGTTTTTAAACGTACAGATGTTTTCATAGATTGCTATTTGTACCTGAGGTTTAATATATTTCATTACAACACAAAGCTGTATATAGTACCGATATGAACATTCATTGGAATTAATTATCATCCATTTTTATCTATTGCTTTTAATTTGTGTAAAAGGGAAGATTGCATGAAATTTTGATTACATTAGTTCTGTGAACTTTTATGGCTTGGTAGTCATTGTGCCACCCACTGTAGTAACAGTCAAAACATAACTGTAGTCCTTCCATTTGTAGCCTGGCTGTGCGGTTTTCAACTGCCAATTCGACATGTCAAAATATCCTCTTTTGACAGGTCAAATCCTACCTTTAAATATCAATAGGTACCCCTCTGTAGGCTGTATTGCACATAAGGCAGGTTGCATGGTAGTTAAAAGTAGGACATGTAGACGTTTAATGTTACATATGTCTTTACAGCAAAAAGCTCCAAAAGCTATTTTCAAGGTAGAAAGGCTGGGTCTTTTATTGGAAAGCATTAGTATACAATAATAATGTTAATAATGTTATCTCAGGCTGGGAAACACCTACACATTTCAATCTTGGCCTTTTTGAAACATTTTATTAAAAGCCCAATACACTGGTGAAGTCAGATTTTTAATACATATTTCGGAAAAAATACTTTTAGAAACTTACATTTTCCCTGTCTAAAGCCTCTAAATGCCCATTTGTTTGAGCTCTAACTGTCACCTGGCAGCAGAATAGCCCTCATGATGAGGTGTAAACTTACTCCCAGAGTAGGGACAAAAGTAATTGGGTGTAGGGAGGTATTGTGTCCTCTTCGGCGGAGAGCCAGTCAGCTTGGCCTAGAAACTTGATTAACTGCAAGTAGGCCTCCACTGCCATTGCAAATGTTAGCTGACACCATGCCTGCCCCTATTCTTTATTCCACCAGGCAGGCACCAATCTCAGAGGGAGGGGAGCTGCCCCCAGAACTGGTATAGAGTGGCCACAGAGAAAGATCTATGCATTTCCATGGCCACACCTCTGTGGGCACAAGAGCTCAGGATAGGGAAAGAAAGATCCAGCCATCTTGGCTTTGGATAGAGAATGGTTTTGTGAGATTGTTTGCAGCAGGGCACTCCGGAAATGCTGCAACAATCAGTAGGATTACCTCTGGGATCCTTTATCCCATTGGTTAGGAAGTGGCCAGGAGTCTACCCTAGTCACAGACTGGTGCCAGGCATAAAGTTAGCATATCCAGTACCCTCCTTAGAACTATTTCTGGTCCTGGGCAAGTACAAAAGAGGACTGCTGTCTGTGACCTGATAAGAACCTAAAAGGCTGGACCTTCTCTCCCTCTTGTACTCAGGATAAAGAATTGAACTCCAAGACTCATAAAGTGGATCTCATGTTCAAACTATGGGGAAACAACAAGCTACAAGAGACCTCTCCTGCAACTACCCAGCTGACCAATTCCAACTGGACCCACCCTAGATCCTGCTGCTGGCCTCTGCTGGACCCCCACGTTCCGTCCCCAAGGTCATGAATTCTTGGCTGCTGTCAAAGTTTTCTCCTCCTATCTTCTCCTGAAACTTAAAACTTTGAAACTTTTTGGTCTCAAAAACCTCAGGAGGAAAAGGAACCACCTGCCAGGCCAATCCAATGAAGGTACGTTACTGCTGGGTTAAAGATTCAGGTTGCTCCTGCTCTGGGTTTTCCGCAGCAGCAAGTCTTATTCAGTGGGACCTAGCGAAGAAGGTATCCTGCTTTGTGGAGCCTTCTTTGGCTACTGCTTACAGCCTTGCCCCATTGGAAGAATCTAAGCTCCAAAAAAGGGACTAAGACCAAGGGAAGAATTCTTCACCGGATGAAGGTGCCAAAATAACCTTCCTTGGGTGTTTATTACTTGAGGTGTGTAGCTACCCCCTCAACTTAGACCCCAATTTTTTACACAAGCATATTGTGAAATACCCAAAGTTATGTGAATTACATTGGCATACTTTAAATATCACCCAGGCCTAAAAAAGATACCCGTTTGTTGAAAAAAATGTTAGGTCATGTATATTATTCTTCAGGTATGAAAAAGGAGAATAGTGTAGTGGTTCTCTTTCTTAAAGCCCTGGCATTGGATATTACTATGCAGGAAGCTGATAATGAAGGCAAATGGTTCTCTGAAAATTAATGAGACTTCCTTTTCAATTCTAATTGTGTGTGGCCCCAACAGTTTTGATGTACAGTTCTGAGGAACCATCTCATTGATTTCCTGGCCCAATGTTAATCTTATAGTTTGAGGGAACTGCAACCAATAGATGGATCCCATACTGGATAGAGACTCACTTTCAAAATATATACCCAATACAATTCAAGAAACATTTAAAAAGTAATTTTCTCCAGTCTGAACTTTAATGCATGATTAATTTTTAACCCTGAAATTGTAGAATGTATCTTTCATTTACCTGTACACCACTTAAGATCCAGAATTGATTATATATTTCTAGGCAAGAGTCTAACTTTGTCCTTGAATAATTGCCAGATTGGTGCTCTTTAGATTTGGACCACACTAGAGTTATAGCAGATTTAGATAGGAATCTTGAAAAGTGGCACTCAAATAAATGGTGATTCAACAATTGTTTGCTACAATACAATGTATTTATTGAGGAAGTGGAACAATTTGCCATAGAGTTCTTTAACATTAACAAGAATCAGCTTCTATTTTAATATAGTTTGGGACACGTTTAAGGTGACAGCAAGTGGAAATATTACCAGCATTTGTTTGTGCGCATAACGGCTATGCACCAGCTGTAGTCTGTGGCTGGCTTTATGTACCCCCAGTCAATGCTCTCTGGCTGCAGAGGTGTGACTGCACTTGCACTTTAATTAGATTATATGCTAACAAGTACACAGATGCTCATTATGATGTGGTTGAATGACGGGATAGCAAGCTGCCAAAGTCTAGTTTGTTTTAACAAGCATCTTTTAAATTAGCATTTAAACAGCTTTTGATGGACAGATTCACATTTTCCATGACTCAGTTCAGGATAGGCGATCTACATGTTCTGAAACACTTGTATTTGTAGCATCTGGAGCCTAGCCTGGCACTTGCCTGTGGACTCTGCTTGTTCCAGCCTGATCCAGTGACACTACTACTGCCTGGGTTTCCCGCCCAGGTTTTCCCGCTCACCGCTCTTCCCGCCAACAAAAGCCCCACCCATCCCAGGACCTACTTAATAAAGGCTGAAGCATGGCCATGCAGTGGAAGCACACAGCGGGCGCGCTGTTTGTGTGTCAAGGCCGCACCAAGGGCAAGTCCATCTGCTCCTATCCTGGCCTGGACTACCTCCTGAAGATATACCATTGCCGAGCTCTACACCCTCGACCCTGGATGCCGCAACAAACACTGCCACCGCATCGACCCACGCTTCGCGGTAGGACCATTCACCTACACCCACTGCTACTTCACCTGCCACAGCACACCGATTAGCCTCACCCCAAACACACCACAGACACCACCTGAACAAAAACACCAACTCGCATGTGCCCTTCTCAACACATGTTCACTATGCAAACATAGTGGGACCTCATATCCACCCTCACATCCAACATCCTCTTCCTAACTGAGACTTGGCTCAGCCCCACTTTCGTAACCAACATTGCCACCACAATACCCGAAGGATACAAGATCATCCACTGCAACCGCATTAACAACCCTGGTGGAGGAATCTGTCCAATGCACCACCACAAATTATGCCTTCACTTCAGCGAAGAATCACCTCAACTTTGAACTCGACAGCAAAACCCCCATCAGGGGCACCCTCGCCTACCATCCTCCAGGACCACGTCCAGCCTTCTGCAACTTCATTGTTGCATCAGGTAAAGCCACACCAAAGAACTGGGCCAACCACTCCATCATCCACTCCAACACCACCAGCTCATGGATATCCACCCCCCAGTCTGCCCAGCTCCTCCCACCACAGCTGGAACAAAGTCTCAAAGGACAGATGGATAAATCCCCACAACACCATCCACCCCATCTCCTCCAAGAACCTAGACCAGAACATCGGAAACTTCAACACTTGGATCACCAACTGTGCCGACAGTGTCGCTCCCATCGACAACAACACCCACAGAAGGTTCAGCAAGGAAGCTAGCTGGTACACTGAAGACCCCAGAACTGCTAAACAACACTGTTAACAGTTGGAAAGGAGATGTGCACCAGCAAGGACATGGCCAACAAGATCATCTTCAAGACAGCCCTCAGCCTCTACCACAATCAATTGAGAGAATTGAAGAAAAAGGCATTAGCCAAATGCATTGATTCAAGCTCCAATCACAGCAAAGAACTCTTCAACATCGTCAAAGAATTCTCCAACCCCTCAGCTGCAACAAACAATAGAGGAACTCTGCAACAACCTTGCAAACTTCGACCACAACAAGATTGCCAACATCTACAGAAACTTCAAACTGCAGCCCAAGGTCACCAACTTCTTCAAGCAACACAATGACCCTGCTACCACCACAGACATCAAACTAACCGAATGAAGCCAGCTTGCCCCACAGGGCACCACCTCCATCATGAACTTGGTCCACTCAGGGGCCCTAACCAACCTATGCCCTTACCACATCTTCAACCATGGCAAAACCAGAAACAGCCACGTACTCACCACCTTGTTCAGTACCTCAATTGCCACAGCCGCCTTCCCCAAGGACTGGAAACACACCCTACTAAAGAAATCCTCGGTAGACCCCAGTGAACTCAGCAACAACTGACCGATCTCCCGGCTCCCATTCCCGGACAAAGTATTAGAAAAAAAATCAACCAACAACTCCCTCACATCTGGAATGGATCCTCCTACTCAACTCCTCCCAATCAGGATTCAGCAGCAAGCACAGTACTGAGACAGCCCTCATTGTGGCTACCGATGACATCCAAACCCTACTCACCCAGAGAGTGACTGCGGCTCTGATCCTCCTAGACCTCTTGGCAGCCTACAATTAGGTCTCCCACCACGTACGTATCACAAGGCTGCACAACATAGTCATCCAAGGAGCCTCTCTTAGATGGATCGCCTCTTTCCTCACCGGAAGAATGCAAAAAGTCCCCCTTCTCCCCATCACCTCCAAACCAAAGGAAATTATCTGTGGAGTCACTCAGCCCCACCCTGTTAAATACTTATATGACATCTCTGGCCAGCGTTGCCATAAACCCACAGACTCAACATCATATCCTACACCGACGACATACAACTCATCCTTTCCCTCTCCGAAGACACCACCAACACCAAGTTCAACTTCCACAACTGCATGACAAGTGCTGCCAACTGGATTAAGAACAACTGCCTGAAGCTCAACACAGACAAGACAGAGGTACTGATTTTAGAAACAAAAAACTCCTCATGCATCCTGGCCGCCCTCAGAACTCAGACCCCCCACTGCCCCTACCCCCACAGACCACGCTAGGAACCTACGCATCATTCTGGACAGCAAGCTTACCATGATGACTCAGGTCAACTCCTCCTCCTGCTTCTTCATCCTCTGCATGCTTTGTAAGGTATTCAAATGGCTACCCCAAAGCTCAAGATGCACCATAACCAAGGCCCTCATCTCCAGCTGACTGGATTACGGCAATGGTCTCTGCACAGGGATCACAGTTCACCTCCTCCAACAACTACAGACTATACAGGACTCCGCAGCCAGACTCGTCCCGGATCTCCCTAGATGAACCCACATCACCCAATGCCTCAGGGAACTCCCCTGGCTCCCTGTACAGAAAAGATGCCAGTTCAAGCTCCGAACCCATGCATGCAAGGCACTAAACAACTGCGGGCCCGACTACTTGAATCACCCCCTTAACTTCAATCAGCCCACCAGACACCTCTGCTGTGCATCCCTTTCTCTAACCCTCACACCCCGCATCCGACGTGACAGATGTGGAGGTCACTCCTTCTCCTACATAGCAGTGAAGATATGAAATGAGCTGCCCTTTCATCTACGGACCTCCACATCTCTTCCTGAGTTCCATAGGTCCATGAAGACCTGGCCATTCAGCTAATCAACTGGACCCTGCCAGTGCCTGGAAACTCTCATGGGTGACAAGTAGTGCTCTACAAATCTACTGATTGATTGAACCTATTGCCACTAGATGAACTTGAGGGGAATTGGCTTAGTTTTCACTCCTCAGCCATGCATTTCTTCAGCTTGCTTGTACACTAATGCTGTTTGAAGTGGGACGTTTTATTGAGTTATAATCCTCTTGATGACTAAATGGCTGAGAACCTTCTGGTATTTTTATCAAATAAATATGAGAATTGGTTGCTTGATATTTGTATCATCAGATCTCAATGGTTGCAGAAGTGGAAACTCTGCATTTTCTTTTTTGCGCTGTAACAAACCAAGTCTTAAAATGCTGTGAACTTTTTGCTACCTTTCTCACTGGTTGTTTTATTTTTTATCTGCTCACTTACTACATGAACTATAATGAGATCGAGTTCTGCAGTTCTGACATGTATAACACAGGTTTTTAATGATTGCTGCTTTTGGATCACATGCACTTTTAATATTTTTCTTGCTATGTCCAGTGATTATATTTGATGATTTGCAATGATTTTGATTAATCCTGCAAAAAAATAAAAAATAAAGGGGCATATTAGCAAAACTGGCGATAAAATTATCGCCGTTTTAGCGGCAGGAAACTGCCGCTAAAACGGCGATAATGGCCTTGCTAATATGCGTTATGGAATTCCAATAGATGCCCAGGTTAGACGTGCAGGACATCTAACCTGGGCTTCTATTGGAATTCCATAACGCATATTATCAAGCCCATTATCGCCGTTTTAGCGGCAGTTTCCTGCCGCTAAAACGGCGATAATTTTATCGCCGGTCTTGCTAATATGCCCCAAAGACCTTTGAACTTAAGGAAATATATGATGTCAGACAAGGATACCCCTCTTGCCCTAATAGTGTTTATATTATTCTTATGTCAATTCTTGGAGCAAATTCATAGATGCAAACCTTTTACTTGTTATACAAAAAAGGATGTACAGATCACATTTACAGCATATGCAGATGATATATTACTAACCCAAACAAGTCTGCCCCAGTAGCTTTTTAGATTTGGTCTTCTTGCTTTGTGGTTTCTGGTTATAAATTGAATATTGAAACGTTTGAGATCATGCCACTTAATAAATATTGCTCTAAAGATACTTTTGAGGAATCTGGGCTTGTATGGAATGCTACAAAAATTAAATGACTAGGCATACTTTATTCCAATTTGATAATGGATACTATTATGGACAATAAAAATGAGGTTGAGATTAACATCAACATCTAATAAGTGGTCATGTCTCTTCTTATCTTGGTGGGGTAGGCTTCATATGATTAAAATGATGGTGCTACTCATTATTCATTTTTACCTGTCTATGCTCGCAATCAAAATCCCTCAAATATTTTTAAAGCAATTTGCAACCTTTTGTCAAAGATTCTGTGGAATAATAAAAAAGCTTGTATATTTTTAAACAAGCTTAAAAAAATCTAAAGCTACTGTTGCATCAATTTCCCGTATTTTATGAATTAACATTCAACTTTCATACAGAAACAAATCTGGAAATCTTTATCAGAGGACATCTATTAAAGTCAGAACATCTGAAAAAAATAAATGTAGTATATACTTTTACTTTCAGGGATATTGTTTGCATATCGCAAAAACCTAAATCATTTTCTTCCCCTGTAATTAATAATTACCAATTGATGGGTAAAGCCTTTATTTTGCAAAATTGCTCAGAAATCCAAGATTCTTGCACTCTCTCTCTTTTGGTATACCACACATCTTTATATTGCCAATAGAGTGTTAAGCTGGATAGATAAAGGCATTAAGAGTGTTAGTCAGTTAATTTCAAATAATCAATGTCTTTTCAAGAGGTGCAACGGAAGTTTAAAGTCCCTGATACCTTCAAAGATGTTTAGTTAATAGTGGCTATTAAACTAAATTTGCCGAATCCCTCCACAATTGCTCTGATTGTTGATCCAGGTTCTGCTCTAATTTACAATTTTTATACCAAAGTTAAGGTTTCTTTCATTTATAAAACAACATAATGATTGTGTTACTGATAGGCCAAAAGTGAAAGCTGAATTATAATGATAAAAAGATCTTGAACAGACTTTGCCCATTCCCTAATGGAACAAAATGTGGTCAAGAATGAGTTCAACTTCTCGTTCTGCAAGCACCACTCAAAATTGTATTATTTCTACACCAGATTGTTTCTGACCCTAAATACTGTTTATAAAATGAAAAGTTGTAAAGATAATAAATGTTGGTCTTGTAATAATGATGATAGTATCATATTAAATGGTTTTTAATGTTTAAAAGTTAAACATTTTTATGGAAACAAGTTTGGGCTAATACTACATATTTGTGTTCAGTTAAACTTCCTTTTGATGAAATTTATATTTTTCTTGATGATTCTTCTAATATATGGTCCACCAGTTCTTTAACAGGGAAATTTGTAGCTCTTATTGCTATCACTCAACAATTGATTACATCTAACTGGAAAGATAACAATATTATCTTTATCGAATAGTGGAATATGATTTGCTGCAATCGTTGATTGGACTCAGCTAATTCAACCTCTAAATAAATGGAGTTGTGAATGGCCCAGACTTCCTTCTTATTTAAAATGTTGTTACAGACAATACAATGGCCAATGTTTAAAACCTCCTTAAATATTGTTATTCTCTATGTATGATCAGTAGATTTCTTGTTATTTATCTGAGAATACCACTAAATATTGATTGGCCAGTTGTGCTTCTTCTCATGTGAGACTAGGCTATTTTGTTTAAACTCTGTAAGGCTTCTACTTTAATGCTTTACATTTTTCTTTGTTTCACGTTTTCTTTTTCTTCTTCTGCCTAAAATGTTTTACAAAGTGCCTGCAATGTATTCTGGATAGGATGGAACTATACATTGTCCGAGTACTGTAATAATGAATCATTGCTATTTAAGATTACTGCTCAGCCTGTGCTTGGTCTGAATGAAATGTGGAAGAGGTGTGAAACTGCTTAGAGAGCTTAGACAGTGGCCTGAGTGTGAAGAGGTGTTTTTCTTTCCCTTGCAGGAAACCCAGTTCTGGTTGACCCTGAACATTCATAGAAATGACAGGGGATCTGTCCCTTCTCAAGCAAAGGTAGGGGGAGACCTGGAGGAAGCAGCCTTTTGTCCCCTTGTACAGGTTGGTACCAAACCTGGTGGGAAGGAAGCTACCCCAGAATAGGATTTGAGTGACAACAGAGGATGAGTCTACCCTGCCACAACTCTGGATAGGCAACAAGCTATCCACAAGAAGAGAAGAGTTTCCCCATCCTTGAGTTTGGGAGTAAGGTGCACTGTGGGATTGTCTGCAGTATGAAATGAAAATGAAAATGAAAATAGGTACTTGTAAAGCGCACGGCTACTCCTCGGAGTGTCCCGGCGCTAAAGGACCACCGGGTAACAGGCAACCCAAGCCCAAAAGGCCAGCCCGTCCAAGGAGGACTATTGCTGAAACAACCAGGTTTTTAGCTGTCTCCTAAAGGAGAGCAGGTCCTGGACCCGCCTAAGATGAAGAGGCAGACGGTTCCATGCGTGGGCAGCCAGTATTTTTGGAATACGCATTAGGAACTGTCCCGAGGACCTCAAGGCACGTTTCGGCTCATAGTGCTGGACCCTTCTCCTGAGATATACAGCACCTGTGCCATGAAAGGCCCGGAAAGCCAGAACCAGAGCCTTAAACTGTATCCTCTTCCGTAACGGTAACCAGTGCAGGGCCTTCAGGTGGATCGTCATACGTGTTCTGGGTCCCACCATGAGAATGGCTCTGGCCGCCGCATTCTGAACCACCTGCAGACGGCTCAGTAAATACTCAGGTAGGCCCAGATACAAAACATTGACATAATCCAACCTGGATGTGATTAAGGCCTGTACTACGGTCTTTCGGTACTCAACTGGTAGCAGGGGAAGGAAGTTATTTAGCATTTTTAACATGCCAAAACAGGTGCCAGCAACAGTTTGAATTTGAGCCTTCATTGTTAGAGTGTCGTCCAACTTGACATGGCAAATAGGAACTGCTGTAAAAGTGGGTAGGGTTACTCCTTGGTACTTTTATTCCATTGGTTAGGGAAATGATATGAATCGCCCCTACCACCAGCTGATGCCAGGCATGAATGTGGCATCCCAAGGCACCATCCTCAGAATGATTAAGGGACTTGCTGAAGATTAGAAGAGGACTGAAACTGCTGTCTATGACCTGAAGGAGCCCTGAAGGACTGAATTGACCTGGTCAGTGTGACTGCTCTCCCCCGTGCAGCTCCACCACTAAGTGCAGCCCCCTGAGATTCGTTACAGGGTGTTTGAGGCCCTCTTTCACCAGCAGGTTCCCACCTGTGCCTCATACATGGGGGTCCAGTGGGAGAGCACTCAGCTCTTCTGCTGTTCTTCCTTGCTTGACTTTATTCTGTGCCCTTTTTTCTCTTTTCTCACTTTGCTCTCGCTGCTCTCTTTTCTCTCTCTTTTCTCTCTCTGTTCTCTCCCTTCTCACATTCCCCACAGTGTCCATGCCGCTGCTGCCCCCGCAGCCCCTCCCCCTCCAGTGTGTCCTTCCTGCTCCCGCCTCCCAGCTGACCGTCCTCCCCCTGACCCCTACTTAATGCCAGCTGCTGTGATGCTGCGCTGCTGGCGCACCGAAGGCACAGCAAAGGCAAGCCTGTCAGCGCCCATCCGCGACCCGACCAGCGCCAGGGACCCTGGTCCTCCGACCGGCCTCTGCTACGACTCCAGTACCCTCCACGCTCTCAACCCCGGACACAGCAACAACTGCCAGCTTTCGACGCTGAGCAACACCCAAGGCCCAGTCTCCTGTCGACACTGCCACTGCACTTGGCAAATGCCGGGAGACGCGGACCGAATAGGTGAGGCAGTGGGCAGGACCTTTGAGTAAAGTCTGAGTACAAGGCTACCCCCCTCTAAACCACAGTCTCTCGAGACACTTTAATACCTCCACACTAGGATGGATATGAAACATTATGGAACAGGATGAGAGATAAGTGATCTACTTACCTTTTCGTATGAGTACATCTTTCTGCCCTCTACTAAAATATAGGTAATTCCTACATAAATAACACTAGGGAGGGAAATACTTTTGCCCTGAAGAAAGTCCAGGACCCACACAGGCCATTTTTTGAGGACTGAAACATGTCGGCACTAGGGTCATATGACCATTACTTCCTTGCGACACCCCCTTTTCCAATTTTTAATACCCCCTACGATTCCGTGAATAAAGGGATACCTGGAGCCGTAGGAGGATTTTTAATCTTTAAACCCCCTGGCCATTTTTTCTTAAGTGCTCCCTGAAATATGGTCGAGCCCACCCTGACCTTTAGGAGTAAGGGTGAACCCGATGACGAAGCATGACACTACTAGAGTGTGTGAGGGTTATTTAACAAAAAGGAATTGCTTCCTTTCCCGCGCTTGAGCAGTTGGTACCCAGGGAGGTTTTGACTAATGCCCAACTGCCTCTAATCTAGGTGGGATACTTGTGTTGGATAGACACTGCCACTGCACCTTCATCCACCTCTCGACCCGAGCAGCAGCCTCCAGCCTACCTGACATCTCTTCTCACAAACCACTCAACTGCATCCTCCTCAACGTACGCTCCCTACACAAGCATACCATATTAAACTGGGACCTCCTCAACACCACCGATGACGCCAGATGCTAACACCGTGGCATGCAACCTCCACCGCTAGATCACAAACTGCGCCAACACACTCGCCCCCCTCAAGAAAGCCACAGGATGACACATCAAGAAAGCAAGCTGGTTCACCCCTGCACTCCAAGAATCCAAGCGCTCCTGCTGACGACTCGAAAAGACATGGAGGAAGAACAAAACCCCAGAAACATGCACCGCCTATAGAGCAGCCACCACAACACACCACCAACTCTTCAAATCCACAAAGAAAAAATTCTTCCAAGACAGAATTTTCACCAATGCCCACAGCTCCAAAGAACTCTTCTCCATCATCAAGGAATTTGCCAAACCCTGCAGCGAAACAACAGACGTTCCACCCTCCCAAGACCTCTGCAACAGACTCAGCACCTTCTTTCACCTCAAGATTGAGATGATCTACGACAACTTCGACAACCAAGACTTCCACACCACTCCAGCTCCCACCTCCAGCAACGCCACCCAACAGACTCTGCTCACTTGGGCCCCACTCACAACAGAAGACACCATAAAGACCATGAAGAGCATCTACTCCATAGCACCCTCAGACCCCTGCCTGCCCCACATCTTCCACAGAGCCACCACAGCCATCGCACCCGAACTATGTCGGACGATCAACTGCTCCCTTGAAACCGACACATTCACCGATGACTGGAAACATTGCGAAGTCAACGCCCTCCTGAAAAAGCCCTCCGCAGACCCGACGGAGTTCAAGAACTTCAGGCCTATCTCCCTGCTTCCATTCGCAGCCAAGGTCATTGAAAAGGCCATCAACACCCAGCTAGCAAACTTCATTGAAGCCAACAGCGTCCTGGACATCTCCCAATCCGGAGTCCGCAACAACCACAGCACCGAGCCGCCCTACTTGCCGCCACCGACGACATCCGCTCCCTCCTCGACCAGGGCCAAACGGCAGCCCTCATCCTCCAGGACTTCTCAGTTGCCTTCGACACCATCTCTTATCGCACTCTAGCCACCACACTCTACGACGTCGACATCCGCGGAAAGACCCTTGACTGGATATGCTCATTTCTCAAAAGGCAGAACTCAGCGAGTCGGACTCCCGCCCTGCCTCTCGGAACCAACAGAGACCAGAAGTGGCGTGCCCCAGAGATCCTCCCTCAGCCCTACCCTCTTCAACATCTACATGGCCCCCCTCGCAACCTTCATCAGAAACCATGGGCTCAACATCACCTCCTATGTCGACGACACTCAGCTCATCCTCTCCCTCACCAAAGAACCCAAAATCACCAGGCACAACTTCCAAGAAGGGATGAAAGCCGTCGCTACCTGGATGAAGAAGAGCTGCCTGAAACTCAACTCTGAGAAAAAAGAAGCCCTCATCCAAGCCTCCACCCCCTCTGCGTGGGATGACACCTGGTGGCCCCCCACCCTCAGAACCCCCCCACCCCGATGGACCATGCACGAAATCTCAACCTCATATTAGACCCATCGCTCACGATGAACCACCAGATCAACGCCGTATCCTCGGCCTGCTTCAACACCCTCAGCATACTCCGAAAAACGTTCAGCTGGATCCCAACTGAATCCAGAAAAACGGTCATGTATGCCTTAATCAGTAGCAGACTGGAGTACGGCAATGCTCTCTATGCCAGAAACAACAAGAAACTACCTCACAAACTCCAGAACATCCAGAACGCCGCAGCCAGACTGATCCTAGACGTCCCCATCACAATCACAACACCCAACACTTCCGCGATCTCCACTGGCTCCTCATTGAAAGAAGAATAACCTTCAAGCTCCTCACTCATGCATACAAGGCCCTCTACAACAAAGTCCAGCATACCTGAACAGCTGCCTCTTCTTCCACGCACCTAAGAGACACCTCCAATCAGCTGACCTCTCCCTGGCCACCAGCTCACGCATCTACAAGACCAGAATGGGAGGAAAGTCCTTCTCCTACCTTGCAGCCATGGCCTGGAACGACCTCCCCCTACACCTCCGGCAAGTCCCTACACTGCTCCAGTTCAGGAAGGACCTCAATACCTGGCTCTTCAGGATGACCCCAGCACTCAATAAAGTCACCCCCCTTTCTGCCTAGTGCCTTGAGACCCTCGCGAGTGAGTAGCTGCACTTTACAAACCCTAATTGATTGATTGATTGAATTTTTCCCTCTTGTACTGAGGAAAAAGAAGTGAACAGCAAGGGTCAGTGGACTGACCTCCTGTGTGACTTCGGGGACATAAGCTGCAATAAGTTTTTCACTGAAGTGCCCAGCTGACCAGTGGCAACTGGACTTGGACAGGACTTTGCTGTTGGCCTTTACCTGAAACACTGAGAGTCTCTACGTGCCTTGAGGTTCTGGGAGCCTTAGAGGTGTACTCCTGTAGTTGTCTGGACACCAGAAGAACATTTGGAAACTTTTGAAAACTTTTTCTCCAGAGCTTCAGCTGAACCTGACGGCAAAACTATCCAACGGGCAGTTCCCCAACATACGATTGAATTTGTCCCGCCAAAAGATCCCCAAACCTCCAAAAGTGTTTACGTCCTATTCTACACTGGGACTTGGAAGCTTTTCAGCCAGAAATCTCCAAAGCTCCAGAGCGTCAGCATGGCCAACCTGTTTCAGTCATTCAGCCTTCGGTGGCTACAGTTTTAGTAGCATCCTACATTAGGAGAATTTTTCTTCTTGAAAAGTGACAAAATCCCATTAGGTACTGGGACTTAGAAGAAATATCAACACAGCTCTTCAAAAAAGCAACAAAGTCCCTTTCTGAGCAGGGACTTGGAAACGTTTTTGAACGTTTTGTCTTCCAGGCTTTCACCAGGACCAATTCACTTGGTGTTTTTGACCCAGGCTCCCTCAAGCTGACCTGAAACCACAACTAGACCCCCGGTCTACACTTCCATGGACTACAATTGGCTGATAGTGCTTTTTGGTGGTATTTATACTTCAAGTTTACAGATTCATATCTGTAGTTCCCCTTTAACGGATTCCTGCTCTTTTGGTGTCATTTTGTTTAACATATTTCATTCTATTTTACTAATTCTTTTTGGGATTTTTATTGCTAGGCGTCTTTATTTCTGTTTTGCATAAATACTTTAGACATTGCCCTAATTTATAGATAGCAAATAGTTGAGTTCAGGTTAATTTATTGACTTTGAGGGCTCACCCTGACAAGGAGGGTATTAATACTTGAGGTAGTCATTCGCCCACACCAAAAAATAATCCACTTTTTCACACCATTCATCTGGTAAATTGCAGGAATTCTCATTTGGCTTCATGAGATTTTACTCTGTGTTTTTTTAAAAGAGGAGCTTCTGTGTTTTTCTTTTAGTCTCATTTGTCTATTCGGAGTTCAAAGTAAAGCGTTGTCTTTGCATTTGACATTTGTTGCCAAAATTGTATGGTGCATCATCTATGTTCTGCTTTATGTCCTTTCTATTTCTTACTTGTCAATAGAGCTGATCTACATAGAACAGACAATGCATAGTTCTACCTTTTCTGTTGAAAGATAATCAGTATTTTGTATGTGTAAATCAATGTTTGGGGTCCTTCAGTGAATAGGAAAGGACTTAAGGTTCAGTCAGCACTGTTATGAATAATTACCTGCCTAGTTTCTCTTTGGCTCTCAAATGGGCCACATTCCAATCCATGGTTGATAACAATCTGAATGCAATGGTTATACACATATGTGGATCCAAGTGTATGCTAGACATGCAAAATTCAAAAAGAAGTTGACCATGTGAGTATAGGGGGCAGTCCTTGGAAGTGACGAGGCTTCATGTCAAGATCTGCCTAATAGGCACTTCTCCCTCCTTCCCACCCCTCCCCTCCCCACAAATGTCCCCACTGCCCCAAAAAAAACAAAAGCTTGCCTGGGCTGTTTTTAAATCCTGTAATGGACATCGGCTGGATGCCTCCAAAGACGACCTGCAAACCCACCTCATATAAGGATTTCCTGCTCAGCTTCTCTGCCACAGTGTGATATTGGCTCTTCACTGGGTCGCTGTGTAAAGGAAGCTGAGATTGAGTGACACAGTTTGGCACCTTGTGAGCTGGCAGGTCTACTTTGCTATATGATTCAAGCTGCACCTCATGATGAAAGGTGAAAATTATACAATTTGCTTCTGTGCTTAACTAGAATGGACTTTGGCAGTTAAGGATGGATTGTTCCAGTTGGAGAAGGGCCATGTCTGAATTGCATACAGTTGGTCTCTGTTTAATGTGGCATAGTAGGCAATATAAGATGGGCTGGAATACAGCTCAAGTAAATGACAGTAGTTGTTATTTATTCAAGCATTCTAAACATTACTTTTTAGCTTTTCCTGAATTTCTCTCTCTCTTTCTTCACAGTGCTTTCAGGGAAAATGGCTGAATCTAGAACCTTCCATCTCCCCCAGGGGTACATCCAACTTTTATTCACATTGTTTGGCAACTGTTAGCAACTGACCTGTGTCCGATTGGTGCCTCTTCCCATTGTGTCACTTTTTGTTGTGCTAAACAAAACCCTGAGGTACTGAGTCTAGGACAATCAGAAGCTTTTGTGGGACTGACACAAAAACTAGTTATAGCGAAATGTTTTCATTCCAGGCTTTCCAGCTTTACCAAACTGAATGACCATTACAAAACCAAGGTGTACCTGATGAACTCATGGAACAGACAATAAGATTACACCAAGACAACTATGTCAAGGTCCGCAGGGGTCCTCATGGCAAACTCCCTGAAGCCATTCCCATAACTAGGGGGGTGGGACAGGGATGTGTGCTGGCACCCACCCTTTTCTCACTATACGTCAACGTCAACAATGTTGTAAAGCACCTGCAGGAGAGTAACCACAACTCCCAGAACCTTGGGGGCCCCGTGCCTGCATTACTTTCTGCAGATGATACCATCTTGCTGTCCCAGACATTGAAGGCCTTGCAAAGGCTACTAGACAGTTTTAATGATCATTGTGTTCCTAAGGGCCTTGAAATTAACTTCAGTAAAACAAAATACATGGCCACAAGACTGCACAAAACTTTTAGGAAAAAATTTGTCTTAGAGCATCAACAATTGGAGCATGTAACCAATTTTAGTTGTCTGGTTATAGCGTTGGATTCTAAATTATCATGGCTCTTATAAACAAATCCAAAATTGCTCTTGCCCATAGTTCCATGGCTATCATCAAAAAATATCAAGTTTCTACTTCCAAAGTGATCTCTCTGGCTCAGGTAGGTCGCTCCCCCGCCACACAGCTCCGCCTGTGGTGTCCTGCCCGCCGCTGCTGCTGGTAAGCTCGCCCTCTGCTTGTTGGCCTCAGTGCCCGCTTTTGTCTGTTTTTCCCTCACTGCCCCGATTCACTGTATCGTGTCCTTTTTTCCTCCTGTACCCTCGCTGCCCCCATTGCTGTGTGCCGTTTTATCTCTGCTCCCCTCACTGCCCCCACTGTATTGCGTCCTTTTTTCCTTCTGTACCCTCGCTGCCCCCATTGCTGTGTGCCCATTTTTTTCTCTGCTCCCCTCGCTGCCCCCACTGTATTGCGTCCTTTTTTCCTTCTGTACCCTCGCTGCCCCCATTGCTGTGTGCCCGTTTTTTTCTCTGCTCCCCTCGCTGCCCCCACTGTATTGCGTCCTTTTTTCCTTCTGTACCCTCGCTGCCCCCATTGCTGTGTGCCCGTTTTTTTCTCTGCTCCCTCGCTGCCCCCACTGTATTGCGTCCTTTTTTCCTTCTGTACCCTCGCTGCCCCCATTGCTGTGTGCCCGTTTTTTTCTCTGCTCCCTCTCTGCCCCCACTGTATTGCGTCCTTTTTTCCTTCTGTACCCTCGCTGCCCCCATTGCTGTGTGCCCGTTTTTTTCTCTGCTCCCCTCGCTGCCCCCACTGTATTGCGTCCTTTTTTCCTTCTGTACCCTCGCTGCCCCCATTGCTGTGTGCCCGTTTTTTTCTCTGCTCCCCTCGCTGCCCCCACTGTATTGCGTCCTTTTTTCCTTCTGTACCCTCGCTGCCCCCATTGCTGTGTGCCTGTTTTTTTCTCTGCTCCCTCGCTGCCCCCACTGTATTGCGTCCTTTTTTCCTTCTGTACCCTCGCTGCCCCCATTGCTGTGTGCCCGTTTTTTTCTCTGCTCCCCTCGCTGCCCCCACTGTATTGCGTCCTTTTTTCCTTCTGTACCCTCGCTGCCCCCATTGCTGTGTGCCCGTTTTTTTCTCTGCTCCCCTCGCTGCCCCCACTGTACTGCGTCCATCTTTCCTTCTGTACCCTCGCTGCCTCTCTCCAATCCCGCCGCTGTGTCCCCTACGGCCCCGCCCCCCTGACTGCCCATTCGCTGACCCTGCCTCCCAGCTGCTCCTCCCTCCCACCTCCCCATATATGGCGGCCGCTGCGCGGCCGCGCGCTGGCGCGCCGAAGGCGCGCCTAAGGCAAGCCCGCTCTGCGCCCGTCCGTGCCTGGACCGCGCCCAGCGCCAAACCCCTGGCCCCCGCAGCAGCCAACCCACCCACCGGACTTACGACACCGCCACCCTCAACGCACTCAACACCGGCCGTATCCCCGGCTGCCACTGTGCCACCCCAGGACGCACCCACGGACCCTTCGCCTGCCAATCCTGCAAGTTCTCCTGCCTCCGGACCTGCACCGCACCCGCCAAGCCGAGCACCAGCAGCAACCACCTGAAGTGCATCCTGCTCAACACCCGCTCCGTCCACAGACACGCCGTGGAACTTTGGAACCTGCTCGACTCCACATCACCAGACGTCGCATTCCTCACGGAAACATGGATGAACGCCTCCTCAGCGCCCGACATCGCCATCGCCATCCCGGACGGATACAAGATCACCCGTAGGGACCGCGCCAACCAGACCGGAGGAGGCATCGCCATCGTCCACAAGAACACCATCCGCATCACGACCAACTCCGACGACACCTTCACAGCCGGCGAACACCTGCACTTCCAGATACACACCGACCCCAAGACCACCCTCAGAGGCACCCTCATCTACAGACCTCCAGGACCACGCACACAATTCAGCGAAGACAACGCCGACCTCATCAGCCCGCACGCCCTCCCCTTGGCTGACTACATCCTCCTTGGGGACCTCAACTTCCACCTAGAGAACAACAACGATCGCAACACCACCACCCTGCTGGACAACCTCGCCAACCTCGGACTCAAGCAACTGGTGACCACCCCCACACACCACGCCGGCCACACGCTTGACCCCGTCTTCTCTTCCAGCAAGGACATCTCCTTCAGCCACACCACCGGACTCCACTGGACAGACCACAGCTGCGTCCACTTCAGCTTCAGCAGGACCACCACGCACCACCACCCGCAACAGTTTCCGCGCAGAAGCTGGAACAAGATCACCACCGACCAACTCACCACATCCCTGAGCCAGAACCCTCCCGCCAGCTCAACGAACCCCAACCAAGCCGCCAGCAACCTCACAAGTTGGATCACCAACTGCGCAGACGACCTCGCCCCATTGAAGACCCCCCAGTCAGACCCGGCAACAAGAAAGCATCCTGGTTCACCGACGAACTCAAGAAATCCAAGAAGAACTGCCGGGCCCTCGAGAAAGCATGGCGCAGAGACCCGACTGCAGACAACATGACCACCCTCAAGCACGCCACCCGAAAACACCACCAGCTGATCCACACCACCAAGAAAACCGCATTCAAGGAACGACTGGACAACAACGCCCACAACAGCAAGGAATTCTTCATCATCGTCAAAGAGCTCTCGAACCCCAGCGCCGGAAACAACGACATCACTCCCTCGCAAGACCTCTGCAACTCGCTCCGCCTCGTTCTTCCACAGCAAGATCGCAGACATACACAACAGTTTCAGCACACAGCCGACGTACCCTACGACCGTTCCAACGTCCCCCACCTCCACCCTCCGAGCCTGGACCCCGATCAACACCGAAGACACTATCCGCACGATGAACTCCATCCACTCCGGATCACCAACCGACCCCTGCCCTCACCACGTCTTCAACAAGGCCGACGCCGTCATCGCACCCCACCTCCGGGACATCATCAACACCTCCTTCGACACCGCCACCTTCCCAGAGAGCTGGAAGCACGCCGAACTCAGCGCCCTACTGAAGAAACTGTCAGCGGACCCCACCGACCTCAAAAACTACCGCCCCATCTCGCTCCTTCCTTTTCCTGCCAAAGTCATCGAGAAGACCGTCAACAGACAACTGGCCGCCTTCCTCGAGACGAAGGGATCCCTCGACCACTCGCAGTCCGGCTTCCGGGCCAACCACAGCACCGAGACCTCCCTAATCGCAGCCACCGACGACATCCGAGCCCTGCTCGACAATGGGGAAACTGCGGCCCTCATCCTCCTGGACCTCTCCGCAGCGTTCGACACAGTCTGCCACCGCACCCTAGTGCAACGCCTGAACAACGTCGGAATCCAAGAGAAGGCACTGGAGTGGATCATCTCCTTCCTCACCGGAAGAACCCAGAGAGTCCGCCTCCCCCGTTCAGTTCCGAGGCCACCGAAGTCATCTGCGGCGTACCACAAGGATCATCACTCAGCCCCACCCTCTTCAACGTCTACATGAGCCCCCTCGCAGCCATCGCACGCCAACACAACCTCAACATCATCTCCTACGCCGACGACACCCAGCTGATCCTCTCCCTCACCAACGACCCCACAACCGCCAGAACCAATCTACATGAAGGGATGAAGGACGTAGCCGAGTGGATGAGGAACAGCCGCCTGAAACTGAACTCAGATAAGACGGAAGTCCTCATCCTAGGATCATCACCCTCCGCCTGGGACGACTCCTGGTGGCCCCCTGCCCTGGGCAACGCACCCAAACCAACGGACCACGCACGCAACCTGGGCTTCATCCTGGACTCCTCCCTCTCAATGACCCGACAAGTCAACGCCGTCTCCTCGTCTTGCTTCAACATCCTACGCATGCTGCACAAGATCTTCCGGTGGATCCCCACCGAAACCAGGAAGACGGTCACCCAGGCCCTCGTCACCAGCCGACTGGACTACGGCAACTCCCTCTACGCCGGAACCACAGCCAAACTTCAAAAAAGACTCCAACGCATCCAGAACGCCTCAGCTCGACTCATCCTGGACATCCCCCGACACAGCCACATCGCCGGACACCTGAGAGACCTGCACTGGCTCCCCGTCAGCAAGAGAATCACGTTCCGACTCCTCACCCACGCACACAAAGCTCTCCACAACCAAGGCCCCAGATACCTCAACGACCGTCTGACCTTCTACACTCCCACCGGCCAGCTACGATCGACCAACCACGCCCTCGCCGCCGTCCCCCGCATCCAAAGAGCCACAACGGGAGGAAGATCCTTCTCCTACCTGGCTGCCAAGACGTGGAACTCCCTACCCATCCACCTCCGCCTTACCCAGGACCACCTCTCCTTCAGGAAGCAACTCAAGACCTGGCTGTTCGAACAGTAGCGGACCCCCCTCCCCCAAGCGCCTTGAGACCCTCTGGGTGAGTAGCGCGCTATACAAATGATTGATTGATTGATTGATAACCTTAAAGCCCAGTTAACTGCACTTTATGGAGTGGAAATGTGAGGAAGGAACAATTTAGACAAGCTTATTCACATTGTACTCATATATATAGCATTTGTATTGTACAGATGAAGAAGATGTATGTGTGCTTTTTATAGTTTTTAACTGAAATAAAAACTATTTGACTGACTGACCAGCTGACTGAAGGGCCATGGGCAATTTCTAATCTTCACATTTGAGAGCAACCTGAAATAATTCAGTTCATGGTGCTCACTGTAGAAATAAATCTCTGCTGCATATAGTTTAATAAACCAAAATGCTGCTCCATCTATGACCACAATAGATTCCTTGTATAGGAGGCACAAGGTAACTGACTAGCTTCATGGGTCACTAATAAAATTGTCATCAGGGCAGAAGGAGGAAAGAATGTGATACCTATCCAGTGGCTGAGTTGCACAATTTGTAATCAGGAAATCTGATTTCAATCCCAATTTCACAGCTTGACCAAACTATGGGACCCTAGGCAACTATTTTCTTCAATTTGCCTCCTTATCCAGGATCATTACATTTGAGAGCACCTTGAAATATTTCAGTTCAGGACGCACACTACAAAAATATCTCTTCTAAATGGTTTAATAGAACATAATGTTGTTCCTTCTGTAACAATAAAAGTTATATAAGACATCTGACTTGCCTCTTGAGCCATTAATAAAATTCTCAGAGCTAAAAGAGTGTGGTTCCCTAATGTTAGTAAAGGCCACTTAGTGCAGAGATATACTCTAATGTGCTGAAGACAAACAATCCATATACCACTTTTTTAATGAAAAAATGTGTACCTCAGTGTTACAAATAAAGTTCCAGTCAGCAACGCTTGCAGCAGAGTCAGAAGGACCTAGCCCCTAAGAGTTGTTCTCCTCAGCCTTCACAGCACTGCTGTTCCAGATGGGGAACAACACAGGTAGAGCTGCAGAGAATTGTGGGCAGTGGCGTAGCTAGACCAATGTCCCGCCCGTGGCGGTCCCTGCATTTGCTGATCGCTCCATGTAAGAGCAGAGCGGAGGTGGGGCTGCTGGCGATTCCCGCAGCGGCCACAGGTGAGAGCGGGGGGTGCTGGCAATTCGATTCTCGCCAAGGCTGCTGATAAGAGCAGGGGGGGTGGGAGGCTGCAATCCACGCACCCATTGCTACGCCACCGATTGTAAGACTTGGCCATCATCACCTGGCTACCACTGCCCTATTGATGGTGGTAGCATCTCAGGAGATCCTCAGGTGTTTATCCCGTGACTCTCAGTCTCAAGACCCATGCACGTTTGTTGTCACAAGATGTCAACAGCAAGTGTGGCTTGTCAGTCTGTTCCGGGCCTGGTTCATAGTGTGAGCAATGATTACAGTGACCTGCGCAGTGAAACATGCAGTGTTCAGACAGTCTCACCCATAGTCCCAGCAGGGCATCTTCAATGAGCGGATCCTGTGTTAAATTGTCCAGCCAGCCCTCCCTTCCGAAGTTGGAAGTTGAGTTTTGTATTTTTTGCTTATTATTATGCGGCTTAAGGTCTTTGATATTGAATAGGAGCAAGTTAGTAAAAATGTGATTGCTTACTAGTAACAGCTGTCATTTAAGGCCATACACTTCCTCATCTTAATCCTTACGTACCATTCTTGGGTTTGCTTTGGCTTCTACCTTCTTCTTTTTATGTTCCTTTGAAAGATTCCCTTGGATGTGTTGCAGGTACATTTGGTCTTCGATACAGAGCACTATGTAAGATGTGTTTTTGTGCGGGTTAGAAATGACAGAATCATATTGGCTGCTGATGGACTCCGTAGAGCCGTGGTGTAAGTGGTAGAGTGGAATGAAATGAAGTCAGGTTTAGACTGTTTAGTTCGCAGTTACATGCAAACGAATAAAGACGTGTAATAGCAAGCTCCTTGTGTGACATAGTCATTAGAGGGTATCCAGGCTGGGTAGAACGCTACAACTGGCGACGAGGATGGGATAAGTACCCCAAAGATTAACAATGCTCTCCCAAAAAGTTTGCCTTGGCCCACGTAAACTGCTTGTCCGTGCCACGTATGCCTTCGTCGGAATATGGAATTAACGCGTGGCGCATTTGGAGTCATAGCGCAACTCCAGCTGCTGTAAAGCCACGAAGATAAAGAAAGCATTGCAGAGACATCTACACATTGTTAGCAAAGAAGCTGCTGGTCAGGCCACAAAGAAAGGTACTTTGCTACTATGCAATATAAAGTCATATGGTATACGGAGTGTTAACACTGAAGGCAGATACATACAGATGCCAAAAAGAAGTGCTGAAGACCATGGTGATCAAATATGAAAAAAATACATAAAAGCGCTGGCTGACAGAACGATTGACAAGAAATCATGCTGTTGATATACTTATCAGGGTCTCATTAAGCAGAGCTCTACGACCTCAGTGGCGGGCGAGGAGACCCAACAAGAAGCACGGAAGTTGTGCTTACCAAGCTGTCCAATACCTGAAGTGGCACACCATCAAAGCTGCCAGGTGGCGGCTCAGAACAACTCCAGAGGTCTCCAAATAGTGTAGGGTTTCAATGAAGACAAAGAAGAATGTCACAGTCCCACAGACTGCCCAGGATGAACCGGAGGCTGACGCATCGCATAGACTTAGAGATGGTGCAGATGAGGCAGGTCATAACTGGCAGCAGACAGTATCTGAAAGAGCTCCACCCTAGATGTCAGCCACTCCCATAAATGGTAACAACACTGCCACCTTCCTGAAACCACCACCATCGTTCGATACCACCAAGAAGCAAAGTTTTGGTGGCAGATGGACTGCTTGGATAGAGACATTTGATGATTTCATTGATGCACTTGAAAAAACTGAAAACAAAAAGATTATCAAGTATCTCAAAAATCTTGCTGGTGAAGGTGTAACAGGAAGTCATAAAGAAAATGCCGCAAACTGATGTAGTCACATATCGTCAGATTAAAGAAGCGTTGAATCTCAAGTTTAATCCTCTGCCACATGTTGATCAATGAAGATACATCTTCATTCAAGAATGACAGAAAGTTGGTGAAACCATCCATGAATTTGTTGAGAGACTCAAGTCACTCATCAAACACTGTAAGTTCAGTGAATTTAATGATGAAGAAGCTAAATGTCTCAGAGTTATTGATGGATGCTTGTCAGATTCATTCAGATGATGAATGCTGAAAGAAACTGTTAGTCTGGAGCGAGTGTTGTTGGCTGCCAGAGCTGAGGAGCGTGCTGATCGACAAGCGGCTAACATGGCGGCCAGAGGTCCCCAGAGTGAATCAGTCATGAGCATCAAAAGTAAGCTGAAACAAAAGACTGAAGGACTCAAAGTGATGTCTACACGTAAGAAGAAGTTATGCTTTAAGTGTGGATTTTCATTTCCATCTGAAGATAAATTTCCCACCATTGGGCAGATATGTAAAGACTGTGGGAAGGAGAACCATTTTGTAACAGGGTACAAGGCAAAGGAAAAACCAAGTGCATCATGGCACATTTGACGAATGACCAAAAGGCCAAGCAGCAACATCAGTTAAGGCAAATCAACACTAAACGAAGTCGATCATCATCTAAATGATAGACAAACAGTTCTTCTGTATCACTATCAAGTGAAAGTGAAAAAAATCGTTTTGCCATGTCGATGTTTTCCTGAGAAAAACATGCGCATGATCTCAGTCAAAGAAAAGTCAACATGCTAAAGCACCAAGGTCATTCAAACATTGTCCAAAGATTACATTAAAGGTTAATGGTTTTTCGATACCTTTCATCATCGACAGTGGTGCATTGATAAACACAATGCCTGAGAAGAATGCAATGAATTGTCTCCATTACCACAACTTACACCATCAAAAACTAAAGTATATACATGGGCTGCATCGATGCCCTTAAAAAGTCAAGGTTTATTTGTAGCGGCAATGAAACACAAGAAAACGAAGGTGTAAGCACCCATCCATGTGCTCCAAGATACAGTGTCAAGTGCCTGTATACTCAGTTTCAGTACAGCTGCTGATATTTTCTGATTTCCATGAACTACAACATGAATGCTCACCATGAAATCGTAAGTCTGTTCCCTTCATTATTTGATGGTTTGGGAAAGCTTAAGACTATGAAAGTAAAGTTGCATGTCAATGAAGAAATTCGTCCTGTCGCTCAAAGATATAGGCGAATTGCTTTTCATTTACAAGAAGCTGTTGAAAAAGAACTTGAATAATTACTCAAGCATTATATCACTGAGTGTTCTACTGGTCCAACGCCATGGGTTTCTCCCATAGTGGTAGTACCCAAAAAGGACAGTGAAGGATCTGTACGATAAAGCTTTGACAGGCATCAGGGGAACAAGGCAATCAAATGAGAAAAACATCCAGGTCCACAGTTTGCTGATAAGATAACACAACTAAATGATTTGAAGGTCTTCTCTCACCTTTATTTAAGTAAAGGATAGCATTAGTTGGAACACAAAGAAAATTTCAAGTACATTACAAACTTTTCTACACATGTTGATCTGTTTTGATGCAAAATACTCAGTTATGGTGTGTCATCAGCTGCAGAACTCTTTCAAGGTGTCATTCGACATATCATACAGCCTGTCAAGAATGCATTCAACTATAGTGATGACATGTTGGTTTTTGGAGCTACACTAAAAGAGAACAACAGACCTCTCACACAAGTATGTAGTTTATTTGCTGATGCAGGTCTGACTTTCAATGAGGGCAAATATGAGTTCCATAAGACAAAGCTAAAATTATTTGCCCATATCTTTTCTGATGGGGATATGATAGCCGATCCTGCTAATGAGCAAGTGCTGTTCAATGTCAATCCCCCACAAGTTGTTTCCATGTTACTTTCATTTCTTGGCATGGCCAGCTACTGTTCCAGATACACAAAAGACTTTGCCACTGCACGTTCTCCATTGAGAGACTTCACAAAAAAGAATGTTCCATTTAATTGGTCACATAAATGTGAGAAACGTTTTAAGAGCATCAAACAAGCCATTGAAAACGCTATTGAAATGGCATACTGCACTGCACAGCACAGCAATACCAAAATGCTCGAAGACATATTGTGGCATATTCAAGTAGAGGTTTGTCTCAAACAGAAAGTGCTTATTCACAACCTGAGAAAGACAGTTTAGCAGTGGTGTGGGCTTGTGAACATTTCCATATTTTCCTGTACAGAAAGCCATTTACGGTTGTGACAGATCATCAAGCCTTACTGATCATGTTTGGCAGTCCAAAGGCCAAGATGCTTCCTCTCATTGAAAGTAGGGGACTCCGATTACAGGAGTACAATTACACTACTGTGCATCATCCAGGTAAAGATCAAAATCCTGCTGAATAGTTCTCCTGAGTGCCCAGAAAAGGATATGGTTATCCATCCAAGACGGCTGAAGCCTATATCAACTTTATTGTAAAGTCAAGCGCACCAGCTGCCATTTTATTAGCACAGATTGTCACTGCCACAAGTCAATATAGTGACATGCTGAAGTTGAAGGATATTATCACACATCAGTCAAGGAAATAACACTCTTGACCTCTGACTTGTGATAGTGATTACCAAAAATACAAAAATGTCAAAGATGAATTGTACTGAGAGGTTTGAGGATTGTGATTCTGTAGATTCTACTAGAAAAAATGTTTGAAGTGGCCCATGAGGGACATCGTGGAATCGTTGCCACAAAGCAAGCTCACTGAGACTGATCTTGGTTTCCTTATTTCGATGAGAGAGATGAAAGATAGTTGAAGGCCTGTCATTTATGCAGCTGCCTTTCTACAAAAACTACTCAGCACACCTTGACCATGTCAGAACTCCCAAAGCATGCATGGGAAAGAGTAGCCATTGACTTTTTCGGTCCATTGAAAATGGACTTCACCTGATGGTAATTATGATGAACATTCACAAATTGACGATCTCTTGTCTACCACTCATGACCGAGTTATCGAGAGATTAGATGGCATCTTTGTGACATGGGGTGTTACAGCAATATTGAAAACTGACCACGGCCCACCTTTCAACAGTCGGAGTTGAGAGAATTTTTAGATTAATTGAACATAAATCATCAGACGAGCACACACTATGGCCACAGGCCAATGGCCTAGTTTAATGCTTTATGAGTACACTAAAGAAATCAATGCTGCATGCTACCCTAGAGAAACTAGATCTTAAAACTGTTTGAATTCCACATTAAGAGCTTATCGTTCAACCCCTCACTCGACCATGGCTGAGAGCCCTGCAACGCTTATATTCGGGAGAGCACTGACTGCTAAGTTACCTCAATGGACCATCCAAAGAGCAAGCAATGAGGAAGAATCTTGTAAGAAGGACTTGGTTTGCAAACAAAAGATGAAAGCTTACGTTGATAGAAGACGAAATGTAAATAATATAGTCTTTGAAAAAGGTAATAGTGTGCTCCCCCGTCAAATGAGGAAAAGAAAGTCTGATGCTCTATTTGAGGCTGAGCTATTCCAAGCTGTGTCTATGAAAGGACACATAGTGACTGCCCTGCAAAGTCTATCACAAGAGACTCTTCTAATTTTTGGTGCTTGACTACACGTTCCTCAGATCCTGATGTCAGTGTAGAGACTTGGCCTGAAACCTCTGTAACTGCTGTTGCCCGTTCACCATCAACACAGGTCATGGACATTTCTGGGGACAGTTCTCCGCTTCCAAAGACACGATCAGGTCGTACAGTTTGAGCACCAGGAAAGCTAATTAAAGTGCTTTAATTTTATTTATATATACGGCATAAGGAACGGGAGCCAGAGATGGTGGTTATTAAGAGTGGTGTGCGGAAAGAAGAGAGCAACACTCGCCCACTTGGGAATTAAGTTTTAAAAATGTTGCTTTGAACATGGCGACTCACATGAGGTTATTTGGCACTACAAGTACCATGAGGCCACGGTGTGGCCACGCCCAGATGGGCGGAATCGTGACTTTAAATGATGCCCTAAACTGCCGCAGTTCATTAGCAGTGAAAGCCTTTAGCCCATGAGGAAGTGCTGCTATGCACGAAACGCGTTGTGCTGGACTTTTTACAAAGAAGTGAGGCTTCCCTTCTTGCTTTCACGCCTCAACCCTCATCAACAAAGTGTGGCAATTGTGATACCCGTTAGGGCTTCTCCATGTTGGGCAAAAGTTGGATGGATACGATGCGGTCATGCCTGGGCCGCGGAGAGAGCCCAGCTGCTGTTGCAGTCCTGCTGTGGCGCTGAAATTCGCTACGGCATAAAGAACGGGAGCCGGAGATGGTGGTTATTAAGAGTGGTGTGCGGCAAGAAGAGAGCAACACTCGCCCACTTGGGAATTAAGTTTTAAAAATTTTGCTTTGAACACGGCGACTCACATGAGGTTATTTGGCACTACAAGTACCATGAGGCCATGGTGTGGCCACGCCCAGATGGGCGGAATCGTGACTTTAAATGATGCCCTAAAGTGCCGCAGTTCATTAGCAGTGAAAGCCTTTAGCCCATGAGGAAGTGCTGCTATGCACGAAACGCGTCGGGCTGGACTTTTTACAAAGAAGTGAGGCTTCCCTTCCTGCTTTCACGCCTCAACCCTCATCAACAAAGTGTGGCAATTGTGAAACCCGTTAGGGCCTCTCCATGTTGGGCAAAAGTTGGATGGATACGATGCGGTCATGCCTGGGCCGCGGCGAGAGCCCAGCTGCTGTTGCAGTCCTGCTGTCGCGCTGAAATTCGCAACGGCATAAGGAACGGGAGCCGGAGATGGTGGTTATTAAGAGTGGTGTGCGGCAAGAAGAGAGCAACACTCGCCCACTTGGGAATTAAGTTTTAAAAATGTTGCTTTGAACACGGCGACTCACATGAGGTTATTTGGCACTACAAGTACCATGAGGCCACGGTGTGGCCACGCCCAGATGGGCAGAATCGTGACTTTAAATGATGCCCTAAACTGCCGCAGTTCATTAGAAGTGAAAGCCTTTAGCCCATGAGGAAGTGCTGCTATGCACGAAACGCGTCGGGCTGGACTTTTTACAAAGAAGTGAGGCTTCCCTTCCTGCTTTCACGCCTCAACCCTCATCAACAAAGTGTGGCAATTGTGAAACCCGTTAGGGCCTCTCCATGTTGGGCAAAAGTTGGATGGATACGATGCGGTCATGCCTGGGCCGCGGCGAGAGCCCAGCTGCTGTTGCAGTCCTGCTGTGGCGCTGAAATTCGCTACGGCATAAGGAACGGGAGCCGGAGATGGTGGTTATTAAGAGTGGTGTGCGGCAAGAAGAGAGCAACACTCGCCCACATGGGAATTAAGTTTTAAAAAATTTGCTTTGAACACGGCGACTCACATGAGGTTATTTGGCACTACAAGTACCATGAGGCCACGGTGTGGCCACGCCCAGATGGGCGGAATCGTGACTTTAAATGATGCCCTAAACTGCCGCAGTTCATTAGCAGTGAAAGCCTTTAGCCCATGAGGAAGTGCTGCTATCCATGAAACGTGTCGGGCTGGACTTTTTACAAAGAAGTGAGGCTTCCCTTCCTGCTTTCAAGCCTCAACCCTCATCAACAAAGTGTGGCAATTGTGAAACCCGTTAGGGCCTCTCCATGTTGGGCAAAAGTTGGATGGATACGATGCGGTCATGCCTGGGCCGCGGAGAGAGCCCAGCTGCTGTTGCAGTGCTGCTGTGGCGCTGAAATTCGCTACGGCATAAGGAACGGGAGCTGGAGATGGTGGTTATTAAGAGTGGTGTGCGGCAAGAAGAGAGCAACACTCGCCCACTTGGGAATTAAGTTTTAAAAAATTTGCTTTGAACACAGCGACTCACATGAGGTTATTTAGCTCTACAAGTACCATGAGGCCACGGTGTGGCCACGCCCAGATGGGCGGAATCTTGACTTTAAATGATGCCCTAAACTGCCGCAATTCATTAGCAGTGAAAGCCTTTAGCCCATGAGGAAGTGCTGCTATGCACAAAACGCGTCGGGCTGGACTTTTTGCAAAGAAGTGAGGCTTGCCTTCCTGCTTTCACGCCTCTATCCTCATCAACAAAGTGTGGCAATTGTGAAAACCTGTTAGGGCCTCTCCATGTTGGGCAAAAGTTGGATGGATATATATATATATATATATATATATATATATATATATATATATCAGCTCCGACGCTTGCAAAAAATTATGCATATATATATATTACTTCTTGCAAGTTGTGCTCCTTCTGTCTCCCCTCGCCCAGGGCAGTTGGATCGCTAATTGTCGGCGGATCATGCCGAACATGAATTATCCCAAAGTACCTCCAATAAAGCGATCACTCGGAGGATTGTAGTACCAAGTTGGTTTATTTTTCAGTTACGCGTTTCGCCTGACCACGCAGGCTTGTTCACACACTGAAATGCGGGACAGACCGTCATACATAGTATTCGAGGCAGAAAGCAAAAAAGGACTCATGTGTATGTGAGTCCTTGACTTTGGCATCCATCTTGTAATGGTAAAAAGTACAATACAGCATATTGCGAACATGTGCTAATTACAGTTATAATTCACTGATTTATGCGTTTTTTGAGCCAAGTTTGAATCTTTTTCGTAAATAAGAACAACATCATATTCCTCATGATCTTAACATTATCAGAATATAACCCAAGAATATTGTATCCATGTAGGAATGTATAGGTCCCCCAAGTGTACTTCTCCTCTGTCCAGGAATGTCGTGAGACACCGTGCTTCCACCCCTTGGAACACTATATACTCATGGAGATAATAATATTGCTCTCGCGTTATGCCCATGGATTATATTGGCATCCTATTTGTGGTTACGTAGTGATCTGTATCAGCATAGTGCTTTAGTTTCAAATAATTGATTCCAAAGGTGAAATTGGCATAGTGCCAATGTTATGGGTATTCAGGTTGTCTTCACCTGTACCTCTCTGTATTGATACTCCTACCAAGCAGTTACTCTGTATATTGGGTTATATTAGTCGCCTATACTTGTTTGATACCGTCCTTTGCCATCAGTCAGACATTACTACACCCATCAAAACAGAAAACAAATAGTGCCTCTAAGTGAAAGTTACTCTAACCATTACCAAACATAAATACATTCAGCTCAGATTACAAAAAAGGAGAAATTATATTGAATTATGAACAAGAAAGTTCTCTTGTCTGTCTAGTGCTGTTCTTCAGCACCCAATCTCGTGATGTCGAAGAAAAGGGTAGGGGGAGAATTCAACGTGATCAGTGCTGGAGTCGGCCCCTTCCTTTCCTCCTGTGATTAGAAAGAAATACCATAGATTGATCAATTGGTTCTGGTTAAAAACATGTACAATAACTTTTCAAAATTGCGCAGAAGATATATACCACAGACATGGTGACCATATTATGTACATAAATAATACAGTGTCAAAAGACTCCTCTGTACATTGGTTCTAAAAATGACTTAGTGTTCGTGTAAGTGAATACTCAGTTCTTCATCTTGGTTGTGCCCTCCTGGGGTCTTGGTTTGGAGACTTATTATATGCCAAGACTTCATTTGTCTGAGGTGGAGTGTCCTGTTCCCCCCTCTAGAGTTTTGTTCAATCTGCTCAATGGCAAAGTATGTGAGCAAAGAGGTTTGGAGAAACTGAAGAAGTCAGAAACCTCCAAGTGGTGGGAGGCAATATCGTTACAGGACTACATAGATAAGGAGATGGTACCGCGAGGCCTACGGATCTATACAACTCCCTCGTACGAATCCCCAAACCCAAAGATTATAGAAGAATGGGCAGAAAATTCTTCAAAGAGCTCCAAACAAATGCTTACCATTCTAGTAAAATATGCCTGGGAGGACAGGGAGAGAATCCTACAGGAACTTAGGACACTTGAAGAGGAACTCAAAGAACACAAAGAACAAGAAATCATAAAGAAATACGTGGACGACTTGAGAGGAAGACTAAAACTGCACGAGGATGATATTAAATCTCGTAAACAGCGCAAACTCCATCGCGACTGTGGCGACTACGAAAGCGGCAGAATTCGAACATATAGTCACAAATATGACCACCTTTATGAAAAACTATGACTAGGAGAACCAATAGAAGACCCATCAGGAAGCCTAAGCGGCGCAGAATCTATCACCAGCACCGACACTGAAGGAAAATCACCTATCACAGCCAGTACTTCATCTAAAGGAGATATGGGAACTAAACCACAAGCCACTTTTTTAGACGAGTACCCCCTCCTGCGGACAGGGAGGCAAACCCCGAGGTCAGTACAACCACCGAAGACAAGGGGGAGAGGACGGGGCCAACGAGGCAGAGGAAAAGGAAGAAACCAGGAAGAAACTGGTGGAGGAGACAGCGACTCAGACAGAGGAAGCAAAAGAGGGAGAGGACGGGGAAGGGGGCTCATGGGAACAAGATCAACGAGCCAGAAGAAACAGGCATAATGGATGACGAAACTGTGAATAAAACAATCGTCAACCTGTCACACCGTCCACTTTCCATGTTGGAAAAAAGAACACTGTGTTTGGGTCTCTCTTTCTGCCCGGAAAAAGCCTTCAACTATCCAGAAACAAGAATAGACCTCTATACATTTGTGAGAAAATTAAAACTAAAGAAATGGCACCATTTGAGGAGCTCTCGACCACCAGACCTGGAGAGTACTATTACCAACAATATAATTGGGAATAACATAGCTACTGACACCTATCTCAATGTTGGAGATATAGATACTCTCACAATCCTACAGGAACTATATAATGAAACAAGTTTGGATAACCTAGATGGTACAGAGGAAGTGCAAACAGATAGACCAGCGAGAACCAACTTCAAACCCAAATCCATCTTCTACCCAAATACGCTTCATGACAATATTGACGCATTTCATGACATGATGACAAAAGACCACATACAATTTCGTAAAAGTAAAAATAGAAAAATGAATACTCCCTCGAACTTTTCCAAAGCACAATGGAAAATTGTCAAATCCTTGTCAGAAGATGTCAATCTGGTCATCCGCCCAGCCGACAAGGGAGGAAATATTGTACTATGGGACAGGACAATGTATATAAAGGAAGCACAAAGACAACTCGACGACACCAAATTCTATGTGAAAACTAACATGCAGGAATACAATGAAAGTATTATCAAAATTTGGAACATGTTATGTGTATGGCAAGACAGTGGTATCCTACAGTGGGAAGAATACTGCTACCTTAAGAAAGACTATCCAAAACTTCCCAGTTTTTACCTTCTGCCGAAAATACACAAGGACCCCACAACACCACCAGGGATACCCATCGTTTCATCTATAGGATGTGTTTCTGAGCACATCTTAAAGTGCGTGGATCACTTTCTCCGTGAGTATGTGATGACATTGCCCTCATATACTAAAGACACGAAAGGACTTTTTGAAAAAAATCAAGGACATCGTGTGGGAAGATGACTACTTACTTGTCACATTAGATGTCAATTCACTGTATTCAATTATTGATCATACTTTAGGTATACAATGTTGTCATCATTTTCTGAAAAGAAGGAGAATCTGTTTTGTGGAACATACAAGAATGTTATTGGAAATGGTGAGGTTCTGCCTCTATAACAATATATTTGTGTTCAACTGTACACTATATAAACAAGTGCTTGGTACCGCAATGGGGACGTGCTTTGCCCCAAGCTTTGCGAACCTCTTCCTGGGAGTCTGGGAAGAGGAGGTATTGGCAGAACATAACACATGAAACACAGAAGGCAAGATCATGAAATGGCTGAGATATATAGATGATTTATTCATCATATGAAAGGGAGTGAGGACAGTTGCATAAGTTTCATTAACATACTGAACAGCAATGATTTCAATCTCAAACTCACACACACTATGAGTAGGGAATCCCTCAAATTCCTAGATGTAATAATAGAGATTAAGAACATTACCATCAAACTACACAGGAAAATGACAGCAGGCAATAGCCTCCTTCATGCCCTGAGCAGTCACCCAGAGACCCTTAAGTGGAGTATCCCCTACGGGGAACTGCTAAGATCAAGAAGGAATTGTAGCGACCAAAAAGATTTTTTGGTAGAACAAGACACCATGATCAAAAGATTCAGGGAAAAGGAATATCCAAAGTAGGTTTTAGAACGAGCCAAAGAGGAGGTCAGCAGAATCCCCAGAGACTTGACATTACAGGAAAAATCAGGTGTTTTGACATGAGAGTAGTATAAGAGTGATCCTGACTTTCAACTCTGAATCCCAAAGAATCTCTAGAATCCTCAACCAAAACTGGAACATTCTAGCTAGTGAACCTTCCCTCACAGAGGATTTACCCAAACGCCCGCAAATCACTTACAGAAAAGGGAAAAATCTCAAGGACATGTTGGTCAAGGGGGACATAACCAATAAGCACCTTAACACACATCTGAATCTCAAAGGTTTTTTCCCCTGCGGGCACTGCAAGACATGCTGCAACAGCCAAATGCGAAAACAATGCAACACTCCAACTAATGAAACAACAATAAACCAATTTCTAACCTGTGGATCAACTTTTGTGATCTACATTTTGGAGCGTCCCTGCAAACTTAGGTATGTAGGAAGCACCACACTAGCAGTCAAAAAACGGGTGTTGGAACACATGAGGGCAATCAACAACAGGGACCCTCATTACCCAGTAGCCAGGCACTTCACAGAATACCACCTTTCCAACAGCTCTTTGCTCACATACTTTGCCATTGAGCAGATTGAACAAAACTCTAGAGGGGGGAACAGGACACTCCACCTCAGACAAAGGGAGTCTTGGCATATAATAAATCTCCAAGCCAAGACCCCGGGAGGGCACAACCAAGATGAAGAACTGAGTATTCACTTACACGAACACTAAGTCATTTTTAGAGCCAATGAACAGAGGAGTCTTTTGACACTATATTATTTATGTACATAATATGTTCACCATGTCTGTGGTATATATCTTCTGCACAATTTTGAAAAGTTATTGTACATGTTTTTAACCAGAACCAATAGATTAATCTATGGTATTTCTTTCTAATCACAGGAGGAAAGGAAGGGGCCGACTCAAGCACTGATCACATTGAATTCTCCCCCTACCCTTTTCTTCGACATCACGAGATTGGGTGCTGAAGAACAGCACTAGACAGATAAGAGAACTTTCTTGTTCATAATTCAATATAGTTTCTCCTTTTCTTTTCTGAGCTGAATATATTTATGTTTGGTAATGGTTAGAGTAACTTTCACTTAGAGCCACTATTTGTTTTCTGTTTTGATGGGTGTAGTAATGTCTGACTGATGGCAAGGGACGGTATCGTACAAGTATAGGCGACTAATATAGCCCAATATACAGAGTAACTGCTTGGTAGGAGTATCAATACATAGAGGTACAGGTGAAGACAACCTGAATAACCCATAACATTGGCACTATGCCAATTTCACCTTTGGAATCAATTATTTGAAACTAAAGCACTATGCTGATACAGATCACTACGTAACCACAAATAGGATGCCAATATAATCCATGGGCACCACGCGAGAGTATTATTATTATCTCCATGAGTATATAGTGTTCCAAGGGGTGGAAGCACGGTGTCTCACGACATTCCTGGACAGAGAAGTACACTTGGGGGAGCTATACATTCCTACATGGATACGATATTCTTGGGTTATATTCTGATAACAATGTTAAGATCATGAGGAATATGATGTTTTTCTTATTTAAGAAAAAGATTCAAACTTGGCTCAAAAAAACGCATAAATCAGTGAATTACAACTGTAGTTAGCACATGTTTGCAATATGCTGTATTGTACTTTTTACCATTACAAGATGGATGCCAAAGTCAAGGACTCACATACACATGAGTCCTTTTTTGCTTTCTGCCTCGAATACTATGTAAGACGGTCTGTCCCGCATTTCAGTGTGTGAACAAGCCTGCGTAGTCAGGCGAAACGTGTTACTGAAAAATAAACCAACTTGGTACTAAAATCCTCCGAGTGATCGCTTTATTGGAGGTACTTTGGATATATATTTTTTTTCCGAAGAGATTGTTATCTTACATGTAGCATTTTTCAGTTTTTTAGGGCATGTTGTCACTTTCAATTGGATTACAGACTATTGTTGTCATTTATGAGATCTATAGCGCCTTGCACTTTATAAAGTTGCAGGTTACAACTTGTGATGTTCACAGCACCATGCACTTTAGGGAAAACATGGGGATGTCTCTAAGGGTGACTAGATTATGTAGGACCTAACACAAAAATGTGATTTGCTTTATCCAGAAATGTGGATAAGAGTGATTTTAAGCATGATAAGATGGTCCTATTACCTGTTTACAGCACAATGGCACTTTAAAATCAAGGTACGGTTTAATAGAGCAATGGCACTTTCAATATCATAGGGACTGTATACGAATATAATAGCACTTTATAGAATGAACAATAAAGTCAACTTGGATGTATTTGATTGAATTTTACCTGCTTTTATCTGTCTTACCCATTTATTATGTATTGGAAGTAATAACCGACAATGAGATGGAAGGATGGAAGGATATTGCCCTCTGACATGTAGAAACAAACCTAAATAGATAATAATTTTTTCTGGTCCTAATATATAATCTGGTTCCATTTTTACTCTCCTGTACTACTACTCTTTTACACACTTTTTTACACACTTTTTTACTCTCCTGGATATTTTATTCTCCTGGATACTTCACTTTTACATATAGATATCTCTCTCCCTTTTATGTCTTTTTGCACCTATAAATGCTCATTTGCACATCTGCACACCTCCTCATCTCCAACCTTGACTTAGATTAAGAATGGAAGAACATATTTTCCTCTTTTACAAAGTATGAAATTCTAAATTTTCACTCTTTTCTCCCCTTTCCTTCCCCCTGTCTTTCTTGGGAAAGATCTTAAAAATGATTTTTTCAGGAGGTTATTTTTTTAATGTTATATGACCCACTGGACTAGGTGATTAGCTGAATTGTGGATATACGGGTACTTTACCGTGATTGGACAGCAACCACAACTTAAGCTAACACAAATGACATGTTATGGGTACTTGAACCATAATTGGAAAACCAGTGTCAACATAACAAATGACATGTCATGACTAAATACTACTGTAATGTAAAAATGGAAAATTGGAATAAGGACATGTGGGTACATCCTATAAAAATATAAAATTATTACCTCCTGTGTAGTGCAACAAATGTGAAAAATAACAAAAGAATGAAAAAAGAATGTAAAAATATATGAAGAAAATTGTGTATGTATCTCTTTAAAATGTGGAGAAATTTTGGGATGGAATTTTCCCTTTAAATGGCTTGTCTATACTCATATACTCTATGACCCTGTCGAAGGCTCAGGCCGAAACGCGTAGGTCTTTATTTGCACTGTCGGTGGCATGATATAAATAAAATAAAAGGACATACTCTGATCCTGCAAGGACCTGGCTGTGCTGTTTTCTTCTGAGCCCTGGGAGCGGGGGGCTGCTCTGGTGAAGAAAATTCGGAATATATATATATATATATGTATATATATATTCCAGCGAAATCCCAAAGTATTACCAACCGCAGCGGCGCAACACCAGGGCACAGACTCCAAAAGCAAGTATGCAGGTACATTTTTGTTTATTCAAGCATCAAGGTCCAAATGACGCGTTTCGGCCGCCGGACATGCGGCCTTGATCACATAGCGCGCTGTGAGGCAATAGGTGCAATAAATACAGGTGATAGTAGTAGTCTTTTTACTGTGTTAACTACAGTGAGTAGGCTTTTCACTACACATGGCTGGCTTTTGCAGGAGTGCTGCTTTACTGCTAAGAGAAAGGCAACATCTATATAGCACATTTCAAATAGAATGACATAATGGACAGACTATTGACATGCAGTCAGATTAAATTGACAGTAATGTTCACATTTGGAATCACAACAATACAAGTAGCACTGACTATACTACTACCCATATTATAACGTATCTAAATGCATAGTAACGTTAAAAATGCAAAACAAATTTATACATCAATATGTTGATACAGAAAATGATAAATACAAACTGTCACCCTGACCGCGCAAATGCAAGCCAAAATGGCCAAACAAATGACGGTGGAAATCCGAAGATGACAGTGTCGGGTAAGTCTCGCTGTGTATATTGAAAGAATGATTAGGCTGTAAACACATGTTAGATTATTCTGTGCCAAGTACTCGGGACTGTGCTGATAATACCGAGAGTGCCTTCCTGCGTAGTCAAACATACGTGGTAGCCTAGAAAGTATAAATGGAGCACAAATGCAAATAACTACTACGGTGAAATACTTATATTCAAGAGTGGGTGAGAGGAATACGGGGAGTGCCTAGGGAAGATGCGAGGAGACGTGCGTGGTAAGTGCGCAAAAATAGTGGTGATGGAAGTGTCACATAATAAAAGTCTCCTCGAATCCGTGAAGATGGTAGTGCAAATAAAATATACAAAAAGTTCTAGGATTAAACCTCCTACCCAATGCAAAGTGACTGCCAGGGCAATTCACGAAACATGGAAAACATATAGTTAGGTTACAAACAGTTAAGGAACAGATAATAAGCATTGTAGCGAAAAAGATACTGATGCACAAATGCAAATAGGAAGACAGATATTACCACCCCACTGAAGGGTCAGTGGGATTGAGTGCTCAAATGTGTGCACCGTGCTATATTGGTGAGCTGAATTCCTACTGAAGCAAAGCTGTACCAGGAAGACTTATGACTGGAAAAGTGTGTTGTACAGTTTACAGAAAGTTGTGTAAGTCCTCACTTGTATATATATATATATATATATATATAGATAGTTGAAAAAAATGTTTTTTTTATTTAACAGAGGGGAGATGTAGTGTCGGTTAGAAATTACGGAACACTTTTGGCTCCTGACGGATTCCGTAGAACTATGACATACGTGTTAGGGAAGAATGAAATGAAGGAATTTTAGAATGTTCAGTTCGCAGTTGCACGCAAACAAGTAAAGACATGTAATACCAATCTCTGTGTGGGGCGTAGTCATTAGAGGGTACCCCGGGTGGGAAGGACACTACAGAAAGGATGAGGTGTAAAAAATGATCTTCCCAAAGCATGTTCTCCCAGTGAATTTTGGATCTCTTTTTTTCTTCTTGTCCTATGGCCTGAGAGTGATCCCTGCTAATCAGGCCTCAGCCAAATGTGTTCTGTTGTGCAAGGTGCTTGAATGTTTCTTTGCTTTCAAAGCTTTATTATCATACATATGCCTTGCTGGAAGGTGCTAGCATGTCCCTGTTTAAGAAAGTGGCTGGTTTGAAAACAAAGGAGTGGTTTAATGATATGCATGAGCTCTGCCTGCCAAGAGAGAATGCCACAAAATGGAGAATCTTTCTCACATAGGAATATTCTCTAAGAACAGGAAACTGTTCACTATGTTGAAAAACAGTGAGGGAGAGTACAGGGACAATATAGGATTAATGTAGGTGTATCTACCAAAGTGGAGCTATTCTAATTATTTTAAGTACTTATGGAGAGACACTTAACTTAAGAACAATGCTGAAAAGGAGAAAGAGGAACTTTCCCACTTTACCGAAAAGATTTCTGCTGTGCTGTGTTGTGCCTGTTAGAGGAAAACTGCATCTCACTTGAAACTTTTCTATGAGTTACCTGATCCATGTACATGGAAGGTAATCTCCAGAAAAGTCCTTTAGGATCAATCAGGTCTTTGTCTCCTGCCAGCACCTTGTGATAGTCTGGAGAACTAGCTTCCAGAGGACAGTGATTCCTAGGGCAAGCATCAACCGGATGAAGCTTACTCACTAGATGGAGAATTTCCAGTTGATTATTGCTGTATTGGGAAAACAATGCGAACATGTGCCAGTTTTGAGATGGCCTAGTGACCCGGAGTCAATGGGACCAGTCCTTTAGAAATTAGCTCATGAAACTGGTTACAGTTTTGCAGAAAAAAGAGTCATCCTTGCAAATTTTCCTCTCTAAACCTTTCCTTTCCACAAAATAGCAGGGGTATCCAACTTCGAGCCCATCTTGCTATGTACACACCAGCAACTTCCACCCTGACTCAAATGAAGCTCCAGGATACTTGGAAAAAAAAGATTTGATGTTCTATTTATAAGCATCAGTCTCTTTTCCATCTTTAACGCTATGTTTAACACTGGGATTTTCCCACTTATCTGGAAAAAAGCCTCAGTTTTACCTCTCCTCAAGAAACATAATCTTGATCCAGCTGATCCAAATAGCTATCAGCCAATCTTCCGCCTCCCTTTTCCAGCCAAGATAGTAGAGAAGGTGATGAATACTCAGCTAACCAAATATCTCCAGGATAATCACCTTCTTGATGAAACTCAATTCGGTTTCAGGTCAGGGCACAGCACCGGAACGACCTTGATCAAAGCCACAGAGGAAATCGGAGCAGTTCTAGATAATGGGGGTGGCAGCAGCACTCATCCTTCTTGATCTGTCGGTGGCATATACACCGTTGAACACATGGTATTGTTTAGCTGCCTGAGCTCCTTATGAATTAAAGGGAAAGTCCTAACACTTATTACATCCTTCCTTACTGGAAGACAACAATCTGTGGCCTTGGGCCAATATGAATCCTCTCCCTTCTCACTTCATTATGGAGTACAGCAGGGCTCCTCTATCAGCCCCACACTATTTAACATATACGTCACAGAACTTGCCAATGTAATCAGATCCTTTCATTTTTTTTCTGACCTCTTAAGCTGATGATACCCAGATTGTTCTGTGAGCCTCCAGAAATGGCAACAATATGGCTCCTCAATTCCATGATTGCATGCTAGATGTTAGATCTTGGATCACCTCACACTGCTTATAAGTGAACTTTGGTAAGACAGAGGTAATCCTTTTCAGAAGCATTTCTCCAATATGGTCGCCAGTCCTGTGGCTGGTCGAGTTGGGCCCCCTGCCCATCCCAGTGGCCAAAGCAAAAACCTATGAGTGATCATTGATGAAAAACTTAACTTTGGGCAGCAGGTCAACGGTATCACCTCCTCCAGCTTCTATTTACTTAAATCCCTAAAGAAAATCTTGCCCTTCATCCCGTCCAGACCAAAAAGACAGTAATTACCACCTTAATCTTATCAAAGTTAGACTACTGCAATGGCTTCTACCTGAACATGTAGGAAAAATATCTTAACAAAATTCTGACTGTGCAGAACGTGGCAGCCAGACTCATCCTAGGCATCCCCAAATTCCACTCAGCGGCCAAGGATATTAAAGACCTCCATTGGATTCCCCTATGAAGTTGGATTAAATGTAAGGCCTTGTGCATTACCTATAAGGCACTACACAATATAGGACCTCAGTTCCTTAGTCAGTCGCTGAAGTGGTACTCTCCCAATAAGACCTGTTCGCTCGTCCGGGACCAATCTTGTTATGCCTCCCAGAATCCAAAAGTCAAACTGGGGGGGCGGGGGGGGGCAGAAGCTTCATTTCAGGATCCATCAAACTGTGGAACAGCTTACCAAGTGTCATAAGGGCCTTGCCCATGCTAACCGCCTTTAGGGAGGATCTTAAAACATGGTTATTCTTTAACTAAGGCTAGGTGGTCTATTGCTCAGGATAGCCAGCGCCAAGACACCTTTTGGTATTCGAGCGCTTAATAAATTGCTATGACATAACACAACATAACATTGCATTCTTGCATCAAACATCAGCTTGACAATCTTGCATCAAACATCAGTGCAGGTTAAGTCCTCTTCTGCAATGAACACTGCCCAGAAGATTTCTGTGGACTACCAACGACCCCACTCAAAATATCCAACATTCTAGATCACTACTTGCTTACAGCATCCTCCATGAATGACCCTGTTGGGCTGAGTTTGTTCTCCCGAAGCAAATCAAATTTTAAATATGAATACCATGACTTGCAAAATTTAGACACAATCATATTTCCTCCCCTTGCAAATCAGCTTTGCTTGGGCCCTAGCTTCAGGTTAGACAACTATAAGGCTGCTTTCACATTTAATTATGTTCCTGTTAATGATCAATTAATACTTGTATCCTATTTATTTCAATGTGGTTATTTTGCTGTGCTCGCTAATTTTAACCTATTTTCAGTTTTTCTTCATTTCTGCAACACTTATTTTATTGTAGTTTCATCTTTTTAGTTAAACTTAGTTCAACCATTAGATTCCTTATCCTTTTAAACGTATTGTTGCTTATTTACTCTGTTGTACATTACAGGTCTTACATCAATTTCACTGTGAGTTGTCTTGCTTCTGATACCCTTTGGGAAAACTTTACTTTAGTGGTTTTTTTGGTGCAGGGAGTGTAGATGGTACATTACTAGACAGTGATCTAATCTTCACATAGCCTTGCACTTGGATTTCCTACAGAGGAGCGTTGTGATAAAAAAGAAAAGGACAGCACAATAGGTGAAGGACAAGGCAGGTCAACATCTACCTCCAAGGTACAGAAGCCCCCCAATGGGTGAAAAGGGAAATCTTGTCAATATAGAGATTGACACTGTATTCTTTTGTGATTGATTTTTAGATGTATGTTTTATAGTTTTAATTCTTAGTTAAAGAGGTCAACGGGAATGTCTTGGATGGTTTGTATGTTTTCCCCACATTTACCTTGTGCTAAAAGGTAAACAGTAAATTCGTCTATATTGTGATCTTTATGTTATCTACTTGAGGCTATCTTCTTGATTGCTGCAGAGCAGGCAAATGCATCTGAAGCCACTACCCACAATGTGTCCAGCACTTTGTACAAAAATAAACAGAGGTACATCACAATAAATATCAGCAACAATTTACCTATGCCGAAGTCACAGATTGCTAGGTTCAGTATGAATAAGTTGCTCGGTGTTCGAAGCTTGGGATCTACCACAAAACACAGAATGACAAAAGCATTTCCAATGGCGGTAAGTCCAATCACAAGAGCCATAGCCACATCCTTGCCTGCTCTCAGGTTGCCTGGTGTTGTATGTCCTTCACTGGTGCTTTGGGTAATATTGGTGGCAAAAAAATGTTCTTCATAAGACTCTGAATTGTTCGCTGAGGCTGCTGTCACGTTGACCATAGAGAGTATCATCATAACTCCTGTGTAAGTATAGACTTTACTGGAAAAGAAAGTAGTCTTATGTGAATTCTTACCATTATTCAACTAGTTCTAGAACATCTTGTAAAATGTTCTTTTAAGGTCCATCGATAGACAAATCCTATTTATTTTACAGAAAAACATGTAAATAAAATATACACAGATGTAGGGACTGTGAGCCAGCCCTCTTCATCCACTGGTCTGTTTCAGTGTCCCTCACATTTTGACGCCATCCACCCCCCCAACATACACCACAGGGCAATGGGTCAGCCCACTTCTACCATTGGTTCTTTTCTCAGTGAGTGACTGCATTCTGGTACAGTACAATGTCATCACTTAAAGAGAAAGTAGTCTGCATTTTGACTGAGTATTCTCCATCTTCCATGCCAAGCACTGCTGCCTGTACTGGCGAATTCTGGAAGCCTCCATGTGTACTCCAGCCCCTAGCCTGTGCCAGAGGCGGTGTTCCATCGTTTTGAGCTCCCCGTCTGTTTGTGCCCATTCCTTGCATGTGCACATGCGTGCCATGGTACGCATGTGTACTATTCAATTCTTTGGCAGGAGACGGAGGCTTCAGATTATGCTTCTCTTTCCTTTACTGCACAAACACAGCAGCCAATCACATTATAATAAAACAAAAACTACACTTCCCATAAGCCCCAGTAGTCCTGTATCCACCAATCACAGGGGCACAGGACATATATATAAATCAATGTAACGATCTCACTTCCTCTTTCTTTGCTGCTGCAGGGGCCGCAGTTAAGTCATTTTGCTTATCACTGTTGTTTATTATTAGTGGAGTGAGCGCGTGCGATACACGGGAGCTCTGTTACCCGCTTGAACGTTGCCGTGGAGCGGGAGAGGGATGCGCGGTACTCGCGCTTAGCGGTCCCTGTCCTCTCTCGTTGCCGAGCACTAGCGCATGCGCAGTGAGGCCGAAATCTGTTTTTTTCCGATTGACTCACTGCGCACCATGCTCGAGAGCTGTGCATACTGCTACTGGTCCCTGGGAACGCCCAACGGGGTGAAATTACGTTGCAAAGGGCCTTGCCCTAGGAGAGCAGGTGCCTCCTTCCACAGTCGACTCAGGCAACCACTCGGGGGACTTTTGGACCCCTTTTGAACTCCCACTCAAGGAGCTTGCACCTGGCGAGGGCTATTCTCTCCCCCCTTGAACCTCCTCTGAACCTGTTCAAACAGGGATTTCAATAAAGACAAAGTTTAAAAGAAAATAATGATGGATTACCAAGAAGACTTGGGAGAGGACTATCTGATATATTCAGAAGTCCCATACAAGCAAGAAATGGAGGAGCAGCTTGTGGAGGCACTTGATTCCCAAGTGCAATGCTCGGTGAACCGGGCATTAATTAGAGCCTTACACCCCTTTACACAACCACTGCAAAGGTATGGCCGGCAAGATTTACTGGGTGCAGCAGGGGGCACGTCTAAACGTGATTTGGCTTGGCAGGACGCGGGCTTTGCCCGCAGTACTTCTAAAGGGTCTTCAGCTGTGGTCCTGTCGCAATTAGCACAATCGGTCCTGCTGGATCACAAATATGGAAGTACAGAGGATTCAGGATCTCTTGGGTTCCCTAGAAGTTCCACCGCAATGGCGGATCCCTCTACCTCCATGTCGGAGTCTTCCTCAGATCACGAGGATCTCCCGGGACGTTCTGGACAGGCCCTAAAACGTAAACGCACGGTGCACCATACCCAACCAGACCTCCCTGCTAAGAATCTTTTATTTGATCCGAAGCAGATTGTCCATCCCAGATCCATGGAGTGGGTCCTGTGTATGGAGGTGGTGCACTATGTCCAGGCCAATCTGCGATAGGGATTCGAAAAAGAAATGCGCAACACGTTGCGTCCGAGTGCCCACAATCTTCGCTCTTGGGGAAGGTGGTGGACACTCCGGAATTAGACCCAAATATGTCCACATTCTTGAAGAAGTTTACCAAGGACCCCAAAAAGGGTCTAGACAGAGCATGGAGGAACTGCCACTGGATATTTCTGAACCCATGACAAGGATCCTAGATTTGGCAGTTCAGGACAAGGACAACAAGGGCCAACTTGACCCAGGGGAGATTCTGGAATAGGCCCAAAGAGCCCTGTGTCTGTTAGGCAACGCTAATTGCACATTTTCTACGGAGCGTCGTAAATCTGAACTGATGCGGATAGACCCCCAATTGGCGGACCTGGCTTCCAACGAAGCAGGCACATTAGCCAACGGGTTGCTGTTTGGCGACAAGTTCGTCAAAGAATTAGGTAAATACGTATCAACCTTCGCAGCCTTGGACAAGGCGCAGACATCACTGAAAAAGGTCTTCAACAGGGGCCTTTTTGGCAGGACCGGGCGCTATCGCAGCTGAGCGCCAGGCTGTGGCTTTCAACAGGCCGCAGGCGGATATGCTCCTAGGGGAGGAAGTGGTGCCCAAAGACAGTCAAACTTCTACCCGACATGAGGTTGAGGCCGCAGAGAAACTACAGAGGCGGAGACAGCAACCCTGACACCAATTACGCGGGCAAGCCTTCTTCCTCATTCACAGGCCAAAGTAGGGGGGCAAATTCAACTGTTCTTACACAATTGGGGGATGATATCTCAAGATCCTTGGGTGTTTCAAACAGTTCAGGGGTTCCGACTGGAATTTTATGCAACTCCAATCCAGGACACCCATCCGTTCCCTCTCTATTTTTCCCATGCAGAAATGTCTTTCATAGACGAAGAGGTTCATTCGCTGATAACAAAAGAGGCAGTGTCCCAAACAAACAGACACCCCAGGGGATTCACCAGTACAATATTTTTTGTCCCCAAGAAAGATCAGGGTCATCGGCTTGTGCTCAATCTAAAGGAGTTCAATTCTTGGATCGTGTATCGCCACTTCAAAATGAAGGGCATTCACTTATTGCAAGACCTCTTACAAGAGGGCGATTGGCTGGTCAGACTAGATTTAAAAGACGCATATCTGGTGGTTCCCATTTTTGCCCCTCAACGCAGATTTCTGCAATTCCAGTGGCGCCATCGATGGTACGAATTCACCACCATGCCATTCGGCCTTTCGTCTGCTCCTTCATGTTTTACCAAGCTCCTTTGACCCGTAGGTCAATACCTAAGAGAACGAGGGGTTCACCTGATCATTTATCCAGACGATATTCTCGTCATGGCTCAGGACAAAGAAACGGTCCTGATACACCCTGCCTGGACAGGACTGCTGCTTCAGGACCTGTGTTTCATTCTAAACAGGGAGAAGTCTATCATGACTCTGTCTCAAGTATTACATTTTCTGGGCTTCCAAGTAGATTCTATCAGAGCTCAACTTCTCCTCCCATTGCACAAGAGGGTATCAATCAAGAAGGAGTTGAGGAGAGCGCTTGCCTCTCCAACAATATCCTTGAGGACCCTTGCTCACCTGGTGGGCCTTTTAGCGTCTTCCATTCGGGTGATATTTCCGGGCCCGTTGCACTATCGGGCACTTCAGTGCTTAAAAATCCTTCATCTGTGCAAGGGCTTATTTTATTTGGAGCAGATAGAGCTGACAGAGGAAGTCAGGATGGAAATTAATTGGTGGCTGGAGCACATGGATGCCTGGAATGGCAGGGCCATTTTTGCTTCAGTACCGGAAGTTGTGATAGAATCGGATGCCAGCCGTTAGGACTGGGGAGCTCATTGTGGCTCCATGGAAACGGGAGGTCGGTGGTCCTCCGAGGAGCTAGCATTCCACATCAACTGTCTAGAGTTGCTGGCAGGATCATTTGCGATCCGGACCTTAGCACCACACAGGACGAGTTGTTGCATCCTCTTATGAATGGACAATGTGTCAGCGCTGCATTGCATCAACCGTCTAGGAAGGACCAGATCCTGTCTGCTGGCGGAGATCGCCAAGGATTTTTGGCATTTTTGCCTCCAGAACCAAATTTCAGTAATGACGGAATACATTCCGGGCACGACGAATGTCAGAGCGGACTGGAATTCCCTTTTCCTTCGGGGTTCCGGCAACTGGAAATTACATCCATGAGTATTCGAGATTCTGAATGTATGCAGGGGCCCCTGCTCAATAGATCTTTTTGCATCACGACTCAATACTCAGCTTCCAAAGTTTTACAGTTGAAGACCAGACCCACAAGCACTGAGTTCGGATGCGTTTCTACAGAATTGGGCAATGGGCCTATCATATGCCTTCTCTCCATTTTCAATGATTCAGAGGGTTCTTGCGCAAGCGAGCAGACAAATAGCTGAGGTTGTATTGATTACTGCGATATGGAAAGCGCAGCCCTGGTTTCCAATGGCGATGGAACTAACCTGTGCCTTTCCAATTTGCATTCAACCCCGAACAGACCTTCTAACAGATCCAGTAGGTCATCTCCACCTCCTGGTGGAGCAGGGGCTATTGTACCTCATGGTATGGCGGATTTCAGGAGACGTTGGTAAGTGCCTGGAGTTTCAGAAGACATGTTGTTTTTCCTATCCCAATCCTGGGCCCCCTCTACCCACAAACGATACGAATGTGCCTGACGTAGATGGGTGGCTTGGTGCGGTGAACGGAAGCTGGATCCCATGGGATCTGGTATCAATATAATTGTAAATTTTTTATCAGACCTAGCGACGCAAGGCCTAGCTTACAGAGCTGCGAACAACTTTCGGTCAGCTATATCTGTGGGACACCCTCATGTTGAGGGTCGACCAAGTCGGTGAACACCCCCTAGTTTGCAAACTGTTAAGAGGCATAAGGATGGTACGTCCTCCGCAACCTAAAAATTCCACTTTATGGGATGTGGATGCAGTTTTACGCTTTATTAAGGCCTGGCCTGCGAATGAGGACCATACGTGTAATCTACTTTCAGCGAAACTTACATTATTGTTATGTCTTATATCATGCAGAAGGGTTTCGGATGTCAGAGCCTTGGGCATTGCAGGTAGAGTATTTACTCCTTCTGGTGTATCCATTTCTATTTCAAAACGTACAAAGACTGATTCAAAATGTTTTGCGTATCCAGCTTTTCCTCATCACCAAAAGTTATACGTGGTTAAATGTTTGAAATGTTATGTGGATCAGACACGAGAACTGACAAGGGACCAGGCTGGTCAATTACTTATTTCTTTGCAGAAACCTTTCTGCCTGGTTACATTGGCAACAGTGGCTCGCTGGGTCAAATGGATCCTCGCTGAGGCGGGAATAGATGTGTCTCGTTTGGAGCACATTCATTCAGGGGAGCTATGGCCTCTAGGCATTTTCTACTGGCTCTCGTCTGAAAGACATCATGGCCACGGCAGATTGGTCTTCTGATTCAACATTTAAAGTGTTTTATCACAAACCTGTGGTGGATGTGGCATCCAATATCGTAGCACAGCTTTAAACTTGCATAATCCGAAGCCTCCGTCTCCTGCCATAGAATATAACATTTTCTAGCTATCGCGTCAAAGAATTTTCAGTTCTATCAAGGACACGGAGGTGAGGATTATCCCACCCGTTAGAGGTTTAGTTAAAAGGTTTTCTTATTGGTCATAATTGAAGATTGTTTCATGATATTGAACCTATGATTATTAAAAATGCATGTTATTCTCACACCCTGTATTTAAATAGTGGTTTGAGGAACAAAGTATTACCGCTTAAACTTTTCTTTCAGGTACAGAGACTAAGGCATCTTGAAGGCCGGAGAGATCCATGGTGCCATACACTGAAGTATCAAGGAAGGGATTGAACATTCGTAATCATTACGTTCCAGTTTGGAGACAAGAATCCGGGTTCCGGGAGGATTCAAGTTGATTTGAACACAAGGACTGTTAAAATGACTGTTGAGGACTGATACCAAAGAGAGAGGAAGTGAGATCGTTACATTGATTTATATATATGTACTGTGCCCCTGTGATTGGTGGATACAGGACTACTGGGGCTTGTGGGAGGTGTAGTTTTTGTTTTATTATAATGTGATTGGCTGCTGTGTTTGTGCAGTAAAGGAAAGAGAAGCATAATCCTCTCATCTGTGTCCTTAATGGAATTGAAAATTCTTTGACGCAATAGCTAGAAAATTTTATATTTGTCATAGAACTGGTATTTCTAAGCTCCCTGATGTTCCGCCGTTAAAGTGCGCATGTGTGTCATTGTACGCATGCGTACAGTGCAATTGGTCATCGCTCATGTATTTTGAAGCTCCCCACGGCAGCAGTACCCAATCAAATCTTCCCTGAACACTTACCTCAAGTGGTCGGGGAGAGCATCAGTCTGCCAATTGAGCACTAACTAGCCTGTGAGAGGAGTGTTCCACCAGACCTCTCAGAAGGTCAAGGCCTAGTGTCTGCATGGGGTAAGTAAACGCAGCATGCTGCATGGAACAGAACCAAAGAGAAGCCCATCGTGAGGACAGGAGAGGCTGGGACAGGTACTGCCTGCGTGCATGTGGATGTAAGATACTATGGGGCCGATTCCGATTCAGGCCGGAAATCTCTCCGACCGAGCCGGACCCGGGGAGATTTCCGACCGAATCGGACCCTAGCAGCCCGACCGAACGGGTACGATGCGTCCGTATGCTATCGGACTCGATTCGGTCGGACTCCCATTGAAGTCAATGGGAGCCGGTCGTACAACGCGTACGCGGGCTCCCATGAACTCAATGGGTGCGAGGCGAACAAGGGCGCCCCCTACAGCGGATACGCGACGAAGCGACTCGCGCCGTACATGCACAGGTAGGGGGGACCCATGGGTCCCCCCTGTGTGCGACTCGCGCGGCTACGCATACAGGGGGGTCCGACACGGACCCCCGAAGTATGGCTCCAACTGCTCCTTGGAGCCGGACGGCGCGTGTCGGTCGGACTGCTCGCGGCGCGCATCGTACTTGCCTGGCCGGGGAACATCTCCATTGCGCGGTGCGAGTCGTGTCCGAGCGAGTCGGTCGGTGCGGTTCGACCCGGGTTCGAGTCGGTCGGAGCGGTTGGGACGCCCGAACGAGTCGGTCGGCGATTTCGCATCGTACTCGCTCGCCCGGACGCACGTACGAGTCGGTCGGGAAAGCCGAATCCGATTCGGTGCCCTACCGGCCGAGATCGGAATCGGCCCCTATGTATTTGCATCTGCCCACACTAGCAGTTGTAAACACCTGTTTCCTCTAGAGGTGAGTGAGCCAATCATTAGCAGGGAGAGCAGAGCCAAACCGAGGGTGTGACTGAGCTCCAAGCCCGTGCACGAGCTGAGCCCTGAAAATGTGTGGTACGTCAACTGTGCAACAAATCCTACATAAAACTATGATAGACTGTTTACAATTCCAAAGAGTGTACTTCTTTAACATGCAGAAGTGTTTCAGCTAGTTAATCATATTATGTCGCTGCACTGAGAGGCATTAATTAAAAGAGAACGTTTTTAAACATGAACCCCGTCCCCCAATGAGAACAATGCCATTAGTGAGTTAAGATGCAAATCTGTTGTTCCGTGCACCCTGTATGTGGCATAGATTCTTACAAGAGGCAACATTATAGTTATTTAAATCAGGCACATAAGCGATGCTTGAAAAGCACACACCCTGAACTCATGTATTTCCGAGTGCCTAAATGTAGTTAACAAAAAGGAAGCCCAGTGAAATAAAATATTTTCCTAGGATCACTCTAATTGGTCAAGTGGGAAGCCTGGAAAAAATCCTAGGTTTTTTTGATTTCACATTCTGACATTCAGCCACTGGATGGGTATCTTGTGCCCTCTCATACTTTACATCAAAGGTTAATGTTAATAATGTGTTTTCTTTCATTCGTGGTGCTGTATTTACAGTGTGGGTGACAGCGATAGGCCAAACTGAAGCTCAGCCTATTTGGGCTCGAAGGCCCAAGCGGGCCTCGAGCTGCTCCAGAGTCAGGCATCTTGCTCGAGCTTTCAGTGGCTCACCCACCTTTTTTTTTGAAGAAAGAAGAAAACTTTTTATTTGATTTTCATAAAGAGAAAAAGGTGAGCAAATATTACAACACCAAAGCACAGTAAGCATCTATTTGAAAACCATAAGTCAGGTTCATAAAGGCGTGGCAGGCACCACATCATTTAGAAAGCAATATATGACAGTCAATTCCCCAGATCAATCTTTCACTCATCCTCAGAAGCGCCCCTTTCTTGATCACTCCCCCCCCCCCTTTGGCTCCCCATGAGGCCCACACCTTGTCCCATTTCTTGGGGCTTCCCCTGCTTTTATATATTGTCTTTTCAGTGAGAATGCACCAGTCCATATCGTTTTACCAATCCTGTGGCCGAGGTGGGTCCTGTCCCCCCATTTCTGAGCAATGTTTCTCTTAGCCACTCCCAACCCGGGGGAGAGCTATATTCTACTGTATCAGGGAAGTGGTGTGTCGCCCCAAATATTGAGTATACAGCATTTGATTGTATCTGGTACTTGGTATCCTGTAGTTTTGTGCATCATCTCTCTAATGGAGGACCAATAGGGCCTTATTCGTGGGCAGTTTCAAATATATGTGTGAAATTTCCCCACTTTTAGATTCATCTCACACCACCAGCACTCAGTGAGAAAGTTAACACTGCCAAAGAGGTAGATGGCTTTGCTGCTTGTGACAAAATGGGGAAAACTGGGTCAGGAAACTAGATTTTATACGAAAGACTCATCTAGAACAGTCTGGTGCGTATTAGCTGCAGTGATACTGCAGATACTGGTCCTGCCACTGTGGGACTGATCACAGAGACCTGCAGTTATGTGGTGTGCTGATCTGATTCATTGCTTCACTAAATTCTTGGTCCTTGCAATGCTTGTAGATTGTCCAGTATTTTAAGCCATCTTTGTCATTGCTCTAATCTTGCCACTTTTCCTTTTGGTTGTTTAGGACTCCCAGCTGTCGCCGCCCCTGTTTATTCAGTATTTCCCCTCTACCTGACAAATGGGAACATTTTGTTTTTGTTGCTATGTCCAGTGCTCCTATACCCAGGGGCTGGGACACAGGGCAGGACTGGGGGCTTGTTGGTAAACGGATGGTGCAAGCATTGTTTTTAATGGAAAACTCTGGAGAAATTGGTAAATTGAGGCCTGGAGGAGGAGCAATGGAATTTCTCTGTCATTGGAAAGTTCTTCACTAATTATTTTCATAGGCTGTTCAATACTCTAGTGATGCAGTTACACACAGAATTATATATTGCTGTTGACTTGGCTGATGAGGGATGTTACCCCAAAACCGGTCCCAGGATGCTTGTTTCTGGTTCAGGGAGGACTCTGCATGGCAGTTTGGGCTGAACTGTTCCCATGAGGAGCAGGGTCAAGACTGATTTGCATATAGCTGGGTCCAAACTGGAGTTGCGTAGTGAGCAAAAGAACAATAGATTTAACCCATATCTCTTGACTGGGGGTGAATGTTTGATTCATTCAGCATTGCGTCCATTATTTGTTGCTGCAGCAGTTGACTTGCATCAAGGCACTTGTCTTTCTGTCTGTGCATTAAAAAGCATTGGAATGTGTCCATAAATGTTTCCTAGTGCCAGCATGTATTCCTGAATTAGACTGCATGTCCCAGTGTGTAGTAATTGTATAGCTCTTGAATCCCTGGTGGCACAGCACCCAGGATAATGTGCTGCATGGCTAAACACTTATAAGGTCCCAAAAGTGAGACCTATTGTCTATGCCAATACTTGTAAACTCCAGTGAACTCAACAACGAACTGATCACCCACCTGGCCGTCTTTGGTACAATCTATATAGAAGGTCAGCATTCTCTTGGGGTCCAAATACCACACCAAGCAGCAAATTTGTCCCAACAACAGACATATACAGTTTTAGTTGAGGGATGTCTGGCTGCCAAGATGATATCTACCACCTCTGGAGTAAGATCAAAAGTTTTCAGCGGTTGCCGCTCAATTTCCATGCATGAACATGGATATTGTGAATGCCCGGGTGGAGAACCCAGCCCTGCTATTTCAATAGCAGGTCCTCCCGAGAGGGAAGCCTCATCAGAGGACAGATGCTCAAGCCCAGGTATTTTGGACAGCATACTCTACTTGCCCAGTCCAAGTCCTCTTGGATACCTTGGACCCAGTCAGTCCTGATATTCTTGAGAACTTGAGGCAGGAGTGGTATCGACAGGAAGGCATAGAGGAGTCCCATTTTACACTTAAGGAATGCATGTCTGAGTGAGAGATGCCTTGGAAACTCCAGTCTGCAGAAGTGCTGACATTGCTCGTTCTTGGCGGCGGCAAACAGATCGAGCCAAGGTTCTCCCCATTCGCAGAAGACCCCCCCCTGCCTCCAGGTGTAATTGCTACTTGTGATCCGCTAGGCGCTGACTGCTGAGTTCATCAGCCAAGCAGATGGCCCTCAGCTCCAGGAGGTTGATGTGGAGATGGGACTCTGCCAGAGACCAGAGGATACTGATCTCCATCTCTCACAGATGGCCACCCCAACCCAGAAGCGACACATTGTTCACTGTCAGCTCTGGGCAGGGAAGGGAAGAAGGCTCTGATGCTGACCCAATTGCAGTTCAATAAGAACCACTGCAGATCTTTTGCAGTCTCCTCCAAATTCTGAATGTAGTTGGAGAGGTCCCCTTGATGTTGGGCCCACTGAGATTTTAGGTCAGACTTCAGAGCCTACATATGCCACTTGGCATGCTAGACCAGCAGGAATGCCGGAGGCCATCAGTTCCAGTAGCCTTAGAGTCGGCCTCAATCTAGGAGCAAGGGTTTGCATTGAAGGATGCTGCATTGTGAGGTTTAAATGTGTATTTCAACATGTATGTATGTAAATATGCGTATTTAAACATGTGCAGCTTATACATGTGTATTATGTTCAACTTTGGACATCAGATTTTTTCTCTTCCTGTTAAACATTGAGAGTTTCGGCTTTGTGAGGTTTGAGAGTGGCAGGCAGAAGCCACGTGAAGCAGATGAAGTCTCCTCAAAATTCACAAAACTACATTTCTTTAACATGCAGAATGTTTTCATTGTAGTACATTTACTTTTCTGTCGCCTGTTTTACATTGAGGATTGCTGCTTTGTGAGGCATGAGCATGGCTTGCAGAAGCCTCGTGAAGCAGATTAATGTGTCTACAAAATTCTCACAACTGCATTTCTTATACATGTATATTATTTTCTACATTGTTCATCAGATTTTCCCTCGCCTGTTTTATATTAAGGGTTGCTGCTTTGTGTCCACTGTGACTTTGGCTAATAACTTAAGGGGTCATTACGATGGCGGGCGGACTCGAGTCCGTCCGACATCGTTGCGGTCCCGCACCACAGATTAAGATGCAACCACCACTATGGCGGTCGCATCCCGGCAATTTAACATTGCGGCGGGTGCTGCTGGCTGCAGCACCCGCCGCAATGCTAAACAGCCATGTCTTGCATTTCCCTGCACTGCGTGGCAGGCACCACGCGGTGCCTGCCACTTAGTGAAGGGAAATGTAGGGGGGTACCATTGGTACCCCCCCAGTGCCCTCCACCCCCCACACAAGGGGGGCCCACAACAGGCCCCCAAATGCAATCCCCGCCAGCCTGTGAATGGCGGTTTCACCACCATACACCGGCTGGCGGGGATGCAGCATCGTAATATGGCGGACGGTGCCTGCTAGGCACCGCCACCATTTTACAGATGCTGACCGCTCTGCCAGGCAATCGGAACGATTGCCTGTGGCGGATCCGTGGCGGGAGGTCTTTGCACCCGCCACGGTCGCAGTTAGATTCCCCCCGCCATCCTAATTTGGATGGGGGAAAATCGCTGTCTGATGGCGGAGGGTCCGCCACCGCACAGCTGGCGGTGGCGGGCCTTCTACCATCGTAATGAGCCCCTTAGTGTTGTTAGTATTTCTCTCTGTCTTTCTTTAACATGTGGTAGATTTTCACCTTATTACTTATGATTTACCCCATCCTGTTATACATCAAGGGTTGCTCCTTTTTTAGGATTGAGTGTGGCAGGCAAAATACACGTGAAGCAGATGAAGTATCTTCAAAATTCACACAACCCCATTTTTAAACATACATATTATTTTCAACTTTGTACATCAGATTTTCTCTTGCCCAACATACATTAAGGGTTAATGATTTGTGTCTCTTGCCTGTTTTACATTGTGTTGCTGCTTTGTGTTTCTTAGTGTGTGAGGTCTGAGCATGGCAGGCAGAAGCAGCTGGTGAAGTGGCACTGTGGGCCATGAGTAATATGTCTATGGCCCACTCTACTGAATACTGTCTTTTGCTATCCAGCCAGTGTATGGTGACCTATCTTTATTGATTGCCTTAAGGCCCCCGGTACTGCTTCACCCACGGACATACCCTACTTCCCCAATTTCACTCCCCTTGATCAATGCCTCTGAATTCCATGTATGTCAAATAATGTTCACTCTTAAATCACTATCCCAGACATTGTCAGCCTACTCACCTTCTTTTGTGTCAAATCTGCTTAACTTTGGTTATCAGTGTTAGGATTCAAGGACGGTTGACAGAGACACAGGTGATTTGTTTTTTTTTTATATAGGAGCAAATACAGAATTTTAGATGGAGTAGGTTTAAAATGCCAGGTAGAACGCAGTGAAATGGGTTGCCTAGAAGTGTCTGGTGATCTTATCTGTTCCATCATTGTGTGACTGCCTCTTCCCCAGACTTGCGTAATTCCAGGAGACAGTATGATTTCCCTATAGACAAAAGTGCAGGTATAGACTGCTGTGCAAAAAAAAAAAAAATGTTCTGTTAAGTAGCATAAGTATTGCAGACACAGCAAGATAAGTTCCTGTTAAGCCTGGTTCAGGCCCTGATGCCTTGTTTGTCTGGCATGGCATTCTGCAATGGAAGTTTCAATTAAACATATGTCTGCCATCCTGCCTGTTTGCCTACAAGCAAGCTTCACTGGCACTACCACTCCAGAAACTGCTCTGTTCATCTATCTCCTTCCTTAACCATTGTATTCATCAGTTGACAGACTTCTGCAGAGCGTTGTCTCTGTCTCAGCCCTCCTTTAAACTGTTGTGTTTGTCTCGGCTGTAATAGGCTTTGCACGGGCTGTGCCCTTAAAATTGATTGAATCTAAATAATGTATCAAACACCATGTGGTAATAATAGTAATAATAATTTTTTATTTTTTTTGCTTTAAAAATAGATATATCATTTATATGCAGAAGAGTTTTATGTTATTACATGATATTATTTTTGTACAGTGCGCACCCTGATCTCGTGTATTGAAAGGTGCTGTCAAATCTGATAATTAAGATAAAGCAGGCTTTGCAAAATAAAATAATTGCCGATGTTCACACCTTGTGGGAGATTTACAAAGATTTTGCGCCGTGTTTGCGTCACAAAAGTGACGCAAAACGGTGCAAAATCTTTTTCCTAATTAACTTTATTACTTAAAGTTATTAATAACATAAAAACATCTGCCTCGGGAAGGCACTGTAAGACCTGGAACTCTTTTCTTGCAAGCTTGCTGGGGCTGTGGTGCCTCCTCCCATTGTTCTCGGGATCGCTTCTCCCCTCCGGGATATATGCTGGACTGTAAGAGCAGGTCCCCGTGCCAGCTCTTGCCTGCATCTGCCTCGCTTGTGCTCCTGCTGCCCCTGCCACTTAGCCTCATTATTCCTCACTCTCCCCTCAGCCTGATTGGTATACAGCTGTTATCCCCTAAGTGTGCTGGGTTCTCTCATGCCTGATTGTTAGATCTCCTAGTGTGTCGTGTTCTCCCTACTGCCCTGTTAGTAATACTGTTGTCGACCCCTTCAGTGTGCCGTGGTCCCTCCACTCCTTATTGTTAGACTGTGATTGTTAAAATGTTGGGATATTGGGCTCCCTCATTATTGCCTGTTATCTCTATTTTCTCTGTTTTGCCCACTCTTTTTTTTTCACCGCCAATGCCACCCGCTGTTTGTTTCCCGCTTCCTGGCCAGCACCCTTCCCTGGACGTACTTAAAGTAGGCCGCATCGTGGCTGCGCCGCCAGCACACCGAAGGCAAGCCCGAACAACGGCCTCAAGCAACTTGCCTCCGACCCTACCCACATCGCAGGACACAGGCTCGACCCCATTTTCACGTCCAGAGACAGTTAGGTACAACCAAGTCTCACAGCTCACCTGGACCAACCACTACACCATCCATTTCACTCTCTCAGGACTTACCAACACTGGCTCCATGCCCCCCTAACTCCATGTTCAGAAACTGTTATCAGAAGAACAAGCTCTCAACTCCTGCCTCCAAGATACAACATCCAACCTAGTACAGTCTGAGAAGATCTTCTCCCAATGGATCACAGAATCCGTCAACACAGTTGCCCCTTCCAAGCCAACCAAATCCAAAACTCCTACCAGAAGAGCCAGCTGGTTCACTGCGGAGCAGAAATTCACCAAATGCAACTGCTGGCAAGTAGAAAGGAAGTGGCACACCAGCAAAGAGACTGGCAACCATACCACCTTCAAGACAGCACTTAACCAGTACCACTTCTCCTGAAAGAAACAAAGAATGCTCTAGCAGACAGCAAAGAAGCCAGCACAAACCGCATCAGGGAGCTTCTTGCCATTGTGAAGGAGTTCTCCAACCCCGCAGCTGCCAAGACCGACATCACCGCCTCCGAAGAACTGTGTGCCACCCTGGCTAGCTTCTTGCACAACAAGATCTGTCAACTACGAAAACTTCAAAACCCCAACTCCCCACTGCCCACAGCATCAGCCTGCTCACTCCCACAAACGCAAACCCCTAACACCTGCCTACCCATTGGGACCCTTTCACAGCTCAAGCCACAATCTCCATTGTAAACTATGTGCACTTGGGAGCACCCACGGACCACTGTCCCCACCAGAACAATGCGCTGCGATAGCTCAGGTAAGCGCACATGCCGCACAACAGTACGCAAGTGAATCTCTGTTGGCAGGGCCATTTATGCGCCTATCTTTTTATGAATTTACAAGTAATACCTCAGATTAATGCCTGATCTTTATTCGTTAAGGACTTTGACCATGAGTATCCTCTGGGCGATGAAAACCTCCAAGTAACCAAGAGGGGTAACTTTTTCACACCTATTAAGCGGGTAATTATCACGACCATTAATTATTGGTACTTGACATGGATTTAATTTTTCACACAGTTCCGCCCCTGCTTTCAGATTTACCATTGCATCCGCCCATCCGGTATTTCAATTACAGTCAGGTAAGGCCTCTGCCTTTCCGGCCACTTTTTGGGCCCTCCAGATATAAGGAACCGTTCACGGAAATTAATTTCCGTACTCGTCATTTACAGATCCTATCAGCAACCTTCCAGGCACCACTGAGTGCCATCTTTTGTCTCCACGAGTCGGCCTATCAACTTTGCAAATTAGGTAAGACTTGAAGCCGTTGCCCCCCTTCACTCAGGCCCAAAACCCCCCAGTCAGTGATATTTCCATTCATCTCTAATTATTCCAGATGCCCAGTGGGGTTTCGGCACATGTTCAGTGCAACGTTTTACCTCTGATCCATTCCAGACAGAATCGGTGAGTTTAATTAATGTGGTACCACCCACAGTTTAGATCCCACCAGCTGGAACAAGCCTAATACATAATAATTTCCCCTGAGCTCCTACAGCTTGTAGCCAAACTGCACGAATCCAACTATGCGCAGGTTCGATGGGGTTCTCAAGGGAATACTACTTCCAAATTTCCAATCCTTAAAGGGGTACGACAAGGATACGTTTTGGCCCCCACCCTATTTTCATTGTTCATAAATGTGTGGTCAATTATTTTTCAGAGTACTCCACTGATGCTCCTTCTGTTGCTGGCATTAAGGTACCAATACTGATGTTCGCGGATGATACCCTGATTTTATCTAAAACACAAGTTGGGTTACAGCGAGCACTGACTCGTTTTGAGTCATTTTGCAAGGAACACGAGTTACTGGTAAACGTAGAGAAAACCAAATTTATGGTGTTACACAAACACAAAGTAACTAAGGCTAGGGTCGCTATGAATAATGAGCCATTGGAACAAACAGATACATTTACTTATCTTGGAGTAACTATAGGCCGTAAACTAGACTGGAAACCCCAGATAGAAACTATGGTGCTTAAGCATTCCCAGCTAGCAGGAGCAATCTTGAAAGAGCATAGGCTCTCACATACTAAGCCGGTTGGTCCTGCACTTAAGATATATAACACCAAGGTTATGGCATCTACTCTGTATGGTGTGGAACTCTGGGGATTTGAAAACCTACTTCAATTAGTCCAGGCCCAAAAAAGATTTCTGAGAGGTCTGATAGGCCTCCCTCAAAGCACTCCACTTACTCCCTTATATTATGATTTGGGTTGTCATTCCCTGGCAGATACTGCTAGGTTTAGACCTTTGGCCTATTGGAGAAGACTTTGGTCCACCCCGGAACTTGCTCATTATGCCCTAGCACTCAAAGACATTAGAGATGCTGACACCTCCCACAAGATCAGATGGTTACAGCAGGTGAAAATTTCTCTGGCGAATATGGGCATGATGCACCTATGGGAAGGCCCGATGAATAATATTTTTCCCTCTAAAAAAGCTTTTAGAGCAGCATACTGGGCAATGATTAGATCTGGCAATTTGTGTTCCTCCAATCTATCATCTCTGACCAGTATTTTGTTAGATCACAAGCCGGAACCTTTGTATGAAGATTTCTGGGACTTCATAACAGAGCCCTTCGATAGGAAGCGTTTCTTCCAGTTCCGGATAGGAACATTACCGACCAAAGTCTTCACCAAAACCTGGCACTACTCCCAAGACAGTAAATGTACATTTTGTCACAGTGTGGATGAAACAATCCCTCACATAGTATTTGTATGCCCCGCATATAGCTCTCCTCGTAGCAAATGGCTCAAACCCATTTGTTTGAATATGGGCACTAGGTCGAGTGCCACTGCTCTGTGTATATTGAAGACTAGCACTCAGGAGGCAATTGTGATCGCTCTGGCAAAGTTTTTAGGCTGGGTGTGGAGAATTCGATTTAAGATGGGTAGCAAGTAGACTGCGACAATGTTTAGTTTAGACACTGTCTTCTGCTTAGCCCTCCCGCCCGGTTATCAATTATATCCCTTAACCAGCTTTGGGATTTACTAGCACTGTTTTCTATCTGAACTGCTAACAAGTTGCATTGTTTTTTTTAAACAAATTTTAATGTATAAAGCTGTTACAAGTTCTTTTTATTATACAAATTGATTGTCTTTTATCATGTTTTATCACTTTCCTATGTACTGTCTCTGTTGAGCAAGGAGTCTTATGTATGTACTCCTTGATGTTGTTAATTATTTATTGTCTTTTATGATCAACTTGGTCGAAATAAAGACTTAATGAATAAAAAAAGAATAATAATTTCATTTTAGGCTGTCCTGTTGTCCTCCTGTCCTGAAGAAGACCTCCAATGACGCTCCTTTAAGTTACGCACACGTCAGGGTCGAAACGTCAACGTTCTATATCGGTCCAGTCCAACCGGGTCCTCTGGGTCTAAACTGCCTAGCAATTTCGCAATCTGCTAGAGACACCTGATTCATCCTCATACTGGCCGCATTGAAAAATCATTCCCTTGTATAAATTGTATATAGAGTATATGTCCGTGTATCACCAATATGTAAATGACACCTATTCACCCATGTCACTTGAGCACTTTCTTCACTTTATTTATTATCACCTTGTTCTTCTTATTGAAATGTTGACAGCCACATGAAAAATATTCAAATTCAGAGAAAAAGTAAATATTTACAACTCTGCATAAATTGTGGTTCTCTTGTTCCAGCTCATTCTCTCTAGTAATGCTGTTACTTTTTTGAAACAATGTTTATGATTCATCCTTGATCACGTAAGCAATTTTTCGTACTGGACAGAACCAATTGTAGCTTTCTTGTATGATACCCAGGTTCTGAGGGACACAGGGTTACCCCATTGTTACTATACATCCCTCTTCCTTGCAGACATCCCCCGGATCCACTGAGTTAACAGTGGAGGACTCTCCTTCTCACACCTGGTGGCCAAATCTTGGACAAGCTTCCCCTGCACTTCCGGACCGCCCCATCGCTCCGGCAGTTCAGGAAAGGTCTCATGTCCCTGCTGTTTGAATAAACAGATTACCATGAAGCAGTTAAGCAACTCCAGCGCCTTGAGACCCTCACGGGTGATATGCCACGCTTTATAAATCCTTGATTGATTAAGAGGTGGTAGACCACCCCCTCAATTGCTCTTTGGAGCTGGATAAGAGTGGGGAACTGCCAAAGCCTGAATCCTGCACTATAGCTATTTGGTGCGATACACAGCGGTGACGATTCTCCATGATCCATCTCGCGTCAGCCTTTTCTGGCTGCTCATGCTGCCCTGGGGCAAGTGGCCAGTTGGGGTGTGCCTATACTCTCCCAAGGCGAATGTGGTTCTGTACTTGGAAAAGTCCCCACAGCTGCCACTGGTCCAAACCAAAATGGTCCAGTAAACCAAACCTAATGAAGATACCCGGGAGACCACAGAGGCACCTCCGGCCATCAATAGCATGCAACAACAAACAGACCTGCCTATCATCCTCAAAGCAATAGTAGCAGTAGAGACAAAAGTGGATGAGGTCCGGGTAGATGGCTCCCTCCTGCGCCAAGATCTTCGCAAAATAGCAGACAGGGTCAAAGATGAAGTGACAAACCTTAAACGCCAGGTCTCCAAGTTTCTCTCCACAACGTCTACCCTGTAAGAATGAGCAGAGGACGCTGAAAACTGATCCCAGAGAAACAACCTGTGCCTCATTGGGTTCCCAGAGGAGGTTGAGATCTCCAGGGCATTCTGCTTTCTGGAGGAATGGTTCAGTTTTGTGTCCCATCGGATAAGCTGTCTCTTTGTTTAATGGTGGGGAGGGCAAATCGGGCTAAGCAGCCGCTCCCAGGGGTTTCCTCGCCCCTTGATAGGCCGTATCTTCAAAAACCAGGATCGGGATGTCATCCTTCAGGATGCTCGAAATCACCAAGATCTGCGCTTCCTCAACACCAAGATCGTGATCTTCCCAGACTATACCTAGGTGGTCCAGCAGCACAGACGCTTGTTTGAGGATGTTAAACAGAAACTCCGGACTCTTCACATCCAATATATGCTCCTATTCTTGACCATCTGAAAGTCATTTTCAACTCGTCCACTTATTTCTTTGACACTCCGCAACAAGCATGGGAGTGGGTGACGGAGCAACAGGCACCCCGTCCCACCAGAGTTGGGGAGGCACCTGACTCGAGGACAGCTGGGTCCTTGTAAGTCCCCCCTCCTCAGGTAACCCAGAGAAAGAGATCTCACTCAAGGAGGAGCTCTGGACCCAGAGGTGTCGCTCTCCGGCACCCCAAATCTCTTGCAGACTCAAGAAGGTGATTATGAGCCACTCACTTGAACCATGACAGGCGATGAGGTGCAGAATGACCCGGTCATAGATAGCCAACCTCTGGTGCACACACCGTAAACTACTCCACTGCTGTATTTACATATAATCCTTTTGGAGGTGGGGTGGAGAAAGTGTTTTCCATGTATTCTTGCATTCTTACGTTCTTTTGTTGTTTTATTGTGATAATCAGAAATTGCTGTCAGGCAGCGTGATCCTTCCATTGGGCAACCGGAAGCCTCGGATGGATCCTGAGACACTCTACTAGTTTCTTTATGCTTGAATGTTGTGTGACAGATGCTTCAGGGTTGGAATTATGGGGTAGGGAGCAGTTGGGAGGGATGGCTTAATGTTCTGTTTTGCTTTATTGTTCTGACTTTCTTTTTGCAGGCACCTACAACAAACTTCATCCACTGCATGCAGTCACACACAATATGCTCTATGGCTCCTGCGGACCAGGAGGCTTCTCATCGGGATAGAGGCCAGTCCATCACTTTCCGGACCCACCCAAAAAGTTTAAGGTAATTACCTGGAATGTAAATGGTCTCCTTGACGGTAATAAGAGATAGGCGGTACAGAGCTATTTAAAGCAGCTTCACCCGGATGTGGTCATGCTCTAGGAAACACACATTTAGGTTTCCACTGTCCCTTCTTGGGCTGGTTTGGCTATGTTTGAGTTTTTCATGCCTGCTTTTCCAGAGGTTAACAAGGGGTCGCGTTCCTGCTGCACAAGGCCTTCCCAATGATGGTGTCCTTCTCACACATAGACCCGCAGGGTAGGTACGTAGGAATTGAGGGACGTCTAGAAGCTAGACACTACAACTTAATATTGTTCTACGCCCCGAAAGATATTGCACTTGCCACTGCAGGCACTCCAGGACCTCGTGGTGGCCCTTTCCCCAGGGACTACCCTGATATGGGGGATTATTACGCTGTCCCAGACCCATGACTGGATATTTCCAAGCCCCCTCGGCTAGGCCGAAGTGCACGCTCCTCCCAATTTACATCATGGGCTGTCTCAATGGGCCTATGTGATGCTTGGAGATCTTAGAAGCCCTCACAACAGCTGTACACTCATGTGTCAGCAGCGCATAAAATGGGGATCCAGAATCGATCTGCCCCGAGCTATCTCTGATCATGTACCCCTCATCTTAGAAATGGGTACCCTAGGTACTCCCTACAACCTATGAGGTGCATCAACACCTGGCATCTAGTAGTCCAAGACTGTACTAACTTTATAGATGAGGCACTCTAGATCTTCTCTAAGCTCAACTGTAATACTGTGCCCTCCGCTGGAACCCCTATGGGGGTCGAGTAAACCCACCCTGAGGGGTCTGTACAAGGGATATGTAAGGGGAAAGGAGACACACCATCTGGCACAGGGGATGGATCTAGAAGCCCAGATCCTCTCCCAGGAGCACTAGTCCTGCGGCCGGGCCTTGGCAACATTGAGCTCCAGCTGACGCTGGCGAGATCCACCCTAAAACAGATCTCCCTGGAGGAAGCTAGGCAGCGCTGGAGAGTGTCGACACAGCTGGTCTACGAACATGGAGACCAATCTAGCAAGCTCTTATATTGGTTGGCAACTCATGCTACCTCGACTAGGACAGTACCGGCCATTAGTGATTCTTATGGAACCCTTTGTGAAAGTACACCCGAGGTTGCTCATGTCTTTGCGGTATATTATCAAGACTTATATGCGGTGACCCCTGTGCTCACATCCCCACTGCTAGAGGAGATTCCCCTGCACTTGATTACCCCTTGTCTGGCCCAAGAACTTGACCAACCGATCACAACTGAGGAGATGAATGCAGCCATTTCAGATCTTAATTCAGGCATGACCCCTGGCACAGACGGGTTCCCGATCAAATTCCTTAAAAGCTACTGGACCCATTTGCTCCGTCACCTGCTGGTCCTCTACACTGAGGTGGCAGAACGTTGATCATCCCTCCCAGACCTGACACTGCCACTATCATAGTCATTTCCAAGGCCACCCAGCCTGCAGAACATTGCTTCTCCTATATGCCTATCTCTCTCATAAATGCCAACATCAAAGTCTTTGCGAAGATCCTAGTGACTAGATTGAGTCAGACACTGAGCTACCTAATCCACCCAGACCAATGTTGGTTAATGCCTGGCAGGAGCACCCGCCGTTGCCTATGGAGGGTACAACTTGCCCTATCCCAGCTGCGCCGGTTGAGCGACTCCCTGATCTTACTCCTAATTGACTTTGAAAAGGCCTTTAACACTGTTGCATGTGCCTTTTTGGAAGCAATGCTGAAGCTTGCGGGTTTTGGGCTTTACTTTCGCAGACTCTTCGGCCTGCTATACACGCCCCTACAGCCCAGATCTGAGTAAACTAAGTCCTATCCCTGCCCTTCCCAACTCCTAGAGGCACCCACCAGGACTGTCCCGTCTCTGTCATTATTTGCCCTGGTAATTGAAACCTTGGAGCACCTTATTAGATACAACACCAAAATTCAGGGATGGCTTTGGAAGGTGGGAGTCCTAAGAGCGCATTGCTCTCTATATGGCTGGCATCCTATTATTTCTGGAGGATTTGATGTTTTCTGACCCCATATGCCTCAAAATCCTTTGCCTATATGGTGAAGTCTCTGGTCTGTGGATAAACATGAACAAGTCGCTGTTGGTACCGGTTGAGGGAGACATGGAAAGACATTCATGGTGCCATGCGAACCCGATACGCTGTCTATCCTTCAAATATTTAGATATCTATATCTCCCACCTCCCAGACCTGGACTGGGCTCTTTAATATTCAGCACCTTATGAACACCTTGACTAGGGACCTTCTGAAATGGGGCCTCTTGCCTATAAGCGCTATGGGACGGGTACCCTTTTTTAAGATGATGTGTTTCTTCTGATTTTTGTATGCCATTGCGAACTTCCATCACCCAATCCCCCGAGGACAACCCTGTTGTGCCTCTTGCAGAAGGCTGAGGGACTGAGCCTGGAGAGAACCTTTATTGGTGTGGCCACATTGATGGCCAAACAAGATATTGCCTGTAACTGGAAGTCACCGGAATCCCCCCTCATTGGTAGAGGAGGGAGATGCACTAGTGTCAACAGTGCTAAAGTTAGAGCAGCTGCTACCCATGGGCTCTGCACCACAAAGTTTGATCTTACCCACATCATGGGAGACCTAGCGGCCACCCAGAAACATTCAGTAGTCTGGCTTCAAAATCTGCAGCGGCTGGTGCTAGCAAGGAATAGCAGCCTATTTGCAACCATCTCAGGACTTGGATCTTCACGCTGCTCCTCAGAGTTGACTGTAAGCTCCTTTGGGTTCTGATGCAGATTTTGGGTGCATCAGTCTTTACAAAGTTGATGTAGCAGTTGCACATACTGTGTGAGTCTTGACCCACACCAGTGTTCAAGGCCTCCTCTTGCAAATCTGAGGTCACTTTCACACACTCTAGGCAACGTCATGATTCTGGTCACACCACTGGCTAGGGTGACAAACCTGTCTTCTCCAGCAGCACTGTACCAAGGCGATGGCCCTTGAATCCCCGCTGGCCTTTCCTGATACAGAGGTGGTGTTACTCGCCTAAGGAAGCAACCCTATTGGGGTTACAGAGATGGCCCTATTATTTCCACAGCGTTGCACCAGGGCAACGGTCCTTAAGTTCCCGTTGCTCACTATTGTCATCAGTGGTTGTCTCTCACACTTAAGGCATCCCTATATTCTCAGAAGCATTGCTGTAGGGCAAAGACCCTTAAGTTCCAGTGCCCCCCTTTTCTGATACAGGGTTGTGTCTCTCACACATGTACAGGTAGTCAGATTGGTGCAGTGGCCTGGATGCACCCTAATCTCACACTCTTCCTCTCAGATTCTTGCATCAGGACTTCTAGAACTTGCTTCCTCTTAGCTCTCTCCTGTACCACAGAGTTCTTGAGTAAACAGAAGGTTGTGTTCCAGATGAGAATTATTGATCCTCTCTCATGAATTTCCCTCAGCAAGCATGGGAGACTGGGCAAGTCTCGGGTCACAATCCTGGGTGCAACAGGCTGAACTATTGTTCAGCTCTATGCTGATGATCGGCTTCATTTGACAGAGTGTTAGTCTCAAGCCTCCTATTTCATAATCATTTTCCATATACACTGTTTGATTTAGTGTCTCTCCCTTTGAAATTTGAAATGAAATTTGTACTTGTAAAGCGCACCCATACCCCCAAAGGGGTGTCCAGGCGCTGTACGCATACCGCTGTGGAACCCTTCCTGGCTTTTCCCTGTGAAATGTCCACTCCTGGGCACCCCCAGGGTGAAGCCAGGCATCCCAGCACTGTTGGGGCCGTTGTGGAGATTAAGCAAGCTATTGCCCAGAGTTGCAGAGTGGGACCCATGATTAGAATAGGCACTGAGGCGAGAATTATCAGGTCCGAGGAAATTGAGCCCAAGACCCGCCGAGGCGGGAATTGAACCCTGGTCCCGGGCCAGATCTCTGCATCAGGGTCTGCCGCTCTAACCATTGAGCCACACTTCTCCACTCCCTTTGATGTTTGTGTTCTGGGGGCATACTTAGAAATGCCCACATCTTATGACACTTGCTGTAGGTCATCATCTATCACTGAAGGACAGTCTCCAAATTTGAGAGCCATTTTAGAGCCCCCAACACAGGCCACCTTGATGTTCTCATCAGTGATATGTGGTTTAAAAGGTTATCCATGAGATTGGCCCCACTCTTTATGATCCCCTTATCAGTCCTATCATCTTCCAAAGTTGTGCTCAGGCCTCCTTTGACCAGTGATTCCTTCTGAATTAAAGAGCTACCCTTTGAAATGCAGGGCAGACCCATGCTGTACCTTCACCCAGTGTTTTCCCTTCCAGTTTGAGAAAATACAATCTCTTTTTAAAGATTTATTGATTGACAGCTAAATTGAACTAAGTGTTGATTATTAATGCACACTTTTTTGACTGCAGTCTCCGTCACGTGACCTCTTCCGACTTCATGGCAGAAGATAAAGTGCAGGAGGCGCTCCGCTTATAGCGAGAAGCAGGGTGCCTTGATTTACTGGTGGACAGGGACACGGTCTCTGCACCCGTTCATCGGGCTAGGCACATGTCAAGTAGGGTAGCCGCCGCACTATTGGCATGCACCTCATCCCAAGACAGAGCCAGTGGATGTCATGAAGTCCAGGTAGGTATATTGGGCTGCTTGTGGGTTCAGAGAGGGGCCCTGAAACAGGGAGATGTCGGGTGGGTTGGGGGGCAGGGCCGCAGACGATAAGTGGCATAACTGTGAGTGCGCGTGTAGCAAGAGATGCTTCCCTGCTTTAAATCGTGGCCTAGGGGGGAGAAGAGATAGCTAGCATAATGAAGGGCATGCGGGGGGAGGGGCAAATGTCATGGAGAGTAGGCCAGGATGCTGAGGCGTCTTCCCCCAGGCAGTAAACAAAGACAGACCAGTAACATGGTGCGGCCGAAGAAGAAAACAGGCTGAGATGATTCACAGGCAATCTATCACAAAACAAGGGTACAATTCCTCATGGGGGTAATAAGGCTGTCTGAAGGAACTGGCGGGTAGACCAGTGGGATCCGGGGGAATCCAAGTGATAAGATTTAAATGCCCTCACACACCCAGATGGGTGTCATGCTTCATTATTGGGCTGCTCCTCGTTGGACCGATGCTGCAATGCCCGCTAGGCCCCTCAGTGGGGGCTCTTTAGCGGAGGTCTTTTGATCTTAGCTGTATTGATGAATGCAAATGAGGGGGTGGGAGTGTAGGATGGTATGTAGGTGATCTAAAATTGCCTAAAGAGTACTGAGGAGAATTTTATTAAAGTATTCCCCTTGACAAAGTAAAAACAAGGGAGCTGTCACTGGTAATGATGTTCCAAGATAGCTTCAACAAGAGTGACATGGGGTCGTATAATGAAGGCCAAGCACATTGTCGACAATATCTGGCTTGGGCTCTCTGAGAGGTCTCTCCCAGCCTTCGCTAGACATAGTGGTCCCCTCACAGGATGACCAAACAGAAGCACAAAGGGACTAAAGCCCACTCCTTTCTGTGGCACTTCTCTGTAGGTGAAAAGCAAGCATGGCAAAAGGACATCCCATCTCCTTGTAGGTTCTCCAGGGAGTCCCATGACCATACCTTTCATGGTCTTGTTGAATCTCTCAACTAGATCATTGATTTGTGGGTGATATGGGATGGTAAACTTGTATGTCACCCACATTCAGCCCACATGCTTTTAGGTAGCCAGATATGAAGTTACTACCTCTGTCTGACACCACCTCCTTAGGAAATCCCACTCTAGTAAAGATAGTGATGCGGGCCCTGGCAACTGCAGGAGCAGTGACAATCCTAGGTGGAATTGCTTCAGGATACCTGGTGACATTATCCATTACCACCGGTATAAATCTGTTTCCTGATGTTCTTGGAGGGTCAAGGGCACCAACTATGTCAATCCCTACCCTTTCAAAGGGAACCCCAAACAATGAAAGTGGAATTAAGGGCCTTTGGGTGGTTACCTGAATTGCCACTGGCTTGACAAGTAACACAGGAGTTGCAAAACTCCTTCACCTTCTGGGACATGTTTGGGCAGTAGAAGTGGGCAACTAGCCTACTCCAAGTCTTTGCCTGGCCAAGGTGCCCAGCTTTGGGGATGTCATGGGCCAGTGAGAGTAAGAACTCTCCGTATTGCCGAGGCCCTACCACTCCTAGTGGCACAAGGTTTGGGATCTCTGGCCTCAGTATTCAGGAGCCCCTCCTCCCAATAGGTTTTGTAGGAGTCACCGACATCTCCCTTTTCCTTTGCAGCAGCTTGCTGTCGCAGGCTTTCAAGTGCGACCAGTTTTTGCATGCACAAACGGGTTTGCGACCTGTTTGCGCATGCAAAAACCTACTTAGCCAATGTACTAACACTATTTTGCGAGTCGCAAAAAATTGCGACTCGCAAAATAGTGTTTTGCAACTCGCTATTAGGAAGGGTCGTTCCCTTTCTAATAGCGACTCACAAGCCATGTATGAATGTTTTGCAATGGCAATTGCGGTCGCAAAACACTCACAATTTACTGCCCTCTTCAAGAGGGTGGTAATGGAGTCGCAAATGGGAAGGGGTCCCCAGGGGACCCCTTCCCCTTGTGACTGGCTCTAAAATATTTTTTAAGGGCAGGCAGTGGGCCCAGGGACCACTACCTGCCCTTAAAAAATGAAACAAAAACGTTTCATTTTTTTTTTTTTTAAATGCACCCGTTTTCCTTTAAGGAAAACGGGCTGCATTAAAATATACTGCTTTATTGAAAAGCAGTCCCGGACATGGAGGTCTGCTGAGCCCAGCAGGCCACCATCCCTGGGAGGGCCAGCCATTCCCAATGGGGTCGGAAATTGCGAGTGGCTCATTAATATTCATGAGCCTCGCATTTTGCGACCCCATTGGGAATCGCTAACAGTGTCTCTGACACTGTTGTACATTGGCTTTTGCGACTCGCAAATTGCGACTCACAATTTTTCGCAATTTGCGAGTCGCAAAAGCCAATGGTTGTACATCTGGCCCACTGTACTAGGATGGCAGAGGACACAACCACCTTCTTTTGGCCAGTAGCCCCTCCCCAATCTAAGGACACCATAGCCACGGGATGAACCTTGGTATGGTTATGAGCATTGGTGACTGGACATGTTCATCAAATCAAAAAATGCTCTGGGGATACCAGATTTTACGATGGTGACATTTGCACTTGTATCCCTCAGTAATTCTACTCTAACCCCATTGATATGTGGTTGTTGTCTACATTACTCCAGATTACTGGGCCAGACAGGCAGAGAAGCTACATCTACCCCACCCTCTGAGATTACGGTTGCTTCAGCGTGCTTTCTGACCTGGTCAGGGCACACTAAGAATCCCATCTAGAGACTCACCACCCCAGTGGTAACTGGGGTTGCACTGGTGGAACCTTTTTTGGGACAGGTTGAGTTAAGTGTCCATTGGCCTTACAATTGAAACGCCAAGCCATTTTGGAATGCTGGTTCCTACCCTGGTACCCACCTTTAGATTGTGAAATGTCTCTGGGCCCACCCTCCTGAACAGGTTTGTGAGGGCCTTTACCTTAGACTATTCCACATCTTTCCTGTGCTGGGAATTGGCGAACCCTTTCTTTTGGTCACCCTCACCATGAGACTTCTGGGACACCCTAGTTTTGATTCAATGGTCAGCCTTCTTCCCCAACTCCTGAGGAGAGAATAAACCTAGGCCTACCAAGTATTGGTGCAATTTTTCAGATGTACAATCACCTACACAACACCCTACACTTACACCCCCTCACTTGCAATCATCAATAAGTCTTGGATCCCCCTCAGATCCCTCTGGTCTGCCAGCCAGTTCCTTCTGACATTATTATCTTCCTCCCATGAGGAACTGCACCCATTGTTTGTGCTAGAATGTCCATTTAGGAGCTTGGGTGTTGGACCATTTGTATCTGCTCCTTGTCCCTCCTTTGATTTATAGTGATCCAGAGGCAAGCATGAGGAGGGGAGCAGGTGTCCCCTGTTTTAGGGACCATTTGTAGCGATGTCAGAGGAGAGTGGTGAGGTAGAGGAAGGGCCTTCCCAAGAGGATTGGGATATCAGAAAAGTAAAAGTAGGAGGGGAAGAGCAGTGGTTGGAGGTTACACATGCATATGTACATGCTGAAGAGGCAGGACGGGTTGGGGCTAAGCCACAGACATCTCTGGGGATGCAAGAATGGCTGGAAAGGGCACTGCAAGGCCTGCAGGTACGATGGCCAGTAGATGTGACTTGGGGGTGGGGGAGATACTGCGGGGAAAAGGAGCCAAGATAGATCAGGGGGTCTGAAGCAAGACCTTGGCCCAGTGCCTGTCTGCAGGACCAATGCTGGGCCCAGCGGTGGCGAGGGTGAAGTGGAGCAAGGATGAAGGCCAGGAGGTAGTGAAGCATTAATCATGGGCAGCTGCTAGTCTAGGGCAGCAGGAAGGGGAAAGGAATGGACCCAAAAGGGTGTATTACCACAGAGGTCAAGGGTGGGCGCAGGCACAGGGAGGACAATGTATAGGCGTAGTGAGGGGGTAAGAGAGGTTAGCAGTTCAGCTATCACAGTCTGCTTCTAGCGGGCTGATAGGTATCTTGGGTGTGAGGTCTAGGGCTCTGGGGTGGGATAGCAGGAGTATGGAAGTCAGTGTAGAGACAGAATAGACAAGGAGGAACATAGGGCAACAAGGGGTATCTACACTGGACCTATCCACTTTCTTATAGGTTTTGGGACATCTGCGGGCAGCAGACTATGGAGGGCACAGTGCGGGCCAACAACCCAGAGGAGAAGTGAGGGTATAGCACAGAGCGATCAGCCGGATGGCATTGTGGGACCCGGCATATGCTGACACAGGAAAGTCCAGTGAGGACTCGTCAGGTTCATCAGAGGACAAGCGCAGAGCATCTTCGGGCGGAAGGAAATATGGGTCAAGATGTCCCGCAACTACAGAAGACTTGGGAGGGTTGGTTACTGCCCCCAAGGAGAAGGTAGACATTTAACCCGAGGTGAAGCATAATGTGCAATGTATGGTGGCAGTACCACCACGTGCTGAGCGGGTGGGGTCAGATGAATTGGTGGATTGTATGGAATTGGACTATGAAGAGGATAGCGTGGAGGAGGGCGAGGTCGTGGACAGTGATGTGAATGATGAGACGGAGCAGAGGTGGTTGCAGCAAGGGGTAGGAAGGTCCATGGGGGAGTGGGGGATCAGTTTGTTAATCAGTGTCCACATAGTGTTTTACAGGCTTAAGAGATAGTACCATCCAGATCCATTGGCACCAGGTTGGCAGGCAGGAGGGCAGACGGCTTCTACTGGCAAGGCAGCAAACTGCGGCGCGTGCACTGGCCTTAATCTTAATACCAGGTAAGGAAGTAAGGGCCACATAGTCAGCCCCGGTTATGGTGTCAATTGGGATGGAGGCTGGGAATGGAAAGGAGGAGTAAACTACATGTCTACAGATGTACTGATATGTTAAGGACACTGGGGTAGGCACAGAGGAACGAAGGTCAGATACAAAAGAAGGAGAAGGTACACAAAAGAAGGAGGCTGCACAAAGGGACGAAGGGTCTCATACAGGGACAGGGACCTCAGCAGGAAAACAAGGGAACAAGGGTAGGAACACTGAAACTGATGCTGGAGAGCAGATTGGGGTAAGGGGGAGAAAGGTAGGGTCGAAATAGCAGAGGTCAAGAAAATCAAGGAGTTGAAAATAAAGAAGTTGCCACACATGGGGTGACAAAGCCGCTGGGGCACACCATATGTTGTCCACCACAGAAAAGATCTGGCAGGGAGTATATGTTGAAACGTTTAAGCTGTTGCATATGAAGCTGAGAGCTAAAGAAGTGTCCAGGGAGGAAGAATATGAACTGTTCAAACGACCTAGGGTGCCCATGACAAAATAAAACTGAACAAACACAAGGAGATGATGGACGGAGTGCTGAAACTTTTCAGACACTCACCCCCAGTCACAGATCTAGGTTGAATCCATCATCGTTCTTTAGCTCACTTCACCACCCCAGTTCAGACCCAGCCATGTGCACATCAGTCTTGACCCTGTGCCTCATGGGAACAGTCCAGACCGAACAGCCAAGCCAGGTCTTCCCTGGACCGGAAACAAGCATCCTGGGACCGGTTTCGGGGTAACACCACTCATCAGCCAGGCTAGCTTGAATCCAGTGGCAAAGTGAGCAAGGGACCCACGTCTGGGCATACCCTGCCAACTTAGGGCAAACAAAGCAAACACAAAGACATGATGGACGGAGCGCTGAAACTTTTCAGACACACACCCCCAGTTACAGATCTGGGTTGAATCCATCATCGTTCTTTAGCTCACTTCGCCACCCCAGTTCAGACCAGCCACATGCAAATCAGTCTTGACCCTGTGCCTCATGGGAGCAGTCCAGACCGAACTGCCAAACCAGGTCTTCCCTGGACCAGAAACAAGCATCCTGGGACCGGTTTCGGGGTAACACCCCTCATCAGCCAGGCTAGCTTGAATCCAGTGGCAAGGTGAGCAAGGGACCCATGTCTGGACATACCCTGCCAACTTAGGGTGAACAACAGTATGTTTTACTTTCACTAGTGTACATTACGAAAAGTATCCAGCGCGGAGTCTGGCCCTGTTGAAATACATGGATGTTGTAGGAAGCTTGCTCTGTATATGGTATACCACTAGGTGGTTATTACGTGCATAGAGTCCAGATACTCCCCCAGAAGTGTACAGGGCTCAATGCAAACCCAAAGTGCTCTATTTGTGGTAGTGTGGGTGAGCAACCTTAGACATTACACAAAGGAGTGTAAGACATTTGTTATACACACAATGACAAATAAATGATACACAACTCAAAAAGGAGATCCACACCAATTTAATAAAAATAAGGATTGCACAATATTTATTTCAAGACCAAGATCTTCGCAAATAGGTAAGTATGTTTTTAAATAGGAATTCTTTTCAGTTTCAAAAGTGGCCACTTAGGGTGTGATTATGAGTTTCTGCAGTCCTGGAGCTGGTGGCACGCCACTGCCCCGCTATAGGACCAGCGAAACTTACCACCTCCCAACCGCAAGATTAGGAGTGAAAAGTGGTCTAGCGGGCAGCAGGACGGTCCCACGGCAGTGCTATTTAAAGGCTCATTGTGAGGCTTACACAGCACCGCCGCAGGACTGCCAGTGCACGTTCCTGCACTGAAAGGAATGCACTATGCCATGCATTCCTTCCCGTGCAGGAACTGGGCATTCAAAACTACAGGAGGTACAACATGTGCCCCCCTGCATGCACCCTCGTGCATAGGGACAAGAGAGGGTCCTGTAGTGCCCCCTTTCTTTCCTCACTGCCAGCAGTTACTTGGAGGAAGAACCTACATGACACCGCTGGCGGGGAGGAAAGTTGTAATATGCTTGGCGGTGCCTCAGGGCACCACCAAGCATATTGCAGCCCTCAGAATGCTGCGGGACACCCATGGAACACGGTTCCCTGGTGGTTGCAGCGCTGCAATAGCGATCTGACCACTGAAATTGCAATAGGGTGGTCGGACCAACGGTGCGGCGGTGGCTGGACTGCCACCGCCGCACACCCGCGTGTCTGGCAGTCCCCGGACTGCCAGACTCGTAATCAGGGCCTTAGCGCAATTTTCAGTCTTTGCAATGTTAACCTATGGAGAAGAAGAATAATGCGGTTTCACAGGTAAGTAACCAACTTACAAATCCAATCTTTGGGTTGCAGGGTCAGCAGAGGGCAAGGTTCAGGTAAACACAAACACTGCACCACGTGCAGGAGACAAAGTTGAAGATCAGGCCCAATGTTACTTATTTGGACTGGGGGTGCTTGAAGACACACTGCTTGCAGGTAAGTAAAGTGGCTGCAGGGCTCAAGCTTCTGAGGTTTTAGGCAAGTGTGGGGGGCACAAGGCAGTACCAAACATACACCATCACCGGCACAGGGGCGGCTGGGTGCAGGATGCAAACACGGTGTTGGGCGCCCAATGCAATTCAATGGAGAAACTCGGTTTGGAAAACAGGCTGCAGTTCACAAACTGGAGGCTGTACGAAGGAAACCAGCGAAAGCAGCTGTAAGTTGGGATGCTGTAGGTTGTAAGACCCTCAGACAGGGTAAGGCCTGGGAGGAATTTTTTAACACTGGGGCCCAGAAGAGACGCGAGTGCTCGGAGAGAGTGGAGAATGTAGCACACTTTATATTGAGCCTGTAAGAAAAACAGCTTTCTCGAGTTACAATTGCATGACAATCTGGCAGGTATTGCCTTCATGGGCAAATTGCTATGGGGTTATGCCCCCGTCAGTGGGAGAAGTGGGAAAGAGGATGCGGCCAGAATGGGTCAGGGAACAGGGCCATTCGAGTTTGAAGAGGAAGCCCTTTACGTGGCAGGACTTTACACGGGTAATCCAAGCACGGACAGCAATATGTATTGCACAGGGGTAGACGACGTTGTTCGCTACCCTGATGACATGGACGTTTCTGGCACCTTCCGGGTGTCTGAATTGTTGGGGGGCATAGGTAGTGGGGGGATTCTTTGGGATGAAGTGGTGTTTCAAGAGACTGTTATAGGAGTACGGCTGTGACATTCTAAGACAGATCAGAGATCAGTAGGAACAACTGTAGTTTTGTTAGTTGACCTGATGGAGGGTTTATGCCCTTTTGCATGGGCTAGGTAACTGTAGGTGCTAAGTACATCACACGATGGTGAGGTTTTCAGGCATGTGAACGGCGAGTGCGGGATCGCGTTTCAACTGCTGGCAATACTATGGAAAGCGTTGGCCAGGATTTGTTTAGTAGCAATGGAATATGGTGCGCATTCTCATCACATTGGAATGGCGATATAGGCGGGCAAGTGGTGATGGTCAATGAAGCAAATTATGAGGCTGGGTAGATGGTCTAATTGTTGAACAAGAAATTTGCTGTTTCTTCCCCTTACTGATTTTCTGTAATTCAGGTTTGGTCCTGGGCTTCAGGGGCTGCCAGCTTGTCTGTGTGGATTGTGGGCCCTTTATTTGTGAAATAGGCTGACCAGGAAGCTTGAAAGAGACACCAGGGTCGAAATTTGGGTTTTGATGCAAATTCCCTCTCGTTATCACGATACGGGAAGGGTGGGATGCAATAAAAATAAATGTTGGCCAGTCTGAACAGGTTTTTTAAGGGATATGATTACCCTTATGTTCTTTTGTTACATTTAGGGGAAACTGACTTTATCGTTGAAAAAGGCCTGGCATTGCTGTGGGCCATGAAGTGAAATTTGAAAGAAATCGAAGCGCAGTGGTCTGGGTGTTTTAAGGCATGGACAGAATTTATTCCAAGGAGAGTTTGGAGAGGTGCTTGCAAGCCGGCAGTGATTGACAAGGCTAGGAGAAACATAAATAGGGAAAGGCAGTGTTGTGCAGAGAAGAGGGACTAGGCCGTGTGGAGCATTCTGACTTGAGGTATGATACAGTTGAAATATTCTGGTGGGATGGGGTCTACCTTTCATGTTTCGGGATGAAGTTGTATTTGTTGGAAGTAAGGTATTTTTTATCACAGACTTTGAAAGTGCAGCAGTGAGCGAAAAAGCCTATGAGGGTGGGGGGGGCAGAAAAAGTCAGGCTAGTGCCTTCTTCTGAGAGGCGGTTGTCTGAGAAGTTTGCATGGGTTTAGCTAAGGTTATTGTTGTTGCTATCAGTGAACCAGGCTGAAAGGGAGGGTGTGAACAACCTTGCACCAGAACAAGGCAGGAATTTAAAGGTTACGTTTTAGGAAGTTTAGTTTAGTAAATGTTAACAGATTAGTTACTTACCACAATATGCAGCTAGCAATTGTATTAACACTAACAAACCAGCAGTAACGAGGGCACAGTCACCGTTTAGTAGAAAAATCCTATCTCATTTGAACCAACCAGAGATAGGTCGCTTGGCAGGGCCCAGAGTTAAGAATATATATGTAGTATTTTACACCTTTGTCCATACTTGTCCTTCTCCTCTTTCGTCACATGCAATGCCTCTAGAATGTTACAGTGTGATGATGCTCAGTGGAATGTTGGGTGTCTCTCAAGAAAGGCACAGTTGAGATGGGCTGAGCTGCCTGCTGGCTGCTCCTGGTGGGGCTTGTACATTATTACTTCTGGACTCAACTACTTATCTTCAATAAACCAACCTGAAACTTCTCAACGTGTCCGGCTTCATTACTACATTTTATTGGAGTACTTATTTATGTGTTCGTACCCTTCGGTGGTTTCCTCCCACTCTTTCTACCTTCCTCTTCCTTCCATGCAGTTTTTCTCTATCAAAACATCTGGGGAAGAGTTATCTAGGACCTTCCTTTCCAGTCTATGGCGTCTATCTGGATGTTTGTTTTTCTCAAGATTTCCTGGCATTCCACAAACTGGGCCTTCATACCGGCCTGCCTCTCCGTATTTGTAAGGCCTTCTAGAGCGGTGAAACTATTTGCTACACAGCGTGTGAAGTTTGTGGGCAATTCAATTGTTCTATGTGTGACCGGTGCTACACTCTGGGACCTGCCGGGTTTTGCCGGGAGCAAGTGTGGACTACAGTTCATGTGGAGCACAGTGGCCGTTTACTGAAGTGTTGTTTTGGTATGTTTCTATGGGGTAAGTCTATTTTATTCAATTACGGACCCCAACCATCCTTCCACATTTGGCAGTTCAACCGCCTGTTTCAACATTCCTCACGAGGGACGCAAGGTACGCTCTTTCCCACGTGCATCCTTTAAAATCATAATTCAAGTAAGCCGCTGTGTGTACAGCTCTTTACCTTATTTCCTGTTTCCAGTGAAGACTGAAGTGATCTTTGTGACATCTTCCCTTCATTGAATCGTCTTCGTTCCAGTGGTGTCTTTACCTCCCATGTTTGCTGGGTGACGCTTGGTGACATGAACGCGCCGTCCCGCCATTTTGATGTTCTTCTTTCTCATTTCCATTTGCCAACCACCCTATTTTGCCAACCACGTTCTACGTGTCTACACAGATGGGCGAGGTGCGGGCGTAAGAGTGTTACTGACGCACAACGTGGTTTCTGTCAATTACAAGATTTGTTCTCTGCCTCATATGTGACTCTACGTACAGTGGACTTATGGCACCAGTTCGAGTTCAAGTATTCAGTAGACTTTGCACTTTCCTGGCAAACCAGTTTTCCAGATTGCCTACGGACTTCTGCCCTTCCTCTGGCTCGACTCTTCTTCAACTATCTACGTCCACGTCACATGCTGTCTTCTTCTACTGCTCCAATCGTCGAGTCTAGCGCAAGAACATGGTGAGAATGTCACCTCTGGGATTCTTGTCGATATACCCCGCAACGTTATGTGAGTCAAAGAACAATCCAAGTGATATGTAGGTGAATGCTAATATTTATGTTACTGTTTTCTCAATCGTATTCTTTTGTAAGATTGCATGTGTGTATTTTCGCCTTAACTCAATCGTGTGCATTTTTTTGCACCTCAGTTACACATTTTCAATGCTCAATTATTCTACTTTCATGCTCTCAAGAATTCAAATACTCAGTAATTTCAATGTATGTGCATGTCATAGTTCAAATACTGTGTGATCCAGCTCAGTGGGGTACACACATGGACCCTATTTACACGTTCTCAATAGTTCAATTTCTCTATCGATATACCCCGCAACGTTATGCGAGTCAAAGAACAATCCAAGTGATATGTAGGCGAATGCTAATATTTATGTTACTGTTTTCTCAATCGTATTCTTTTGTAAGATTGCATGTGTGTATTTTCGCCTTAACTCAATCGTGTGCATTTTTTTTTGCACCTCAGTTACACACTTTCAATGCTCAATTATTCTACTTTCATGCTCTCAAGAATTCAAATACTCAGTAATTTCAATGTATGTGCATGTCATAGTTCAAATACTGTGTGATCCAGCTCAGTGGGGTACACACATGGACCATATTTACACGTTCTCAATAATTCAATTTCTCTATTTCAATTTGTGCAGTATTCCCTAGTGGGATTGCACAGTTCAATTTTTCGTTTTCTCAATTTCAATTTGTGCGCTCAATAGTTCATTTTCTCTATTTCAATTTCTGCAGTATTCCCAAGTGGGATTGCACTATTCAATTTTTCTATTTCTCAATTTCAATTTGTGGATGTCAAGTGATCTCTGCTTGAGATTGCCCAGGTTGCACTTGCATGCGTGCACTACTCCCTCGAGGGATTGCATGTTTCAATATTTGTCAATTTGAGAACACTCGTCAAGTCAACTCTGCAGGAGGTTGTCCAGAGTGTGTGTTCTTAATAGTCTCAATTTCAATTTTGCAGTACTCCCTAGCTAGTATTACAGTTCAATCTATTTTCAAGTCTATTGTATGAATTTTTACTCTTCTAGTCAAGTTGTTTTACATTATCCATTCTTTTCCCTGTATCACTTCCCCGCTCTGTTTTGCCTCCTGTCGCACCTGTCTGTCTATGCTGCCATGCTGTTCCACGGTTTAGCTACTTCTATTTGACGTTCCAATGTTTCACTGTATGCGAGTTCTATTTTGCTCAAAGTGCTCAATTTCAAATCCTATATTTTTTTTTGCTCGTAAATGGTTTGTCCAGTGCTGGTTTTATTCAAAAATGGCAGTTTAGCATTTGCACATCTCAATGCATGTCACTTTGGGAACACTTGTCAACGCTCCAACTCTATGTCAATTAAGTTTCCAAGGGGCATGCTGTTCTATCTCAATGTCATTCTGGTGTTTATCCAAGCCAGTGGTCACACGTATTTACATGAGTGCAACTTCCACGTTCTGGAGGTACTTTTCTATTGTGCTCACCATACAGTATCTTTCTAACGTTATGCGAGCCAAAGTACAATCTAAGTGATATGTAGGCGAATGCAGATGTTTATGTTACTGTTATTTTTTAACAATGTTTTCTTCACAGGATTCTACATTGTGTTATTTCTATTCAACTCAATTCTATTGCTCTTTTGTCTCTATGTTCTTGCTTGCATGCAGTTTTCTCTTGTTGGGATTGCCTAATTCCATTTACATGCATTCACTTACACACTCTCAATAATTCAACTTAAACATTCTCTATTATTCAACTTCTCATTTATTTCAATGTACATGGATATGTACAATTACTCAATAATCTCAGAGTTCATGCTCTCCTGCAGTATTCCCTAGTTGTGATTATATACACTCTCAACATTTCTAGTGCTCTATTATGTCTAGCATTTCTATGTGCATGCGTGGGAATCCTAGCTGGGATTGCACACCTCTATTCTCGTTCATTCTACTAGTATTCTCTAGTTGAGATTACAATGGTCAAATCTATCCTCGAATGTTATGTTTCTCATGTTTCTAGCGCAGCTTTCCTGCATTTGTTTTTCCAGCCATGCTGTTTCTCACCTTTGCTATTCCTTCTTTCCATTCCAATCTCTTTTTAGTTCAAAATGCTCAATTTCAAATGCTATTTTTTTGTTTGTGCGTGTTTTCTCCAGTGGTGTTTTGTTCTCAAAAATGGAAATTCAAGGTTAACCTTTACATAAGGTTGTTCTCAAATGTCCACTGTGTGATATGTATGTAGTTGAATTTTAGTTCAATGGTGTATATACATGTATATGACCGTACTTACATGCTCTCAAGATTTCAATTACTCAATTTTCTCTATTTGTCGATTGTCAATGTACATGAATGTGTTCAGTTACTTTATTACCTCGATGTACGTGCATATCTGCAGTATTCCACGTTCGAGATTGCACATCTCAATTTGTATACATTCCAGTAATATTTCCTAGTTGGAATTATATTGTGTTGTACTTTCCACGGTACTACTCTACATGCATGCGTGCAGTATTCCTTAGAGCGATTGCCTCCTGTCGCACCTGTCTGTCTATGCTGCCACGCTTTAGCTACATCTATTTTACGTTCCAATGTTTCACTGCGTGCAGTATTCCTTAGAGAGAATGCGTTTATCAATTCATTTTATCAATTTGCATGCATTCCAGTTGTATTCCCTAGTTGGGAGTACATTGTGTTGTATCTACCACGATACTCATGGTTCAAATGGTCACCTTCAACAGTTCAATTACTCGATTTTTTCAATGTGTGACTTTTATGAGGTGTGTTGCTGCCTCTCAACATTTCAATGTTTTTTTTCAATGTTTGACCTTTTACGAGGTTGTTCATCCCTCTCAATTTTTCAATGTTTCTTCAATATAACCTTCACTAGGTTGTGGGGTTATTCTCCTCAATTTTTCAATGTGTGACCCTTTACGAGGTTGTCTCGATTTGGGTTTTCCAAAGTTGTCTACATTATATTTTATTGCTGTACTTACAGGGTAGTATGAAGGATCTTTTGATGTTCTTTCTTCTGCTTCTCTGTTTGCTATTTCCTTTTACTCAATGCCTGTCTCCTTTCATGCCTTTCTTGCCATTGGGTGTGTCTGGAGTAGTTCTTGTTTTTTTTTCTCCATTTTCTTTCTCGTTGTTTTATGGAGAAGGGAGGATGAGTACTTATTTATGTGTTCGTACCCTTCGGTGGTTTCCTCCCACTCTTTCTACCTTCATTTTCCTTCCATGCAGTTTTTCTCTTTTGCCAGTTCCTCTTGTTCCAGTGTTTTACTTCTCTACTGTTCTATTCGTTGTTGGGTCAGGGAAGAAAGGGAGATATGTAGTATTTTACACCTTTGTCCATAATTGTCCTTCTCCTCTTTCGTCACATGCAATGCCTCTAGAATGTTACAGTGTGATGATGCTCAGTGGAATGTTGGGTGTCTCTCAAGAAAGGCACAGTTGAGATGGGCTGAGCTGCCTGCTGGCTGGCTGCCTGCCTGCTGGCTGCCTGGTGGGGCTTGTACATTATTACTTCTGGACTCAACTACTTATCTTCAATAAACCAACCTGAAACTTCTCAACGTGTCCGGCTTCATTACTACAATAACCAATACACATAGCTCTCACAGAATATTTATGGTAAATGTACCAAAATACGACGCACGCAGAGGCATAGAGAACGGGGACTCCTTAACCAATAAAGCAATTAATTGGATTAGGCATGTTCGAGGATGCCGCTCTGTAATAAGGGAAGATATAGTAGGCACTTGAAGGCTAACATCACCAAACCATGACTACGACTGTATCGAACTTACCATGAAAAATGCCGACCTAGTGGAAAATCTTTTCGCACTGGAGTTTCGCACTACCTCACCAGAGCACTCAACAATTCAATTTAGATGCTCTCCTCCTAGCAGTTGCATTGATAATCTGTCCAGATATAGGTCTAATAGCATCCAGGAGAGCTCCACTCTTGATAATAATGATTGACTAAGGAAAATGTTGCCCTTAAATTACCAAGAGTGCTTTACAGTTAGTCCAATTACTGGAGATAGTCTTTTTTGCCCCACAGCTCTAATTGATGATCAGTCACAACCCACTATGACTAATCCGGCCCTTTCTACCCAGACAGACTACTCGGTGGAAGTGGATAGCCACCCTCCCTTTATAGATATGGAGTGGATGTCTTCATGTCCAGCCTTATCCAAGATCTCCAAACTGTCGTGGAACATTGCAGGACTGGGCACGAAGATGGGCTCTCCCGAGTGGCACGCTTTTATAGAGGATTTTGACATCTGCCTCTTCCAAGAAACCTGGGCAGAGGCTCCCCTTTTTTGTGTAGAGTATTTAAACTTTCATATCCCGGCAAGCAAGGGTACAAAAGGGAGGCCATCGGGGGGTTTGACTATCTGGGTGCGACAAGAACTTGAGTTAAATACACAGGTTCTCCCAACCCAGAGTCTCGACATTCAGGCAGTCAGAGTAACTAAGTGTGACCACTGGAACATAAACATATATAATGTCTACGTGAGAGGGACTAGAGGGAAAAAGTCGGGAGTTTTGGCGGCTCTCGACAATCTCCTCGACTCACAACAGGTAGTTTCACACATCATAGTTGCAGGGGATTTTAATATGACGTTCGAGCCCCTAATTAAAGAGGGAGGTGACCTTACTGATGAAGTAGACAACAAGTGGGGCATCCCAAAGCTGGAGCTAGACCCCATAAGGAAGTGGACAGATGTTGTTATCCAAACAAATAATATTTGTATGGAAAAGGGTTTGCGGGCCGTAAATGGTCGTACACATTCTGATAGCTCTGGGGCTAACACCTTTAATAACGGCTATAGTGCTAGCAGAATAGACTATGTCCTGATAAGTTTGGATCTATGGTACGCCCTTAGAGACATGGTAGTCAAAACAAGACTCGAGAGTGACCACAACCCTCTGTGTGTGACAATGGATTTGTGCGGTCAAAAAATTAAAACCCAAAAAAGAAATGGATATTCCCTAAGTGACCTCACTCTATCAAATGATATGAGACGTCTTAAATGGGCAAAAATAATAGAAATGCCAGATCTGCTCAATAATATTAATAAGACTGTGGACAGCGCGATAAATGAATTGGAAGCTAGTGTAGCAAATTCTGTGGCCCTAGCGCAAACAATAATTATACACAACAAATTCTTCACAAATCTGCGCACACACTTTTTTAAGCAGAATAAAAGTGAGACGGTCCCAAAACAGAAAGTTGGGCAGTGGTACAATAAAGAATGTCGAGAGGCACGTCTAGTTTTAGGGCTAGCCCTTAAAGCAGGTAACCCGATAGCGGTCCGCGAAGCTAGGCTTAATTACAGGCATACCCAGTTAAAAGCAAAGAAAACATGGGATGACCAAAGGTGGCAGGAATCAAAGGAAGCCTGCGCAATGAAGAATTCCAATTTTTTTGGGATGTATATAAATGGGACAGCGGAGGACAGGCTCAGCAGCCCCAAAATCATGTTTCACAGAAGGATTGGGTGAATCATTTTAAACCTCAATATGCTTCAAACCTGGCTGAAAATGTGGGTGATATTGTTAGAACCCCCTACCAGGATAGGGCCTTTAGTAGGGCTGAAGTAGAAACAGCACAGCACTGAAGTCATTAATGATTGGAAAGGCACCCGGGCCAGATGGCATCCCTGGGGATGTCTTTCTACATGATAAGGACAGATGGTGCCGATACATCTTTCTGTTGACCAATGCTATCGCTCAAGGAGCCCCAATGCCGGCTCCTGGAAAGGAGCAGAAATTATACCTGTTTTTAAGAAGGGGGATAAGTCATGCCCAGGGAACTACAGGCCAATTAGTTTAATTGACTTTATGCAAAAGATAATGGGGAGACTGGTGCTCAACAAAGTACAGGAGTGGATTGATGAGTTTAAGATTTTATCACCATTGCAAGCAGGGTTCCGCACCTTTACTAGCACCATAGATCAGGTGTTCAGGTTTGTTTTGATTTACTGGAAGATGGTGACCCTGGGTAAGGGTAGTTTATACGCCGCTTTTTTCGATTTTAAGTCGGCATTTGACCTTGTACTCCGCACCAAATTATGGATAATCCTAAAAGAACTAGGGATGCCACCTGATTTATTGTCACTTATTATTAAACTACACGAAGACAATAGTGCCAAAATCAGATGGGGCAGGCAGGGGGAAGTTACCAAATCATTCCCTGTCAAAAGAGGTGTGCGTCAAGGGTGCGTCATGGCCCCGACGCTATTCTCACTTTATATTAATGGAATAGTGAACTACATGAGCTCCAATCCATCTGATGCCCCAGTATTAGCAGGAGAAAAAATCCCCATATTGATGTTTGCGGACGACACATTGATTATCTCCAAGACCCCAAGTGGCCTCCAGAAGGCCCTAAAAACCTTTGAGGAGTTTTGTTTACAGCGGGGCTTGGAGGTCAATGGGTCGAAAACAAAATTAATGGCCTTTAACACGCATAGGGCCTATAAGGGGGGCATCCAAATGAATAATAGGCCGCTAGATCACGTCAAAGAGTTCATTTATCTAGGGGTTAACATTCAGGACAATGTAAAATGGAATCACCAGATCGACCTGGTATCCCTTAAACACAGGCAATTGTCGGGGGTGCTTCACACGGAATATAATACATCACACACTAAGCCCATCAGCCCGGTACTTGAGATTTATAATATGAAAGTCATCAGCTCAGCCCTTTATGGATCAGAACTATGGGGGTGCGAGAACCTATCCACGCTCACATCATCAGAAAAAAGGTTCCTGAGGAACATTACCAGGCTACCACAAAGTACCCCAATGTGTCCATTACTATACGACCTTGGGAGAAAACCCATTGCAGCTATAGCCAAGCTTCGACCCCTGCTGTACTGGCAAAGACTCTGGACTACACCCGAACTTGCAGGATACGCGTTAGGGTTCCAAGATGTAATAAGGGCTGATACTTCACACCGCATAAAATGGTTATGGGTGGTTAGAGATATTTTATCCAGTCTCGGTATGATCTCACTTTGGAATGACCCAATAAATTCCATCTTTCCCTCAAAGAAGATCTTGAAGGAAAAATAGTGGGATTGGATCCAGTTAAATACACTTAGGAATAGCGAGCCATCTTCTCTTGCTTGCCTATTTCTAGAACATAAAGTTACCCCGAGGCTGGAATCTTATTGGGATCTAATCACAAAACCGCTTGATCGGAAATTGTATTTCCAGTTCAGGGTAGGCACACTGCCAGTAGGAGCACTTACTGCTAGATGGCATAAACCCAGCGATGATGTGTGCCCGGTATGCAAGTCCGGCATTGAATCTATGGCTCACTTACTTTTTGCTTGTGCTGGCTATGCCGCTCCACGTCGTGTCTGGTTGTTACCAATTTGTAAGCTTTTGGGCACAAGAAGGGCTAGTGATGCCGAAAGAATCTTACGGACTAACACATCAGCAACGATCGTAATAGCCATGGCAAAATATTTAGGGTGGTCATGGTCACTAAGGTCTAAAGCCCTACGTTTAGGCGAGGATAAGCAAGGAAGTGATTAATATTAGGCCTGGGCGGTAAATTCCGTTCCGCTCGCGGAATTTGCGGAATTTGGGTAATTTCGCGTTCCGCGGAGAAGGCGGAATTGCCAAAAATTCAGCGATCCGCGGCTTCGCGGAATTTTTGGCTTGTTCGCGATTTCAAAATGCGTGTTCGCGAGATATTTCTCCCCAAGCACGCAAACAGCGTTCGCGAACAGGAAAAAAGCATCGCGAACGGGCGGAACAAGCAATTCCGCGTGTTTGTGGAACCTTTGCGTGCTCGCGGAGATTTTTTACCGTTTCGCGGAGCTTTGCGTAGCACGACTACGCAAATTCCGCCCACCCCTAATTAATATCACTAACCGAGCTACTAGAGGAGATGTAGGCCTAAAACAAGGGTAAAAGATGTCTAAAATGGGAAGGAAAGATGTACATTTTTAAATGTTTTAAATTATGTTTTATTGTAACAAAATTGTAATGAAATTTTTAACAATCTTTTAAAAAGTGTACACATCCCATCTCTAGCTTTTATGATATGCTAACGCAGATGTTTTATATGTAGATGTTTTTATTTACTTTGCAAACGCTTTTATGACTTAATTTGTCGAATAAAGCTATTGGAATTGGAATTGGTTAACAGATTTACTGGTAAACAGTAGGGGAAGTTAAAAATGTTGTGAGTGGAGGAGGGGAAAGGGTATGGCCTAATGGCCAGAGCTCCTGACTTTGGAGCTGGGAACCCAGGCTCTAGTCTCGGCATCAGCTCAACATCCTGTGATTCTGGGCAAATCAGTTACTCTCCTCGTGCCTAGCAAGAGACCCTCACGTGTGATTCATTATGCTATACAAATACTACTACCACTAATCAGGAGTGCAGAATGTTATGAGGTAGATACTTTATGGGTTAAATTATTGGGGGGCAGAACTTTCAGGGGTAGAGGGTAGGAAATTTCTTGACAAATTTCTGTATAGTGAGGTTTTAGTTTGTAAGGCAGTATTCCCAGGAATCTTTGTGATGCGCACCTGATTCAATAAACCGGCCTTTTTCACACATCTAAAAGTGTCAGTGGCCTGTGCTGTGCCTCTCTCACCCATGTTTGCATGTTGTAACCTCACCATGACCAACAGGGTCAGGGGGATCAGTTTGCTATTTGACATGGGGTCAGTCTACCATGCCAATGGCAGTGCAGCTATAAAGGCTAACACCCAGCAGAGGCCACAGACAGCTGTCTGTGCCCAGAACCACACCTTTAGCTCTTCACTGACAGGTGAAGTGGCTAACTTATAAAGTTCTTTGTGTTCAGGAGGCCTGTCTGCTGTTTGGAATGGGGAGTTACTACATCCTGTAGCAAAAACCCAGCTTCCACTGTCTCTTTTGTTAGTTGAGGAGCCACTATCTCATGCTTAACAGCTGCCTGACTAGTCAGGACTTCTTGTGGGTTCAGGTAGGGCTTCACCAGTGCCACGTGTGGAGTGCCACCCAGCTGGTGCAGGATCTTCTTAGCTAACTGGAAGTTTGGCAAAAAGTTGCTCACCTTTCCTACACTTTCTCCTTTTTCTTCTATTCCGGGGTACTTGCACTAACTGCAGGTTCAGCACCTCCATAGTCCTTGGGAGAGGACTGACACTGAACCAGTACCTCTGTTAGCCTCACACCTTACTCTGGAAGGTCATTATCAAGGAGACAATCAAGGGGGAGGTCTGTACTGACTACCACCCTTCTCCAGCTAAGGGACCCATCTATCTCTAAGGGTACTAAAGCCACAGGTCCAACAGAAACCTCCCCTGGGATATCCCTTAGTCTTCTTGTCTCACCTGGGATATACTGGTTTGAGAGTACCAACCTGTCATGCACAGTGGTGTGACTGGAATAGGTATCTCTCAGGGCAGTGGCTGGGATTCCATTTACCAGTAGGTGGTAGAAGTGTATTATTCCCTTTGGAATCACCAACTCACCTTTTGTTCCCACTTTCCAATTAAATGCTACAAGGACTTCCTCATCTGAGGAATCACCCTCAAAGGCTACCCTGGCAACCCCTGGAGGTACACTAGTGGGTTTGTTTTTAGGAAAGGAAGGATCCTTGGTTCAGTGCCCTGTTTGCTTACAGTCAAAGCACCAAACCTTTTTGGTGATCCAGGCCTTACATGGGTACCAAGTTTTGTTTTGTGAAGCGCCTTGGGCCTACCCACCTGGGCAGTTTTTTGGGGGCCTAGAGAGGACTCCCTATCTTGGTTTTTAGAGTGGTCCACCTTTTTCTCTGGGGGGGGGGAGTGTAAGAAGCTGGCTCTGTATATACTATGTCAAAATGAGAAATAGTGTGCACAGAGTCCAGGTATTACCTTATGAGTGGGCAGGGGCTGCTCTAGCAATCCCAATGTGCTCTTTCTAGGGGTAGCTGTGGTCGAGCAGGCTTAGGCTTATCAGAGAAGGGTTTTTAGACATGCACTGCACACCCCAAGTCAAGAAGCGAGACAACCTCAAAAAGGAGACCAATTTCAATTTTGAAAATTACTTAGTTATTTTTATATATTTGTTTGGAACTCAGGAAATCGTTACAGGTAAGTACTTTTGTTTAGAATCACTTTTTAATTACTTTTGAAGGTTTAAAACAAAGTTTGCACGTGTGCACAATTGCGCACAATGACATCCTATGGGAGAAAAATGGCAGACATAGAATACTTAGGTTTGCCTTGTGGTCTAGGTGAACCCACTTTGGTTTTGGTGTCATAGAGGGGCAGGGACCAGTGCTCTACCCTCAAATCGGTTGAGCCGGCACTCAGACGTCTCTGTGCAGCAGGGAAGAGGGACTGGTCTCTGTGCGCAAAGGTCTTTGGACACTTGTGCATCAAAGTGTCTCCTTTACCTTTGGTCTGGTCAACAGATTGGGCAACAGCTGGGCAGTGGATTCACTCTTGGGGGTGCCTCTGTGATGCAGATGTCCCTCGTTGGTTGGCTCTCAGTTGGGCAAGTTGAAATCCTAACTGCACTCGTAAACCATCCTTCGTCGCGGCAAGTCGTCGGTTCTCTGGCTATTGGTACAGCTGGGGTCTTGGAGGTTGGAGGATCTTCAGGCTTGGCAGGAAGACGCTGTGGTCCTATTGGAAACTGTTGACCTCTTCTTGGGCAGCTGCTGCACCACGTTTACTGTGGGCAGCAGGTGCAGTGTACCGGGTCGTTGCGGTCGGTGCTTGCAGTTTCAGGGAGTCACTCCTCAGCTCCAAGGGAGATCTTCGGGTTTCTGGTGATGTGCTGGATGACCTCCGGGGTTCGTGGAGGTGGACAGCACAGGACAGAGGCGTCTTTAGCTGAATTGTCAGAAGCAAGCAGATAGCTGGAAAAGTCAGTCAGTGTCAAGTCAGTCTCTTGCTCCTCTTTTCTTCTTTTTGCAGCTCCTCAGGGTCCCGGTTCTCGCCTTCTTCAGGCTTCAAAGTAATCTAAATCTCTGAGCTCCGGAACCACCTAAATTCTGAATATAGGGGCTTTTTAGGGGAGTGAAGGCCAGTAGCCAATGGGCTACTTCACCCTGAGGTCACTACACCTCCTACATGACCACTTCCTGTGGGAAGTGGGCATTACCCTGACTCAGTGTCCTAAATCCTGCCAACACAATCATGGCGGATCCCTAAAAGTGTGAGTCACATCAGCCTGAGGGTTGTACCTGACAGGTGTAATTGCCATGTCTATCTTGAATACTCATTTTCCCACCTGCTCTTGCGCCAGACAGCGACAAGACAGGTGGGTTGGCATTTCCCAGGACTGCTAGACATCCTGTTTTGGGTGGTGTGTAAACACCCCAGACAGAACAGGCTTTGTTTCTTGAAGTCTGAGGGCGAGCCCTCTCCTCCTAGAGGATCTGAAGCGAGTCTGTGGTGGCGGGCTGGTATGGACCATAAAGACAATTCACGAGAGGACAGTGGCTTTTCAGGGGGTACCTCTAAGGTGCCCTCTGTGTTCAGGTATCAATAAATACTACACTCGCATCAGTGTGGGTTTAATAATTCGAGATGTTTGATAACAAAAATCCCATATGTCAGTAAAGCCATCATGTAGCTGTGAAACTCATCTTGACCAGTGTCCAGCACATGTACTACTAAAATGACTTTCCTGCTCACTGATAATATTTAAGAAGGGCTTAGATATTATAGGGCACCTGTGCTTATGCAGAGGTATACCTTCATGTAGTATACTGCACCCTGCCTTCGAGCTGTAAGGCCTGCTGTAGGCTATGCCGCATGCAGTGTGATTTGGCTTGGCACATAGGAGGGATGTCGTGTTTTTGTTTGACTCTACACCATGGCATGCAGCCTGCAGTGGCATTCTCTGTGTTGGTGTTGAGGGGTCCCTTGGGTGACACAAAAGGTTCTGCAGCCCTGGGGACCCACTTTGGGACCCAATGCCCTAGGTACCAGGGGTACCCCTTAGTAGGGACTTAAAGGGAAGGCCAAAGGTTTGCCAATAGTAGAAACATTTGTAAAATTTTAAGTGACAGAGGTCGGGTGCTGGGGAAATGATTATCACGGACCCAGCACACTTTCAGTCAAAGTTGCACCATTTACCAGGCAAAAAGGGAGGGGTGACCATGTCAAAAAGAGCACTTTCCTACAAGGGCATTCACAACCCCTTTCTTTTGGTCACTCTCTCCATGACTCTACCTGGACACTCTAGTTTTTACCCAATGATCAGCTTTCTTCCCAAACTCATTGGGAGAGGCTAAACCCAAGTCCACCAGGTATTGATGCAATTTTTCAGCAGTACAGCTGCATAACAGACGTTTCTTTATACACCAAATTATAATCAAATCGTGTATCTGACTTCCCTTCATCCACTACCTAATGTTTTCACTGAAAAGTCTAAAAAATCAACCCAGGAGTGACTTGAGGTTTCCTGAGTCTCCATGAACTTAATTCTGTATTCCTCAGTAGTGAGTCCAAAGCCCTCAAACGGGGTTCCCTTCATGAGGTCATAGGACTCAGCATCTGTCTCATTCAGTGTCAGGAGTCTATCCCTGCACTTACCTCAGAACAGCTCCCAGAGTAGCGAGCCCCAGTGTTTCTGGTGTAACCTCCTCATTCTACAAGCACTGTCAAAGGTTGTGAACCACTTGGTTATATCGTCACCCTCAGCATATTTGGGGGCAATCCCTTTGGGGATTTCAGGGTTAAACATTTCCTCTCCCAATTTAAGTTTTTGCTGCCCCCAGAGATGGATCTTTGGCCCACCTCAATTCTTTCTTTTTTATCTAGTTTTTGAAGATCTGCATCTTTATAATCTCCTTCGTCTTGGGTTCTCTTAGAGGTAATCCCAGTAGAGCTACTGTCAGTAGGTGAATTGGAGACTTCCTCATCATGCTCACTGACATTTCCCTCTTCTGTATTATCTGTATTTTCTTCCCTATCCATGGTCCTATAGTGCTCATCAAGCAGGTTCTGAAGGTGAGCCTTTGTAGGGTTAGGCCCCATGGCAAGGTTCTAAGCTAAGCAGATGCCCTTAAGTTACACCAACTTACATTTCCTGTAGGGAGCCAGGTTGATCGCCTAGTTACTGCCCTCTTTATCAGACATGGTGTTTAGAGCAGTTGGGACCATATTAGATAGACAAATCTATCAAACTATTTTTTTACAGACCTAAATGTCTAGGAAGTTTTTTACATTTCTAAGCAACAAGGACTGGAGGATTTAACCAAGTCCCTAATAGACCTGATTTAAGAAATAAAAATAAAAAAATCTCAAACATGCGAAAAATATTTTTGGCAATTTAAAGTCAATTGTGGATTCTTTTGTTGAATCACAATACTGACAGAGTGGTACTGTAAATGCAAAGTCTTACATCCCACTGTTGCCACAAATGTGGGAAGCTGGCTCTTTGTACAGTGGACCAAAATGAGGTACACTGTGTAAAGAGTCCAGACAAACCCCAAAGAAATTACAGAGGCACAAATAACACCCCAAATGCTCTCTTTTGTGGTAGTGTTGGCAAGCAGTTAGGCAACATATCAGAGGGTAGTGCTAACCATTTATTGCACACACAAAGACAGTAAGTGAGACACACACTAATAGAAAACTGAGACCAATTTCTAAAAATAACACAATCCTTTCTATGAATTAGATACCAAGATCATCAGAATCAGTTTTACAGTTTTCAAAAGTTGATACAATGCTTTTTTGGGTATGGTAATGTTATTTTATGGGGGAAACATGTACTGCATTCTGGCACTTAGAAGCGACTCACCCAACTGTTCTTCTGTACTTACGGTTAGTATAGGGCAAGGTCCAAGGTCACACCAACAGGTCACCTCTGGCGGCTCTGGGGCGTCCAGGTGCAGCGGTGTGTTACAGCGTCGTGTGACCCATTCCCTTCAATGGGGAACAGTCCGTTCGGAATGAGCCTGCAAGCTGGGACAGGGGAACAAGTCCGGGTGAACCCACAAGGGGGCCTGAGCCTTGAGATCCTCTGGCACTCAGGGACACCATTGGTCCACTTCTCCCCGGGCTGTAGGGCCCGGGTGCAGTGGTCTCTGGGGTCAATACTCCCCCTATATGACAACTTTCTATGGGAATTGGGCATAACCATGTCCCAGAGTCCCTACTTCTGACATCTTCAAGAAGGCAGACTTCTAATTTTCATGTCCACATCAGGTAGCCCACCTTAGGTGTGGAGCTAGCCTGAGGGTGAACAAGCCGCTCTGACTACTAATTTTCCTGCCTGTCCAGGTTCCAAATTGGCCCTGGTCAGGGGGTTTGGCATCCCCTCATATCTAAGCGAAGCCAGATTTGCATACCAAAGGTGGTGGGCTCTTTGAAGCTCCTTGCCTTGGTTTGCTAACTTACAGGTCATCCTGCTGGAGGAAGTGTAAACCACTTCACAACAAGCCTTGTTTGCTGCAAGGGGTCCAGTACATGCAATAGAATGCAATCTGCCTTAGGGCCGTAAGGCCTGTTGTAATGGTGACTTACAAATATTTCATACAGTGTTAGAGGACATGGCATACAAGTGTGTCGTATTGTCTTTTCACTTTTTAGAGCACCTTGTCACACAGCCTGCAGTGGCAGTCTGCACGAGTTTGGTGATGTGTCCCTTAGAGTGGCACAAGCTATGCTGCAGCTCTTAGGGATGCTCTTCAGTACCTATGACTTAGGTACCCACTAGGGACTTAAAGAGGTGCTAAAGGCCTGGTCACTTATGGATCAAATGACCAGTTGTCTTGTTTTGTGGAAGGAACACTGGCACCGGGGACCTGGTTAGAAGGAACCCGGTGCACCTCAGTCAAAGTTGCATCAAATACCAGGCAAAAAGTGGGGGGAATACTGCAACAAAACCCCAGTTTCCCACTGGAGGCAATCCATTTGAAGGCATTTCTTTGGATTCCGATGCAAAGAAGTATTTGATTAGGTTGTGCTGGGATACGGTATCAAACGCTGCTGAGCGGTCAAGGAGGATTAGTGCCGCCATCTCTCCCCGATCTAGGAAGGTTTTGATATCTTCAGTGGCAGCGATCAGGATTATTTGGGTGGGGAATCCAAAATGGGAGGTGTCCAGAAGATGATTGTTTTTTTAAGTGTTCAGTGAGTTGGCAGTTGATGGCGATTTTGAAGACTTTGGCAGCAATTGGGGGCAGTAGTTCTTAATTTCGCTGTGGTCAGCAGACAATTTCATGAGAAGAGGTTTGGCTTCTGCGTGTTTCCATTCTTAGGGGGAGGTGGCCATGGTGCTGGATGCATTGAGGATGGTGGTGAGCTCCTTGCTGATTTTCTTGCTATCGAGGTTAAAGTGGTGAGGACAGGGGTCTCTGGGCACTCCAGAGTGACCGGAGTTTGTGATGGATGCGTCGTTCTGTGTGGTGAGCTGGTACCATGAGGTGAGAAGGTGGTTGGGTTTCACCTTGGTGGGGGGGGGACTGGGGATTCACTGCCATAATATTGACTACACAAATATCGTGACACACAAATATTGTGTCAAATATATCGTTGACACAAATATCGTTCCCCTATATTTATAAAGGTAAGTACAATAATAATGAGAAAAAATATTGTTTAAACTAATATCGTAAAAAGTTTCAAAAATATAGTTTTTCAATAAATGCATGTTTTAAAATAGTAAATCTTAAACATTTAATCCATAACATTAATATAATGTACATTAAATAAATGTAACTAACAATTAATATTAAAAATAAATACTTATATAAACATGCACACATAAATATGTGTGTGTGTGTACATATACATATATATAACAAAGCACTATTATTAAATATATATATTTTACATTAAATTGTTTTGTTTTTTTACATTTACTACTATAAAAACCATTATATATATATATTGACAGGGTTCCGGCAAAAACGAGAGGTGGAGACAGAGAACGATCGCTAAGAAGACTAGAATCCCAGTATATCATTCGTATCAACAGTAAACATCCCGGTGGCCTCAATCAGGATGAGGAGCTCCATGCACATTTGGGCTGGTACGTCAATTGGCTCCCGCCTTTGAACCCATCTGTTTTGTCCACCCTCCCTCGTCCCCCCTCCCTCCAGTGTCTATAGCAGGGTTTTTCTCCCCTCCCTCCCATCTCTTCCAGTCTATTTGTCTCAATAAGACAAAATTCTTCTTATTGTCTGTGAGGGAAAGGTATTTGAGTATGATTGTTTTGGTGTTTCTCCCGGAGTACAACTTATTCAGTGTTGAGTACTTCACATCTCAGCAGTTTCCCTGCTTAACAGCCCATAGTACGCACTTGATGGCATGTCTGGTGCTGTTTCTAAAAGTGAGTCCCTGTAGAGCAGTGGGCCAGTTGATTCTTGTCATGTTTTTTCTTGCCATGCTCCAATGCACTCCAGTTTTCAGTCACTTGACCTGGTTGAACTCTATCTCAACTTTTATTTTTAAACAAGCATTTGGAGCAATTCACTTGGGACTGAGCTTTTCTTAGTCATTTGACATGTTTACATGGTAGCAATATGGGCTTTGCGCAGCTTGCATTGCAACCTAAATGTATTTATTCCCTGATGCATTTCATTTCTTTTCTTTTTTCATATATATTATGATTTTCATTTTTCACAAAATTTGTGTGTTTTGCTTTAGTCTGTTTTCTTGACTGAAATGCATGCAGACAATGTATTGCGGAAGTCTTTCTATTTTGTTTGTGCACAATGGTTACTGTGTTTTCTAAGGTAAATAGGGCACAATGTAACACTGTCTTTATGCTTTGGCAAAGACCAGTGTGGTCGAAACGCGTCAGTTTAAATAAATAACAAAGGATTTACCCTGGAGTGCAGGCTTCCTTGCGAGCGCGGTGGCGCGAGCAAAATGCTTCATATATATATATATATATATATATATATATATATATATATCATACATACATATATATATATATATATCATACATACATACATATATATATATATTGTATTGCAAAGGACGCAGCACTCCAGAGTAGAGTTTAAAGAATTTTATTTCTCGCAGCCCTCAACCAACGCGTTTCAGCTCTCCCACAGCTTTGTTCACGGTTAGTGAGTCCTTTCTTTATTGCACATTAAATACCCATATGGCCTTAAGGTGGCATTATGGGATTTGTAGTGCTATTCAAAAAATTAAAACTTTATTAACAATATTTACAAAAGGATTTTTCTATCGTCATTAGTTTACCATCATGGAGTTTGTGCTTATTTACTATATACTGATACAGTATCGCGCAGCATTGCAATTCAAATACAGTTCATTCATTTGCTTAATGCTTTATCCATCTTTTTTCTGTCCCTGCTGTATAGTACTCAATTCAGTGACATGTTACTATAGGTTCTTGGTAAGGGTATAGCACTACAAATCCCATAATGCCACATTAAGGCCATATGGGTATTTAATGTGCAATGTTGTTTCAGGCACCCTGAGGTGACTGCCATGCAGTGCAGGGATGAACAGATTCTCCCATTTCCCATTCCCATTCCCATTTCTCTATGGGAGCTTGTTCTACAGCCTGTTTACTGCAGCAGCACAAGCTCCCATAGAGTAATGGGAGTATGCAACTGTACCATGTGCGGTTGAATTGTAATGCTGCGGTCGAGACGGGCGACCAGAGGTCGGTTAGTCCCGATTCCTCAACGGTGTCCCCCGACATCGTAATTAGGCCCTGTGTGGTATTTTAATTATATTATTATTGGTTTTCATTCAAAATATTTATTGAACGTTGTAATAAATATGTAATTTGTTTATTTAAAAAAATTATATATATATTTTAAATTTGAATGTTTATATTTGTTATTTAATGTAGTTGGTAAAATATTGTATTTGTTTGAACTGATCTACTGTCTCACTACTGTTGCACAGAGTGGAGTGGGTATAGTACATTTTATCCCTCCACTATCCAGAGCTTTCTCTACTGTTGCACACACTGCAGCGGGAATAGTATATTTTACCTCTCTGCAAACACACGTTCCCTGCTGTTGCACAGACTGGAATAGGAATAGTACATTTTACCCCTCTGCAATCCAACTCTTTCCCTACTGTTGCACAGAGTGGAGTGGGATTAGTAAATCTTACCCCTACTGAATTCAACGCTATCCCTACTGTTAAATTGCGGAGCAGTAACATTTACTATTCCCACTCCAGTCACTGCAACACTTTCTCTACTGTTGCAGTGACTGTAGTGGGAATAGTAATTTGTACTCCTCCTAAGTCCAACACTTTCCCTACTGTTTCACTAACTGGAGTGCGAATAGTAAATTTTACCCCTCCTGAGTCCAACGATTTCCCAACTGTTGCAGTGGGAATAGTATATGCATTATTCCTACAATTTTATAATTTTGTTTATATTGTTTAAATTCATATGATTATGATTTTTGTGTATTTTAAATTATATTATTTTTAATTAGTGATGTTTGTGATGTGTAACATATTTCTTGTAAACTGTAATTTTTATATTTTGCTTATTTTTATGTTTATTTTAATTGGTATGTCTTTACAATTTTTCCAGTTTATTTGTTATGGTTTTTACATGATTGTGTATATGTTGTATGTGCGTGTGTGTGTATATGTAATACACACACACATATATATTATTAAACTAAAAAATAAGTGTATTATAATATAAATTATTTTTTATTTTAATAATAGTTTTAAATTATGCATGTGTAAATACACATACACACATACATTTGTTTTTTAAATAAATAAAATATTTATATATAGTTTTAAATTATGTAAATATATTTCATTTATAATATATTACTTTTGCCAGTTAATATATTTAGGGGCCGATTACGATGTTGGGCGGAAAACCTCCTCCCGACATTCGGAATCTCCTTGACCGCGTTGGAGCCCTTCTGACCGACTCAGTCGGTTTACATTCCGAACGCCCGATTACGATGTTTGCGGTCGGAATGTAAACCGGGCAGCCATTCCGAATCAGTTCCGACCGACTCACGGAGTATTCGTGTAGCTCGGAACCGCATCGTACACCCCTATGGACAGCATTTCCATGGTCAGGATTACGACGTCGATTTCATACAGCCTTTACGCGTCGGCCTGTCTGACACGGAAAGGCTGTTGGATAGTTACTTTGGAGGCCTCTAGCAGGGCCCCCTACCCCCGCAGCCTAAGGTTGATGGCTGAGGGGGTACCTAAGGGACCCCCCTGTAAAACCCTGAAGTGTGTGGCAGGCAATGTGTGGTGCCTGCCAGAGGGTGCAGGGTTTTACACACTCATCCCATTTCCCCATAGGAGCCTGTGTTATGGCAGGTTATCGGGCGTAACACGAGCTCCCATAGGAAACAATGGGAATCCGACCGAACAGTGTTCGGTCGCATTGTAATCCGGCAGTCGGAACCACCGACCGCAAGTCAGTCGGTCCTGATTTCGAGTCTGTCCGCCCCACATCGTAACGATCCCCCTAATGTTTTCTATTTTTATATATATTTATAAGTTAAAAAACAATATTTTTGTAATCGATATTAGTGTATAACAATATTTGTTTTTGATATTTTTGTCATTTACATTATAAGTATAGGAAAATTATATTTTAGTTTTAGATATTTTTGACTCAATATTTATGTCCCACGATAATTGTGACATAGATATTTTATCATAGAGGAGAGTAGAGTGGTGTTGTGTATAATATAGTGAGTGATTTTGTAGTGCAGTGGAGTTGGTATGCTGTTGTGTGGTGTGGTATGGAGAGGGGTGGAATTGGGAATTTCAGCACAGTATTGTAAAACTCATTACCCGATGTACAGTGTTTACGCATTAAGGGGGTCATTACGATGGCGGACGGACTTCAGTCCGTCCGCCATCGTTGAGGGGAGTGGGACCGGCCGCCTATAAGGCGGCGATCCTGCACATGAGATTACGATGCGACTGCCACAGTGGCGGTCGCATTGTGTATCTCTAACATTGCGCCGGGTGCTGCTGGCTGCAGCACCCGCCGCAATGTTTGAAATGCACTGTTTGCATTTCCCTGTACTACGTGGCAGGCACCACGCGGTGCCTGCCACCTGGTGCAGGGAAATGTAGGGGGGTACCTCTCAGTGCACAGCCAGACTCCACCAGCACAAGGGGGGCCTACAACGGGCCCCAAAAGTCAATCTCCGCCAGCCTTTGAATGGCGGAGGAACCGCCATTCAAAGGCTGGCGGAATGCAGAATCCTAATGTAGTGGACAGTGCCTGCTAGGCACCGCCACCATTCTAGGCATGCTGGTCGGGTCCGACAGGCAATCATAACGATTGCCTGTGTTGGACCCGTGGTGGACAGGTTTTCCGTCCGCCAGCACTCTGCCCACCATCCTTATCTGGCAGTGGAGAATGTCCGCACGATGGCCATCGTAATCAGGCCCTAAGTTTCAGGTTTTCAACGGTGGTAGTAAAAGGAGAGCCAGACAATAATGGGTTCCAGGACACTGGAATAACTACATAGTGGGTTGATAACACACTACAGAGGAGGCCATGATCAGTGTCCAGGGCAGTTTTTTATCCGGTGTAAAAACATGGAACAAATCCAGTCCTTCAGTGCTCCTCTCAGGTTGCGAACAAAATGTCTACTCATGGTCTAGTCATCATCAAACAAGGAATTGTCCTCAGAAAATTGCATGGGAAACCGCCATTGAAGAAGGGGTGATTATCCTGACTGGCTCAGAGGAGGGGCTGCCCAGACGTCGGTGGTCGCAGGATGTGGCACCACTGGTGCTTTTGAAGTCAGACATGCTCCCTTCTCCTTGTGAAGAGCCTTTAATAATTTACAAGTCAATACTAGGAAATATTACACATGTTTTAATGGGGGCATTGCAGGAACCTGGATCTCTCTATAGTGCACCACAGTAAGGCACACTGTGCAAAGTCAAGACAACCCTTATTACTCTACAGGGCACCAATAACAAACACTACAAACTCTATTTTGTGGCAGTGTGGGCGATCAGTTAAGGCTTATCAGAGGATAGTGCTAAGCATTTTTTGTACTCAAAGAGGCAATGAATGAGACACACACTCAAAAATACATCCGAGACCACTTTAGAGAAATAACTTGTATTTTTATATAAATTTAGATACCACAAACTTTGTATATGGCTAAGTACTTTTTGCGTTATTGATTTTAGCAGGAGGTAAGTCAAACATACAATACAATGTGTCTTTATGCAGAATGCTTTCCCATGGGAGTAGGAACATTCAATGCATGCAGATACTTCAATGCATTTCCATGGGACCCCTATCAGATGTGAGGTGGTAGAAGGACCAATGTTTCACCAGCAGATCGGTCATATCTTCCCGGGTGAGTCTGGGTGCAGAGGTGCTGGGTGGGTTGGTAACCATGCGTGCTACGCGTTAGAAAGGAAGGGGAGCCAAATGGAAATAGGCTGCAAGGGGAGACTTGGGGACAAGTTCCGGAGCTCCCAAGGGGGCGGGGTTTGAGTTGTGAGGGACCTGGGTTCATGGGGGAGCAGTCAGTTTACTTTGGCCGGGGCTGGCCAGCTCAGGTGCAGTGGGTTCTTGGTCAGCTGGATATCATCTGTCAAGGCACTCACTGGAGTCGTTCAGGATCAGTAAGGGGGACTAAAACAGATTAGCTGGGCAACTCTCTGTGCTTGCCTCTGCAGTGCTGATGTCCCTCGTCAGCTGGTTGTCGGTGCTGTCGTTGGAGTACTGACTGGACTTTCTACAAGCATTGGTCGCGGAAAGCATGGTCCAAGTATACAACAGAGCCTGCCCTTGCTTGCCTTTGATAGTGAGGCCTGCACTCTGCAGAGCCTCAAGTATCTTTCCAAGGTGGATGAGGTGATCCTGTCTGGTGGAGCTATAGACAGCAGGGGGTGCATCTCCCAGGTCTGGCATTGGGCAAGATGGCAACCATAAGGTTAAGCCTTTCAGAGGCTCCCGAGCTCGGGATGACCTTTTTGGATTAAATCCCCATTAAGCCAGCTTTTTGTGCCCTGACACTTTTGCAACCCAACGACTAACTCCTCAGTTATTTTATAGATGTGATTAGAACTGCAACGGTATATAATTGCCAATAATCATGTCATGGTGTCCATTGAGAGGTCTAAATTGGATTCCCAGAGCGATGGAGAAGAGACTTCCGGAGTACTGATGGCTACCCCCCCCAAGCAACACTTATGTTTATTCCGACTACCTGTGCATAGGCAGTTTCCTGACACCCCACTACTACTTAACAGGTGGATGATGAGGTCCTAGAATCCACCGGTCAATGCTGGTGGTCCTACGTGCTGGTTGCCACTGACCACTGAAACAGGATGGCGGTGAGCGACTGTGGCCTGACGTCTCCTGCCTGCCATGGACCAACGCTGTCACACTGCGCCATTCATGGTAGTCTGGAATGGCACTGGGCACAGTGCATGGTAATCCCTACTTTCTCCCAGTAGCGGACCATGCAGGTAAGAGCTGTGGGGCTGGGTGGGGGGGATTTCGACAGATGACGATGAGGGAAAATTCATAATTTATTTAATTTTCCCGCGTGGTCGTCTGTCGAATCCCCCCCAACCTGGCCCTACCTCCCCACTACTTTTACCTGCAAGGGGTGCTGCTGGTTTTCTCTCCTGGCCAGGACCCCTATTTATGATGATGTTGAATGCCAGCATGTGCAATCCTACTGGCGCTGGACTAGCAAAGCCCCAGGTCCTTCCATATGTGATTCTGGGACTCCACTGAGAGAAATTCATAGCCTGACATCCCCCACTGTGGGGCTACACTTTGCATGAGGGAGCAGATCTGGGTCATGATTGATCCATTATGGAGTCAACCCTCCTGCGGACTCAGGGTCTGATTACGACTTTGGCAGTGTGACAGTGGGCCACCACACTAGAGCCTAGCTGCCACACTGCCAAAGCCGTCTGCCGACCACCTGCCTGATTAGGAGTTTTCTCCTGGTCTGGCAGTTGGTGCTTTGGCGGTCCCAAGCAGTGAGCTTCAGAAAGGCACCACAATGGGAACGACAAAGCACGTTTCACCATGGACCAAAATGCACAATGTTGTACGTTTCATTCCATGCGGGAACATGGGAGTGCATACAGACAAGGGGGCACACCATGTGCCCCCCTGCGTGCACCCCATGCACCAGGGCACCGTTTCCTCACTGCCACTCTTTTCATGGTGGTCTCACCACCATGAACATGAGGGCAGTGAGAAACTCATAATATGCTTGGCAGTGCAGCAGCTGTATCAGCAGCATATTATGGCCTCTGACTGCTGCGCCACCGCTACGGGATCAAGGATCCCGGCGGTAGCAGTGGTCCTATGGCGGTCCAACTGCTGCAGTCGTAATACGGCTGGTGGACCACCACTGCGGGTTCAAACTCGTAATTAGGCCCTTAGACTGCTGAGGTTTGGGAAGCGGTATCCGGCAATGCCAAGACTCACCAAATTGAAGCCAAATAGATAACCCAGCACCACTCCTCCCTGCCAAGATCTCTGATGCCACACTGCTCAGTCTTGCTGTGATGCATTATGCTCTTCCCAGAGGGCTGACAATGAGCTCAGTACTCACCGGCCTTTACCAGGATGTAGTGTCGCACTGATGCACTTTATGGACGGCCGATCATGAGCACGGTGCCTGCCAGCCTCTCACACCTGACCGAGCTACTCCTTCCACATAATTGCTGTGGAATTTTCTCCATTTGCATCCAGTGCACCAAGTTGGTGCAGTCCTGCCTGTTCCTTTGCTTGAGGTTCAGGGATGACCACTTTGTAGCAGACATTTTGGGACTCCCAGGCTATGGTCTTTTTACATGAAGGAGCCATATAAATCAAGAGTCCTTCTTCCCTATGTAAGACCTTTCCTTTTAGGACAGACATTCATAGAAACAGAAAGAGGACTAAACTCCCTACTCATTTAAAGGGGCAGACATCTTGAAACAAGTCCTCTTCCATTATGGTCCTACACATACCCTCCTCCTAATCACCCCAGCTTCTCCATGCCCAGTGACCTCATTATGGAATCATCCACCATCATTACATTGAACCCCCTACTGTCTCCCGCTGGGTACAACTCATTCAAAATAATTTTTCCACCTAACTTAACCAGAAAAAGCAGCAGCAAAAATCTCAAACAAAAAATGCTCAAATTGAATAAAGAAACAATCTACCTAGATTTCTACTTCTGCAGCAATAAGGGATCAATAATCAATGATCTAATATTTTTTTACCAGTCGTCGTGCCCAATGGAGGAAAGCCTTAACCTCCTTACTCAAGGTCACCTCCACCAAGAAGATTTTGCACAGCCTCAAACTTGCCATCGTGTATAATGCTAAAACTACCATTACTATTTACAATAACGGCCCTGTACTCATCCAATCATTCAATCAGTATTTGGACAAAATATTGAATGCAAAATATCAAGATACACAAATATAGAATTTTTAATATAGTGATACTTAAATATTGTGATGCAGAAATATCGTTTACAAAATTAACTATTTTTTTTAAGGTAAGTAATATAGTTCTCAAAAATATGTGAATTATTTATATAATTTAGAAAAATATCTGTGTTGTAGACATCGATTACAATAATATAGTTGTAAAAATATATTTGTAAAATTATTTTTATGTATTTTAGTTTATATTTTAATTGTGTTATAATGTATTTTAGTTTATATTTTAATTGTATGTTATAAACTGTATAATTGTTAATTGTTTTAAATATGGTTTGTAATTTTTAGTAATTTTAATTTCATTGTGTTAATTGCAATTTATGGTGTTGTACTGGGTTGTGAGGTTTGTAAGGGGACAGGGTGGGAAGTTAATTATTTATAATGTATTTTTAAATAATATTAAATATTTTATAGATAATTATGTAAATTGTATAATTTATATATATTTTTAAGTTCTATTTAAGGTGCAGGTTGTTGGGTTTGTAGGGGTAAAGGGTGGAAAGTTAATTGAGTATAAATAATTTATAATAAATTATTGATTTATTATTAATTGTTTAACTGATACTTAATTATGTGCATTTTGTAATTATTATATTTCTCAAAATATATTTTATATACAGGTTGTGTATGTAGGGGTGAAGGGTGGGAAGTTAATAAGTATAATTAATCAATAATTAATTATTGATTTATTATTAATTGTTTAATTGATAATTATGTAAATTGTATCATTATATTTTTCAAGTTAATTTTAGGCACTGCTTGTTGGGTTTGTAGGGGTAAAGGGTGAAATGTTTATTAAGTATAATTATTTCAAAATGATTTATTAATTGTATAACTATTAATTATGTAAATTATGTAATTATTATATGTTTGAAATTATTAGTTAGGTGTGGGTTGTTGTGTTTGTAGGGGTTTTTGGGTGGGAAGTTAAGCAATTATTGATAAATAATTATTTATTATTTAATTGATAATTATGTAAATTGTGTAATTATCATATTTTTCAAGTTACATTTTAGGTGCAGGTTGTTTAGTTTGTAGGGCAATTGGGTGGGAAGTTAATTAATTAAGCAAAAATTGATTACTAATTAATAATTTTTTATTGAAATATTTAATTTATTCATAATTTTGTAAATTTTATTTACATTTTAATGTTATATATTAGGTGTGTTGTGTTTGGAGAATAGGGTGTGAAGTTATTTAAGTGATAATTAAAAATGTATTTATTAATTTATTACTTGTTTTATTTATTGCTTAGGGCCATATTCCGGCTACGGCAGTCCATAGACCGCTGTAGTTGTGATGGCAGTCCGTGGGCCACTGTTGCCGCCGGGGATCTGCGATCCCTTGGCAGTGGCACAGTGGTCTGAGGCTGCAATATGCTGGCGGTGCCGTTGCACCACCCCCAAGAATATTATGAGTTTCCTCATCGCCACAGTTTTCATGGCAATGAGCCCACCATGAAAAGTATGGAGGTGAGGAAAGTAAGGGGGCCCTACAGAGACTCCTGTTGCCTGTGCGCCAGGGGATGCATGCAGGTGGGCACATAGTGTGCCCCCAGTCTGCATGCATCCCCAGTTCCTGCACGGCATGGACTTCACAGTCCATGCCGTGCAGGAATGTGCAATGGCATTTCCATTGCGGTGCCTTGCTAAGGCTCACATAAGAGCCTTAGAATGGCAGTGCTGTGGGCCAGCCGCCGCAGGACCGCCCAACCTGGATTCCAGTCAGAATCCGGTGGGCGGTCTCATCATGGGTTTTGCGGTCTTGGAGCGGGGCGCTGGTGTGGCGGCCCGTTCCAAGACTGCTAAACTCATAATATGGCCCTTAATAAGTTAATTGTGTTCTTTTTTTATTTTAGTTGTTGGCTGTAATGTTTGTGGGAATGTAGGGGCTGATTATGATGACGGCGAATCCGCCACCAACAGGCTGTCGGTGACGGTTTACCACCATCGTGAGGCCATTTTCCGCCCGCCATATTATAATGGCGGGCGGTACCGTTCCGACTGCCACACATCCGAAGGGCTCCTTGAGCCTGCCAGTGCTGCAGAGGCCCTCTTATTCCCATAAATGGCGGCGGTTTCTACCAGGCACCGCCGTTGGGATTACGATGGTCCATCCCTGCCAGCCTTTCCATGGCGGTTCACCAACCAAACTTTCGTTTGGGGGTTGGGGACCTATGGTGCCCCCCTACATTTCCCTGCACCATGTAGCAGGCACCGCATGGTGCCTGCCACGTAGTGTAGGGAAATGTAAACAGTGCCTTTTTTACATTGCGGCGGGTGCTGCAGCCAGCAGCAACCACCGCAATACAAAGAATGGCAAGTGCGACCACCATGGTGGCGGTGGCATCCTAAAACCCCCTGTGACTGGAGTCCGTCCGCCATAGTAATCAGCCCCATAGTGTGGTGTTTTAATTAAATTAATTATTATTTGGTTGAATTGATAATTATTAAAAATTGTAAAAAAGTATGTAATTTATTTTACAAATTTATACATATAATTTCTGTATTAAGAATTTTATATTTTTGGTAAATTAATAGAGTTGTTAAAATATGTTATTTGTTTGAAGTTAAATACTTTTTCTCTAATGATGCACAGAGTGGAGTGGGAAGGGTAAATTTTACCCCTCCTGGGTCCAACGCTTTCCCTACTGTTGTATACATTGCACTAGAAATAGTATATCTGTTTTTCACAGATGTTACTACTTTTTTAATATTGTTGAAATCTATGTAATATTATTATTTTGCTTAGTTGTTTAATTTTATAATCTTTGTATGTACATATATATACTTTTTACATTTTTAAATTATTTTTGGTAAGTGTATTTCTTTCTTTTGCTAATTTTTTTATGTTTTATGCGTGTGTGTAAATATATATATGTATTTTAAATTGGTAAAATAAAAAATATGTAATATAAGGTGATTTTTTTGTGTTATGTTATATATGTATATATCTATATATAAACATACAAATGTATATATTTGTGTGTATATTTATGTAAGTATATATTTATATGTAATATAAAATGTTACTTATCTTTATGTATTTTACATTACATTAAAGATACATTAAAATATTTAATATTTACTATCTTAACCCATTTATTTCTATTAAAAATCTATATTTTTCTTTTTTAATATTAGTGTGAAATGATATTATTTTCTGATATTTTTGTACTATGCTTTATATGTATAGGAAAATGAAATCTTTGACACGATATTTATGTATCACAATATTTGTGTTCTCAATATTATGTCACAGATCCCATCTAATTGCAACCTTGGGCTCTTTGATAATCTCTTCTCGTACATTCAAAATAAGATAGGCAATAATATAATTATCTGACATTGTGAAGCTGTTCACCATGCCTACCAATCATAAACTTCCCACCGCTTCAGATAATACACTTGCCCTCCATGACAATGCTCCCCCAGTCAGCATCTAAATCTGACCCACCACACTTCCTCCAACTCCCAACTCCCAAATCCTCCCTCTTCCCAGCCCTCAAGCCATGCACATTTTCGCAGGCATTGACCAACAACCCATCCCCATGTCCCGAGGCCGCCCCAAACCGATAATATCTCCACTCACCTCCAAAAACTCTCATACATCTCCTAATCAACCGAACAGCACCTCCACTCTCTGGTCAATGCTCGACAGTCTAAAAGCATGATTTCGCCTGAGGGTTGACATCCAAAAACTACTACACATTACCTCTAAACTGGATCATATAGGTATGAATAAAAGAAAAAGAAATACTGGAACCAGAACACTACCACCTTCAAAATCCCTATTGCAAGCAGCCATGGTGACACAAGGTCCCCTCTACCCAAAGGGAGCTGCAAACCAATACTAGACCTCCTGACCCCAGTGACTAGCTGGTCACTTATCCAACAGCGATATCCTCTCCCTTCTTGCATCCTACAACCACACACCCAACAAACACACTACGCCCCTGGGGAAAACCCAGACAATCATCACTCATCCACATTGGGATCATCATCCCATTTTAAAGCCCATTACTAAATCCAACCTTAACCCAGTCCCCATATCTCATCCATCCACAACTGTAACCAAAACTAACCTAAAATGCCTTTTGCTCATCTGCAGATCCCAGTTCACTTATACTGGCAGTAATTGACCTGGACAGCTCAGGGGCACATCTTCTCATGCTTATATGTCCTCACATGGAATATAATGCACCCTGCCTTAGGTCTGTAAGGCCTGCTGTAGGGGTGTCTTACAAATAATACCATGCAATGTTAGGGGATATGGCGCACAGGTTTTTTGTTTTAGAGTGCACCATTTCATGCACGCCTGCAATGGCAGCCTGTGTGGGTCTGGTGCTTGGTAACCTTAGAGTGGCACAATACATGCTGCAGCTCTAAGGGGCCTTCCTAGTATCCATGTGCCAGGTACCAGGGGGCCCCACCAAGCATTTTGCAGCCTCAAGACCGCTGTAACACCACCAGGGATCTCTGATCCCCAGCAGTTGCAGTGGTCCCAGGGCAGTCCAGCAGCCCTGGTCGTAATAGGGTGGTTGGAAGACCGCCACCACCACCCCCACGAGTCTGGCAGTCCATGAGCACCCAGACTTGTAATGAGACCCCCAGTAATTAGTACTCGGGTATTAAAAGTAATGCCTGGGTATTAATACACATCCCCTCACATTACCTCTATCTTCCTTGAATCCCATCCCTAAAGCTGAGTATTACAGTTGGGTTTAAAACAATTAAAGTTTAATAGTTATTTAAAATTTAAAAATACGTTTAAAAGCCTAATAATTAATACACAGGTGTTAAAAGTACTACTTGGGTATTACGTCCCCACCCATTACCCTTATTTCCCGTGTATCCGATCCCTAAAGGTAAGTGTTACATTACTTCAAAAATATATTTAAGTTTAAAGATAAAATTACATTTATGTAAATTTCAGCACCTATTAATAAATACTCAGGTATTACAATGAATGCCTGTGTATTAATATACTACCTCGTCCACTACCCCTATAGCCCTGACATACTGTCACTAAAGGTGAGTGTAGCAGTACTTTTAAAAATTATTTAAGTTAACTGATTACATTAAATTTAACACCTACTAATAAATAATCAGGTGTTAAGATTAATATATGGGTATTAATACACTACCCTAACCATCACCCCTATATGCCTAACATCAGGTCCCTAAAGAGGAGGTTTGTCATAGGTGCAAAAATATTTATATATACTGTTACATTTAAATATATTTTAATTGCAAAAATGAATACATAGGTATTACAATTAATACCTGGGTATTACTGCACTTCCCCATCCATTACCCCATATGCCTCACATCCCATCTCTAAATGTGAGTGTTGGAGAAGGTTAAAATATATTTATATATAATATTACATTTGAATATATTTTAATTTCCAAAAATAAATGCACAGGTGTTAAAATTGATGCCTGGGTATTAATACACTTCCCCACCCATTGCCCCTATATCCCTTGCATCCTGTCCTAAAGGTGGGTGTAGCTGTACTTTCAAAAATTATTTAAGTTTAGGATGAAATTAAGCCTAAATATATTTAAACAACCAGAAATGAATACCTGAGTATTAATACACTGCTGCGCCCATTCCCGATATATACCGTACATCCCACCCCCAAAGGTGAGTGTTGGAGCAGGTTCTAAGTAAGGGCGGGCAGAGAACTTCGCTCCGCCAGCGGAGTGTGTGGAGATTTGCCTACTCCGCGCTCCACTGAGAACGCAGAGTATAGGGCAAAACTCCAACTCTGCAGCGGAGCGGAGTTAGTCAGCCTCCCCCCCTTGCTAAATAGGCTCCCCGCCTCCACCCCCCCTAATAAAAAATATTTTAAAATTAATTTAAAAAGAAATAAACACACTTACCTGTACTGCTGCGTCCCCGGGCTGCCCTCTTCCTCCTCGCCGTCTCTCTCCTGCAAGCCCCCTATGTCGGATGTACATCTTGCGAGAATCAGGATAGAACCCAGAAGGGTCGGCAGGCCACTGCCAGATCCATATTGAACACGTTTTTCACGCTCTAGCATATCACCCACTCAGAGATGTATCGTAAGTGGACGGCCCAATAGTGCACGAAGATATTAGGGCAGGCCAGTCCACCACTTTCTCTAGGCCACATCAGTGAAGAGTTACAGATTTTTGCCCACTTCCCATTCTTGATAAAGGAGAGAAGCTCCCTCTTTCAGCGAGTGATATCATCTTGGGTGATCGGAGGAGGCAGGGACTTGAAAAGGTACATGGCCTGTGGGAGGACATCATTTTTAGAACATTGATGTGACCCAGCCAAGAAACAATGAGGGGTTTCCAGCATCTGAGATCTGCTAGGATGGACCTCCAGAGTTGCGGCCATTTGGCCTGCTTCCAAGAGGACAGCGTAGCAGTTAGATTATCAACTAAATACCTAATCATGTTGGGGCCCATTGTAACAGTGCAGGGGCTTGCAGAGCAGAGAGATTCTGCTTGGGTATACTTGGACTGAGCATACAAGATTTGGTGATGGTGATTTTGAAGACAGATACCACCTCAAATGCAGCAGGGCTGTCAACTATAGCCAGTAGGGAGGTAGCGAGTCGGGAGAAAGTGAGCAAGAGATGATCCGCAAAGAAGCTAATCTTATGATCTTGGCCACCAAAGCGGATGACCACAATGACAGTATTGCAGCGGATGGAGATGGCCAATGGTTGAACTGCTAAGGCATAGAGAAGGGGTGATAACAGACAAAAACACACCGGGCCCGATTCACAAAAGTAATCTGAGACAAAATCCTAACTTTACTACTTTTGGCATTCACAAAGGGCATTTAGGAGTAGTAAAGTTAGGATTTTGTCTCAGTTAAACTTAAGTTTTGGTCTTAAGTTAAACTTAAGACCAAAACTTAAACTTAAGACCAAAACTCTGTCTCAGTTAAACTTAAGTTTTGGTCTAAAGTTAAACTTAAGACCAAAACTTAAAACTTAAGACCAAAACTTAAACTTAAGACCAAAACTTTGTCTCAGTTAAACTTAAGTTTTGGTCTTAAGTTAAACTTAAGACCAAAACTTAAACTTAAGACCAAAACGTTGTCTCAGCTAAACCTAAGTTTTGGTCTTAAGTTAAACTTAAGACCAAAACTTAAGTTTAACTGAGACAAAATCCTAACTTTACTACTCCTGAATGCGCTTTGTGAATACCGAAAGTCGTAAAGTTAGGATTTTGTCTCAGATTACTTTTGTGAACCGGGCCCACCATGTTCACCCCTTCATCTGCTTTACTGCTAAGGTGGGAGCATTCAGCTCCAATAGTTCTATGTCTTCTCAGTTGACCATGCAGCATAGCTATCTGCTACCAGCTACTGGTGTGCTGACAGGCTGCTTTTCACCAGCCTGCCACCAGAGCCGAGTTTCTGACCCTCAAGGGTGAGGGCCTTTGCTCCCAGGAGGCCAGAAACCAAGTCTGCTCGGGCAGAGGGAGTTTTCACCCCTTCCACAGGATGACCTGCAGATTAACATTCCAAAACAGGGGGGCTTTGAAGAGCCCACCACCTTTGGTATGCAAATCTAGCTTCTTTCATAGGAGAGGAAGCCAACCTCTTTTATCCAGAGCCCTTTGGGACCTGGAAAAGTGGGAAAATTAGCACATCAGAGAGGCGTGTCCACCCTCAGGCTAGTGCCACCCCTAAGGTGGTACATGAAGTGGAGGTGATTTTTCAAAGTTAGCCATCTTGGTGATGGCAAACTTAGGAATTCTGGTACAGGGTTATGCCCACTTCTCACAGGAAGTGGTCATTTAGAGGGGGTGTAGTGACCACAAGGGTAGGTAACCCATTGGCTATCACCCTACACTCCCCTAACGCCCCTCAATTCAGTATTTAGGGGAGCCCCTAGCACCAGAAAATCAGATCCTGAAGGCCAATAGAAGGACCGAAGAGTCATGAGAGCAAGAACTGCAGAAGAAGGCTCTGACTTGGCACCATCTTGTCGGCCTGTTCCCCTATTCTCGACAATTTCACCAAAGTCGTTTCACCCTGCAAGCTGCTGGCCCTCCAATGCCTGGGAGGACTGCCAGTGCTTCTCCATTGACTTAGGAATTCCCGTGGAGCAGCGGCGCTGTTCCCCTGCATCTTACAGGTACCAAAGACTGAGCTGTGAGGTTCCAAGAATGCGAGAACCCAATGCCAGAAAACATCACCCCACCCGAGCCCCCTAGCCCGACCTGAAGTGGGCCAATGGTGCCAACGCGGTACTCAGGCCCTCCAGACTTGAAGTCCACCTTGGGCTTCCACGCTGCGGACTTCTCGACACTGCCTGCAGCTTTTGTTTTCAGGACCCCCCTAGCGCTCCCAGTGTTGAAACACCTGATATCCCTCATAAACTCGGATATGAAGATCATGGCAAAGGTTTTGGCCAATAGGCTCAAGGTCTATATTACACTACTGATCAACCCATCACGAGTTGGGTTTGTGCCTAATCGCACTTCGGCAAATTATTTGAGGATGCGCTCCCATCTGTTGTGGTAGGTACGGCAGGATAAAGCTGAGAAGGTGCTTGTCTCTCTTGACAATGAGAAAGCGTTCGACTGGGTGGAGTGGACATACCTGTTCTGGGTGATGGAGGTCATGGGCCTAAGGGACGCATACATTGCTAAAGTACAGTGACTATACAGTGCTCCTATGGCCTTAGTGACCTGTGGGGACTTTTCATCCCCTTTTTTGCTATCCGTTGCAGCACAATGCAGGGATGCCCACTCTCCCACTGTTATTATTGTTGGGGATTGGAACCCCTGGCAGCTACAATATGCAGTGCGCCTGGTATACATGGGATAATTAGACTGGTGGGTGAGAGGAAAGCATTTTATTATGCGGATGATATCTTGGCGGTCCTCTCTAGCACCCGTGAATTGATCCCAGCTCTCATGCAGGTGATTAAGTAATTTTCTGCCTTCTCGGGATACCGTATAAACTAGTCAAAGTGTGAGGCCCTGCCTATGACTCTGGTGACTACAGTTGCATCGCTGGGTTGGCACCGTTCACACGGCGGATGAATGTCTGAAATATCTGGGTGTGTACATGAGTAGCGATCTATCTCAGGTGGTGCGTGATAACATCGCTCCCATCATAGACAAGGTATGGGTGGAATTCACCAATGCAAAAAGAACAATTAATGGACAGAATGCAGAACAATATCATACATTCACCCCAGTACTGGAATCTGGGCATAAATCCTTCATTTTTTGCTCTCCATGCCATTACAGTTTGAATCCAGCCATAAGCAAAATCAGTCTTGACCCTGCTCCCTATGGGAACAGTCCAGCCCAAACTGCCAGGCCAGGTCCTCCCTGGACTGGAAATAAGCATCTTAGGACCAGTTTCGGGGTTTCACCATTCATCAGCCAGACTAGCTTGACTCCAGTGGCATGGAGTGCACAGGACCCACATCTGGGCATACCTGTCCCACGCCGGGTGACAAATGCAAAAAGAACAATTGATGGACAAAAAGCAGAACAATGTCATACATTCACACCAGTACAGAGATCTGGGCCTAAATCCATCGTTTTTTTGCTCCCCATGCCATTCCAGTTTGGACCCAGACATATGCAAATCAGTCTTGACCCTGCTCCCTATGGGAACAGTCCAGCCCGAACTGCCAGGCCAGGTCCACCCTGGACTGGAAACAAGCATCCTAGGACCGGTTTCGGGGTTTCACCCCTCATCAGCCAGTCTAGCTTGACTCCAGTGGCATGGAGAGCACTGGACTCACGTCTGGGCATACCCCTCCCACTCGGAGTGATAAATGCAAAAAGAACAATTGATGGACAGATGGTGTTGCATCTATCTCTATGGGGCCAGGTTCAGATTATTAAAACGATCATGATGCTGAGATTTAATTACATATCTGGGATGCTTCTCCTGAAAATACCAATAGCCTTAAAATACAATGGCTCCGATCTTTATATAGTACTTCATACTATACTTATAAAGTGTTTTTGACAAGATTTATATTGCCCAAATTAATGGTACTCAGTTTAGCAAACTTTGAAATATGTAATGCTGATTGAGCCCTGCAGGATTTGAATTAACCATTTATCTTTCTCACTGTTAAAATTATTATAATATATTTAGTATGTATTACATATATATATATATATATATATATATATATATCTATCATATATATATATATATATATATATATATATATATATATATATATATATATATATATACATACATATATATATATATATATATATATATATATATATATATATATATATATATATATTCACTGAAAAAACCATAGGTTTCAGACACGTTATAGTTAGAAATTAGCATTTAAAAAACCTTTGAAATTCACTGAAAAAACCATAGGTTTCAGGCACGTTATAGTTAGAAATTAGCATTTAAAAAACCTTTGAAATTCACTGAAAAAACCATAGGTTTCAGGGACGTTATAGTTAGAAATTAGCATTTTAAAAACCTTAGAAATTCACTGAAAAAACCACAGGTTTCAGGGACGTTATAGTTAGTTGGACATTTCACTTGTACAAAACCAGAGAAATTCAGCCGTTATAGTTAGTTCAGCTAACTATAACTCGCGCCCCCGCAATGCACTGCTGATGACGTCACATATTACATAATTCATGACATGGTCAGTGACATCACTGATGACATTACTGATTACATTTCAAATGACATCACTGATGACATCACTGATGACATCATCCAGTGACTGTGTGTTTCTATAAAGTTTAAATATGTTTTATATATATGCCAAGGTGTATTGAAGAATGAGTGGGTGTATAAGTGTCTGGATGGAGGATTTAGTAGGTGTGTGACTGACTGTATAAGTGAGTGATTAAATGTGTCTTACTAAATGCATGGGTTAGTGACTAAACTGTGTGAATATCTGTATCAGTCTGTCTGTTGTTGTGTAAGCTGCTGCATGGGTTGGTGAGTAGCTACATGAGTGTCTATATGGGTTATTGATTGGTTGCCTGAGTATTTGTATGGGTGCCTGAGTGTCTGTGTGGGTGGGGGTGTGTGACTTTGTGCATAGATGTGTGAGTGGGTGATTCACTGGGTGTATGGGTTCAAGAGTGTGTCTGTGAAGGGCTGTATGGGTGAGTGAGTGTGCGTATGGCTGTGTTGGTGAGTGAATGGATGTCTCAGTGGTATATGTGTGAGTAACTAGATATGTGAAAGGCAGTATATGTGAGTGTTGGTGTATATAAATCACTATATGTGAGAGTGAGTGATTGTGAGAGTGGCTGTATGAATGAGTGTGTGCTTGTGTCAGTGATTGTATAAGAGAGTAAGTATGTGTTAGTATCTGTATGAATAGGTGAGGTGATGTGTGTATAATTGCATAGGTGAGTAAATGGGAGTGTGATTGATTCTTTACATGACTGACTAGGTGTGTGAGTAACTCTATGGGTGAGTGGCGGTGTGTGAGTGTCTGTACAAGTGCATATGATAGTGCTGTATTGATGAGTGACTGCATGTATGAGTGACTGTATGGGTGAATGAGTGGATGTGTGTGTAGACCTAGGAATCAGTGAGTGAGTATGTAATAACTGGTGTTGGTGTGTCTATGATTTCGAAAATGGTAGTCTGTATTTTAGAGTGGGTGTATCAAAGGTTATATTAGGGTGTGAGGAGGTGCATCAGATTATCACGTGGATGATGTCATTTGAGATGTCATCAGTGATGTCATCAGTGATGTCACTGACCATGTCATGAATGATGTAATATGTGACGTCATCAGCAGTGCATTGCGGGGGCGCGAGTTATAGTTAGCTGAACTAACTATAACGGCCGAATTTCTCTGGTTTTGTACGAGTGAAATGTCCAACTAACTATAACGTCCCTGAAACCTGTGGTTTTTTCAGTGAATTTCAAAGGTTTTTTAAATGCTAATTTCTAACTATAACGTCCCCGAAACCTATGGTTTTTTCAGTGAATTTCAAAGGTTTTTTAAATGCTAATTTCTAACTATGCCTACAGAGGTAGGACATGTGCAGAAAGAGGAAGAAAGGTACAAAAAGAAGCAAGAGAAATGCAGAAAGAGGCAACAGAAGTCCAGAAAGACGAAGAAAGGTGCAGAAAGAAGCAAGAGATGTGCACAAAGAACCAACAGAGGAGCAGAAAGAGGCCTTGTTGCAAAGTCATCCTGTGCCCCCAACTTTTTGCTGACGGGTACTAGTGGTAACTGACTCTGACTAACCAGGCCCGGAGCCAGTGCTATGCTGAAAAACACTTAGAATACAGTGAAAACACCTACATACACTAGGGTACACTGTGCGTTGGGGTACCCCTGTGATTGGCATGACCTCCCCTGTATGGCCCTAGTACATAATAGGGCAGGGGGATTAAAACTACCTCTAACTAAGAGGTGCAGAAGGAGGCAAGAGAAGTGCCGAAAGAAGCAACAGAGGTGCCGAAAGAGGCAAGAGAGGTACAGAAAAAAGCAAGTGAAGTGCAGAAAGAGGCAAGTGATGTGCAGAAAGAAGCAAGAGCAGTGCAGAAAGAACCAACAGAGGTGTAAAAAGAGGCAAAAGGGGTGCAGAAAGGGGTAGGAGAGGTGCAAGAGAGGTACAGAAAGAGGCAGGAGGGGTGCAGAAAGAAGGAAGAGAAGTGCAGAAAGAGGCAAGAGAATTGCTGAAAGAAGCAACAGAGGTGTAGAAAGAAGCAAGAGAAGTACAGAAAGAGGCAAATAAGGTGTAGAAAGAAGCAAGAGCAGTGCAGAAAGAACCAGCAGAGGTGTAGAAAGAGGGAAGAGGGGTGGAGAGAGAGGCAAGAGGGGTGCAGAAAAAGGTAGGAGGGGTGCACAAAGAGGCAAGAGAGGTACAGAAAGAGGCAGGAGGGGTGCATAAAGAAGGAAGAGAAGTGCAGAAAGAAGTAACAGAGGTGCTGAAAGAGGCGCAAAGGGTGCAGAAAGAGCAAGAGAAGTGCAGAAAGAGGCAACAGAGGTACAGAAAGAGGCAAGGGAGGTGCAGAAACAGGCAGGAAAGGTGCAGAAAGAGGGAACAGGGGTGCAGATAGAGGCAAGAGAGGTGCAGAAAGAGAAAAGAGGGGTGCAGAAAGAGGCAAGAGATCTGCAGAAAAAAGCAACAGAGGTGCTGAAAGAGGCAAGTGAGGTGCAGAAAGGGGCAAGAGATCTGCAAAAAAAAGCAACAGACGTGCTGAAAGAGGCAATTGAGGTGCAGAAAGAAGCAAGAGAAGTGCAGAAAGAGGCAATGGAAGTGCAGAAAGAAGCAGCAGAGGAGCAGAAAGAGGCAAAAGGGGTGCAGAAAGAGGCAAGAAAAGTGCAGAAAGAGGCAACAGAGGTACAGAAAGAGGCAAGAGAGATGCAGAAACAGGCATGAAAGGTGCAGAAAGAGTGAACAGGGGTGCAGAAAGAAGCAAGAGAGGTGCAGAAAGAGAAAAAGTGGGTGCAGAAAGAGGCAAAGAGATCTGCAGAAAAAAGCAACAGAGGTGCTGAAAGAGGCAAGTGAGGTGCAGAAAGAGGCAAGAGATCTGTAGAAAAAAGCAACAGAGGTACTGAAAGAGGCAAGTGAGGTGCAGAAAGTAGCAAGAGAGATGCAGAAAGAAGGAAGAGAAGTGCAGAAAGAAGTAACAGAGGTGTTGAAAGAGTCAAGAGAGGTGCAGAAAATAGCAACAGAGGTGATGAAAGAGGCAAGTCAGCTACAGAAAGAAGCAAGAGAGGTGCAGAAAGAGGCAATAGAAGTGCAGAAAGAAGCATCAGAGGTGCACAAAGAGGCAGGAGAGGTGCAGAAAGAGGAGACAGAAGTGCAGAAAGAAGCAAAAGAGGTGCTCAAAGAGGCAAGAGGGATGCAGAAAGAGGCAAGAGCAGTGCAGAAAAAACCAAGAGAAGTGCAGAAAGAAGCAACAGAGGTGCAAAAGGAGGCACAAGGAGTGCAGAAAGAAAGAAGAGAAGTGCAGAAAGAAGCAACAGAGGTGCTGAAAGAGGCACAAAGGGTGCAGAAAGAGTCAAGAGAAGTGCAGAAAGAAGCAACAGAGGTACAAAAAAAGGCAAGAGTGGTGCAGAAAGAGGGAAGAGAGGTGTAGAAAGAGGCTAGAGAGTTGCACAAAGAGGGAAGACAGGTGCAGAAACAGGCAACAGAGGTGTAGAAAGAAGAAAGAAAAGTGCAGAAAGAGGCAAGTCAGATGCAGAAAGAAGCATGGAAAGTGTAGAATGAAGCAACAGGGGTGCAGAAAGAGGCAAGAGAAGTGTAGAAAGGAGCAACTGAGGTGCAGAAAGAGCCAACAGAGGTGCAAAAAGAGGCAAGAGAGGTGCAGAAACAGGCAACAGAAGTGCACAAAAGAGGCAAGAGAATTGCTGAAAGAAGCAACAGAGGTGTAGAAAGAAGCAAGAAAGGTGCAGAAAGAGGCAAGTGAGATGCAAAAACAGGCAGGAAAGGTACAGAAAGAGGGAAGACGAGTGCAGAAAGAGACAACAGGGGTGCAGAAAGAAGCAAGACAGATGCGGAAAGAAGCATACAATGTGCAGAATGAAGCAACAGGGGTGCAGAAAGAGGCAAGAGAAGTGCAGAAAGAAGCAACAGAGGTGCAGAAAGAGGCAAGATAACTGCAGAAAAAGGCAAGAAAAGTACAGAAAGAGGCAAAAGAGGTACATAAAGAGACAACAGGGGTGCAGAAACAAGCAAGACAGGTGCAGAAAGAAGCATGGAAAGTGCAGAATGAAGCAACAGGGGTGCAGAAAGAGGCAAGAGAAGTGTAGAAAGGAGCAACTGAGGTGCAGAAAGAGCCAACAGAGGTGCAAAAAGAGGCAAGAGAGGTGCAGAAACAGGCAACAGAAGTGCACAAAAGAGGCAAGAGAATTGCTGAAAGAAGCAACAGAGGTGTAGAAAGAAGCAAGAAAGGTGCAGAAAGAGGCAAGTGAGATGCAAAAACAGGCAGGAAAGGTACAAAAAGAGGGAAGACGAGTGCAGAAAGAGACAACAGGGGTGCAGAAAGAAGCAAATGAGGTGCAGAAAGAGGCAACAGACGTGCAGAAAGAGGGAAGGGAGGTGCAGAAAAAGGCAAGAAAAGTGCGGAAAGAGGCAAAAGAGGTACATAAAGAGACAACAGGGGTGCAGAAAGAAGCAAGACAGGTGCAGAAAGAAGTATGAAAAGTGCAGAATGAAGCAACAGGGGTGCAGAAAGAGGCAAGAGAAGTGTAGAAAGGAGCAAGTGGGATGCAGGAAGAGCCAACAGAGGTGCAAAAATAGGCAAGAGAGGTGCAGAAACAGGCAAGAGAAGTGCACAAAGAGGCAAGAGAATTGCTGAAAGAAGCAACAGAGGTGTAGAAAGAAGCAAGAAAAGTGCAGAAAGAGGCAAGTGAGATGCAAAAACAGGCAGGAAAGGTACAGAAAGAGGGAAGACGAGTGCAGAAAGAGACAACAGGGGTGCAGAAAGAAGCAAATGAGGTGCAGAAAGAGGCAACAGACGTGCAGAAAGAGGGAAGGGAGGTGCAGAAAAAGGCAAGAAAAGTGCGGAAAAAGGCAAAAGAGGTACAGAAAGAGCCAACAGAGATGCAAAAAGAGGCAAGAGAGGTGCAGAAACAGGCAAGACAAGTGCACAAAGAGGCAAGAGAATTGCTGAAAGACGCAACAGAGGTATAGAAAGAAGCAAGAAAAGTGCAGAAAGATGCAAGTGAGATGCAAAAACAGGCAGGAAAGGTACAGAAAGAGGGAAGACGAGTGCAGAAAGAGACAATAGGGGTGCAGAAAGAAGCAAATGAGGTGCAGAAAGAGGCAACAGACGTGCAGAAAGAGGGAAGAGAGGTGCAGAAAAAGGCAACAAAAGTGCAGAAAGAGGCAAAAGAGGTACATAAAAAGACAACAGGGGTGCAGAAAGAAGCAAGACAGGTGCAGAAAGAAGCATGGAAAGTGCAGAACGAAGCAACAGGGGTGCAGAAAGAGGCAAGAGAAGTGTAGAAAGGAGCAAGTGAGTTGCAGATAGAGCCAACAGAGGTGCAAAAAGAGGCAAGAGAGGTGCAGAAACAGGCAACAGAAGTGCACAAAAGAGGCAAGAGAATTGCTGAAAGAAGCAACAGAGGTGTAGAAAGAAGCAAGAAAAGTGCGGAAAGAGGCAGGTGAGATGCAAAAACAGGCAGGAAAGGTACAGAAAGAGGGAAGACGAGTGCAGAAAGATACAACAGGGGTGCAGAAAGAAGCAAATGAGGTGCAGAAAGAGGCAACAGACGTGCAGAAAGAGGGAAGAGAGGTGCATAAAAAGGCAATAAAAGTGCAGAAGGAGGCAAAAGAGGTACATAAAGAGACAACAGGGGTGCAGAAAGAAGCAAGACAGGTGCAGAAAGAAGCATGGAAAGTGCAGAATGAAGCAACAGGGGTGCAGAAAGAGACAAGAGAAGTGTAGAAAGGAGCGAGTGAAGTGCAGAAAGAGCCAACAGAGGTGGCAAGAGAGGTGCAGAAACAGGCAAGAGAAGTGCACAAAGAGGCAAGAGAATTGCTGAAAAAAGAAACAGAGGTATAGAAAGAAGCAAGAAAAGTGCAGAAAGAGGCAAGTGAGATCCAAAAACAGGCAGGAAAGGTACAGAAAGAGGGAGCATGAGTGCAGAAAGAGACAACTGGGGTGCAGAAAGAAGCAAATGAGGTGCATAAAGAGGCAACAGACGTGCAGAAAGAGGGAAGAGAACTGCAGAAAAAGGCAAGAATAATGCAGAAAGAGGCAAAAGAGGCAAAAGAGGTACATAAAGAGACAACAGGGGTGCAGAAACAAGCAAGACAGGTGCAGAAAGAAGCATGGAAAGTGCAGAATGAAGCAACAGGGGTGCAGAAAGAGGCAGGAGAAGTGCAGAAAGGAGCAAGTGAGGTGCAGGAAGAGCCAACAGAGGTGCAAAAAGAGGCAAGAGATGTGCAGAAACAGGCAACAGAAGTGCACAAAAGAGGCAAGAGAATTGCTGAAAGAAGCAACAGAGGTGTAGAAAGAAGCAAGAAAAGTGCAGAAAGAGGCAAGTGAGATGCAAAAACAGGCAGGAAAGGTACAGAAAGAGGGAAGACGAGTGCAGAAAGAGACAACAGGGGTGCAGAACGAAGCAAATGAGGTGCAGAAAGAGGCAACAGACGTGCAGAAAGAGGGAACAGAGATGCAGAAAAAGGCAAGAAAAGTGAAGTAAGAGGCAAAAGAGGTACATAAAGAGACAACAGGGGTGCAGAAAGAAGCAAGACAGGTGCATAAAGAAGCATGGAAAGTGCAGAATGAAGCAACAGGGGTTCAGAAAGAGGCAAGAGAGGTGCAGAAACAGGCAAGAGAAGTGCACAAAGAGGCAAGAGAATTTCTGAAAGAAGCAACAGAGGTGTAGAAAGAAGCAAGAAAAGTGCAGAAAGAGGCAGGTGAGATGCAAAAACAGGCAGGAAAGGTACAGAAAGAGGGAAGGCGAGTGCAGAAAGAGACAACAGAGGTGCAGAAAGAAGCAAATGAGGTGCAGAAAGAGGCAACAGACATGCAGAAAGAGGGAAGACAGGTGCAGAAAAAGGCAAGAAAAGTGAAGAAAGAGGCAAAAGAGGTACATAAAGAGACAACAGGGGTGCAGAAAGAAGCAAGACAGGTGCGGAATGAAGCATGGAAAGTGCAGAATGAAGCAACAGGGGTGCAGAAAGAGGCAAGAGAAGTGTAGAAAGGAGCAAGTGGGATGCAGGAAGAGCCAACAGAGGTGCAAAAATAGGCAAGAGAGGTGCAGAAACAGGCAAGAGAAGTGCACAAAGAGGCAAGAGAATTGCTGAAAGAAGCAACAGAGGTGTAGAAAGAAGCAAGAAAAGTGCAGAAAGAGGCAAGTGAGATGCAAAAACAGGCAGGAAAGGTACAGAAAGAGGGAAGACGAGTGCAGAAAGAGACAACAGGGGTGCAGAAAGAAGCAAATGAGGTGCAGAAAGAGGCAACAGACGTGCTGAAAGAGGGAAGAGAGGTGCAGAAAAAGGCAAGAAAAGTGCAGAAAGAGGCAAAAGAGGTACATAAAGAGACAACAGGGGTGCAGAAAGAAGCAAGACAGGTGCAGAAAGAAGCATGGAAAGTGCAGAATGAAGCAACATGGGTGCAGAAAGAGGCAAGAGAAGTGTAGAAAGGAGCAAGTGAGGTGCAGAAAGAGCTAACAGAGGTGCAAAAAGAGGCAAGAGAGGTGCAGAAACAGGCAAGAGAAGTGCACAAAGAGGCAATAGAATTGCTGAAAGAAGCAACAGAGGTGTAGAAAGAAGCAAGAAAAGTGCAGAAAGAGGCAAGTGAGATGCAAAAACAGGCAGGAAAGGTACAGAAGGAGGGAAGACGAGTGCAGAAAGAGTCAACAGGGGTGAAGAAAGAAGCCAATGAAGTGCAGAAAGAGGCAACAGACGTGCAGAAAGAGGGAAGAGAGGTGCAGAAAGTACACAAGATTTGCAGAATGAGGTCAAGAGAAGTGCAGAAAAAGAAAGAAACGTGCAGAAAGAAGCAACAGAAATACAGAAAGAGGCAAGAGAGGCGCAGAGGGAAGCAAGAGTGGTTTGCACACCATTAGTAACAATTTAACACCCACATTTAGCAATAAGTAACAGGTGACCATTCTAGGTTTGCAACGGGCTTTCCACCACGCTGTAACACTTGTCGCTGCATTTTTGGTAACGTTTGACCCATTTCAGCTAGAAACAAGGCTTTTTTTGTTCAAATCTGCCGAGTAGGGTGCAGATGATGAATTATGTGGCTAATGCAGAAAATGTATAATTGTGCGAAAGTCGGTGCAGCCAAACTGTCACATAATTCCAGTGGCCCTGCTCATACCTCTGACTAGGTCCACAAGTGCTCCTCAGTGATTCCTTCTTTTTTTGTCTCACTGAGTTCATAGTTGAGCTTCTATGGAAACGAGGAAGACTAAACCTGAGGTTACTACTCCACAACACAGACTACCATACCACATAATTACTCTCCATAACACATAATCCCACTCTACATCATTCCTATACACTAAATACCACATACTTTCTATCCACATAATTTCACTGCACAACATACCACATAAATCCACTACACACAACGTACATCCACTCCACTCCAAAAAACATTAGTAAGAAACTTTTGCATTTACAATGCCAATAGCTCTAATTCTCGCAAATGCGAAACCTATTACATTGCAAACACTCCTTTAACTAGTAGTCGCGTTTGCAGAGTGCTGGAGAAAGGGTGCTGGGCCTCCGACCAGCGCTCAGGAATTCCAGTGCGTAGGGCTTACAGGAGGTACCAGTAGGGCTTCTTGGCCCCCAAAGTCCCTCAGGATTAAATTGGACTTCATCCCCCATCCCCTAGTCTGCCAGGAGGCGCGTTTGCAGAATGGTGGAGAAAGGGGGGCATGGCCTCCGAAGACTTTTTAGCAATCCCACTGTGCGGGACTTAATGGAGGTAACAAGAGGGGTAGTTGGCCCCCAAGGACATCTTTGGGGGCCAACTACCCCTCCTATTACCTCCAGTAAGTCCCACACAGCAGCATTGCTAAGTTCGAAGAGCAGGCCACGCCCCCTTTGCCCACCACTCTACAAACGCGCTCCCTGGCGCGCTCATGGATGAGGATTGAAGTCCCCTCCGCTGCTGGGAGTCCTTTAGGGGCCAACTAGCCTACCTCTTACCTCCAGTAAGCCCCACACAGTGGGATTGCTGAGAGGTGGACAAAGGCCATGCCCCCTTTCTCCACCACTCTGCAAACGCGCCCCCTGGTGCGTTCTAAGTTGGGGGTTTACGTCCCTTTGAATACTGAGGGTCCCTGGGGGCCAACTAGCCCACCAGGTACCTCCAGTGAGCACCACACAGCTGGATTGCAGAGAGGTGGTCCGAGGCCATGCCCCCTTTTTACACCTCTCTACAAACGCGCCTCTTGGCGCACTGCTGCTCGGGGGATGAAGTCCACTTGTGTCCTGAGGTCCTCAGGACCCAAGAGGACCTCATCGCCCCACCACCAGTGCGCCAAGAGGTGCGTTTGCAGAGTGGTGTAAAAAGGGGCATGGCCTCGGACCACCTCTGCAACACAGCTCTGTGGCGCATACTGGAGGTACCTGGTGGGCTAGTTGGCCCCAGGACCCTCAGGATTGAAGGGACTTAATCCCCCATTTTACAACGCGCCAGGGGCGTGTTTGCACACTTGTTATATCAGGCCCCGCCCCTCCCTGCACCACTGTGCAAACGCGCCCCCTGGCACGTTGTAACTTGGGGGATTAAGTCCCCTTGAATCCTGAGGGTCCCTGTGGGCCAACTAGCCCACCAGGTACCTCCAGTAAGCACCACAGAGCTGCGTTGTAGAGAGGTGATCCGAGGCCACGCCCCTTTTTACACCACTCTGCAAACACCGCTTCTGGCGCACTGCGGCTCGGGGGATGAAGTCCACTTGTGTCCTGAGGTCCTCAGGACACAAGAGGACCTCATCGCCCCACCAGTAGTGCGCCAGAAGCCGAGGCCAATTTCGGCCCTGGGGACCCCATCCCCCGGGGCTTGGCCACATATTTAATCATTTTGTTTTTGTTACTTTTAAGGAGGGGGGCTGCGTGGTCCCCCTCCTGAGGCCATTATTGGCCCAGGGGACCCCATCCCCAGGGGCCTGGCCTCTCCGTTGGGGACCATGGGGGCAGCCCCAATGCCCCCATGGTCCCGCCGGCTCCCCGCCTCCTGCAGAAGCCGGCATTGCTTTTGAGCAAGGGGAGCTGCTGACATGCAGTGCCCCGTGCTCAAAAGCAATCATCTGCTTTGCTTCGTTGAAGCGAGAGCAGGTTTCCCTGCTCTCGCTTCAACGAAGCAAAGCAGGGTTTGCTATGGCAGGTCGGGAGCCGTGCTCCCGCCCTGTCATAGCAAACAGCAATGTCCCGGGGGTGGGCACCCTGGGACATTGCAGGAGCCCGCCCTGGGGGGTGGCGGTCCCCAGGGCCATCGAGGGCTCCAGGAGGGGGCCGCGCGGCCCCCCTCCCAATGTATTTAAAGCCCCAGGGAGGTGGTGGTCCCCGGGGGTCCCTAACTGACCCCCGAATTTGAATATTAAGTGCCCCGGGGAGGTGGTGGTCCCCGGGGCAGTGTGGGGGGGCTTGAGGCCCCCCACACTAATTATTCTTTATAGCCCCGGGGAGGTGGCGGTCCCCAGGGCTTGGGGGGGCCCGCGAGGCCCCCTCGCCCATTTACATGAATGCCCCGGGGAGGTGGCGGTCCCTGGGGCAGCATGGGGGGGTTGGGACCCCCCCACGCATTTATTAAAGAAGCCCCGGGGAGGTGGCTGTCCCCGGGGCTGCGGGGGGGCCGCGTGCCCCCCCACATTCCATTTAATAAGCCACGGGGCGGTGGCGGTCCCTGGGGCCGCGAGGGCCCCTGCGGGCCCCCACAAATTAATTTGGTTAGTGCCCCCGGGACCTGGCCCACCCAGGGGCTTTCAAAAACGAAGCAGGGGAGCCTGCGCTTCGTTTTTTTTTATTTTCTCGGCCGGATTCGCGACCTCAGCGCGAATTCGGCCGTTTAAAAAAAAAAATGCTTTTTTGGGCCCTGAGCAGGCCTAGGGGGTCAGGGTGTTTCTACCCTGCCCCCTTTTCTTGTTTTTCACTTTTGTTTACTCTTGTCTTGTGACTCGGTTACCGAGTCACAAGATGGCTGCCAACACATTCTGGATTAGAGGTTTGGCAGCCAATCAGAGTGAAGCTTCGTGCCCGGGAGGGTTCGCGAACCCTCCTTGGTGCTCAGATATCTATATTTTTCTTTTTTAATTTCTCAGGAACTACTGAACGGATTTACACCATTTAAAAAAAAGGTCTCTTTCTGAACCAAGGGCTACCTTTTTTCTAAATTTGGTGTAATTCCGTTCAGCAGTTCGGGCTGTAGCCTGTTCCAATTTTTCCTATGGAAATTAACATGGGGAAAATGAGTTTTGGGACCCCCCTTTTTTCTCGGCCCCCGCTTGACGAATCACCCCAAAACTTTCAAGACAGGAGCTGACCTCAGCGGGCCATTAGTTTTAAAAATTTCGCGAAGATTCGTCAAACGACGCCAAAGATATTGGCAAAAGAAAAAACGCTTCCTATGGAAACTAGGTCCTAACTATAACTACCTACTGGCGACCGCCAGTAGGTAATTAATTAATTAATATATATATATATATATATTATCTACTGGCGGTCGCCAGTAGATAGTTATAGTTAGGACCTATTTTCCATAGGAAATTCACAACATTCTATTTCCAATAACTTTGGCGCCGGTTGACGAATCTTCGCGAAATTTTCAAAACTCGTGGGGCGCTCCAGTCCGCTCCTATCCTGAAAGTTTCAGGGTGATTCCGCAAGCGGGGGCCGAGAAAAAAGGGGGGTCCCAAAACGTGTTTTCCCCATGCAATTTTCCATAGGAAACTTTAGACATGGCTACAGCCCGAACTGCTGAACGGAATTACACCAAATTCGGCAAAGAGGTAGTTCTTGGTTCAGAAAGAACCCTTTTTGGTGAAAATCTGTTCAGTATTTGCTGAGAAAATCAAAAGTAAAAACACATATATATCTATGGCCGCAGAGGATCCGCGCACCCTACAGATTAGGATCCGCGCACCCTGCCGATCACGAGCTGCATTGTAATTGGTTGTGAACACTCTAAACCAGGAACTGTTGGTAGCCATCTTGTGCCTCGGTAGAAGCGAGGCACAAGATGGCAGTAAAATGAAGGCGTAAAGAAGAAGAGGGGGCAGGGTTGAAACACCCTGACCCCGTAGGTCTGCTTAGGGGTCCTAGAAGGACTTCTAGGGCTAAAAAAGCATTTTTTTAATTAAAATGCAGCGATACGCGTAGGGTGCGCGGATCCAGCCGCGAAAATGAAAAAGGAAGCGCGGGCTCCCGCGCTTCGTTCAATTAAGCCCCGGGTGGGCCAGGTCCCGGGGGCATGTGAAAAAAGTGTGGGGGGGCCCTAATACCCCCACACTGCCCCGGGGACTGCCACCCCCGGGGCAAAGTATGAATATTTGCGGGGGGCACATGGGCCCCCCCGCAGCCCCGGGGACCGCCACCCCCGGGGCTTTTTAAAAAAAAAAAAAATTTAACCTTTGTGGGGGGGCTCGAGCCCCCCCATGCCCCAGGGACCGCCACCTCCCCGGGGCACTAAATATTCAAAATAGGGGGTCCGTTATGGACCCCCAAGCCCCGGGGACCACCACCCCCCGGGGCTTTACATTAAGTGCGAGGGGGGCCGCGCGGCCCCCCTCCTGGAGCCAATGATGGCCCTGGGGACCACCACCCCCCAGGGCCAGCTCCTGCAGTGTCTCGGGGTGCCCACCCCCGGGACACTGCTGTTTGCTATGGCAGGGCGGGAGCCTCGTGGCTCCCGCCCTGCCATAGCAAACTTGGTTTGGATTTTGAAAGAGAGAGCAGGAAACCTGCTCTCTCTTTCAAAATGCAAACCAGATTGCTTTTCCACACGGGGAGCTGCATGTTAGCAGCTCCCCATGTGGAAAAGCAATGCCGGCTCCCGAAGGACGCGGGGAGCCGGCGGGACCATGGGGGCATTGGGGCTCCCCCCACGGTCTCCATCATTATGTATAGGCCCCGGGGGATGGGGTCCCCGGGGAAAATATAAATTAGTGGTAGGAGCTAAAAAAAAATTACAGAAATATTTGGAGTCGCGACTCCAGCGCGGCGCTCAGCGCGGCCCCCTGGTGTGAATGCATTGGGTGCGCGACTCCCAGCGCGGCCCCCTGGTGTGAACGCGTTGGGTGCGCGACTCCAAACAAAAAATTATATTTTTTAAATATACATCAAACGTCGCGTACAGTAATGCGCATGTGTCGCGAATGCGCGGGAGCTGGAGTCGCGTACCAGTCGCATAGCAATCGAGCACATCTCAGAAAATACACACCCGTCGCATACCGTACGCGGATCCTTCACAACATTTCTAAAATGGCGGCTAGAATCCGCGCACCGATTGTGAAAGGTACGCTTTCGGTGCGCGACTCCAAAAAAAATAGAAAAAGAAAATAATATAAATTTATTTAAAAAAAGATTTACAAAAAAAAAGAATATTTCAGTTACAATATTTTTAAAAACATTTTTTTTCCCATTTATATTAAAAATATATAATGTAATTTAAAAAATAAAATATGTAAAAATAAACAGTTAAAGATCTGTAGAAAATCAGTATCAAAAAAATACATATAACTGTTATTACATTTAAAAATTATCATTTAAAAAACCTTCGAAATTGACTGAAAAAACCATAGGTTTCAGACATGTTATAGTTAGGAATTAGCATTTAAAAAACCTTAGAAATTCACTGAAAAAAACATAGGTTTCAGGGCTGTTATAGTTAGCTGGACATTTCACTCGTACAAAACCATAGAAATTATAACTCGCGCCCCCGCAATGCACTGCTGATGACGTCACATATTACATCACTCATGACATGGTCAGTGACATCACTGATGACATCACTGATGACATCTCATATGACATCACTGATGACATCATCCATGTGATAATTTGCTGCATCTTCTCACACCCTAATATAACCTTTGATACACCCACTCTAAATTACAGAGTGCCATTCTCAAAACCATAGACACTCCAACACCAATAACTACATACCCACTCACTGATTCTTAGGTCTACACACACATCCACTCACTCACCCGTACAGTCACTCATGCTTATGGTCACTCAGTACAGGACTATCATATGCACTCATACACCTATATAGACACTCACACACCGCCACTCATCCATAGAGGTACTCACACACCTAGTCAGTCATGCAAATAATTAATCACACTGCCATTTACTCACCTATACAGTTATACACACACCAGCTCACTTACTCATACAAATACTAGCACATTCTTACGCTCTTATACAATCACTGATACAAGCACACACTCATCCATACAGCCACTCTCACAATCACACACTCTCACTTATAGCCATTTATATACTCCAACACACACATATACTGCCTTTCACATATGTAGTTACTCACACATGTACCACTGAGATGTACATTCACTCACTAACACACCCATACACACACTCACCCACCCATACAGTCCATCACAGATGCACTCTTTAAACCATGCACCCAGTGAATCACCCACTCACACATCTATGCACAGAGTCACACACACCCCACCCACACAAACACTCAGGCACCCATACAAATACTCAGACAACCAATCAATAACCCATATAGACACTCATGTAGCTATTCACAAACCCATGCAGCCGCTTACACACCAACAGACAGACGGATACAGACATTCACACAGTTGAGTCACTAGCCCATGCATTCAGTAAGATACGTTTAATCACTCACTTGTAGAGTCAGTCACGCACCTACTAAATCATCCATTCAGACACTTATACACCCACTCATTCTTCAATACGCCTTTCCCTATATATATTAAACATATTTAAACTTTACAGAAACACACAGTCACTGGATGATGTCATCAGTGATGTCATTTGAGATGTCATCAGTGATGTCATCAGTGATGTCACTGACCATGTCATGAGTGATGTAATATGTGACGTCATCAGCAGTGCATTGCGGGCGCGAGTTATAGTTAGCTGAACTAACTATAACGGAGGAATTTCAATGGTTTTGTACGAGTGAAATGTCCAGCTAACTATAACAGCCCTGAAACCTATGGTTTTTTTCAGTGAATATATATATATATATATATATATATATATATATATATATATATATATATATATATGTTTCATTATATGTTGTTTTGCAAACAAGAAAAAGTTTCTTGTGTCCAAATTTAAATAATACTTTAAAGCCAAATAATTCATGAAAACAAATATTTTTCTTTCACATCTGTATATGCTATATTACAAAAATCCATTTAAACAGATTGCTTATAACAGTATTTCTGTGTTTCTTCATGCATTGCATAACAGATTTCAGTGAGGTACAGGGACAAATGTACTGGCAGCAGTGGCGCTTTCGGGTAGGATTAGATAGACACACAGGAACAAACATACGGCGGTAGCGGTATTTCTAAGCTTCTCTCTGACGTCAGGGAGGCACTAGCAGGCAGCAGGCCCTCATAAAACTGAAACAGCTGCTTTGGGTAGATATGCTGCTTTTAATGTAAATCACTTGCTACATTCGCTCCTCTACAATAACATTGTCACTTATGCTTTTTTGTTAAAAAAATTGAAAATGTTTAAAGTTTCAATACAAACCAATGTAGCACATCTCGGTACAATTAAATCAATAAAAAGAATTTCGTTGCGCTCGCTGCATCGCATTTGGCGGTGCAGCGCGCGCAACAAAATTCATTTTATTGATTTAATTGTCTACTTACCTGCATTCATCTGTATTCCGGTGTTTACTACCCCCCACCCTGCCCCTCCCCCGCCCCACGTCACCGCCCGGTAGCACTACCACCAGGAGCCGCTACTGGTAGGGTCAGTGATTCCAAACAGCGGTGCTCCCTGGGAACTGATTTCAATGTGCATGTATGTCCGTGACCCAGATAGGCAGTGAGATGACTGGGAATGTGTGAACTAGCTGTGGCCTCATTGCTCCAAAACAACAATCTCGCTATTTCCAAACTTAGCCCCACATCAATGTATGAAATAGGGCTGTGTGTCACAAAGGCAAAGTCACAGTTATGTGGAAGCCACAGCTCGGAGCAATGATTGGTTTGAGTGTGGAGCGCTTGGACTCCTAGGATGGTCGGTGCGTAAGTGTGAAGGTCATACCATGCAAGTGAACTACGAGCAAGGACTCCTGTGTGTGGGGTGTGTATACGTTGGTCCCTGGTTAGCGCTGTGCGTAGTGTGGGAGCCGTCAGCAGCTGCTATGGTATCGCTCAGGGTGTGCCGGGCGCATGCATTCCCAAGGTTGGAGGTGCAGATGTGCTACCGCCTTCTAGTTCAGACAGAGGGGCTGTCATCCACAATGTTAGTTTTTCATCTGCTTGCATTCTGGAAATGTGATGGGTATTGGGTGGGGGGGATGTCACTGCTTCGCCTTCCGGCATGGTTGAACCCTTACTAGCCATGTACGTGCCCTCACGGTCAGTATTGCATGCTCTGATGTAGCAGTGTTGATTTGCTGCAGTCTGACAGTGATGGGTGCAGGTAGCTGTGAGGAGGCGGTTGACCACTCACCTTGCACCTATTAGCTGGCACTGATCACTGCTCTTGATGGATGACGTCCATGTACACATGTGACCTGTACATGGCACATTTGATCAGGGAACACCTTGGTGTGTTCCACGCAAAGTGGACCTGCTGGCTTCTAGGCTGGTGTGCATCTCCCAATGTTGCTGAGGTGTCCACTGTGCCCACATCCCCCTTACGGCCATGTTGTACATGTTGTGGGACTCGACACACAGGGTGTATATTTGCAGGTACATCTCTGACCACAAATGGCACCCTGTGGTCTTTTCCTGAACACCAATGACGGCCTTCATATCATGTTCATGTACACGTGGGACGCTGATGAGTGGCATGACGTACTACATGTGACACCCTGATATGGCATATCGAATACGTGATGCCCTAAACAGCCTCTCGCTACAGAGGTGACATACACACCATCTCTTCTTGCAACATATGCAAATGTAAGCACTCAATGTTGCACTTACACCTGTCAGAGTAATGTGCTAATGCAGAGGACTGACATGCACACGGGGAATGTGTGTTGCTAAGATTTTATTTGCACATGCTGGTCATGTGGTCATCTTGTACTGTGCCATGATTGCTGTGGACAGTCACAATGTGACGTGCTCATGCGAAGAAATTGTTGATGATTGTGTTCCTTCGGGCTATTCCTGCTGCGGCTGCAGTGGGGTGTGGTCCACCTGCATTATCTTCCTCGTCATCGTCCGGTGCTTCTGGGACTTGGATCCATGGGGCATTGGTGCATACACATAGGTTGTGCAATACACAACATGCAGTGATCATCTTGCACACTGTTTCTGGGCTGTACAAGAGTCTTCCACCGGTGATGTACAGGCACATGAAACATGATTTCAACACGCCAAACGTGCGTTCAACAATGCCCCTGGTGCGTTTGTGGGCCACATTGTACTGCCTCTGGGCCGGGGTGTTCGGGTCTCGGAGGGGTGTCATCATCCACGGGCAGAGTGCATATCCTTGATCACCTGTGAGAGGTGAGGTCAGTGTTAACTGGTGGTTCTGCATGCTGTGTTGGCAGACATACAAGTTTCGTGGTGTGTGATTTGTGCGACCTTGGGATTCATGTTAGCCATGTATTGCTGCTGTCAAATGTGGTAGGACAATGTGTATTACGTAGCCTCACAGCTGCTCCTCCCTCCCACCGAGCCTATTTACTTGTGTGTGCTGCGCGGTTGCATCACTTGCACTCCTACGGCACACCATTGTCATGCCTGTCTGCGCATGTCCGCAGGACTGACAGCAAGACTGTAATGTTGGCCATTGAAGGTGTGCGGACACGTGTCTGTAGGCCTATGGGAAGGATAGGGCGGACACAGATGTGGAGTTCTGGCCTGGCTGAACTCGCGCTGATATTGAGGATAGGCCTTCGGTTCAGGCTGCGGCAATGTAGATACACACACAACAGTTGGCATGTATGAGCCGAGACCCCGAGCGGTCTCGCGCTCCTTTATTAATCCATTCAGGTGAGGCCGCCCTCCTGGTGCATGCTACATTGCAACATTGTCGATTACAGGCCGGGTGGCGCAGACACTACTATGGAGACACACGCCATAGTCACTTTTGTGGCCAGGCCGGAACTGGACCACACCCAGGCCCAGAACTGAACCACGCCCAGAGCCCCGGGCCATTTCTCCGCACTCCTCCTCACACGCGTGCACCGCCGCCGCGGCGCTGGGATGTTGTGCGCCTCGGAGTACGTCTCCAGACGATCTGCCCAGGCTTACCGGTGGCCTACCTGGGACGGGGGTGGCCCCGTGACTGTGAAGGGCTCCAGTGGCGTTACCGAGGACATGCTGTTGGCTACTGGAGGTGGACTTGTGGGTTAGCCCCTCGGGGCAATGACTTGCGGTGCACTGAGTTTGGCCCACCGGAAGAGCGGAGCGGGTGTGCAGCCTGCGATGATGCAGCAGGCCTGGTGGCTGGACGGTGACTTGTGGTGCACTGAGTTAGTGGCACCTGAGGCCCTGCGTCCGGCACGGGCCAACCGCCACGTGGCGATGACTTGCGGTGCACTGAGTTCGGCCCACCGGAAGAGCTGAGCGGGTGTGCATCATGCTATAATGCTGGAGGCTGGACGGTGACTTGTGGTGCACTGAGTTTGGCCTGCCGGAAGAGCTGAGCGGGTGTGCAGCCTGCGATGATGCAGCAGGCCTGGAGGGGCAGACTGGAAAGGATGTGTCTGTTACTTGCTGTACCGCAGTGTGGTCAGAAGGCAGCAGTAGCCAACTTGCAACTCCACGGTGCGGTGCCGCTGGGTGCGCTGGGGGCCTGTTCCGCAGAAGCCAGCGATCGGCTGAGGAGGCTGCCAAGCTTGCGGAGCCCGGCCTTGGAGATTGCACCGGCACGTGGTGGGCCCTCTTGGAGAGACTCCGGTGGCGGCAGGTGAGCAGTGAGGCCTGGGTGCGCAGGGGCGGGCATTCACTGCTGGGCGCAGGTCGGGTCTGGGGATCAGCGGGCTGGGGTGCGGCAGGTGCACAGGATTGCACAGGCACCACCGGTCATGACGGCGGCCTCGTGGCAGGGTGAGGGACACCGCCCTGGCAGACACCCCACTGCAGGCGATGACGAGATGTGCGCCGGGTGGTGTGGGATGTAGCCACCTCGTCGCCGGTGTGACTTTGCCCGTTGTAGGTGGTCGGCCACGTGTGTGTAGGCCTATGGTCAGGATATGGCGGACACAGAGCCACACGCAGTAGTTACTTCGGTGGCCGTCCCGGAAGTGAACCACTCCCTGAGCCCCGGCCTATTTAGTCACTCCCCTACGCTGGACTGGCGTGCGCCAGGCCTGCCCACTACGCTTACGCTTACAGGGGGGCCGACATGGCTACTTGTCCATGGTGTTCCCCACTGCCTGTGATGACATGTCTGTGCTCTGCATACTCAAGACTGTCCAGCACATCACTGCCACACTTGGCAATGTGTACATTGTTATTCATAGGTTCATTGCCTCCTTCGCACAATCGTGGTCCCCACCTCTCCCCACATTCAGCAAATGTGTGACAGAGGGGCTATGCCTTAGTGTATGGTTTGTCCACATTTCTGGCCCCTCTTACCACGGTTACTTGTGTAGTCGTGTCTGGCAGGTGTGCATGTTGTTTGGCATGTTGGATGTGATTTTGTTACGTGTCCATTCCCACAGTTGTGCGTTGTGTGATTGTGGAATTGAGGTGTGTGGTGTGTTCCGTTGGTACTTACCAACGAGCGGGCCATTTCCATAGGTGCCATCCTGAAAGTGCTGGTTGATGATGGACTGTCGGAATATGTATGAGTCATGCACACTGCCTGGGTAGTTGGCGACGACATTGGTGAACAGTCCCCGGTGGTCCACTATTGCCTGCACATTGAAGGAATGCGTGTGCTTCCTGTTGCGGTAATTGTGTGCAGTGTCGGCAGGGGGCACAAGTAGGACATGTGTGCAGTCGATTGCCCCCAACACGTGCGGGAATCTGGCTTTGGCGTAGAAGCCTTGCTTGGTCTCCAGCTGTACCTGCGCAGTGTGGGGGAAGTGAAGGTGCTGGGGTATGAAACTGATGATGGCATCCAGGACAGGTGTGATGGTCTTTGATAGGGCTGGCTGTGAGACTCCTCCGACTCTGGCAGTTGTTGGTTGGAAGGTACCAGAGGCCAACAGGTGCAGCACAGCCAGCAGCTTTGTCTGCGGAGGGATGTTGGTTGTCCGCTGAGTTGGTACCGTCAGCCTGTGCGCAATGTGGGTCATGATGCGGAGGATGGTTGTCCTTTTGAGCCTGTAGTGGGCAATGACATCCTCTGGCGTTAAGTCTGTGAGGCTGATGCATTTTCGGAAGGTCCGCTGTCTTGTTCTGCACTGCCTCAGTTGTGGTCCGGGGGGGGGTGGTCCTGGGGCTGGGGGTGGACTTGGGGGTGGTGGCGGTGGGTGTTGTGGCCCTCTTGGGTCTCCAAGCTGCATGATTAGTAGCTCCATGGCCTCTGTTGGTCTTCAGATGTGGCTCTGGCTTGGGCTCCCTCTGTACTGCAGGTTTTCGTCCTACTTAAGACCAGTAATAAGCAGGTGTTAAGTCCCTGCTGCTAACGCGCCTTATCGCCTGTTTTTGTCCGGCTTCGCAGATATGGCTGGTCGTTAAGAGAATATCGTGAAGTGGTGTTTTCGTGTGTTTTTGCTCGGGAACGCCTACTCTGCATGTCATTAGCGTTGATTGACGCTCTCATCCGTGGCGATGTGTTTTGCGACAGCTATCGCAGGAAAACTGGCGATGTCGACAGTTTGCACCAGCTTGTGAATAGGGCGATAAGTCTATCGCCACTTTTGCGGCGCTAAAGTGCTGATAAATCTGCGATGGCTCCTTGAGAATATGCCCCTGTGTTGGTTATTGTTGATTTATTACGTTAGCAACTCTGGTTTCATTTTGTACTTCTTAAATGTGAATTGTTTCAAGAGTAGTGACATGTTTTCTATGGTAATCCGTGTGCACGGGCTTACATTTGAGAACAAACTTAAAAGTGAAGTACCATCAAAATGTTTGTTCACTTCTACTGCAAAAAACTGAGATAGCCACAGCATCCACCTACGACTCAGTCAATATAATTCTATTGTGCTCCTGACAGGTGACACTTAGCAGGGTCTTCCTGCTCGATTTAATTGGCTGAATTGTCAAAAAATGGTGTAATCATTTGAATATTATTTACCTAGGTTGTGGACTTTTGTACTGAATCAGTAATTGTCATGCTTTTCAAAGAAGTGCAGCGGTTCGCTGACCATCAATGATTATATTTTAATGCTATTTCTTAGCAGCAAGGCGCAAACCATTGACGCGCTCCCAAAATCACTAATAAAGAATACCACGGTTTTGTTTTGAAATACACATTTGAGATTTGTTTTATTTGCATTTGATATGTTATACAGTAATTGTCATTGACATGAACACTTTTTGGATTTGTCATCAACTAAAAATCCTCACTAATAACAAGTGCAGAGCGACCACCGAAATAAGAGAGAATGATACATTTTTTGCCTAGTACAAATCTCTATACATTTGTTCCTGAAGCATCACATCTAGGTCTGACTACCGACAGCCATAGAAGTGTGCCAGAGCACGTGAAATGTACACCAAAAACATACGACGGGGCTCTGGGTCGAGTCCATTCAACCATAGCATGAACAAAGTGTATTCATATAACTGGATTAAGAAAGAGCAGCATTTCAGTCTCACAGTTAGCTATTTTCTACTGAGCATGTTACTGCATTCAGTCTCACAGTTAGCTAGTTCTAGTTTCTACTGAGCATGTTACTGCATTCAGTCTCACAGTTAGCTAGTTTCTACTGAGCATGTTACTGCCTTCAGTCTCACAGTTAGCTAGTTTCTACTGAGCATGTTACTGCCTTCAGTCTCACAGTTAGCTAGTTTCTACTGAGCATGTTACTGCCTTCAGTCTCACAGTTAGCTAGTTTCTACTGAGCATGTTACTGCATTCAGTCTCACAGTTAGCTAGTTTCTACTGAGCATGTTACTGCATTCAGTCTCACAGTTAGCTAGTTTCTACAGGGTATGTTAATCTGCCTGTGTAAACAGTTCTTCCCGTTGCAGTGCATGGAAGAAAGGTGGGTAATGTCGGTGCACTGCAAGGGAGGCACATTGCTGCTTTTGGAAGTGGTTCCCCACTCTTGTGGGTGCTGCACCAACACTGATTTTCTATCTACATGTGATTTTGTGCTTTTGCATCTAAATGGGTTTTTGCGCCCAATTATGTTGCTCATTCAAAGTGTGATTTAAGCTTCTAACCTAGTTTCTCTGCTTCTGCTGGTTTTGTACTAAGAGTAGATTTGCACTTTAATGTGAATTTGCAGCTGAAAGTGATTTTGCTCTTAAAAGAACATTTCTAAATAAATATGACTTAAGCTCCTAAAAGTGCATCACACTCATGCTGATGCTGAATGATTTTGCTTTTCAGTGAGCTGTTAGCCAAATGTTGCACGCCTTTTATGCCTTTGTTTTGCTCTCATCTTAAAGCTTCTCCACACTCGTGGTGCTGCAATTTATTTCCAGAGCTTAAAGTGCAAGTGTCATGCCACACCACAATCTTCGAAAATAAAAAATAGGGCGCTGTCACAGGAGACAACAGAGAGAGGCAGGTTGCAGAGATACACAGCACCAATAGGCTATAAACATTTGAGCTTGATTGCATTGCATTGCAAGCATTACCATATTAGGCCAGCCCTGTGGGTTTTGCATTTTTTTCTGACAGTGCTAACAAATCACACATCATGCAGCAGAGAGCATGCAAAACCATAAAGCAAGACAATCATATAAATTCACACACACATATATATATATATATATATATACACATGTTTTTCCATGGTGCTATAGAAAAAACGACAAATGTTGTAAATAAGAAACAAATAAGAGAAAGGAATGAACTATTGTGAATATTTAAATAGTGTGTTCCACACGTTTTTCAGTGACCACCTGAATTAGAAGCAATTTGGCCAACATTCAATTAGAAAGGAAGAAGACAGTGATGGTGCTGACATTATTGAATGAAAAGTAGGATTTTTAGAATTTGTGGAAATAGTGCAGCTTAAGGCAATACTTCTCTTTACCTATTGATCATATTTCCTCTGTTTGCCTCCCAAAAAATGGAAATTCTCAAAATGATGGTGTTGGAAGTCGGAGTCCTAGTCCCGCACCACTATCACCAAATGCGAGACCCGGGACTCCTCACTCAACGTTAGGCCAAGTAAGGACATCATTTGAGATAGCCCTGCTCACCCCCTTAGTAGCTTGGCACGAGCAGCCAGGCCTATCTCCAAAGCACGAGTGTACAGTATGTGCAACCACACTCACAGCAACCCCCTGGTGACACCACAAATGGACTCCACACGGGTTTGATAAAACGAGTATAAACTTTATGTAAAAAGATATACGATCAGACCACACGATACATAAGCCAACATGTAATAAAGGGTAATATTCGTTCCAGCTGGCTGGTAGGTTCAAATCCCAACCAACGCTTTCAAAATTCTATGCTGGTTGCAATGCTAGAATCACACACGTTGCAATGGACAAACAATAGTGCGTTGCGTAACGATACAATCCTGTGCTGGGCAAAGGAGAAATAATACAATGCGTAACGATACACCCCGGTACCTGCAATGGGAGAAATAATGCAATACATACCGCTACAATCATGTACTGCGCAATGAAGGAATAATGCAATGTGTCACACCCCAATCACGTACTTTGCAATGAAGAAATAGTGCAATGCGCGCCGCTACAATCATGTACTCCTCCGGGGCTGCCGGTCCGGGCCGCGACTGTTAGGAAGATCTCAGGCGGCCGCAGGGCACACGTACCCCACGCCCCTGAGATTACGTTACTCCGGGTGCACGTTCACCACAGCACCCTCCGGGTCTCCTCTGACACGAAGCCACACACACAACGCTGATGGGACTTCACGTCGACTCCGAGTGCACGTTCACCAGGCACTCCTTCCTGCGGTCTCAGTTGGCACAAAGACACGCACACCGCGCTGCAGAGACTCACTTTCTTCCAGTGCACACGATGATCAGCCGATCACCTCCACAGTCCCAGGTTGCACCAAAGCACGCACACTGCTTCACTGAGACTTACTCCAACTCTGGTGCCCCGATATCCAGGCACTCTTCACCAACGCCTTCGGCCGCACCCCGACACGCTCACCGTGTCCGAGCCTCACTTCTCCTCCGGTGCACTCGATGACCAGGCGCTCTTCACCAGCGCCTCCGGTGCACCCCGACACGCACCCTGCGCGTCCGAGACTCACTCCACTTCCGATGCACACGTTGACGAGGCGCTCCTTGCCAATGCCTACTGTGCACCACGACACGCACCCTGCGCGTCCGAGACTCCCTTCACCTCCGATGCACCCGCTGACCAGGCGCTCTTCACCAGTGCCTGCGGTGCACCACGACACACACCCAGCGCGTCCGAGTCTCACGTCACCTCCGATGGACACGCTGACCAGGCGCTCTTCACCAACGCCTGCGGTGCACCACGACACGCACCCACCGCGTTGCTTGAAACTTCTCCAGAAACTTTTATGTTCCTGTGTTTCCAAACAGGGAGCCAGCTCACCTCGGGCCCTTGGGGTAACAAGACACAGCAGAAAGCACAGTCTTCTTCAAGCAGGGGGACCCAGCGCACAAAGCATAATCCCAACAGCCTCTTCCTTGGTTAAAACAGCAAACTGCAGACCAGCCCCAGATTACAAAGCAAGGGTTGGTCCTTCCCAGCAGTCTCTTCAGTTGTTCCTTCCTTAGCAGAGGTTCCTCTTGACCACGAAATGGGTCCCAGCCTTTTCAGTCTCAATCCATTTCTATTCCAACGTTCAGGGGTCTCAGCTCTCCTAGTTATACCCCTAAATGTCTTTGGAGTTTGGTGTGTGCTCAGAGGTCCCTGACCCCTGCCTAAATCAGTTCTGGGTGTCTCCCTCCCAGTGTCACCTTTCTCCCTTAGATACTGGGGGTCTGGAACCTTAATCACTCAGCAGGAGATGGGTCAATTGTTTTATAGCCGCAACCCAGGCCTCTTCACCTCCCGGTGCTTTTCCTCGCCTGCTCTCCAGATGCAGGTCAGCCTGGTGCCATCTCAACCCCTCCCTGGGTCAAGACCTCCCCCAGCTCCTCTCCCCTCTCAGATCCAGACAGTCAATCCACATTCAGCAGAGACACACAGAAATGCTTAAAGCACACTTTCTAAAAGAGTGGTTTCTGAACACACAGTGACAAAACCGCTTTCATAGAAAGATGTGTTATGACACTGTGAGTTCATACATACTAAACTTCACCTCTCCATTTTAAACTTATGGGAAACTAGGCTAACAAACACAATACCCAGCCTCCCCCATTCTGTCCTATGGGCAGGATGGCCTTTCACCAGTGAAAAACGAAATGGAGTGTTGTTCACTGTCAGGACATAACAAACACCTCAGTATATGTCCTGCCTTTTACTTACACTGCACCCTGCCCAGGGACTACCCGGGACCTACCACAGGGGTGCCCACTGTGTACGCAAAAGGGAAAGTAAGGCCTGACAAGTGGTTGCACTTGTCAGGACAACATGCTAACTTAGCAAACTGTGCGCAGGCCCTACACTGCAGGCCTGAGTTCCCTTCTCCGCGCACCTTTGCATTACTAGCCCTGGCACACACAGTGCACATCACTAGGGACTTTACTAGTAAGGCAAACATACCAATCATGGCCAACCAATTACCATTACACTTTACACAGGGAACACTTGTACTTTGACACTGATCAGCTGTGGCAAAGTACCCAAAGCATCTAAATTGGCAACTCTATGTCAGGAAAACGGTCTAGGGGAAAGCAAAAGTTTAGGGAACTTTAGCCAAAAGGCCAAGTCCTACAGATGGCATTGCGTCCCAAGCACACAAACATGTGTCAGCACAGGGGCAATTTGGCTCCTGGCATCTGTAACTAGTTTCTCTGCAGCAAGAAGCATTTATTGCGGAGAAACACAAGGGTTCGAGGAAGTTCTTCATAAATTAAATTCCCTGAATCAAGCAAAAAGACAGCTATGGCTTGAGCTGTCATACCCTAGGGTGTCTGTGCTGTTTCTTCCCCATTTCTGGCACTGTTTTCTACTTGGGCAGGTGCCATATACTCAACTTTCACTTTTCACTGTTTTCTAATTGGGCAGGTGCCATGTACTATGCTATGCACTTGTTACTGTTTTCTAGTTGGGAAGGTACCATGTAGGATGCTATGCACTTTTCACTTTATTTTAGCTGGGCAAGTGCAATGTACCTTTCTGTTCACTTTATTTACCATTATAAATCAATGGGATAACCCAAGGAGCCCTAGGACCTGGGTAATGTATGGTACATACAACAATATGGTCCTACTGGCACTTATTTTGTGAAAAGATATTCAATATTCATTTACGTATTATATCAATGGCGTGAGAGAGACACATAAAACAGTTCATACGTAAAGCTATTTGGAAAATCAAAATTAATTATTATATTCTTTTTATATTTTGAAGTAACATATACATTTCTTTAGAAAGGTTTTTCCTACATGGTTGCTCCAAAGAGAGTGCATAAGAAAGTGTTTGAAGAAGTGATCATGTGTAAAGTGATCAGGAAAGAAATAAATAGAAATAATTTACAGAATATATTTTTACAGTTTTCACTAATGTCACCATAGGTGTTCAACTCAGAGACACCCTGCTGTATTAGCCAGAGGCTCAGGATACAGTGAAATCTCCAAGATGGTCTCACTGTGGATTTTGATCATTTGATTCAGCTTGTAAAACGAAATTGTAACAAAGTAGACAAACCGATTTAGACCTGCCTCATTCCCCTCTGAATGGAAACAATAGTGTTGAAGCCTTATGCTGACCCCAACTGACAACTCGGCAAACTGAAAATGCGTTGAGATTGACAATTTGTCAGCTGGGGTCGGACAACCTAGAGAGTTACGATTGAATCGTGGGCATATGGCTTCACCGCTATTGTTTCCATTCAGAAAGTTGATTAGGCATAACAGAAATCCCATAAACCCAGTTTAGACCTGGGTGAATTTTAATACCATACAATACCATACAACAATGCCTCAACCCTGTTGATACATTGTTGTATGGTACTTTTAGAAAGTTGGCATTTTCTTGTCCTGGCCATTTGGTGTTAGCAGCCTATTTTCTGGGCCAGATGACCAGGTGTAGTTGGCCATTGGCATTTGTGTATTCCTCCCAGACAGTCACACAAACCTGACTGGACGTGGTGGGGCGGAGCTGTGCATAGCCCCACTTGCACTTCAAAGACACTGCCTCAGCTCACACACAAAGAAATTCACACTAGCATTTTGTGGCTCCAGACATCCTGGGACCAGGACAGGGAAGCAGGTTTGGCCGCTATTTGTTTTTGCACTGATGTCAGCGCGGAGTCTTGGTCTCTTGACACAGAGTCTCATATTCCCAGAACTCTGGAGGCCTTGAGCCTGACATTCATGTATTGAGTTTAGTAAGCCAAGTTTATTCTTAGACCATGGAGTCTTCTGCTACTAACGTAACCTAAAACAAGCCAAAACGACCTACTTCCTCCCCCTCTGCCTCGCCCTGCCTAGCCTCGCTGTACCAGAAAAACACCTAGGGGGGTAATAGGGTAGGAGGAGAGAGGCAAAGAAACTCAGTTGGTGAAGAATCAATATATTGGAGCACAGCGCGCTCATGCAGTTTCCTACACCTTTGGTGGGTCCATAACAGGGGAGGTGTGGCAGCACCTGATAGAAAGGAGTGCAAACAATTGAGATAATATCAGAAAGGAGCCAGGGGAATAACTTTGCCCAAATCGAGCTACAGGCGGTGGCATTGATACGCTTCACGGAGGCGGCCGGCAACTGGCTGTAGCGGCTTGTGTGCGTTCCAGAGTTTCTTCCACCAGAAGCCATCCTCTGTGAATTTGAGGAATTGACATTTAACTGTCTCCATAACCAGCTTAGCTATTACTAGAAAATATAACTAACCATTTTGAAATTGTAGCTATCAGTGAAAGTGGGCTACGTCTTACTCCACTAGCACAGTGAAACCCTTCTCTATGATGGCATTTAAAAAAATGAGAAACCGTACAATATTCATGAAGCGACTGGGTACAGCACAATCATTAAGGAAGAGTAAATTGAGATCAGCGCACATAGGTGCTATCCCAGGAACACACAGAATTCCTGAGTTCTTTCCAGCTTCCTCATTGCCAGGAACAAGAGATATTTTGGTAAAAGAAAGCCCTAAATCAATTGAATCAAACACACATAATGGAAGTGAATCGGCCTTAAGCAGGGATGTTTACTTGCCCCATTAATGTTTTCTTTATTTCTTAGTGACCTACCAGACAGTTTCTTAGAAGTAAATAACTACCCCCCAAAAATAGCATCCAAAAACTCCTATGGGTCTTCAGCGTAATATGGATACTCTCTTTAGGTATACAGAAACAAACTTTTTAAAAATAAACATTGCCACAACAAAAGTGGTCCCATTTAGGGGAAGGAGACACCCCCCCTTCATTTTGTCTGGAAGATTGGAAGGAGACCACTAGAAGTTGCAAAGACGTACACCTATCTGGGTAGAGTCTTTTTTCAGATATTAGAATTTAATTCCCATTTCCAGCATGTGGAACTTAAGGCCGTAGCCCACCTAAGTGTAATAAAGAGATTTTATTCACCCTCAGGAAACAGACACTTTTATCCCTTCCTTGAAACTTATCGCGATAAGATTCCCCCTATTTTAATCTATGATTAGAATATATTCCTATAAAAAAAGTGTTTTATTTAAAACCTTAAGGAAGGGACGTTTCTACGTAAGATTTCCACAATGAGCCAAGCCACACCTTTTCAAATGCTATGCCTTGAACTATCAGTAGTTAGCTCATATACTAGAGCCTTAGTAAACAAATTAGATCGGCATACAACTTGCTACATGCTTCTGACGGCTCCCTAAGAGCTCTTCTTTATCAGGAAACTTTTAAGGGTAGTACAAGTCATTTTATTTTTAAAGAACATCTTGAGATAGCTCTGGGGCATTTTCAATGCTCCATCAATTTCTTACAGTCTTAGGGGCACATGCATCAAAGTAAGGAATTGCGATTCCTTAATAGCGATTATTAAGGAATCGCTATTAAGAAATCGCAATTCCTTATGCATGTAGGTTTCGCTACAATTTTAGCGATTTCTACACATTCCTTAATTGCAAATCGCAAATTGCGATTCGCAATTAAGGAATGCCTTCCCATTCATTCCTGTGGGCCTGGAGGCCCATAGGAATGAATGGGACAGCATCCGCAATTTGCGAGTACCAATAGGTACTCGCAAATTGCGCATGCAATTTCAAGGGTGCAAGGGTGTCAAAAGGACACCCTGTTGCACCCCTGAAATTGTGATGTGCACCCATGTTGCACACACACATGCCCCAAGGGCATGTGTGTGTGTAACGTGAAACTTAACAAAATGCATTTTAGTGCATTTTGTAAAGTTTTTGCAAATTACAGACAAGTTTGATTTGTCTGTAATTTGCGGTCCTAAATAGCGAAATCGCTATTTCAAAGTGCTTCTAGCATTGCATTTAAGGAATCGCAAATTGCGATTCCTTAAATGCAATCGTAATTTATGAATTCGCAAATAATTGCGAATTCTTAAATTACGCATAGGTAATACTTTCATGCATCTCTAAGGGCCAATTTGCGATCGCAAACGGCCGATTTTTGCGAATCGCACCGTTTGCGATCGCAAAAACCTTTGATGCATGTGCCCCTTAGTCACCAGCACTATTGAAGTTTTTTCTGAAAAAATCCACCCCAAGATTAAGTTTTGAACTTGATAAGGAGCACTGCTCTCAGCTATCTCATTACAGGCTTTATGCAGTCAAAATGGAGTTTCAAATCGCACCCTCCTCCACTGCCAACTGGACTGTTCACGTGGTATTTTGAGAAAGGCAAGTTTTTCAACAAGACTAACCTGGTTCCTGTGTCGTGCTCATGTTCTATCCCTGTTGGCGTGGTCTTGTGACTTTCCCATGGTCTAGCATGACCAGATAACCACTTTGTGCTTTTAGTGGCTATACCTACTTTAATCTTTGAAATTGTATATTTCCTGTTCTAATGATTGGGTTTTTGTCATTTTACTGTCAAATGACTTATTGAATTGTACTCTGTGTCCCTAAATTGGTGTAAGATTTTTTGTGTGTTGTGTTTTCACTTTATTGTTTGAGTGCTGCATAAATACTTCACACATGGCCTCTAAGTTAAGTGTGACTGCTTTTGTGCCAAACTACCAGATGAGTAAGCATAGGTTAATTTGTTGACTTTTTGTGGCTCATTCTGACAAGGACTGTGCTGTTGCTTGGGTAAGATTTTCACCCCCTCAGCCAACAACCCGATTTCTCACACATGCCATCTAATTAAAGGCCTCCATTTCCTACCCCTGACTAGTTAAAATAGAACATTAATCTCATTAGTGAAATGTGAATTATCCAACGGTTGAAGACAACACAGTTGCTTAATTACCCAGGCACAGAAAAAACAGGCCGATAAACAATGCAAACTTGCAATTCATTTATTTATTGCATATTTTCATCGGTTTATATATATATATATATATAAATATATATATGCTTTTTTGGAAGATCCAGTGCTCACAGTAAAAAGTGATAGAGAAGAAAGGTAAAGTACATCACACATAAAAAGACATATGACTCCCTAAAAATTACTTTATACACTAGAAATGAAGTCTTTGTAGGTCTGCTGTCGACAGTGTTTGGACCTCTGGTAATGGTCATCATCAGGACGGGGCGTGAGCACCCAATATCTGAAAATTTAAAAATCAGTGTAAAAAGGAATGGGGGCCTGTATGGTAATGTGAAGAAGTGCAATCTGCACTTGCCTGGTTTAAGTGGAATCAATCCTGGGAGGAACTCCCCATGGCCAATGGACAGGGAGGCAGGGGTGTCTGAATTAACCCTAGACAAGAAAAGGTAATTATGTTAGATAACCAATGAGCGCTTATATGTAGCAGTCTATAGGTGTTGGGGAGGGGTATCCATTCAACTGAGTTGACTCGCTGGTACGTGTTCAGTCGAGTGCTCGAGACAGCTTGAGGTACTGGTAATCAGAAATGGAGCGCTGCGGAGGGGTGCGCTGGTACCAGGTAAGCAACGAATGCCAGGTCTCTGTTAGCCAGCCGGCCAATTAGGAAAGTGTAGCAGCCGCTATACTTACAAGGCAAACCGGGATTTACATCAGAGTGCTCCTGGGGAGGAGGAATCAAGGAGACCAAGATGAATTAATTAATCATGGAAAAATCTGCATAAATACATGGAGGGGGCAAGTATCACTAACCTATGATACCAGTGAGTTATTTAATGACATGTGTTACCTCAATCTCCTATGGAAACGATAGGCCTTGCAATAGTCAAAAATGAATGTAGGAGTTTTTCACTACCAGGACATGTAAAACTTAAAAGTACATGCCCAACTTTTTAAATACATTACACCCTGCTCTCTCGACTGTCCAGAGCCTACCCTAGCTGTTCCTTATATGCATTATAAAGGAAGGGTTGGGCCCAGCAGGGCACCAGTCTCACCCACCTCAGTAACCTCGAAATGGCACAAGAGTCAGATGGAGGCACCACCTCATACAGTGACTGCCCCAAGATTCACATTGAGTCTATCACCTTCTACTTCTTTCCGGAAGCCGCCTGCATAAGTGGCACCACAAAGGAAATAAGTCTGAGCTACTATTATGGGCACGTTTAGGCAGGAGAAGCACTATGAACGTAATCACCCAACGGCATGTTTGTACAACAGGAAGCTGGCTAAAATGTTGCAGCTGGACCTCCTTCCTTTTTCTTTTGTGGAAGGAGTGGGATTTTTAGAATTTGTGGATACCATCTGCCCAAAATGGTAGGTTCCCAGCCGGACCTATTTTGCCAGAGTTGCTGTTCCAGCAATCCATCACGATGTGCTGCAATTGATTGGACAAGCTTTGCAGCAGAGTGCCATTCACAATATCCACCTGACGACAGACATGTGGACCAGTTGTCAAGCAACTGATTACATGAGTATCACTGCACACTGGATCTCTTTTGTGGGGGGTAGTTAACAGCTATCTAAAGGTATCAGTGCTGAAGAACATTTTAAGGGCATTTGTCAGCAAACAACAGTAGCCATGTTCATCACAGAGAAATCCCATGGAGCTGAAAAACATCTTGGAAGACTTTGACATCAAGGTGTTAAAAGGGCTGCGGCCCAGAGGTCTCAGAATTGGATTTGTTGTCCCAGACAATAGCAGTAATATGGTAAAAGTCTATGGCAGATGGTGGCTATTTCAAGGTCCTGTGTTTGGCGCATTGCATCAAACTGATTGTGCAGGACTTTCTCAAACAAGAAGACATAGTCAGCAGCATACTGACCATCTGCAGAAGAATCTGCACTCATTTCAGCCATTTTTTTAAAGCTTGGAAGCAGTTGAGGATCCTTCAGCGTGTTAATAGAGTACCAGTAAATACTCTCATACAGGAAGTGCCAACATGTAGGAACTCAACCTATTATATGTTGCAGCATCTGTTTGAGCAGAACAAACCAATCAATGACTATGTCATTCAAAGGGCAGGGGATGCAACTGGGAAAAGCATGACCATGGAGGTGGACAAATGGGGGCTAGTCAAATGGCCAACTTCTTGGCAAACAGCCTGAGTTTGATTACAAACCCTACTTTACTGACCGAGTAGGCCACCGTAGAACTTTGTAATTATCGTTGAACTGCTGTACCAAAAAAAACTGGATATAGCTAGGGGAAAATTATATATTTTGTTTGTGTCTGACTTATGCAGCCCCACCATTTTTAGACACATGTATGGCCGGATTGGAGTAGGACCAGTCTTCAGTGAAGAAGCCTCTCCATTCCCTACAAGGACATTGGAGAAAATGTGTGCCTCCATCCCATGCCTATCCTTTTTTCATACCATAGCAGGGCTGCCCCAGAAAAGGTAATTTGATTTACAAGACTGACAATGTGTAACTTCCATCAATGAGGAGATACAATTGCCTATCACCGTGCTTGGACTGGAACAGGTAACTATTAGACCAATGAGTCATATATTATTGAGTGATTGTGAGTGATGATTGATGATTCATGTGGTGGCAGACAGTGAGGGAGGGTTTTAAACTAATTTGTAAACTTGATTTCGATGATTTGCAATGTTTGGGCCCTGATGGGTGATTTTTCCTGAAAGGGATTGTCCCTTTCACACTTAGTGAGATTAACTTGCAGGGCCCACTCCTTGCTGTACTTTTTTTTCAAGGTTTTCAGAGATCAGACCAGTCAGTTAGCTAACAAACACAAATCTACACAAAATACTCACATTCTTTTTCTCTTCTTGTTCATCAACAGCAGTGCACTACAGGTCTATCTCTCTCATTTGGGTTGTAATAGAGTCAGACTGATTTGTTGCTCAAAGTCAGGATGGAAAGACTCAGGGCGGGACAACCTCAACAGACAGAAGAAGGACGTTCTTGACTTCATAGGGAAACCAAAATGATGATGACTCTAAGAGGCCCACTAAGCTCTGTGTACTGGAGAGAGTATGTTGATTTGGGAAATGCTGCTGAGTTTATGTGCTGGCTCAAATGTGAAACTCCTCTATTATGTGGTTGTGGTTTTGGGGGGCTTTTGTAAATGGAGACAGACATATGATGTCACATCATCACATGATGCATGCACTCTGCTAAATGTTATGATGACAGTTGTGAGATTGATCAGCCCGGTACATGCAACTACCATTTCCCATACCAATTCCCAACCTGTCCACCCACAAAAAAAGTCCCTCCCACAAAAGCCAAAAATAAAAAGCAGGGCATCATCAATGTAGGCGCGAAGGCTTGCCACCTCCCGATGAAGCAGTGCCTGCTCGTGAAGCATGCGGCGTTGGAAGCGGTCTGGGAAAGGGGGGGCAGCAGTGGTGAATTGGGAGGATCCCATCTGCAGGCAGTGCTGCCCATGTTGTGATCAAGATGGAGTGGCTTGCTGCTGGCTTGAGGAACGGGGGCTCGGAGCAGGGACAGATGCCTCTGTCTCCTCCAGAGCCACCAGCTGACAATATTCTGTCTGGGTGGCCTCCATCCGCTGCTGCGGCAGCCAAACTGCTATCTCCTATTGTAAACAATTCTCTCTGCAAACACTTGTTTTTATAGTATCACAGTCGCAGTGCATTGCTGGTCCCTGAGGGCCATTGGAATATATGATGTGATTAGTCACAGGGCCACGTTTTCCCCACACATGCCTCACATAAAAGCATTGACTGGCTGCAAGGAATTAAGCCAGAATACCACCAGATTATAACTAAGTATTTTTTTCTTTTAAATTATTGCCTAGTATAAAAAAAACACTTTGTGTGTAAAAGGAAAAATAAATTGCCTCTTCTTAATGAGTAAGGCATTACGTACTATGCAGCACAATTAATAGTATTCTTGTTGTGCTAAATTAATGGAGGCATGCTAGCGAGTTGGGTACTTTGCTACTCTCTGCAGTCTGCAGCCGGGGCAGCTGTAATGGACAATTTATTATCTTACTTTAATTCCAATTGCCCTTCTCCTCTCCGACTGCTTTTCAATTCTACCTTGTATCCAAAAGGGTAGATGAATAATATTAATGATACGTCACATATGTCATGTATAGAACACAGATATCCTGCCTGGCATAAGCAGAAACTGGGAAAAATGATGCACTACAGTACAGGGAAAGGAACGGGATGCATATTTTATATGGCACGTTTGTCACAGAGTATCCCTTTCACCAAAATCTAATTCAGGCACTTAGTCCCACTTTACTCCCTGGCATCGCTCTCCACCACAAATTATTTTCAACAAATACCTTCACTTGATAGTAAGGAAACTTACTCTTCTGCTGGGTAATTAAGAGGGATTAGTGTAGGTAGAGATTTTGCTATAGAATAGTGGGGTGTCACCACTGTAGTTGACAAATGATGAAACAGAAATATTTGAACAGGGGTAAATCCTTTATGGAAGCCATGAAATATATATACATAAATTACCTGGCCAGAAAAATCTGGCACATACCAAGGATGGAATTTTCAATTTGTTTGGTAGGCTGGGTCAGAACTTAGAAAAGAATAAAGTAGGCTTAGGCAGAGCTGCAGAGTTCTGCTATGTGGAATTCCACAGAGCAGCCCAAAAACTTTGTGAGATTCTGTGGAATTCCATGGGTGGAGCTGCGCAATGTGCCCATTTGCGCTACCTTTTTATGTTCCAATAGTGCTATGTGCATTTCCGCCCTGGAAACTGTGCGTGAATGACACCATGCAGTTCTCAGGGGTACGGCCATTTTGTTTTCAGTTCTGTGCATGGTGATGCTGGGGCTATTTTCAATCCACCCTTAATCTTTTCAATCCTCCCCCTATCCGACTCATCTACCCATCATTTTCCTTTATTGTATCAGTGTGTGTCTTTGAGTATTTTATGTTTTTGTAATTTTTTTGTGTTTTTCATGACTTTGTACTTTTTTTGGTTTTCCCCTATACTTCCTTAGTTCTTCCTTTCTCCCTTCCTTTTACTATTTCTTCTCTTTTTTCCCCCCACCCAGTGCCATAGCAGAGCAGGGCGAGAGTGGCAAGAGAGGAAGCGGGGGCACCAGTGTGGCTGCTAGCCACACACCTTAAAGTTGTCAGCACCGCCACAGGGTGCAGCCCTGTACCATTTTTTTAGAGGTGGAGGTGGCAGCAATTGTTTTTTATGTGCAGCATCACCTCCCCTCCATGCTGGCAGCAGGAGGCAGACGCGGAAGTGGGTAAGCCCTGCGGGAGCTCTGGCTGCATTGGGGTAGGGTGCAATGGTGTCTGCGCTACAACACTCTAGTCCAGCACACCGAACATCTGTTGGCGCACCACTGGGCTAACATTATTAGCAGCGAGCAGGACCTGCTTGACCTGCTAAGGATCAAGATTGTGGGGCTCGATGAGCAATTATTTGTTGTGCTTGTGTTCTACAATGCTAATTCTTTTTTTTTCAAATAGCATGCTGCTCACACTGAGATGTAAGTTAAGTTTATTTTATGATGAATATTATGTGATACAGTTTTAGCTAGCTAGGAGCTTGGCACTCCCTAATTGTACCCGTCAGCACTTGCTTGGGCTGATTGTTTAAGAAACCATGCAGACTCCTCTGTCCTGTCACTAAGACAGTGATGTCAGTGAGTTAGCTTTCTGTGACTTTCTTTATGTAGCTAGTACAGTCCCAAGCAATTTCACAGTAATGTGTAGTATGTATTGAAAAAAAGGGGGACCGAGTTGGCCCATCATAGGGGTTGAACAATGAGAATGAGCATCAAAGATCATTCATTGCAATGCATTAGTTCTAAATGTAGTTTAGGAATTTTGGAATAGGGCTTAGGATTAGGATGAAAAGTACAATGTCACTGCGTTTGCCTGCCAAAATTATTTTTGAAAGATTAACTGTACCACCACAAATCTATTTTTTTTATCTTCTTTATTTCTTACATAAGAACCCAAGGGCAAGAAGAGGCATAGTTCTTTTGAAGCAGGTCAGGGAGCCGGAGATTCCACCACCTGTACCGCAGCTGATGGTTCCGCTGATCCCAGTAAGTACTGTTATTATAATTATTTCCCTAACTTTTTCCTCTTCCCACTAGTAGAATAATTTAAATTTTGCCTTGTTTATTTTTTATACTGTTTTCTTTTTTATTTAACTTCTCTAGCAAATGTTTGTTAAATTCTTGTTATTCCTGCATTATCCTTTTTTGTCTATTTCATGTTTTTGTAGCCACCTTTCTCCTGTCTGTAATAGTCTGTAGTTTTTTTCTGCATTGTTAGTAAGCTTTCCCTCTCCCCTATATATCTAGTGGTACTGTGAGACTAAGAGAACCGATTTTTGGTACTCTACTGTCTACTGTGAAGATTGCAGGCCCAAGTAAGCTGGTATTATTCACCACGCATGTTTGTTGCGAGGGTTTTCTTTTTCTTGCTCATGCTCAAACATTTAAAATGAGAGAGTGGCCATGGCCCCCAATGGTGTGCTATAATTCCTTTATACAGTATACCAGCAGTTTCCATAATAGTGCAGCACGGCAGGAAAGCATGAGGTCCCATTGCATTTGTGAACCAACACCATATCTCCATCATTGACCATTTGTCCACCCATTCATTGCGCTTCAATGACTCATAGTCATCAGAGCTCTGACCCTACTTATGAAACAATTTTGTTGGCTTGACTACCTGTCTTTTCTAACAGTGTCAACCAACAAAATGCCCAAACTGATATTTTGGATAGAAGAAACTGCTAACCGAGCTGTAATGAAGTATTTCAGTTGTATTTTGTTAAACAAATTAATATGGGAAAGCATATCTGGCATCTAAAAATGTGTAATATTTTTTCTAGCCGACAGACCACGAGTGACAGGGCCAGCACCAGTTCTGCAGACACAGAGGAGGTTGGAGGGGAAGACCCCGTGGCGACCGGAATGGGCGGTGGTAAGTCACATTGCATGCTTATTGATATTTACTATTATACTCACTGCAAGGGTGTTGTGTCTCATGAACCCCCTGCTTAAGCAGCTACAGCGATGGCTGAGTTCTTATGGTCTCTTTTATCTGCAACTCTGCAGACAAAAGCTCATATTGAACGCTAAAAATGATGGGGTGATGGAAAAGGGAAAAAGATGGAAGGTTAAAGGAAAGAATGGGTGAAATGGTGTATGAGTGAAAGAATGCATGGGTGGGTGAAAGGATGCATGTGTGGGTAAATCATGGATGGGTGAAAGGATGGTTGAAAGGGTAGATAATGAATGCATGAATATATGGATGGATGGATTGCAAATTTTGGTGAAAGACTGGATGAGAGAAAGTAAAGCTTAAATTTTGGCTATCAAAGGATGAATAGAACAACAAAAGGATGAATGGCTAATTGCTTGGATGAAGAAACAAGGGAGCTCTTCTGGAGGGGGCATGCTCACCTACTTCGCTTGGTTGGTTTTAGCAAACCTATGGTTCAAAGTAGGGGTATTTTAAGTTTTTGTCTACTCCCTCATGGCATTTTTTCACCCGTGATGTAAGTGCAGCATGGTTCAGTTCGTCACTGCAGCATTGGCTGCGCAATGTGTGTCTGCTTCAGTTAATGCAACATTTGCAAAGTTTTCAATGCATTGCAAACCAAAAACAAGGTGTGTTCCCTTCCCTCCCAGTGACCACTCAGTAACATCCTAGTATTTGACTCCTTTATTCTGTCCTAAGTTCTGTCCCAGCCTACCAAAAAATTGAAAAATCCATTCTTGGCATCTGCCACATTTTTCTGGCCATGTGAGAGATTCATATATTTCATGGTTTCCATAATGGATTTATGCTTGTTCAGATTTTTCTCTTTTGACCTTTGTCTACTACAGTGACTGAAGAAGCCAAAGCTTAGGCACATGATGATGATCAGTGGCACCCCACTCTTCAATAGCAAAAGCTCTACCTACCTGGCCTAATCCCTCCAGCTTACCCTGCAATAGATTAAGTTAAGGTTCCTTTCCTTACTACCAAGTGAATGAATTTATTGGAAATACTTTGTGGTGGAGGGCGAGGCCAGGGAATAAAGTGCGACTAAGAGTCTGTTTTCAGGTTTTGCTGATGGGATACTCTGTGACGAACGTGCCAAAATTCAATCTATATATCCCATTCCTTTTCCTGTCCTATCCTGCAGTACATCATTTTTTCCACCGTCTACTTATGGCAGATAGGATATACACATTTTACACATGACATGTGTGATGTAGTATCTTATTTATTATTCATCTGCCTCTTTGTAGTCAGGGTAGAATTGAAAGGCATTTGGAGAAGAGCAGGGCCATTGGAATTAAAGTAAGTGGTGTGTGTTTCTTGCATGGCCATTGTAGTTTTCCCTATGTTAGCTTTGTTGTACACGTTACTACATGAGCATGCTCGCTTTTGTGCCACATTGTATTTTTACACAGAACCTGCATATGTTTCGTGTTCCTTTCTTTTCCTGGGATTTAGTCTGAACACCATAGACATGGTCAAACAACAATGCCCCTTGTTATTCTCTCTAGTCAGACACTAGCACCTAGACATAGCATGAAAATTGAGCTGCTGTTTGCGAGCAAAAATGTCTTGTCATATAACTGAGGACGGAGGTTCAAAACACACATACTGAGCGAAATTCCTGGGGCAAGATTACTGCATCAGCTGAGATGTACAATGTCCATCTATGTATGCTAAGGTACGGGGTCGGCCACTAATCCCAGAGATCTTTGATATATATTCATTTAGCTTCGGTAGGAAGGGGGCTTTAGGCTAATCTGTCTTATAACATGACAGGGCTTTTTATGATATATGCTTGGTTAACAATGCTAGCGATATTTTTGCTATCCATTTGTTTTCTTATTGTGGCATAAGTACTGAATCCTAGATCACAGTAGTTTAAATAAATATTTGAAACTTCCTTTGTTTCTCTTCTTTATTTTATTGTGGACAAGCATGAGTGAGAGAGTGAAATGGTGTGTCCTGTTACTGCGATCCCTAAGGGGATCAAGAGTGTTGTGTTCTGGGGTGCCAACTCACTTGATTCTCTGGAAAGGTTAGGAGGGCAAGTGAGGCACTATAGGTAGTCAGACTCGGGCTCATAGACACTGAGGTGGTATGGTGACTCAGTCCCTACATGCGGATGTTCTATGGTCCCAAGCACAGTTCTGTTCCCAAGCAGAATCTCTGCAACATAAGATAATTGTCCATTACAGCTGCCCCAGCTGCAGACTGCAGAGAGTAGCAAAGTACCCAATGCGCTGGCTGTCATGCCTCCATTAATTTAGTACAACGACTTCTACTCCATAGGGCATAATGCCTTACTCATTAATGAGAGTACGTTTATTTTTCCCCACAATGTGTCTGTTAAGTTTATTACTAGGAAAGCCTTTAAAGGAAAAAAAAATAACTAAGTTTTTAAATCTTTTGTCATTCTGCCTTAATTATTTTCAGCCAGTCAGTGCTTTTTATGTGAGGCATGTGTGTATAAAAAATGGCCCTGTGACTCTTTTAATCACATCAGTATCCGAGGGGTCTAGGGGACCAGAAATGTACTGCTACTGTGCCACTATTTAATCTTAAACAATTGTTTGGACAAGCATTGTTTACAATTTGTCTTTTTTCTTTTAGTTTTTTTCTTGATATAGCTACTCCTGCTGGTCCACCTCTTGCACCTACACAGAAGGTGATAGCAGCCCGGCTGGGGTGGCAGAGGCTGGAGAAATTATAGCAGGAGTTCCATCGGCTGGTGGCTCTGGAGGAGGAGAAAGCTGACGTATCTGCTGCTACCCAGGGAACCATTTCCTCCAGCCAGCCGCAGCCTCCAGTCTCCTGGTAACATTGCCACCAGCGCCACCGCCAGCTGTTAGATGCCCGGTTAACCACCATTGCTGCCCCCTCGCTCAGACCACCAGTTCCAGCACCGCATTATGCAGCATCTGGCACAGCTTGAAGAAAGGGTGGCCCTGATTGAGCAGAACCTGGACTGCAACCAGGCCCGAGTAGAGGACGCCCTCCTCTAAGCCCTTTTGAAATCTTTATTTTGGTGGGTGAGACTTTGTTGTAGGTGGAGAGGGTGGAAAAGAAAGTTGAAACGGAGGTTTGGACTTTGCGCAACATAACACAAGGCCTGAATGATGATGTTGATGAATGATGTTCTTCTATATCCAAAATATGGATCACTTGTATGCATGGATGGGTAAATAGGGCCACTGATGTGGGCTATTCCTTGGGTAATAGAAGATCCTGCAGTGAGTTGATGTCACTTACACCACATCCACCACACCAAGTGTGTGATCCATTTATTGTGTAAATTAAGTCACACCTGAATAAAACACACAGCCCAGGGAAAGAGGGTTAGGGGTTTGATGAATGGATGGGAATAGGGATTTGTGGAAAGGTGTGACAAAGACAAACACAACACAACAGCAGTATTGGGGTGATAAGCAGCACATCCTCATCAATCTGTTGTGGAAGGAAATGAAGGATTGAGTAAGACACAGTTCAGCTAAATGCAACAGGAAGCTTATTTGTGGGCTGTCCTTTATTGAGGTTGTTAAGTATTCCATATTCATGAGGGAGACCAGGTGTGCTGCTTTTACATGAACACATACCTCCAGGGTCGAAGCATCGACAATATTATCAGTCCGGATCCGTATACTAGGCCAACAAGCCTCAAGAATGTTCATCTGTGCAATTATGCTGAGCTGATGAGATTCAAATAACGGACCTGAACCTAAATTTGTGATATCTTGCACTATGTCTGTCATTTGTTGACTTTTATTGTTGTCGTATTTTTGTTCACATCATATCACAAATGTCACTTATCATCTGTTGTATAACAGCCATTTATGAGACTGGTTGTCTCATTCTCATGCACAACTTGGATATATGAACACAAATATATCACGTGATTACAGACTTATGGGTTTTGTGTTACATCATTGACTAATCTTTCCAAGAGTTAATATTTACCACAGTGGTGGTATTGATCATTTAATGGCTATATGAAGGTGTATGGCTGGGACACCTTAATTAAGCAAGAATTCACTGTAGATTTATAAGACTGCCACTAACAAAGGCGACATCCGTAGAGAAGATGAACCAGCAGGTGGTAGACTCAATGCATGTCTTGTTGGGACAGTCACTCTATGATGCAGTGGTGTCTCCATTTGACTCTTGTGCCATTGTGAGGTTGCTGAGGCGGGTGATACTGGTGCACTGCTGGGGACAGGGCTGCTTTGCGTAAAGATGTCACCCTCTTCTTTCTCATCACCTTTAATTTCCACCGTGATCAGAGCTGGTTCCCCTCTCTCACCACCAATTTTTTTTAAGGTGTGCCTCCCAGTGAATTGCATGATGTTGTTTTGCCCTCCAGTACCATAGTGTGAACCAGGTTACTTCGATGAGCACTCCCATGGCAAATGGAGCATATTGCAATGTTTTCCTCCTGCTTGCTAATCATAAAGAAGTCCCAACCTGGGGAGGGGAACTTTTTCAGTGGGCCACTGGTGCCACTGCCAATGCCAAAGAACTAGAGTTAGGTAGGTGTGCCATTGATTGCCTCTATTCAGTGCGTACTACTGTGGTAGTGGTGGATGCAGGTCCCAGCGGGGGCCTTACAAATATGGAAGCTGGTGGTGGTGGTAGTGCCACATCCCTCGGAGCAAGTTGAATTGGAGGGGTTAATGATGGTCTCCTCTGGGCCAGCTTCCACAATGACTGGCTCATCATCCTCATCCCATTCCATAACTCTAAGGCTTTCAGGAACTTTCCTTTTCCCTGGCCTCTCTTGTCATGAGACTCAGCCGGGGTCCACCCCATGTCCATATCATCAGAAGGGGGGCTTGGAGAAGATGGTGGAGCACCCTTCCTTTTTTCTTGCTGGGGAGCTGGAAGCCAACGCTTCTAAAAGAGGAGGTTCTTGCTTAGCAGGAAGCTCAACCTCCTGTTTTGCTCCTACTTCAGGAAGATCTATTGCTGGCTGTGGCTGTTGCCCACTTTCCTGACTTTCCTGCAGAGATTAGATACTACTTTGCGAAAGAGACAACTCCAATTCAATGTTACGCTCGTCGGCATAGACATGATTGCAGTGACTGCCTCGCTGAGAGACAGGGCCTTGGGCTTAGGTTGGGGTGGTGTGGTTGATGAGGGAGCGCTACTCCCAGATTGCTCCCAGGAGGCAGGTGCAGCAGGCCACGAACCCTGAAAAAGGTTTTGGCTGACACACCAGTGGTGGAAATCTGCTTCTTCTTCTCTCCCCACTGGCCACTTTCTTGGCAGCACATTTCTTTGGGGCCATCTTGAAGCTGTCAATTGGCAGTGGCACTTAGCTGCACAAGCAGAAGAGATTGGAGGGCTCACATCATTTGTTGTGTGGTCATGTCACTTTGTACAACCCTTCTGTCTGTCAGTACTGTGGGTGATGTCTCTTGTGCACCTAAAAATAAATAAGCAAGAAAATCATTTAGTGAAAAGTGGCATTGTTGCAGTTTGAATGAGTACAGACAAAAACAATACAATTTAGTGTGGTTACTTAAGTTATCATTATTATCCTAAATAATTAACAACAATATTAGTGTATCCATTCCAAAGTCAAACTACTCAAATAGAACATGATATTCCATTTCCAATCAGGATAACAACAAACAGATGTAACTGCTTGCTTTCTGTGCATCTAAGGGAGGCACCTGTGTCAGTCATGGAGGTGCAGGGGAAAATGGAATAATGCTTCAATCAATCAGGATTTATAAAGTATGGCTAATCACCTGATAGGGTATCCAGTCACTTACAGGCCCCGGAGGTTTATTCGAACAACCAGGTCTTGAGGGCCATTCATAATTCCAGAAGTGAGGTGATGGTTCGGAGGTGTGTGGGGAGGCTGTTCCAGGTCTTTGCTGCGATGTCGGAGAAGGAGCGTCCTCCACTTCTGCTTCGGATGTAGGGAGAATGGGCAAGTGAAAGGGAGGCAGAGGGTAGTCTTCTCAATGGTTGGTGGAAGTTCAGGCGGTGGTTAATGTAGGTTGGGTCTTAGTTGTGTTGAGCTTTGTGTGCGTGGGTCAGCAGCTTCAATTGGCATCTCTTCTGTATGGGGAGCCTGTGGAGCTTCCTGAGATGGGGTGTGATGTGGGTTAGTCAGGGAAGGCCGAGGATGAGTCTGGGTGCAGCATTCTGTATGGTCTGAAGTCTCTGTAGAATGTGTGTGGTGATTCCTACATAGAGGGCATTGCCGTAGTCCAGTCTCCTTAGAAAAATGGCTTTGAAAAGTGGAAAAAAGGGTGGCTTGCACAAAATTGCTGCCGGACACACGGTCAAACAACAACAGCAAGCAAAGAGGCATGGCCACAACAAAGAACACATGCAAGCCTATGGCAAAAGCACACTGGCTGGCTACACAAAATGGCCACCAACCACACGTTCAAACAACAGCAGCAAGCAAGGAGGCATTACTACAACAAAGAACAAATGCAGGCCTATGTCAAAAGCACACTGGCTGGCTAGGGTACAAAAATGGCCACGTGGTCAACCAACAGCAGCAGGCAAGTAGGCTTGGCCACAACAAAGAACACATGCAGGCCTATGGCAAAAGCAAACACTCGCTGGCTAGGCTACACAAAATGGCCACCAAACACATGGTCAACCAATGGCAGCAAGCAAGGAGGCATGGCCACAACAAAGGCATGGCAAAAGCACACTGGCTGGATACGCAAAATGTTCGCTGGCCACATGGTCAAGCAACAGCAAGAAAGGAGGCATGGAAAACAAAGAACACATGCAGGCCTAGGGACACTGACTACACAAAATGGCCCCTGGCCACATAGCATTGAGAACAAAGACAAATGGTGGCCTATGGGAAACACACATACACAATTGCCAGACAAAGGAGGCATTCGTAACACTAAAGAAAATCCTACACTACCATTAATTCAGCAATGCCAAAAACAAAATTTAACTGAGCTAAAAAATATTTTACAACACGCATCCTCCCAAGTCATCAAATATTTTCCCACCTGAACACTTTTTGCTCTAAAAAAAGCAAAATACAAAAAAACTGGACTAGAACTGCCCTGGTCTTACTGGCTGGATGGCCTGTTGGCAGACTAGGCCACATAGTAAGAGAAATTAATATTGCAAATTTAACAAACATGGAGAAAATGTACTGAACTGTGCTGTGAAATGTTTTTCCTTTACAAAGGATGAAAAATTAAATGTAAAATATATCTTGTTCCCTACTAAAACTGCAGACCACGCACCACAATAAATTTAAAATATCGAATAAAAGTCCCAAAAAATACTGGTGCATGCCCTTTATAAAAAAAACAATACCTTTATGCAAGAGTTTTTTTAACTTACTTGAAATATCTCAAAAACAAGGCCTAAAATCCAAAGGTATATATGCAGAAGACAAAGAGAGTGATCCTTCCAAATCCAAATCCAAATGAAAAGTGACCAGGAGTTGAAAAAAGCAATAGGAGGTGCCTACTGGACAGGAATAAGAAGTTGGAGTCTCTGGAGCACTTCCTTCTTGTTGAAAAAAAATTAAATAAAAAAAGGCTTCTTGCACGAAAAAACAACTTGAACTTTCCGTTGGAGTAGAAAATTAACTCGAAAACATCTTTTCAAGTAGATTTAGCTGCACCTCGAGTAGAGAATCTGCTCAAGGTGCAGCCCCTGTTGTTCGCGTTCTCCAACGTTCTGAAAAAGAAGCAGTCACAGCTGGAAGCAGCGCTAGTGGCTGCCAAAATCTTGGTGCACTCACTAGCGGCCAGCAAGTCTCGCTCGCCAACATGTGCTAAAAGAAATCTTGTGTGTGCCAACAGAAAAGAAATTCTGCCAGGCCCAGGATGGTGGAATTTTTCGGGGAACTCCACGTTACATGTGGAGCACAGAGTTCCTGAATTCCACCGACTCCGTGAGTGAAGTCAATTTCTCCACCTAGGCCTAGAACAAAGAAGTGAAGTACTAGTAGGAGGTGACTGAGTAGGCACTGGAAAACACCTTGTTTTCGGTTTGTAATTCACTGAAAACATTGCTGCATTAACTGAAGCAGACACACATTGCACAGCCAACACTGCAGTGCTGAATTAAACCATGTTGCAGGTAGGACATGGGTGGTAAAATGCCATGGGCAAGGAGGTGATAAATGATTGTTGGTGGTATATCTGCCTCGCTTAACAAATACAGTGATTATACTTCATTTGTCAATAAGCAAGCAATGTGACTTGCCACCAACTGTCTGTGCCACCGCTTGGACTCTCCTTCCTACCACCTCCACTGTCACCTCTGGCTCACTGGCATTGCTGCTGGCCCAGCACTGGTGGTCTTTGCTTCTAGAAAAAAAATTACACATTTTAGATGCCAGATACGCCTCCTCTTATTTATTTTTTTAACAAAAAACTACCGCACTACAGTTTGGTTAGCAGTATCTATCAAAAATATCACTTTTGGCAGTTTGTTTCCGTTGGTTGACAATGCTAGAAAAAGCAGGTAGTCAATTCAACCAAAAACATTTAGTAATGGAAGGGCAAAGCTATCATGACTCTGAGTCATTGAAGTGCAATGAAGGGGTGAAATAATGGTCAACGAAGAACATATGGTTTTGTTTAGCAAATACAATAGGACCTTATACTTTCCTGCAATGCTGCACTGTCATGGAAACTGCTGGTATACTGTATAAATGAATGATAACACAAATTTGGGAGGGTCTACCATGGCCATTCTGGGCATGAGCAAGAAAAAGAAAGCCTTCTCAATAAACATGCGTGGTGAATAATAGATTACTTGGGCTTGCACTCTTCACAGTAGAGTACCAAAAATCTGTTCTCTTTGACTTACAGGACCACAAGATATATAAGGGGAGAGGGAAAGCTTACTAACAAAGCAGAAGAAAGCTAGAGACTAATACAGAGAGGAGGAAGTCAGCTACAGAAACATGAAATATAGACAAAAAATGATAATGCAGGGAAAACAAGAATTTAACAGCTATTATACAGAGAAGTTGATCAAAATAAACAAGGCAAAATTTAAATTATTCTAATACTGGGTGCTGGACCTGGCCCTGTTTGCAGGTTTATCCCCTGGCTTTTTGCCTTTTGCCTCCTATTGTTTCTGACCTGTTTTTGTTGAGTGTAGGACTCTGGGCACTTTACCGCTGCTAATCAGTGCTAAAGTGCATATGCTCTCTGTGTAAATTGTGATTATGATTGGTTATCCATGATTGGCATATTTGATTTACTGGTAAGTCCCTAGTAAAGTGCGCTATGTGTGCCCAGGGCTGCAAATCAAATGCTGCTAGTGGGCCTGCAGCACTGGTCGTGCCACCCACATGAGTAACCCTGTAAACTAGTCTCAGACCTGCCAGTGCAGTGTCTGTGAGTGCAGTTTTAAACTGCCATGCCGACTTGGCAAGTGCGCCCATTTGCCTGGCCCTAACCTTCCCTTTTACCACATGTGAGGAAACCCTAATGTAAGCTCAAGGTACCCCCATGGGCATCTCATTTCTTCACAGATCTCAAAGAGGCATGGGACTGGGTGAATCATCATTGTGGCACAGGGGCCCCACACTGTCTGACCCAGACCTCACTAGTGGCCAAATCAAGCTGGAACTGGTGGAGGAAACCCCAGAGAACCCCTGCATCTCGATCCTCCCCGATGACATCCCCGAACCTGGAACAGATCATAGAAACCAAGCGCAGGGCCCTTCAAGCAGCTGCCACCATGGGAACCACTAACACGGATGTTGACGAAGATAAGGGCCTGCACATCTTCACCACACACAATGACACTCTTCTGTCAGACAGCTCACAGCAGGGCTCACTGACTCCCCCGAGTGTGACACCACGGACCGGAGACACACACATTTAAGTGCATCTGCAGGGAGTATCCTGCCCACTATACTTGGAATGTGTACACTCTCTGTTTAATATGCTATGATGTCGAGATACACTGTAACTTATCCACTCAACCGTTGCTCATATAGCCTTTTCCCAGCTCCCACCGGGCTCCTGTTGGCCCTCTCCCGGGTTAAACAGCACACTAAATTGCCCCCCACCTCTGGACATCTCATCTAAGGACCCATCCGTCATCTGCCGGTGAGATGCCCACATCCATCTTTTCTCCTTACACACATGGGTCCATGAGCGATAGTCCTGCCAATTCTGCTTTGTCACCCCCCACACTACCTTAGGTCCCAAAGCATAGACAACTGGTTTGGGCATACTGCCTGTTGCAATAAACCCCCTGGTTTATTTCCTTATTAACCATACCATGGTTCAACACTCCCAGTTAACCCCCCTAGCTTGGATTATCATGACAGAGCAGGAATGCATACCCACCCCAAGACAGCAGAGTGATGCCAATGGGATGCTACCCCCAGCGACTAACCCCCCTCCTCAAGACCCCCGCCCTACATGCAACAACATATTACTAACAAACTCTGATTTCTGCCTCCACATGCTTAACATATGCAATATGCATACGGCACGCAAACGGCACACAGTCTATTCCTACATAAAGCGCCGGGATGCCCAAATTATTCTATTGCAAGAGACACACACAATAAAGGAAGAACTTGAGTGCCTGCGTAAGCATTGGGGGCACAATCCATGCAACCACATACGCACCATATGCACGGGGAGTCCTCATTGAATAAGGCCTGGTACCCCCTTCCATGTGCTAGATGTCATCATAGACAAGGAGGGGCACTACATGTTACTTGAGGGTCACCTAGACAGTCGACCATTACTCCTCTGGTACATCTACACCCCTAACACTGACCAGGGATATTTCTGGAATGCCCCCTAAAGGTCTTAGCCCACAAGACCACGATCCCTTGAATCCTCAGTGTTAATTATAACTTGTATTGGACCTCACCCTTGATAGGTCTCATCCCCCTTTACCACATCCCCCCCACACGCAGACAGTGAGAATTCAGAACTGGACAATAGTCTTTATTAGTTGAATGGCGATCCCATAACCTCACTGCCAAGATGTAGTCCTTCTATTTAATGCCCCATCAACTGCACGTGCGCCTTGACCGCTTCACATGCTCACCCCCCCCCCCCGGTGCCCCAGATACATCACACCGACTATTTAGGTCACATACTTTAGGATCATGGCGTACATTTCATTGACCTGTGATGGACGGCCTCCTGACCACTGACGCCAACCTGGCATCTTCAACTCGATTGCCTGGAAGACCCTGTCTTCCGTGCCAAGCAAAGCACCCGAATTTGTAATTACTTTGCTGACAATCATAACACGGCATCCACTAGAGTGGTTGAGTAGGCCGCATTTAAGGTGGTGATTAGGGGGGATTGCATGCAGCAGACAGTAGGGATCTGGTGGTCACTCGATAAGGAAATCACAGCTGCCGAATGACAACTGACCAAGCTGGGGAGGGCAGCAGACCACGATCCTGTGTTGGCTGCACAACTCACTACAGCCAAAACTTTTATGTTGAACTCCTGGAGTACCTCCAATGCTTTAATGTCACTACTCACGTGGTGAAAGTACACAGGCAGGCTGAGTAGTCAGGGCACCTTCTCACCTCGCTGATACAACAAGATCGCACAATCACCCTAGTCACCTTGATAATATCGCCTACATCTTAAAATATCTGCCGCCTCTTCCATGTCCAAGACCGCATACAGGGACAGCTCCTGCAAGCCGCCTGTCTGATACTGGACCTGGAGAAGGTGTTTGACACACTGACGTGGCCGTACCTCTTCCTTGTACTCACTCGCCTGGGAGTGGGCCCTAGACTACTGGCTTTCACCAGACTACTATACACTAAGCCGACCTCTAGGGTTCAACAGGGTCGAGTGGTCTCTGCCGCCTTCCTGGTGCACCGGGGAAGCAGACAGGGGTGTCCTCTGTCACCCCTGTTGTTCGCTCTTCCGATGGAGCCCCGGACCATCCAACTGCGGATGGAAGGGTAAGACTGGGATATACCACTGGCAGACAGGACCCACTCGGTGTCGTTATACGCAGACAACCTACTGATATATCTCTGGGACGTTGCTTCAGATCACTCCACAATACGGACTACCTTGACTTAGTTCACTGCAGCCAATGGATTACGCATGGATTGGAGAAACCTGGTACATACCCCCTCAATCTGGCCCAACCTGCATGCCCAGTCTTTCTAGGAGAAACACCTCTTCATTGGCAGGAAGCAGCAAGACAGTACCTGGGAATATGTCTATACCATAACCCATTGGACCTGTATGAGGGTAAACTCTGTGCGGCCTTACCTGGTATCAGAGCCCAAATACAATTCTGGCAGTCCCTACCTTTAGCCCCAATAGGTGGGATAGCCCTCGCTAAAATGGTTCTGTTACCCCAGCGATTATATTATTTTGCTAATCTGCCAATTGTTCCATCGCGTCCATTTTTCAAGGAATTGAACACTTTATTAGGCACCCTTATTAAGGGCAACTCAGGACACTGAGTTGCTCTATGGAAACTGAAGTTGCCAGTGGACCACAGGAGGTCTTGGTGCTCCCTTGTTTGAAGCCTACTTTTAGCAGCTCATTGACAGTGGTTGTCACGATGGACCATTGGTCGGTATATGGGACAAACTAGTGGAGAGGAGGGACTCCTTCCCTTATCCACAACTCGCAGCTTCTTACGCCTCAAATCCATGCCTTCCCAAGGGCAGCCACTACAAGTGACAGTGGCCTGGATGTGCATGTCTCAAGTATACCGCATAGCAAAGAACATTCCAGCGTATGCCCCAGCTTTTCCTCTTGTAGGATTCCCCACTTCCTTGGCACTTACTCGCACCAAGACATTGCACCTTGGACAGCTCAGTCCCTTCATACTATAGGCAACCTATTTACAGATGGACAGCTCCTGTCATTTGACCAGCTAATGTCGGACTACAGTCTTCCCCCTGGCCAATTCTTACTCCACAGACAGATAGCCCACACCTGCCGTACCCTTTGGGGCACTATACGGACCTAACACACACCTAGTAGGTAAGACTATCCTTACAATGAGAGATGGCTGTCAACCCATTACCTGGCTTTACAAAGCCATTCAGGACCTATCTGTGGTCCCCCTAGATTTCCTTCGACAGAAATGGGAGGATGACTATGGGAGGGTGCTTCCTGACAAAGAATGGACACAAGTTCTGGAATTCCCCTGACAAGTTTCTTGGAATGCTTGTTTTAAGAACATATAATACTTTCTTCTCCACAGGGCATATCTCACTCCAGCTCAAATAAGCCAACATTTCCCCAGCACACAGGTACCTTGTCTGCGCTGTCGCCACTAGACGCAGACTTAATGCACATGCTATGGTCCTGCCCTGCCATTCAACACTACTGGCAAACAGTACATGACACTCCACAAGAAGTTACAGAGCTATCTGATATACACACTTGGGAAACATGCCCCCTGGGCGTCTTCAAATGCCGTAAGCAACATAAAGTGTGAACCGGTTTGCCTCCTTGGCACTCCTTCTTGCCAAATACGCACTCACCTTACAGTGGCACTCTCCAATTGACCCACTGATTGAGGCCTGGTATGGAGCAGTGTGTAAATAGGCATTGGCAGAGGAAGATGCCCTGCGTTATGAAGAAGTACAACATTTACGAAAACTACTAACTTCTCCAAACTGGGCAAACCTCCTTACACAATTCTTACTGCACGTCAAGAACGATGACCTCCCCCCCGCCCCCGATTATATGGCGTCCCTGCTCCCAACCCCACAGGCGTCTCCCACCTTTCCCTACATTCCCCTTTTGTTTCTGGGTCTCCCTCGCTGCACCCATCATGTTGTCACTCTTCCTCAGCTTTATCTAATGCTATAACCTGCCACCCACACCTGTTGTTCCCCCCTTCTTCTAATCAGTTGCAGAAGTTTGAAAATATATGACTCTTTCAATGTCAATAACGATAATTGTCATGGATACCATGTAATTGTACTGTGAGTGAAACTAATGCTGTAATGTGTTATTGACAAATATAATAAAAACATGATTAAAAACATTTTTTTAGTCTGCCCCAGATGTATTGTCAGTGGAATATCATGAGCTAACTCCAAGGGGCAGATTTACAAGCCCCTTGCGACACTTTTACACCGCCATTGCGTCACCTTTGTGATGCAGTGGCATCGTAAACAATGCTCCATGTTGCAAGACATTTACAACGTGACGCATCTAGGGAGATGCATCATGTTGTAAAGCCCTGCATCACATTATACATGCGTCAGGTATAACGTATGCAGGGTGGGCTTTCCGAAGCAAGAAAGCCACATAAAAGTGACGCAGTGAAATCTACAAGATTTCACTGCGTCACTTCTACGACGCCACTGCGTCAAAACCTTACGCCTGCTTGATGCAGGCGTAAGGAGTGACGCAGCACAATAGGAATAGGCATTCCTGAGCATTGCTGGAGTTGCGTCGTGCTTGCGACACGTCTCCAGCAATGCGTTATATTTACGCCAACAGATGCGTGATGCATCTGTCAATCCTTGCGCCACGGTGCGCCGCATTGTAAATGCGACGCACCCATGGTGGCGCAAGGGTTTTTTTGCTTGACGCAATTAAACTGACGCATCTCTGCTAAAACGCAGAGATGCGTCAGTTCTTGTAAATCTGCCCCCTCATCTTTAGCACTGGGGGCCACCAACACTCTGACTGACTGAGGCTCACGGACCTTAGGCTCACTACAAAGGACACCATTCTCCCAATAAAGGTGGTGATCACCAGAGTTGTCTCCATTGACCTGAGCCTCAGCCTGCTGCCATAGACTGCACCTTGCATAACTTTAGCTGGGACAGTCCTCCTGCAGCTTGCCATCCTGATAGCTCAGGTAGGTCTGTCAGGGCAGCAATATCTTCCCCTGCAGGTCCTGAGGCCTGCCCCTCAGGACCTGCCTTCTCCTCCTGGGCCACTGTTTCAGGCTCCATGTCATTCTGACTTCCCTAACGGCCTGCCAAGGACCATGTGGCCAAAAGCATTCACTCAGGCAATCCCAACATCTCCAGATGAGACCTGAGATCTCCCTCTTTCCACAAAGTGTGCACTAAGTCATTCTCCAGCAGACAATATACAGGCATTGCTGGACTCACAGCTACACTCAGATAAAAAGAGACCCCAGCACACTCCAGGGGAAGCAAAGCCAGAGGATTTTAGCTTACCTGGTTGCCTGCTGTCACAACCTAGTGAACTACATCAGGGATAATCTGCTCTGAAGACACCACATGACACCTAACAGGAGTCATATGGGTTTCTGTGTCTTTCAGAGCCTCCACCCTCTGCCCATTGATGTTGAACCATTGCCTGTATTTCTTAGTGTTGTCAGACATGTGAGCTTTATGCACTCTTCTTCTTTCACCCAGGGACACTAGGGTAACCTCTGCACTGCCCCCTGAACTAACTAGAGCAACCTCCTCCCCCATCACTACACTAACAATCCCTGATATTAATCCACCAATGGGGGGCTGCTTCTTTTTAGAGCAGATGGCGCCGCCTTTCTTGTGCCTCTAACTGGATATAGTCATAGCATCGACGGCTGATAAGGCCCCATGGGTTTCTTCCCATTAAACTCCCCCTTGAAGGGTCAGAAGAGCTCCCTACCTAGAGGATTCTTTTGGGGATCATTTGTTTTTTCCTGCCCCCCCTATCCTTCTGTTGAGAGGAACTGACCCACCTCTATTGTGGTTTCCCCAGGTACCTTCTTTGATAGTCTGGTGTGGATCAAGAGATCAGACTTATTCCCAGGTTCGCTGGTACAGTTAGCTTGGAATCAAATAGGTGATGGTGCAACTCTGCAAACAAATTACCCAAAATGTGTTCCTTCATCATTTTTTTATGTATTTATTTTGTTTTATAATATATATGACATCTGCAACAAGATTTGACTTCCAAAATTACAGAGTTAATAATCATGTCATGTAAACAGACATAGATGTATCAATGCCATAGAGTGGTACATACATAGTATACAAATTGCAACAAAAATGATGTAGTAATTATTGTTGTGGGCCAATGGGTACTGCCTGCACCCTGCAGCAGTTTCGCTAACTTGAGGGAGGACAGAAACTGGGGAAGGAGGTGGGCATGTAACTGAGATGACGGCAGCAGGCCAAAACTGTTGAGAGTGAAGCTCGGGGACCTGGGTAGGTGTATTTGTATAGATGGTGCCACTAAGAGTGGCTGGCGTGAGCTATGGGCAGGCAGGCCTGCAGGCTGGGGATGGGTGGGGTAGAAAAGAGAGGCCCCCCAGAGGGGGTTTTTCATGCCATTCAATAGAGGGAGGGCAGGGAGCAATGCATCAGTCCAGTTTGTGAGATGGGAAGTCATTACTGGTGCACATGCCAGGGGGTGACGAGTGAGCTGGCTGGCAGAACTTACGGGGGAAGATCATCATCCCACCCATTCTAGGAATTTTGTGAGAAGTGTAGCCCAATGAGGAGAGATTGGATGTTTGCAGAGATGTAAGACCTCCTCATAGTGAAGGGCTTCCTTCTCGGCCCCTCCCCAATTGTGCATGGCCCCATGCCAAGCTGCCACCGGTGGATCCGTCGGTGAGCGCCACTGGAGTGTGAGCACACGCTTGGTGAGGAGGAGTGCCAGAGCCGCAAAACACACATTGCATTGCTTTCTGCGCTGAAAGATGCCTAGAGCATACACTTTCCATGTATGGAGATTAGGCAGTTTGGTTACCTCCCGCAAGCTGGAGTGTACTGACTGCCAATAACTTTGTAGGGCTGAACAGGACCATAGCATATGCATGAGGTCTGCGTCTGGAGTGTGACATTGTGGGCAAACAAAGCTGATTGTCGGGAAAATAACAGTTCAATTGGGCAGGGGTAAGGTACACTCTGTCTAACATAAAGAACTAAATATATTTGAACTGGCAGTGCCACAATGCCTGCTGGGGTAATTCTGTTGCTTGAATGTTAATTTACCTTGAAAAAATGAAAGACAAGAGGTGTTTAGCAAACAGGAACAGATGTTTTATTTGAACGTGGTGGCCGGGAGAACAGGCAAAAGAGTCGGGGTCTGAAGACTGTCTCAAAGCACATTGGTTTCAGCCATCATTTTATACTTTACATGAAGCATTGTAAAATGATGTGTACATTCCTCTGAAGACAGACATCTGGACCTAGTCAAGGGACCATAAATCTGGTCATTTGATAAGAAGTACAGGTGGGCCTCGATCTTGCGTGGACACAATGCAAGGCCAGTGGGTACATGTCCAGATGTCCGGCATGGGGAGCGCGTGATCACTGTGTGTAGTGTGCATGCTGTGTTCTGATTGCCTGTGTATTCCTAACTTAGGGGCCCATTACGATGCCGGACGGAAAAGCCTTCCGTCCTCCATGGTGTCGTAAAAATACCTCCTGCATGGCCTGCGGCATTTCCGTCAGCCAAATTACGATGCAATGTATGCAAAATCACACCGTGGCGGACGGATGTCACAAAAGACCGTCCACCACGGTCGGAAAAGCTGCAAATCCGACCGCGGCGGATGGGGAAAGCTGTTCAATGGCTCGAAAAGGCCGCTCCTGCCGCGGCATGACCGCACGGCTAATTATGATGAGAATGCGGAGCTGGTGGACCGAGCACTGCGTCCGACCGCCGCGCACGCACATAGGCCAAATGAATGGCGGATGGAACCAACTTCACAACAATGCCCGAAGTGTGCCTGTACTCCCTGCCGCCCTCATTCACAACACACACGCCACAATGATACACCCCAACTTGCTCCTGGTAACAAAAGCCATGCGCAGCATGGAAGAGACATCTGGAGGTCAACACTCATGTGGACACACCCACATACCACAGTATGAAACCAACCCCTTCCTGGACCAGCATCCTTTGCACACCCCAAGCCGAGACAGAGAGACAGGACACACCTCACACACTTCACATATCTTCACCACTACCTTGCACCCTGCACCCCTCATTCAATTGCACCATGCCCCCCAAGACAATGCCCAAATCCACCGACTCAGAGTTGAGAGTGACGATAGACGCGACAATCAGGGTAGAACCACATTTGTCTGGGCACCTGGTCCAACACACCCTAATTGCGCGCAAGACTCAGATGTGTGCAAGGATGCACAGCAAAGTCAATGCCGCAGGGTCCACCCTACGCACTGTGCGTGACATCAGGAAGCGGTGGGGTGACCTCAAGGGCCGGGTCAAGCAGCAGCTACAGGGAGGGGAGAGTCACACCACGGCGAATCTACAGACACCTCTGAGCATGCAGCAGGTTCCGCCCCAGCCAAACGGCAGAGGGGGTGTCCAAAAAAGACCCCATCAGGATCACGTTATGTTATGTTATGTTATTTTAATCTTATAAGGCGCACAGCTACCCGAAGGTTTCCCGGCGCCGCCTGACAGGAACAGAAGGAAGGGACATAATCTATCGATTAAACAGCCAAGTTTTTAAACACTTACGAAGGTTCCCATAAACGGTTTCGTTCCTAAGTGACATGGGGAGGGAGTTCCACATAGAAGGACCTAGACAAGAGAAGGACCGACCACCCATTCGCGACAGTCTGGTCCTAGGAACCGAAAATTTAGCCTGAGTGGAGGAATGAAGAAGACGCGATGGTAAGTAAGGATGGACTAGAGCGTTCAGGTACTGAGGTGCCTTGCCAGATTTGATCTTGAACATATAACTCAGGGCTTTTAATTTAATGCGATTCTCAACCCTGATCCAATGAAGGTCACGAAGAGAACCTGAGATGGAAGCCATTCTGAGAACCTGGCAAAGCAGTCTAGCAGCCACATTCTGCACCACCTGTAATTTGTGCATCACATCCTTATTGGCTCCTAGATACAGGATGTTGCCGTAATCCAGTCTAGAAGTGACAAGAGCCTGGACCATGGTTCTTTGAGTGGAGCCGGGCAACATCCAAAGGATTTTCTTGAGCCATTTAAGGATGGTGAAGCAGGTCGAGGCCACCTTCACCTCTTGTTGCTTCATTGCTAGCTGGTCATCAATGATAAAGCCTAAGTTGCGGACCTGATGCGTAGGTTGGGGAAGAGCACCCATTTCAGAAGGTCAGTGTTGAGGACCCCAGAGATCTTTATTATTCCCCAAAATTAACACTTCCGTCTTTTCGCCGTTGAGTTTAAGCAAGTTGGCTTGCATCCAGCATGCAATTTTCTTCAATCCAGACTGAAGAGATGATGACTTATATGCCCTTTCAGCAGAAAGAGAGAAGATTATCTGGGTGTCATCAGCGTAAGAGAAAATGGACAACCCAGCATCTTCAGCAATAGCCGCCAAAGGCCTGACATAAACATTAAACAATAGAGGGCTGAGAATGGAGCCCTGCGGTAACCCATAAGGTGCTACATGGGTTTTAGCACTAGTCGTAGGAGAGAAAACCTGAAACGTGCGGTTCACCAAAAAATCAGCAAGCCAATTGAGTGCAGGGCCAACCAAACCCACTGATTGTAAAGCTTTCAGTAACACGGTATGAGATACCGTGTTAAAAGCGGCACTCAGAGCCAGTAATATGGGTGCCACAGTGTCTCCAGCATCCAAATGGTTTCGCAGCATTTCTGTAACTCCAAGAAGAGTAGTTTCTGTCGAGAAACCTGCTCTGAAACCGGATTGTGAGGGATGCAGAAACTTTTGGGAATCAACAAAGTGAGTCAGTTTTAGATTAATGTGTTTTTCCAAAATTTGGGAAAAAGCCGGAAGTAAAGAAATAGGACGAAAATTGGACAGTTGCGCCGGGTCAGCATTGGCTTTTTTCAGAAGTGGAAGGACCATGGCGTGCTTCCATTCAGGTGGAACAGTTGCTTCCTGTAAGGAAGCATTAAGCAGCTCCATAATTAACCTCAGGGAGGGTAGCTCAAGTTTCTGCAGCACGGCGACGGGGAGAGGATCTCTAGGAGAGCTGGATTTAAGACTGTCTAGGAACCGTCTAAAAGAAGTTGTATCTAGAAGTGACCAATTTTCCAGTTTGTTGGTAGGTTCGGCAGTCTGACAGTCCAGCTGTTCAGTACTTCTCGATATTAGAGGAGAGTTCATAGTTTGCTGCATAGTGTTAACTTGCTTAACATTCAATGCCGAGTATATTTTTTCCACTTTACTAAGAAAAAACTTAGCATGATCCTCACATTGTGATTCAGTAAGGTATCAGCCCTGATACCTTCGAATTCCAGGTGCCTTGACCGTCCCGCGCGATTCAGTCACTGCTGAACACGGCACTCCCACTTTTTACTGGGGGACTGACACAAGAATCATCGAAAGCCTCTGATACTGAAGGCCGTTGCACACTTTTTTTTAAAACATATGGGCTCTGGCCTTGTCCCTTGGTTTCATGCGATTTCTGGAGTTCTACCGGGTGTCATTCCTCCAATTTCCCGACTGCATATAGCGGTTTGATATCACTACTCGTGGCTGTACAGCTGAGCGCTGGTTCGAAGAGTGCTCTCACGCCATGTCTGCCTATCCTGTGGTCCAGGCGAACCCCGGTCAGTTGCAACTGTACTGTGACCGCATGCAGCTCCTCTTTGGATGTGTCCCATTAGCTGTGCTACGCATCAGTTATAGGCTAACCTTCCGCTATGCCTCTTTCACCTGCGTGCAGCCTGTGTTCTACTGCCGAAGATGCTCCTTTCAGTCGTCCCTGGATGTCTGCCTTTCCAACACATCCCTTGCTGCCCTGGATCATGAGCTGTGGGTGAGTCCTTTGTTGGTCCATGATCAGTACTGCTCCGGTGATACACGTTTGTGGGATGCCTTCCAATGTGTCAGACAGTCTGACAGCTGCGCCTGTGCGTTTGCGCAAAGGCTCCTGTGCCATGCCTACATCGAACCTCTCCCCGTGTGCCATGGGATGCTCCTTTCATCCTTGTGGTGCGAGGAGCACATCTGTTCCTTCATACTGCTGAATTGGATGGCGGTCCTTTTTGCTGGAGATGATTTGGATCGTCTTTTGGAACTGATTGCTTTCGAGGCTAACTGTGCCTTCTTGGATTCGTAACTACTTAACAGCAACAGGAACTGTTGGCGACTAATTCAATGTCCTTTTACCTCTTTCACGCCTACTAACAGGAATTGTCATTCAGCTCTCTGACTTTTGCCATATCTGCATTTGCTTTGACTCTGCTGACCTCTGCGGTCTGTTTCGCTTGGTACCACAGACCTGAGCAACGGGGAGGCTGTCATCTGACTGTCATGGACATTGTCGACTGGCATGAGCCCGGCTTCCATCATGCAGCTGTAGCGCACAAAATTCACATGGTGTTGTCGTTTTGCAAGTACATTAGGATTTGTCTGTCACATGAGAAGTGTCGGCAGAGCTTGTTCTCTGGTGGTCCAGGGGCACTGCCTGTACATTCTGTCCGTAGTCGGAGGGGATTGTCCATTGTCATTCTGTTCTGGTCAGGCCCTAGCACCCCCACTCAACAAGGTGTCACTGCTGCTAGAGGACACGGGTGCCTTTCAGATGTCATGGGAAGGCGAGCTAGTTGCCCCACACTTTGAGAGTGATCCATCCAGTGATGTGAGCGACACAGCACATGGGATGTACATTTCACCATGTACTGGCTGAGCAATGGGTCTGCTGGCAAAGCCCATAGACCTGGGACATCTTATTCAACTCCTCCCAGCAAGGGGTGGGGGATATGCTCGTGGGTCTTCGTCCAGAGGGTTTATTGATATGACATCTTGCTTCATGTGTTATGGATGTGTCACTATGGAAACTGTATATGTACTCATGCATTCTCAACTTCTTGTGGCACGTATGTTGCCTGTATTGCAACTGTAGTAAAAAAAGCACATTTCAAAGCGTGTCTTGTCTGCAACTTATCGACTTGTGTACACACGCTTGCAAACCTCTGAGTGAGTGGGAGAGCTAGTGAGGCACTATAGCAATTGGGTCCTGTGCTAATTGGAGTTTCTGGGTGCTCAGTCCCTGCCTGCCCAGGTTCTCCAATATCGCGCATAGTCCTGTATGTGTACAAAATGCCAGTAACAGATCTCAAAGTTTGTTAGACAACAGCAAGGCACGCAGACACAGTCATAGTCGCTCATTGTTCACTTACACTCAACGGAAGTAGTTGACGATGAGCTGTTGTCGCTGGTCAAGTCCTTCTTCCTCACCACTGTCATCGTCACCGGGCATGTGTGGCTTGGGTGCGGGGGGCTGCTGCTGTTCATCGTCGTCCAGAATCAGGGGGATCCTTCTGCGCATGGCCAGGTTGTGTAGCATGCAGCAGGCGACTAACATCTGGCATACCATCTGTGGTGAGTACTTAGGTGCACCACCAGTCTGGTCCAGGCACCTAAATCTTGACTTCAGCAGTCCAAAAGTACACTCCACCACACAACGTGTCCTCCCATGTGCATCATTGTATTGGACTTCCCCCGGTGTTGTTGGATTCTGCAGTGGGGACAGCAACCTCGGACGATTGGGATGCCCAGAGTCACCTAGTTGTGAGACAGACAGGCAAACAGTGTGATTTGAATGTGTGGGGAGAGCAGCATGTCACACATACATCACAGTCATTGATACAGCCACTCACCAACAAGCCAGGCCCGCTCGGGGTGCAGATTGGCCATCAATTGGTGTATGGTGCTGTTCCGCAAGATGTAGGAGTCATGTGCTGACCCAGGATACCTTGCACACACGTGTGGGTTGATCTGATCCGCCTGGCATACCACTTGTACGTTGATGGAGTGGTAGTGTTTGCAGTTCCTATAGATGTGTTCACTTGCCTGTGGTGGAACGAGGGCAATGTGGGTACCATCAATGGCTCCCACAACATATGGAATGCCTCCCAGGTCATAGAACTCCCCCTTCACAGATGCCAATTCATCCCTCCTCGGGAAGTGGACAGGTCTGTCCTTGTAAGGCAACAATGCTGACAGGACGTCACGCAACACCATGCTGAACATGGGCTGTGACATCCCCTCGGCACTGGCCACAGTGTACTGGAAAGACCCAGTACCAGAGAAATGCAGTGCAGCCATAACCTTCACTGTAGCAGACAATGCTGCCGGATATTTTCTTTTGGGCTTCAAATGGGGCTCCAACTGGGCACATGAGTTTCGTAGTGTGCGGCGATCAAAACAGAATCCCCGGATGATTTCGATGTCCTCCATCGTCATCAGGTCGGGACAGGGTGAAAGATGGGTGGTCTCCTCCTACGTATGTTAGGGTACACAGGCATGGGCTGAGTTCTAGATGAAATGTGGTGCACAGCTTACCCAGAGACTCGCACAATCACAAAATTGACAGGTCTCATGGTCACGTGAAATGCACAAGTGGCCTGCATTCAGCCGTTGTTTTTCAACACTCACTCGACATACTGACACTACGACATCCAAAGAAGTCGATGTGTATGGCATGTAGTACACTGCTACATCAAGGACGAGCTGCCCTGTGGTGAGATGGCACGGCACTAGTGTTTCCCAGCATCAGTGCAGAGTTGCATGTTGCTGCTGTCACTGCACGAGCGCAAGCGTCAGTCCCACAATACGCAACACCATTACGGGATGAGGGCAGTGAGTGTCATCTGGACAACGCTACATGGTTGTTCAGCACGGTGGACAGACACATGTGGACATTATGGGGTGAGTCCTGCGTGAGTGTGTGTGGAATTTGCGTAACAGACATTGCAATGTTCACCTGAATGAGGCACAAATGCACATGGATTGTGTATACATGCCCACATGGCTGCCAATGAGCAATGATGTTGGTCAGAGCTATGTTTGTTTGTTCCACATGTGCACTCCTATGACATGTGTGTGAACATTAACAAGCAATGGCAGCTGTGCACACTGCACGCCACACTAGTACGTGTGTTGCGAGTGCCAGGGGTTACAAGTATCTCTGATTTGCAGACAGTGGACACCTCTGATTGTCTGCCTACGTCACTGGCCCTTCACAAGTCGACCCCTGGCCAAGGGACGCCAGTCAGTTGTCAAGGGATGTACAAGCGATGTTCACAGGTTGGATGTTTCATTACACAACATTGGTACACTGCGAGAGACCTTTGTCCTTTTAGACTCCTTCCCTCATTTCGGTCCATTCTGGCCACGGGGCATGACTATGTATGCACTTTCACTCTCCTTTTCATGGACATGCCAGGTGTGTGTAGACTTGACTCAAGGGTCACACTCTCTCATACCTTCACAGTGTAGTGAGCAGCTGGTCACTGTTCTAGTTGTTCTGATGTACCAGCCACTCACAGAGGGCTGGCTTACCCCCACCCCACAGCCACCCAGCACAGGTGTCACTGGACATGTGACCCTGCCAACAAACGGGGCCGGACGCACGTGCCCTGAGCCAGTTCTCCTATACATGTACGGTGTCTGTGTGGTTACTTTATATGCATGGGGGCCTCGTGCCCCACAACATTACACATAGGGTGCACCAATCACTTTAGGCAAATGAGTTGTGATGGGTGATGTAATTCGCATGGCGCCAATGCAAATGCAGTATGTGTTCGCATGCGCGGAAGGTGGCATCCACGGCAATGACATGCATTGGCCCCAATTGGATGATGCAGGGTTGCGGTCGCAGCTTCCCGGCCACCGCGGTGTGGCAACCACTATGCGAATGAGCCATTGGCCAATGGGGCCCTTCGGCGTACATATTTTGATGTTGCGGTGTGCGCGCTCTGCTACTGCGGGCTCGTCATTGGCCCCAATTGCCTTCAGTGGCACCGAGGGTCACTCATGAGGATTGGGTGGGCCTTGCACTTTGCATTTGGCAGGTTGCCACATTCATCGTGGTGCCACCACGCTTGCTGGGAGTTGTAGTTGTTCAGGGGTTGCATGCATGGAGATGTTTGGTACATACCTCTGCTGTTGAGCGCGGCGGCGTCTTATCTGCCAGAGGTGCAGCAGGTAGAGTAGCGGGAAGGCCTGTAGCATTGGATCCAGGGCGGCTCCGGTGGTTTAGATGGGTGCTGTATCGGCTCTTTCTCTCCGTTGTTGTGTTTCCGCCATCCGCAATGTGGTGGTTTTTATGCGGCAGTGGGAAGGGCTGTTTGCCACATTGTAATCTGTTTGGTGGTCGGAACGTGTTTCCGCACACCGGTCCTGCTCTATTGGCTCCGTCCACCACCCTTGCATGCGCTAAAAACGTGCAGAGCCTGACAGACCGCGGCAGACGTTAAATGGCCACTGTGGGACCATTGTAATTTGGTGGTCGCAATGACCGCACCTGGGGCGGGAAAATGAACATTTTCCGCCACCAGCACGGATGGGCTTCCGTCCGGCATCGTAATAAGCCCCTTAGTATGGCATCTGACTTTATGGCGTTTTTGGGAACGTGCGCCCCTCAGACCAAATATGTTTTATTGGGGTCAATATCCTGAGACCATTGTGGTGTTGCTGCCTATCTGTGGGATCGATCTGGGTTTTCCTGTTTGCGTCCTTGTCTAAGGGTTATGTGCCCTCCCACCTCTGATCTGTCAATCAGTTGCTTCAGGCCTAGGTCACAGGACCTGCATGACCAAGTATTTCTGATTCGAGGTCAAGTGGGAGGTCATATCGAGTGAATTCAACAATGAAGATGCAAGTTTGTTATTATATGTACATATATCATGATGTACATCAACATCGTATTTATCAATATTAACATTCCCCCCTCTAGTTGAATTTTCAACTACATCAATTGCCCCACACTTCATGACAGTCCCTTTGCTTGGGGTTTGGTGTGTTTCTGTTGTATCTGTTACAACCTCCCTAGTGACTTGTATTCTACCTTATTTGAGGAGTGCATTTTTCCAGCGGGAACACCCACTTGCAGGAAACCACACTCAAACGGCACAAAAATGAGAATAGGGAGCAATGATATGCACAGCTTGGTCACCCACTGGGAGAGCCGGGAAAACAAATAAAAAAAACAGTCCTGCTCAGGGGCCCCTCCCTGCTTCTTCATGTCAGCTTGTAGGAAATGCAGTGCTTGGATGGCAAGAGTCAGTGTCCCATTGTTCATATCATTCCCAGGGATAAAAAGTACAGCAGGACACACCAATCTTGGCACACACCCCACCCTCCATCTCAATCATCAAATCCAAAACATACCGATGTTGCATCACCATGAGGCGGATGGCTCTTAGTTCTTCGTTGATAACATTTAGGCCGAGCTCAGTATTGTTGACCATCTTCTGTAGTTCCCACCTGGTTATTTGTAACCAGCAGGCGTTTGCCTTTATTTGCAGGGTGAAGAAGGTGAGTGTCAGAAAACAGTCTGAATTGTTCCGGAATGTCCTTGTACTGAGCCCAGCCAAAGTATTCAGCAGTTCTTTTTTCTCAAGCCTGATGCAAGAGAGTTCTTTTCTTCTGTCGTGGATGTTGCAACAACTCGGACAGATCTTCTTCAAGGATGACCAGGGTAGGGTGTGTATGGTTATGAGGGCACAGAGGCCTGGCCATCTGGGGACGAGTTGAGCTTAAGCAAACTCACCACACTGTCAGTAGATATCCATCAGAGCGGAGGTTTCCCATTGCATGTCTGCGATGTGCAGTATTACTCCACAATTTTCATTGGTGCCAAGTGGGATTATTCCTTTGCCTCTGAAACACTAAGAATACAGTGTACATTTCCGTATAATTAGGGGTTTCCGCTTCGTTTCTAGCCACATGTACCTATCTATCTCAGAGTCCCAGATTTACTGACATGGGGTATCTATGCCAGCAATCAACCCTTCCCTTCTAGACTCATTTCCCCTTGTATCATCAAGGTGGATGGCCCTGCACTGGAACTCCATGACTAGGGTCCATTTGTTATTAAGGAAGACTGCCCCAGACACGCTAAGGGCCACCCTGGAACAACAGACAGAGGCGGGAGCGGAAGTGTTGTGCACTAGTGTGGTGGTTTTACTACCTCCAAGAACCTCTTTTCTGGAACATCTCGGGGTCAAACTGTGTCTTCCCGTATGGTGCCCCGCCTCCGCATCCTATCTAGTTCAGTTTGAATATCGCTAGGTTCTGTGATAAGGTACAGTGTGGTAGGGCTGGTCTCATACTGGGTGACGTTTACTATTACTCTATGTGGTTCGACTCTACTAGGTTGTATCTTGGCCCTAATCCTATATCAGTACAGGTGGAGGAGATATTTTGCTTTTTCAGGTGCTGTTTCTTGAGATAGGTCAAGTCAGGCTATGCCCACAGCATGGAGTATCAACGAGCAGACATAGAACGACCTAGCAGATTTCTGGACGCCCACTGCGGTCATGTGCTGATACCATGTGTTGTGTAAGAGTGTGCAGTGCAGCGCATGGGAAATACTAGTGTTTGCTTTGGTGTAAGTGTAAGTGAGGTGGGAGAGGTCCCTACGCAAGCGCTGTAGAAATGTCAAGGTAGACTCCATGTGACTAGGCAGATTTCTCGTTACGGATGGATGCAACCACACCTATACTAAGCAAATGGTGTACAAAGGTACAATAATACATCATTTGTGGAACATTGCAGGTCTTGGGATGGTGTCTGGAAGGCTTGACTGCAGCTTTGTGACGTCCACTGGGTGTTTTTTTGCTTGGCACAGCGCAAAGAGTCGGTTTGTAAAACATTTCTGTAAAATATAGTCAATGGTCTTTTAAATTTGAACCCGCGGGACCCATTGGGATTTGGGATGTTGCTACTGAAGAGATGGGCCACAGTAAAGGTGGTGAATGCAAGGCTTGATTGCAGGCCTGTTGGATAAGAGCTGTAGGTTGTAGGTTAGCTTTTAGAACAACATATATCATTATTTGGTCTTGGAAATTCCTGTGCAGGTCCTTTTTGGGGAATATTCGGTACATCCATTTTGCGCAACCTTTTAGTAGGGTACTAGAAGGTGGCCCCATTTGGGGAGTCATTTTAGGAGACTGTGAACATCAAGTCATGGAGTACCTAAGTTTTATTTTTCTGGGTCATTTGGTTCTCCCACCTCTCCATGACAGAGATGAGTGTTCTAGGGGGGTGATCTTCGTGAGTGTGTGGCTGATTCTTTTTTCCTATCGTTTTATGGGTGTTGTCGGACCTTTAATACCCTACTTTCCCTAACCTGTGTGTGCGTATGTGTGTGTAGTTTTATCGATGCAGATGGGACCTTTTGACCTACACATGCGCAATGTGCCATAAAAGGGAGGGGTGTGTAGTAGTTATGGGGTTGTGGATAATTAAAACGTATCCTGAGGACACATGTATGCCCCTCTGTTCCCTGCGTGTGGCATGTAATGAGGTTTTTCCTAATGGAGTTGGGTGTTTTGACTATGCCCATTTTCTGGAAGCTTCGTTTTTGGGCTACATTTTGGCTGCTTCCTGCAAGCCATTGGGTGCCTTCCTATGGTCTCATGTAGTGTTGGTTTGATTGTGGCATACCGATGGGAGGTGTGATTCAGATGTGGCAATGACTGGGATCAGACCTATTGCTCCCTTGGACGATGTTCATGAGGCCCTGTGTATTTTTATTCAACAATCTAGGTGTGGTGGTGTGCGCATCCGTGCACCTTGTGTGGGGGGGGCTGCAATGGCCATCTACAGAACCCCTTTCCCTCCTGGTGCCCCATCTCCATCAGATCCAGGAAGCTTTAGGTCTGCCACCCTCGGCGGGAATCAGGGACTTTTTACCCCGTGACACGCTACTCCTGCTGTTTGGAGGGACATGACCCAATGAGCAGACTTTGGATGTTTGGAAGTTTCAGGGGAGTCAGGTGTGTGGCTGGGACTTGTTGTACTGTGAGTAACAAACTGAGATGGCTGATTGCCCTGGTGAATTTCTCTAGTGACTTGGTGCCAAATTGTTGCTTATTTGTGCATGGACTACGGAATTTTATGGGGCATCTCGACATCCTGCCTGTACGGAAAAGCCTGGCTTCTGGCACTTGTACTGTCACTTCATTTTGTAACTGAAAGGGGGCCTCCACTAGCTTGAGGCCTAAATGGGGTCCTTTTGTTCTTGTAATAGGAGCCCGTCCTAGTTGGACTTGGATGAGGGGACCTGGGTGCCTGTTTTTATGCACTGGTCGGGGGCAGTCTTGCCCCATCCTCAGACAGCGCTCACCCCGGGACATGGTCAGCCAACTGCGCTCTGAGGGACTAGCAGCATAGTGGGGCCTAGGCACCCGAACCCACACAAAATGGTGGATTTTAGCATGGATTCCCGATCGACCAAACATACGACCGCCAGGAGTTTTCCTGAACACAAGTAGAGGCTTGAGTTTTCTCCTAATGCTGTGTCACTAGTCTTTATTGTTGTGGTGAGTTTTCTGAAGTCGGTATGAAGTGGATGTGTCATATTGGGGATTTATATTTACTGAATATTTGGATTGGGCGATTGCATTAAGGCATTGTCTCCCCAGACAGTCACTCCTTCCTACCGCGGCTGTGGTCCCTGTGCTTGTTGGAAAGGGTTCCCTGCATGCTGAGGTTGCCATGTGTTTGGCCCGCCATCTGATCCTTGTTGCAGTATTGTGTTTGCTGACTGATTTCTAGGTGGCTGAATGTGCAGCACTCGCAGGTTGATCTGGGCTTGGTTTTGTGGATGGGGATTTTGCAGGGACTGATCCAGGCCTATCGATCTTTGCTCATGATAAGGTTTTAGGTGGCAATGGCTAGTCAGGTGGCCCATCTGGAGGCAGTAGAAACATTCTCTAGGGTCTGGCTGCCATCAGCCTTCCGGACCTCTGCTGCCATAACTGGGCCAGAACCCTCTTGGATTCCGCAGTAGAGTCCCTTCAAGACTGGTGTCATGTGCACGCTTGCAGCCAATGCAGTCCATTTGGGGGTGTTTTTACTCAGTTTATGGGGGCCCAGCTTAGTGGAGTTTTTCTTGGCTTGCACCTGGTTCTGGCCCTTCCCAGTGGGCCTTTGCATCGGGGGAGTGTGGTGGCCAGCCACCTTCCGCCTCTCGGACTTTACCCATGTGGCCGATGGAGGCACTTCCTTGGGGTGATGTATTATTTGTTGGGTGTGCCAAGTTCTCTCCAATGGTCACTTGCTTGGGCACCATATTGGGCAACAGGTACGGGGCTTCAGGCACAGGGGATGCCCGCATAGCACCAGGCAACCTTGTTTGTGCCACTTCTATACTCGGGAGGTGCCAGAGTGGCGACAGAGGCTGTGCTTGGTAAACCTGGGGGTACGCGAGGTCTGTTTGTCACAGCCATTGCCTCTCTCTATGTGCCTTGGGCTGGCTCCCCACCTAGCCTGGGGTGACTCAGTGAGCATACACGAGTTGAGGTCCCTGATCTCTTGCTCCTTGTGTACCATACTGGCTAACAATGTTTTTATCTTTTTGGCGGTTTCCACTAAGAGGTGGTGTGCGCAGCATGCCCACCACTGAGCTAATTCTTTTAGCTTGAAGACATTTCTTGCATATTCCAGGACAGCCCCTGCAAAGGGGGTTGGACTGGCTGGATCCACCCTGGCTGGCGCCCATGTGGAGTGGGAGTGTCTCACTGGTTGGTGCTCTGAGGAAGGAGCTCCAGGGGAGGAGAAGGCTATAGTCTTATTTTCAGCAAATTGGATGGACATTTTCAGTTTGGTCATTAGGTTTCATCCTAAGATATTATGCGGGGAAAGTACAACAACTGTTCCCTCACCCTCTTCCCCCCTCTCACCAGATCGAGATGTTCTGTGAAGGGGATCCCTGCCACCATGCCCAAGACCCCTTGTATGGTTGCAGTGTTCTTTGATAGGGAGACTGTCCTCTCCCATAGGTTCGACCTCATCGCCCCCATGTCTAGTAGTAAGTGGTAAGGCATCCCGTTTATCAGCATCATGACCACGGGGTCCTCCTCAGTGCACCCCGGAGTGGACAGCAGTAGGTGTGTGTCTTTAGGTGTCCTGCCGGTCTCTGGCATGACTATTCCTGCATTGTCACCGTCGGATCCTGGGGGAATTGTATCCTTTTCCTTGCTATCGCTAGTCATGTTATAGTTTAGTCCTGCTATGAGGTTCCCACCCGCTCTTTGAGTGTATGTTTTTTGGGCTAAACGTGGCAGACGGGGGGGGGGTCAGGATTCGGATGATCCTGGTACCGGACTGGGATGAGGCTGAAGTCTTTTGGGTTAGTCAGTTGTGCAACCTCCCAGCCCTGGACCTAGTGGCTTGCTGCCCGCTGGGTGTTTGCCGGCCCACTCAACTGGCGGATTGGTGTAACCTAGTGCCGGAACTGCTGGGCTGGTCAACATCAGAGAGAGCGCCTCCGTGACGGTGTAAGATGGGAGAGGTGCGGAGGCATTGCTTGCAAATTCTGGGATAGGATTGTAGGTCGGGGCCACCTTGAAGATGGCGCATAGTTCTAACTGTGTCTCTCTTTTAGTCTTTTTCTGCCCTACGTATTGAGTCTGGACATGCACCCTCGTGTGCTCTATTATGTTGGTGTCGAAGGTTTCCCCCTCTGGTCAGGGGAACGCATGTGTCTTAGTGTGTACGTGCCATTCATAGCAAAATGTATGCTTTTAAGCTTGTGAGGGGAACCTAGTTTGCATGGCAACTCCATGATGGGTTGGGAACTTTTTAAGGGACTAGTACACTTCTAACTTATCAAGGCTTTTTAAATTCAACTCCGATCATGGGGAAAATATGTACAAGGGATTAGGCTGGCAGCAGCTACTTTAACTATGAGCTCAGTTTAGGACAAAGATGCATCAGACAAACTTAGACCCAGATGTATCAAAGGGTTGTACCCGTTCTATGTCTATGAGAAAATGTTTTAGTACATCTGGCCCTTTGTACATAAAACGACACATATGAAAAATAACAGCCTTTAAGAAAGTGTATTGGTTAGCTGAAAACATTATGAATTGTACTTTCAGCAGCGGAATAACAAAATGTAAACAAATTACAACTTTTTCATACACATGTAGAATCGTTAACTGGACATAAAATTCAACATAGAACACAGTTGCAATAATTTATCAGTACCACAACACCAAGACAAAATGCATCAATTTAAAACCACAATGAAAATCGAAGAAAAAAAAGTGATAGAGTAAAATATGATTACTTTTTTCAAAAAACCTTAGCCCGCTCCTAGCACGTGCTGCTCAATGATGAGGGGAGACTCTGCACGGTACACAAAACTAAGTGAGCCCAATAGTCTGTCAGTATCGGCTTGAGGACAAAGATAGCAACAAGGTATGCGGACATGAAGGGGCAAGTTGAAAACTACGGGCCCTCCTTTGCCAAGCACAGGCCGCACCTTACTCGCCAATGTCCAAAGTTTTCTCTAATGTCCAAATTGCACCCTGTTTCACACCCAGGGGCTTAGCGTACCTTTTGTATCATGCTCAGTGTTCCAAGCGAATAACACCTCTGACTTCTTTCAGACACCATTAGCTTTTATGAGACAGGTGATACTGAGGAAACCCCTTTAGACCAAAACATAAGATTGAGATGCTGGCTCTAGATCACACCCAGAGCCTATGCGCATCCTCTGTGTCACACCCAGTGGTTCAACTGGTTAGGCCCCACCCCTGTATCACACCCAGGGATAAAACGTACCCTCTGTCCCTAGCCCAGTGGTCCAAGCAGTCCCTGTATCACACCCAGAAACAAGCGTACCCTCTGTGTCACGCCCAGTGGTCCAGGTGACTAAACAACCCTCACCTTTCCTAGCGAGTTTCGCCCCGTGGATTCAGCAGAAATTCCAATCAATTGTGGTGTCTGCTCACCATTCTTATTGCACAGAGGGGAAAGGCTGGGGCATACATCAGCCTCCTGCACACGAGATGATGTATTTGTTGCAAGCAGGAGCGAGTCACCACCATTTGCAGTGGCCAAGAGGATGAGGGAAGAACCTTTGAGAAAAGAAAGCCCTGCACTGTGGCCACCAGCATGATCCCTCATTCGTCACTCATTTCACCCTTATGACGCCCCGCAGTCCAGCACAATAGCTTTTGCAGCTATGCTGTCAGATATTATGCTGTGAAAGAGGGAGCACTCAGGCCGCCCCTGCCCATCGGGAGCTGTGATTTCCTAAGGTTGACATGCCAATGTTTGCTACCCCAGATAAGTATACATAAAAGGGAGTCCAGTTCAGTGAAGAGCGACTTCGGCGAATGAGTGGCAGGTTGACAAAATAGTATAGGGCTGAAGTAAATGACTATTTTCGCCAGCGCAATCTTGCGAATCAGGGCCAGGGTCAAGGGTTGCCAAAAGTGCACCTGCGTCCTGATGCCAGCTAGGGCCCTTCAGGTGTGTTCCTTCATCATTAGCTTACAAAGCCCATCATAATCATTAACTTTGCTGCCCTTCACCTAACCATCCCGTGTCTTATCTGAGGATTCCCTCAAAACTACCCATAACTGGAGAGACTGCCTTTGGCTATCTCTGAACTCCAGGTGATATTTCTTAGTAGTGAGAACAAACTTTGTGATAAGGGATTCCTTCATGGGGCAATACTACACCTGGACAGCTATTTTAAGGGTCAGTAATGTATCCTGCCCCAGAATGGGCTTGTGTTCCCACAGATGGGCCCCCCAGGCTTCCTCTGGGACTCTATGCATAAGCAGGGCCAACTCATATCCTGGAAACATTTTATTAATATCATCCCCCACCAAATAGCTAGGCACCAGGTGTTTGGTGATGTGGATTATTTTACCTCATCTAGGCACATCACTGCACAATCAACATTGAACTCAAAGGTCCTCATGGGCAAGCACAGCATTCTTCTATTCCAAGGCTAAGGCTAGTATTCTCCCTTCCAGTGCTATCTTACTTTTCTCCAGGGAAAGAGTAGCCAGTTGTAATTTTAGGGGTTCTTTCTGCTTGTCTGTCGTCTATCTCTGACTTGGTCAGACTGTGAGAGAATGCACTGCTCCATGTTCTGCACAATGCAGGTGACTTAGCTCTTGATGTCAACTCCTCCCCATTTTCCTCCTCCTCTAATTCTTCCTCCTCCTGTTCCTCAATCATTTTCTTGCTCTTGTGTACTGGACTGTAGTAAGCGAACTTCCCCCATGCTCTGAGGGCAATCTGGTAGTCTCAATTCTTAGAACCCTTTGCCAGCTGCAGCCCTCTCTTTATACATCTGCCTCAGATATGCCATGCTAAGGCTCTCAATGCTGCTTGGATCTACCGCCATCCTTTCAACAATCACAGGGACAAAATTTGGATGGTAGGAATTACATTTAGGGAAAGTAAAAAAATGGCCAATTAAGATTCACTAGTCAACTTGAAAAAGAAAATGTGATTTTGATGTCAGATTAAAAAAAAGGAATTTTTTATTTAAAATTTAAATCATTGAATGGTACTGCAAAACACAAGTCCTGGATCCCACTCCAGAATACCATGTAGGAAACTGGGCTATTAGTTGAGGGGGATAGGTATCAAGTGATAAGCAAAACCCTGTTAGGGTAAATCACTAAAGTCACTAAATTGACCTGAGCTCAACCCCCTGGTAGTTTGGCACAGAGCAGACAGGTGTCACTTAGAGGCATTGTGTAAAGTGTTTATGTGGTACCAAAATAGTAATAAAGTAATATATTAAAACAAAAAAATTCCGAAACAAAATTTTGGAAAATAGAGAATATTTTGATAAATAAAATGACACCAAAATGACTAAAATCAAACAAGGGAAGCCAGAGTTCTGAATTTTTATATGTTAAATACAACTAGTGCCAAAACATTGAGCCCCTAATGCAGTCATATGGTTCTGCTTGACAGGCACCTACAGACAAGTTAAATCTAGGCCTGGACATCATTTTAATTGCTCCAGAGTAATTGGAGTAATCTGGTAATTCTGTGTTACTCTTGTGATGTGGAATTAACAAATTTAATACCATGACATCATGTTGCATAACCGATTCTCTTGTTTGGGGAAAATTTCCACAAGAAACACTGAAACAACGTGACAGTGCAAACGCTTGACTTCATCTTTTGACGAATGCGATCAGTAAATTTTGCGATCGTATCCAATGTGAGCATCAGTACTTTGATGTGGGCAGTCGCCGATCAGCATTTTGAGTAGATTTCTAACTCAAGCGGCTAGAAAATCAACTCTAAATGCCTGATATGTCACCCAAATGGTCAGTTTAGGTATGTTGCTAGCACAAAACTCACTTTTTAGTTTATTTATATTTTTAAATTGTGTGAAGTGCCATAGAGACTGAGAGTCAATTGTCCACACAGAAATAATGTCCTCTTCCTGTTCTAAAGAATCCTCCGTCTGATTTGTCCAGCCGTTGGCCCCTTTGGATTTGGATTTTGGAGGGAAAGCATCACTCTCTCGCTCTTTGTCTGCCATTTCTGCTGTATCCACACCATTGGAATCTTAACTTTTTGGGAGAAATCAAGTAAGTTCAATTCAGCACTTTGGAAAATGTTTGCTGGCTGAGGGAGGGCATGCACCAGTATTTATGTTACTTTTTGTTTTTTTCATTTTATATCTTTGTTGGTGGGGGGCCTGAAATGTGGGCTGGAGTAGAGGGGGCCCATGTGGGATTCTATTTTTTTAAGTGGAAATGTTTGCACTTTTTTAATGGTGGAGTCCTAGGGTTAACTATGTTTTTTTCATTTTCCTGTGTGGATTTTGTGAATTTTAGAGTGATTTGTTTATCATTTTACTATGGTGCTGTTCTACAGTTTGTTGCCTAGCATGCCCTGAACTAGAGTTTGGGTGTATTTTTGATATTTTTCACATTTTCACTGCTGCTGTGCTATATGCTTTTTGTATTTACTCCAATGCCATCCCTGTTTATGGTTTTGGATTACATGTAAAAAGTTGGCTATTTCATTTTTTTTGTATGCATGTGCCTGTTGCTGGCTAGTATAAGGGTGACTTTCTAAAAAAAGAAGAGATAGTCAGCCAGTTACTAGTCACCTGCCACATGTTTCAGTCATCGATTCAAAGCCCAGAAGCAGTTGAGGATCCTTCAATGTGCCAATAAGCTACTCATAAAAGCGCTAGTGCAGAAAGTGCCAACAGGTTGAAACTCAACCTACAATGCAGGAATGCTTGTTTGAGTATTACAAGTCAATCAACGACTATTTAATTCAAAGGAGTGGGGATGCAACTGCCAAATCCATGACAATGGAGGTGGAAAAATGGGGGCTACTGGAGTGCCTGATACTTCCTTTTGAGATTATGGGACAGTAAATCAGCAAGGAAGACAGTACCATGAGCCAAGCATTCGCGTTGCTGCATCTGCTACAGGATCAGTTTAAAAAGGTGAAACAAACGTTTACCATTGTCAATGAAGCTGCAACTTCTTTGGTGGATAGCTGAATACTTTGCTTGAACACAATAATCAAAGCCTGCAAAAAGAGATTGTGTCCCCCAAAGACTATAGCTGTACCACAATACTGGACCCAGTATATAAAAAATATTTGGCACTTTCATTCCTCCACAATACAAAAAGCATTTGCCACTTTCATTCCTTTTACTGAAATGGATGTCTTAGTTTACAAGACTTGGATCATCACTAAAGCAAGTGTTCTAGAAGAAGAATGACTGCTAATGTGAGGCCAGGTATGGAGTACAGCCTTCAACCTCCACACAGGAGGCAGGGGGATGCTGTTGGCTCATAGTGTCTGCAGCAGCAGCCATCAACCAGTGCCAGCTACTACTACGAAACTAGGACAACAACCGCTTCAAATTCAGAGCCAACCTGTGCAATGGGTTGGTTTCTTTCAGCAGGACTAAAGTCAAATGCAGAATCACAACAAGTGGCAGCACCAATGACAATTCAGAAAATGGTCCACGAGCATCTGGATGACCCAACAGAGGTGTAACTGTATCAAGACCCATTGCTCTATTGGTACGAGAAGAGGGCACAGTGGCCAAAGCTAATCAGGCTTGCAATAAAGCATCCTGCATGTCCATTAGCCAGTGTTTCTTCTGAGCCATTTTTCACAGTCAGAAGTATCACCCTCAAAACATCAAAATGTGGAGAGATTGGTGATGATTAAAATGAACAAACACTTCATTCCAAAGTATTATAGAGGCTTTTGAGACAGCCAAGGATGATGAGGGCAATTGGTCTGAGATTTCAAGTTTGGCCAGTAATTATCCTCCGGATGACCCCTTGAGTGGGAGGACCATACTAAATTGGGTCTTTGACTGAGGGGGTGACAACCCTTCTCAAACAACAACTACAGTCCTTGTCAGGGTGAACCATAAAACACTCAAAATAAGCTGTGCTTAACCCTCAGGTAGCTTGTCACAAAACTCAGTTAGGCTTAACTTAGAGGCATTATGTAAAGTATTTATGCCATACTCTAACAGTAATAAAGTGAAAGCATCACACAAGAAAAACCCCAAACCAGTTTAGAAAAATAGAGAAAATTTTAATAAAGAAAACAGTACCAAAATGAAAAATAAATCATTCAGCAAAACTGGATATGCAGTTTCAGCATTTTAGGTAATTATAGTGCCTAAAAGCACAAAGTGTCACTAGCTATCATCCAGTCGTGCTAGACCTAGGAAAAGTCAAAAGTTCAGACCGACTGTGATAGAGTGTGGGCCAGATACAGTGATTAGGTTAGTCCTGCTGAAAATGTTACCTTCTAAAGTCCTGCATGTAGAGGTCCGTTTGTGGTGGAGGAGGCAAGAGGAGCAGGTAGAGTATCATGGATGATCATTGCTGTAGCTCGAAGAGCAGGCCTTGTGTTGTGGATGGATGTGGCTGTAAGATGAAGATCCGGTCGGACATCGAGGACAGTCATTGCTGAAGCTTTGTATTGGCGGTAACCCTGGGCTGTCGTTGCTGTAGTGCGAAGTGCATCTTTCACATTGCTGACTGTCGCTAAAGGTCGCTGTAGCATGATGAGTTGGGTACACCTGAGCTTCACATTGGCAGTTGTCATGGGTATAAGAATCTCAGAGTGAATGGGCACATGCGCAGTTGCAAAGAGCCCAAAACTTCAAGATTTTTCCTTTCTTCACAGAGGACTGCACTCTAATGCCAGCCAAGGGTCCAAGACCTGGGGAGACACCTCTGTGGATCAGGGGCTCACTCTAGCAGAGGCCAGCTGGACTCAGGCATGTTCAGTTGTAGGTTCAGACAGGTCATCTGGGCAGTTCAAGGAGGCCTCCAGAGCCTGTGGTGCTCATGTAGCTGCAGTCCCACTAGTAGCATTTAATTTACCTGCCCTGAGTACATGTAGTACCACTTTATTAGAGATTTATAAGTAAATGAAATGTGTCAATTGGGTTTAATCCAATTTTGTCATGTTTAATGAAGTGGGCACAAGCACTTTAGCACTAGTCAGCAGTGGTAAAGTGCACAGAGTCCTAAAGCCAACAAAAAAATTCTACAAACAGAAAAGTAGAAGGCAAAAGGTGTGGGGGGAAGACCACTCCAAGGCTGTCGGGTCTACCAAGGGCACACTCTACTTTCCAAACAAACAACAGAAGTTACATAGCTTGGGAACTGCTTAAAAATGTATATATAGTTTGTATTTGATATGTGGCTTACACCTCCTATTGTAAATCATAAACTGAAATAGTGGTGACCAGAGTGCATGGCACAAATAGTCAATCAAGGAGGACACAGCAATTAATTGGCCCAGGCTGGATGAGCCAACAATGACAATCTGTTGCTGTTGCAGGGATTCTTCTCAGGAACAGAGCCATGCTTGGAACCATAGAGCATCTGCAGGAAGGGACTGAGTCACCATACCACCTCAGTAACCATGAGCCTGACTAGCTATAGTGTCTCACTTACCCTCCTAACCATATCCAGAGAGACAAGTGAATTGACACCCCAGAACACAACACTCCTGAACCCCTCATGGCTCAGGGTAACAGGACACTCCCTTTCATTCTCACACTTGTACTCATCCACATAAGATGTAACAGAGACACAAAGAAAGTTTACAATGTTTATTAAAACTATTGTGCTCTAGAATGCAGTATTCGTGCCACAATTAGAAAACAAATGCCTAACCCCTCTCCCCTTCTACAGAAGCAGAATGATTATATAATAAAGATCTGTGTGGTTAGTAGCAGACCCGTACCTTAGCATATACAGGTGGATGTTCTGCATCTCAGGTACAGCTGTGATCTCCTCTCAGAAAGTCTCTCTCTCATGTATGTTACATCACTGTGCATGCCTATATGATAAGGTTCATATTGTCAGAAGGCTTCTCACCTGTATCCGCACAGGAGCAGTACGACAAATTTTTCCCAATTCCCCTCTCCGAAACCTCCTTACCAATCCTAATTAATCCTAGACCAGCGGAGCAGCTCAAAAGGGGGGAATGGGAGAGAGAAGAGACAGTCACATCTGTTTGGCTTCCTTACCAGAACTTTTCTTCACCTACTTTCTATCTTCTTCCTGAGCTATTCAACGATTCTTCTCTGGAGAGGAAACTGCATGGGAAATATAAACATAAAGACACATGTAATGTAATGTTCTCCTTGAACTCTCTCAGCTATATATCTCTCTTTCTTTCTCTTGCTAGCTTACCCAATATGCTTGTGACTAATGCCTCTCTTCTATTGCTTTATTTATTTGTTAAATATCATTTATTGTTTGCATATGGAATTTCAGCAATATTGTCTTTCTTCAGTTGCATGTACTTTTTTTATAACATATTATTTCATCAACTGTAAGTTCAATCTTTTTTATTTTTTTAGGGTACTTGCATGTTTGCAGACCATAAGAAGATTGGGAATGAAAATGGAGATCCTTTTCGACTTCAGGTAAGGGCTTCCTTTCTTTTCGAATTCCATTATTTCACTGCGGTTTTCTATTTCAGGTTACTGGGTTATAGAACTTTCAACTTCATGTTGTGGCAGATGGGAGGTTCCGGTAAGCTACACTTGATAATGTAATGTTTGAGGGGATCAATGCTTGCCTTTCACGTATGGGATATATACTTTTATTTTCCTTTCATTAATATGAGTCCATCATTTCTAGGTTCTTCTGAGACCAGTCCATTTATGTACCAAGACTAAACTAATCCTCACATTCTTTTTATTTTATTTTATTGTCAATACTACAGGTGAATCTCTTTTGGGTGAAATAAAACCTTAAAGTACAGTTCACAATGACCAGAAGAAGGACAATTGCCTATCTGGTTCAATGGGAAAAAAGAGGACTCAAAGAGACCTACACCTGTGAACTTGAGAGATGTGTTAATTAGGAAAAGGCAGAGTAGTGGCTCAAAGGGCAGACTCTAAATAAGTGGTTGATTGTGATCTGTTTGACTGTACAAAGAAAATGATTTCCTTGTTAGAGCAATCAGCTGGGTACATGAAGCTAGTTGTCTGGGATTGGTGGTACGAGATTGGTTCCCCTCACTGCTTAGTTAATTGCACATCACTGCCCAAGCCGATGCTCTCTTGCTTCTCAAGCAGCATCATGATTACTTTTATTTTGGCACTCTACAGGCCATCTCATCTGAAGAATGCTCCATAGTGCTCAAACTTTGCGGTTAAGCCCAGCACCCAAGACAGAAAGTGGCAGAAGAATGCAGTTGCACCATCCATTTGTATACAGTATCAATTTCCTTTTCTTACCTATAACAATTTTTTTAACTGTGTGGGACCTCCCTATTTTGCACTTTTCAAGCCTAGATAGGAAATTGATTAGATAACTTGGGAGTGTAAGAGCTGAAAGACAGTTTGCTTTTTGGTAACTGAACTGTCCTCTTCTTTCCACAACAGGTGTTATAGGCTCATAGACTTGATGAATGTTGTGTTAGTCTATCACCTTTACCTAATTCCACTGACCTATCCATTCATAAAAACTCTAGCCCTCTTCCTCCAGGTCGTGTGATCAGTTGAGTTGTGTGTTAATTCCCATCAACAGATCTTACACTTGATGGGGTGGAGGTGGTTGAAGTGACACAAACTATTAAAGGAGGTGTTGCAACAACTTACATTTGCCCATGCCACTCCTCCTAACCAGGCATGAAAGGGACATCATAATGCAGAAAGAACAATGTGTGTCCAAGAAGAGATAGTGTGCACTTTTGTCCACTCTACGTCCCATGTATTCTACAGAAGTAACTTTTTGCTGTGTTCTCCTGACTCCTGAGACTTGAGGGGTTCATTTTGCTTACTTTAGTAAGTATCTCAACACTATGATTCACAAAGTAAAGCATTCTCTTTTGAATAAGTTTACAATTTTTTGCAATTCACAAACGAATTTTACGTAAAGTATTTTTATGACTACCTATCTTTTTATGTGCAGTCTCTTGCACAAGTGTGGAGACTCTGCAGTTGTAAAGATACAACTTGTAAAATTCCATTGTAAATTGCAAAAAATAGTAAACCTACACAAAAATGTTATATTTGTATTTTGGGGTTCCAGGCCCTGACCTGGAACCATTAAGGGGAAAAGAATAGAGGAATACCGAAAACACCTGGCACTGAGGCCTGGAGGCTGACTGCAACCAGATGGGTTACACCTGGAGTCAGATTGAAGAAAAAACCTGACACAGAGCTGGCTGGAGAGTCCTGGTTGATGGCCGATACTTCAGGAGGAGTAGCAGGCACAATTAAGTAAGTACATAAAAGTGTAGGTTTGCCTTTGTAAATCAGACCTATGTTGTTTTATCATGGTAGTCTCAGTCTCGGATTTTCAACTCATTCTGCATTTTCTTTTAGTCTAGTTCACCTCACCAGATTCATTTGGAATAAGAATGATGTCCTGTTGCAAGACTGTGATGTCACCCTTGTTAGGGCCGTTGGTCCACCGCATTAAAAAGGCCCTTTGCAAAACCCTGCATTAAGATATGGACAGAATATAGGAGTGGTAGCAGACATTGCTTTATCTACTCACGGATAAAAAGAAGTTCTTGTGAAGGAGGGATTGGTGTTTCTGCTGTATGTTAATTGACCTCATTAGCGGTCACTTGTTACAGAAGGTAGAGCAGTGGCAGTATTAGTATACAAATATTACTGACACTGATGAGAGGGTGGGTGCTGCTCAGCCTGAATAAGCAAGGGTAGGATGGTTTTGCATGGTCACTCATATTCTGTTTTATAACATTGTTTTCAGGAGGGTTTCTGGGCTGGAAGAGGTAGGATAAGTAGAGTACCCTTCTTACAACACATGGATAGTGAGATCGGGTAGCGAAATAGTAAAAATTTAAAGGGAAAGAGGATGGACACAATGGGACAACTGGTTTACAATGGAAGAACAGACTGAAGAACAAACCCATTTATTTAGCAAAAATGTATACCTGGGGGGTGGGGTCCCCAGGACAGTCAAGCCATGCTGCAGCCCTCAGGAGATGGGGTTCCTGGGGCCATAAATTGGCTCAGGAAAGGAGGCCAATGCACTCTCCCCATTAACAAAAATGTAATGTAAGGCTGCGTTCACCCCTAGGGTCTTGGCCCTCCCTGGTGGAATTGTTGAAATTCCAGTGTAACTTCGTTCTCTGCTTGGTACGCCAACTTGACCGAGCTTCAAACACTGAAATCTCAAACCCCGTAAGAGTGATTGGGATTCTGGGCTCAATTTGATGCTGTTGGTGACATATTCAAACCTCTTGTCCTCCAAAGGGTGCCTTTGGTTGGGAGCATGATTTTTCCCACTCCCTGCGACAGACTTGCTCTCTTCCTGGGCTCCTGGTGCTCTCACCTACCTGGGGGGCGTCTTCCACAGCCCCTCCCCAGCCAGAAAGCTGAATATATCTCTGCCACACTCCCAAGGCCCCTAGAGCCTCCTACCTCTTTAAAATCCATTTGTGTCTCAGACGAGTCAAGGGCTAGCACACAGATGTCCCAGGAGAACCATCCAGGGTGCCCACAGGTCCATTTTCCTAACTGTTCCTCAGTGGTCATAAGGGGGCCAGTGCCACTCACCCTGGAGGAAGCTATCATAGCCCTAGCGTTCAGCAGGAGTTAATGATGGATAAAGATTCACCTTCCAGCTGGGAATTCTTTTGCCGTTGTCACTCCCAGGTCCAGTGTTTTCTCATTGGTCTCCCCCTTGTGCCGGGGTTTTTAAGTAGGATGAAAATTTCTCAAAACCAGGCACCCCTGGCCAATCGTAGGGTGCCATTTCATCACCCCAACCCTGTCCCAACTTTCCTGCACATTAATCTATCAGAATCTAATAAGGGGACTTCAAGTTGTCTATAGTAACAGCTTCCCTGAGAACCTCAGCCACTAGCTGACACACCTGCCTGATCCCTTCCCACCAAAACTTCAAAGGCAAGCCATTCCTGTGTTTGGCCCTGGAGATCTGACCCTCTTCCTTTATTTCTGTGGACCTGGGCTGCCCTAGCCCAGGTGCAGTGTGACAAGCTAAATAGCAGATGCAAAACCCCTCACCAACCTTCTTTTCCCAGGAATTAGGTCAAACACTGTTAATTGCTCTATTGTTTGAGAAGGCCTTTGACCCTCCTGCTGGAGAAAAGAGTAATTAACTTGGGCCAGTATGAAGGACAAATCCTGGAATCTGATTATGAGTAGGCCTGAGCGAAATTGAAATCACACCAGCGTAATTCACGTAATTGCGGGAATTTCATGTTACGCTTGTTACCTGAAATTCCCAAAATGGCGTATTATGTCACTTTGAGTAATTCTGCACTATTCACAGTAAAAATGTACCAAAAATGTTGCAGTTTGCTGTAATCTGTGGTAAAAATGTAATATAATCGTGTAGGAACAACAGAAGGCAAGCGGCAATTGTACACGGTGCTCTCGTTCAAATGCATCGTCAGGCCAAAAATGTATGTGAAGAAACATTTCATGCTAAAATATAGTGCAAAATGAGAGATTTGCATTTCACCTAATTATGTGTAATTTCCTTTAATTTTGCTGTAGTTTCATGTAATCACCCAAAAGCAAATTTCATGCACCCCTAATTATGAGCTGACCTAGGATAATACTAAAATTCTTAAAGTGCCATAAGGTTTGTATGTATATTGTTAGTGATGGTAAATCTACACTTACAATGCATGTTTAACCCTAGATTGTTACCTTGCTGCACCCTGTAGGCCTAAGTGGGGCAAAACTACACTTTAGTGCAGATTTTGCCTATAATGTATGAAACATTGTAAGCACCACAAGCCTTTAATAAGCACTACAGACCAAACCTATAAATGCACACTCACATTATAAGGCTAACTCTAGGTTAGTAACAATCATTGAAATATCCCTTCTGTGACGGGCTACCAGGCACAGATACTGGTCTGCACAGGGTGGTACTCTCACATGCACAGCTAGCACATATATACACACTTGTGTGCTCACTTTCATTTTTAACCAGCTCAGAACCTCCTGCTCTAACTGTGCAGCTGAGGCTTTATCCTAAAAGGTAGACACCGATTTTTAGAACTCTCAGTCAATTTATTGTGAATTTACTGTGAATCTCCAGTGCTAAGACTTGCTCACAGTAAAAGTTCAACCAAAAAAACAGGTGGCCAAATGAAAAACATCCTAGGGGACTAAATGGTCAGAACACATTTACATTTTATCCACCACCTTCAAATTATTCTAAGTTGCGGACCAAGTTACACACTGTGTCCATTAAGTGGTGGCTGCAGGAACTAGGATATATTTCCACTCCTGTCCCTAAAGTTAAACATCTTGGGGTCTACTGCGACAATCAACTCTCCTTTGAAGATCATGTGAATTCAAACACCTCATTGTGCTTCTTCATGCTTAAAACCCTTAGGAAAATATTTTCCTACATTTCTCCAGAACTGCAGAATGTGGTGATCTCTGCTCTCATTCTGTTAAAAATTGTCTATTGTAGCGCTTGTTTCACCAATATTCAGAAAAAATCTTTAAACAAACTGCAGATTTTAGGTGTGCAACTGCTTTTGGCTATTCGAAAACATCAATCTGTATCTTATGCTCTTCCACTCTTCCAGTGGCTTGTGGTTAGGAGAAGGATTGAATTTAGAGCCCTTTGTATTGCTGTAAAAGCCCTCCATGACTCTGGACTAGACTACCTGAAACAACGTTTCCTGGCAGGTCTTTGCGCTCCTCCACAGCTCATCTTGTTATCACCATGGTCAATTAAGGCATCAGTGGTAAAGGTATATGTGCAGTAAAATCCTGCGTGGCAAAGGTAAAGCGTTGTAACTGTACCTGCGTGGTAACAGCTGCTTTGCAAAAGCATATGTGGTAATGGCATACGTTGTTCCGTCATATATCCATAACTAAGCTTTAACCTTTGATTATTTAATTTAATTTCAATGGTTTTTAAAAAAGAAATTAATCAAAATGTGTTTCAAATCGTAGAGTCCAGTGTCGCAATTGGAGAGTTGTTATGTGGAGTGTTGCACAGTACAGTGGAGGAGAGTGTTGTAAAGTCTATTGTCATAGACTGGAGTACTGTAGATTTGAATCAAGTGGAGAAGAGCAGAGTGTAGAAGCATACCGTACAGTGTAGTAAAGTTTTACATAGTGTAGTGGCATGTTGTCTCAAATAGTGAAGTCAAGTATTGTAGACTGGTGCAGTGAGTTGTACAGTCAAATGTTGTTTTGAACAGTAGAGTAGGGTGTTATAGACTGTCATAGAGTGGAGTAGGGTGAAGCAGAGAGTCATAGAGAGGAGTATTGTCAAGTGGACTGTCGTTCTGTATAGTGGAGTGCAATGTCATCTAGTGGAGTGGAGTATCGTAGAGAGAAGTTGGGTGGTATGTTGTCAAGTGTCCTAGAGTATAGTACAGTAGCGTAGAGCGGATGGGCATATAGTGGAGTAGAGTATCATGGACTATCATAGAGTGTAGTACAGTGTTGGAGAATGGAGTTGCATACAGTGGAGTAGAGTGTCGGACAGTGGAGCGGCGTAGAGCTGAGTATAGTACAGTGGCGTAGAGTGGGATTAAGTGTACTGGAGTGGAGTACAGTGTCATACATTGGAGTGGTGTATCATAGAGAGATGTTAGGTGGAGAGTTGTCGAGTGCCAAAGAGTGTAGTACAGTGGTGTAGAGTGGCTGAGCATAGAGTGGAGTAGAGTGGAGTAGAGTGGCATAGACTGTAGCATAGTATTAGAGAGTGGAGTTGCATACAGTGGAGTAGAGTGTCAGATAGTGGAGTGGCGTAGAGCTTAGTATAGTACAGTGGCGTAGAGTGGGATAAAGTGTATTAGAGTGGAGAATAGTGGAGTGGAATACACTGAAGTGAGGTGGTGTAGAGTGGAGTAAAGTGCCATAGTGTGGAGTGGCATGTTGTAGACTATAGTGGCGTGGAGGGCAGTAGAGTGGAGTGGTGTAGCATACAGTCACGTAAAGTGTCATAAACTGGAGTACCGTGTTGTGCAGTAGAGTGTAGTGGGGTGTTGTACATTATTGGAAAGTGATGTAGACCACAGTAGAGTGGCATGCAGTCTATTTGATTTTTGGAGAGTGGAGTGGTGTACAGTGTTGTAGAGTGTGGTACAATGGATTAGCAGACAGTGTTATAGAGTGCGATGACATTGAGTGGCATAGAGTTGCGTGGTGTACAGTGAAGTAGTGGAGTAGAGTAGAGTAGAGTAGAGTACTGTGTCAGAGTAGAGTGGAGTAAAGTGGGGTACAGTGGCAAACAAAGAGCTGAGTACAGTGTTGCATAGTGGACTAGAGTGTCGTAGCATTGAGTGGAATAGAGTGTTGTACAGTGGCCTAAAGTATAGTAAAGTTGAGTGAAGAGGTATAGACAGGAGTAAAGTGCCATTTCTGTCCTTATTTGGTTAGGTCTTATTTGACAGACGGTGGGCATATAACTTTCAGACAATGCTGCCTTCATTTTTGTTCTTGCCTTAAGACAAGTACAGGTAAAGAATCTGTTTGAAGCATTGCCAGGCTGATATGTAGCAATCATAATAAGGAAATTACTCTATCTCGATCTGATTGAAGACATGTAATTGTGAGAATAAGCTGTCTCTATTTTCTAAGAAATAGAGCTAGTTACTGTGCATGTGATCCATTGCCATATTTTGAATACAAGTTAAGGTAAGGTACAATAATGACTGTGTAGATTGAATAATTGAAAATGAATTTGAATATGTCCAATGGATTTAATTTTTAGATCCCCTTATAATGGAGATGAATAGAACACTCAGTTTTGGAAGTGGAAATTATGCACTATAGCTGTATATGAATTATAAATCTGAATTGATCTGTGCATGGAGGTTTATTAGCAGGGCTGTCTTATCACTTAAAACTGCTAAACAAGGTTTGCATTTTTCTTAAATCATATATAACTGAACAGAGATAGGCTGTAGCTAGAACTTAGCGCAGGGAGCTATTCGCTTAAGAAGTAAAAGATGCAGTTTGATGTTTCAGTGAGCTATATGCACTCATAGAAACCTACATGCCCAATTATACATCCAGCCTACACCCTGACTTAAATGCAAGATACGTGAGTAAAACAACAGACAGACACTGAAACTCCTAGAGAGATAGTTAAAGAAGCAGTGAAAGATTCACTCACACAGACAGGCACCACTGATATGTATCTTCTGGTAATAAAGGCAGTTTCTCACAAACTTACATAACCCAATATTCACTAGTACACCCAGGAGGCAATGTATGCAAGCTGTTACAGACACATTTAGAGAACCACATATCACATAAAGAGAGGCAGAGATTTAGTAATACATTTACATACATATGAATCACAGCCCCAGATAGGAACTGAAACACTCATTCACATGTGTGCTAAACAAGTGACACTTTCAAGTTTATCATGCAGACAAGTAGTGCTTGCATTATGTCTCAGGCCGGGTAAATTTCAGGTTAGGTATGTAGTTTGACTGGTAGAGCTCTCTTAACACTTAAAAGTGCTACACAAGGCGTAAACTGTTCTTGTACCAGATATAAGTGAACACAAAGTAGGCTGTAGCAAGGCCATAGCGCAGGGATCTATTCACTTAAAAAGTAAAAGATGCACTTTGAAGTTTCAGTGAGCTATGTGCACTCATAGAAACCTATATGCCTAATTATACACCCAGCCTACACCTAGACTTCAATCCGAGGTACCTAAGTAAAAAAGCAGACAGATACTGAAACACCTAATGAGATAGTTAGAGAAGCATGCAAACATTCAATCACACAGACAGACACAACTGATATGTATTTTGGGGTGATGAAGGCAGTTTCTTACATACTTACATAACCCAATATTCAGTAGAACACCCAGGTGGCATTCTATGCAGGCCCTTACAGACACATATTGACAATCACATATCACATAAAGAGAGGCAGTTTTTAGTAATACATTGATATACAAATGAAATCACAGCCCCAGATAGGAAATGAAACAGATATCTGCTAAATAACTGTGCACATTACACATCCAGCCTTCATCCAGACTTAAATCTGGCATACCTAAGTAAAAAAGCAGACAGACACTTAAACACCCAGTGAGGTAGTTAAAGAAGCATGCAAAGATTCATTCACAAATACAGGCACAACTTATATATATGTTGTGCTAATAAAGGCAGTTTCACACGCTTAAATGGCCCAATGTTTTACATACACATTTAGAGGACCGTAGATATCACAAAAATAGATGGCCATGTATGAACAAACTTACATACTCATGGAATATGAGCTCCTGATAGGGACCCACACAGTTATTGACATATATGTGAAAAGACAGAGACATGCAAGTCTAATATGCAAAGCCCTTCTCAAGTTTTAAGCTACTCTTCTACAACATAGGACTGACCCCTGAGGTAGGCTGTAGGTAGTAAATCGGGTATGCTCCTTTAAGTTAATGTCTGTGTAAGTAGGATTATGGGTGAGTGAGAGGGTGTGTGAGCAACACTATGGGTGAATAAGTGTGTGTCAGTAGCTGTATGAGCAACCTCTTACTCACCCATACATATAACTGTGCAATAATGTAGGCTGTCAGTAGTTACTAGGATGGGTGATATGTACTTAAAAGTGAACAAATCTAGTCTGAAGATTGCTTAAGCTATATATCCTCATATAAACTAAATGTTTAAATAGTTAAAATATGTAATGTGATACTATATAATTAAGTGATGAATGTAGTTTTCTATTTTTGTTCTCAGACATCAATATCTAGTTATCTACAAAGAATTACCATGCCAACAAAAACTCAGAGGCGAAAGAAGCAACAGCAAATTAAGTGCCTTCTTAAAACTAAGAAACAAAAGGGCAAAATGCAGAAAAGATGGTGAAAGACAAAAGGCTTGCTGGTAAGAGGACCAAGACATTTCTTAAAATTGTTTGTGCACAACTGGAAAAAGTGCAAAAAGAAGTAAAGAAAAAGAAAACTATAACACCGAGTACTAAAGCACAAAGGGCCAGATGTGCGACCATAGCATTTTGCGACTCGTAAATTACGACAAATTGCGAGTAGCATGAATATTAATGAGGCTGTCGCAATTTGCGACCCCATTGGGAATGACTAGCACTCCCAGGGATGGTGGCCTTCTGGTGTCAGCAGACCACCATGTCTGGGACTGCTTCGTCAATAAAGCAGTTTTAAAAAAAAAAAATGCAGCCCGTTTTCCTTAAAGGAAAACGGGATACATTTAAAAAATAAAAATGAAACTTTTCAGTTTCATTTTTTAATGGCAGGCAGTGGTCCCTTAGACCACTGCCTGCCCTTAAAAAATATTTGTGCATGCATTCCCAAAGGGGAAGGGGTCACTTGGGGACCCCTTCCCGTTTGCGAGTGCCTTACCACCCTTCTGAGAAGGGTGGTAAACTGCGAGTGTTTTGCGACAGCAATTGCAGTAGCAAAACATTCTTACATAGGTTTTGGAGTCTCTATTAGGAAGGGATGCCCTTGGAACGCCCCTTCCTAATAGCGAGTCGCTAACCCTATTTTGCGAGTCGTTAATTGATGAGCGACTCTCAAAATAGGGTTGGTACATTGGCCACACGTTTTTTGCTGTCGCAAACGGGCCTAAAACCCCTTTTCGACCGCAAAAAACGGTCGTACATCTGGCCCATGAAGTCTCTGATTTAAAAAGTAAGAAGTCATTGAAAAAAGGAGAAACTTTAACCAGAAGGCAGAAGCAGTTCAAAGAAATCAGAAGTAGAATGTTCCGTTCTAGAGTAGTTTGCAATTTGCTAGCATCTATGAAAAAGTATAAAAGAAGAACACAAGTGATCAGACAGAAGGAATATGTTGAAGGTGTAGTTGATAAAGCTTTTTCTCTGAAGAGATAACTATTTATCTTGGTTTTTAAACAGTATTAAGACACTGGACAAAATAGTGTTGTCTATGAGGAGACAGAGCTAAAAGTAAAGACTTGTTAATAGAAGTAACTTTTGCAAAGGTTTTAGTGGTGAATGGATACATACTTCAAGTACTGAGCCTTTCTTTAATGAAGAAGGCTATTTCCAAGACAACACATTAGTGCATGTAGTTGATGAAACTGGACGATGTTATGAGATGAAAAATAGTATTCCTGTTCCAAAGGAAGTAATAGTACCTAAAAATGTTGAGGGAGAGATTGCTGAAGAGATACAAGGAAGGCGTAGACAGGTCCCTGTGTACAAATGGAACTGTAGTAGTGTTTGTAGTATTCGTCAACAATCAATTGATATATTGAGAAATTTCCTCCTAATGTTTGTTTCCAGAAGTTTAAAAGAGAAAATACATACTTTGCAAGGATTAGATACATGCAAAGTAAGAAAGCATAGTAATTTACAAGGACACTCACTAGCTTGTATGTCAAAAAAAGTGTGTCAAAGTAGTTTTCATCATTTTAGAGTGTTAGATGTACACCATTCAATAATGAGAACTTTTCTTAGAAGGCTTTGTTATATAAAAACTCCTGCTCTATGTTTAGAAGAAATTAATAGAGCTCTTTTGTATGGTAGTGTTGTAGAAGTAGAAAAGGTTTGTGATGATTTTGAAATTCGTTTTTTTGGACCAGAACAGGAGTGTAGGGGAAATGAAGTTGGGAACAACAGGAGTTGTGGAGCAGAACATATGTATTGGTGTTTCTAATTTTGTAAAAGAGATTAGAAAGTTTAACGCAGAATCTTCAGAGCAACCAAACTGTGGGGCAGATTTACAAGAAAGTGACGCATCTGTACAGATGCGTCACTTTCCCTGCGCGACCCAGAGAAACCCTTGCGCCACCATGGATGCTCCGTATTTACAATACGTTGCACCATGGCGCAAGGATTGACAGATGCTTCAGAAATTCTGACGCATCTGTTGGCACAAAAGTCACGCATTGCTGGAGTCGTGTCACAAGCACAACGCTACTCCAGCAATGCATGGGAGGCCTACCCTCATTGTGCTGCATCACTCCTTCTCCTGCTCCAAGCAGGCGTAAGGTTTTGACACAGTGGCATCCTAGAAGTGGCGCAGTGAAATCTTGTAGATTTCACTGCGTCACTTCTATGAGGCTTTTTTGCGTGGGAATGCCCACCCTGCATACGTTATACCTGACGCAGGTATAATGTGACGCAGGGCTTTACAACGTGACGCATCTCCCTAGATGCATCACGTTGTAAATGGGCCGCATTTTTAAGCTGCCACTGCATCACAAAAATAGACGCAACGGAGGCGCAAAAGTGTCAAAAGGGGTTTCTAAATCTGCCCCTGTGTTTATATATGTTGTCGACGCACTCACTACAAAAATCAAATTCATAATGTTGATTTGTACATTAAACAGAAAAGGAGAATAATAATGAGTGGCGAGAATTTGCTGTTTATTTATTTGTGGAGGGACGATTTGACTTCTACATTCAACAAGTTATATGTAAATACTGCTATAATAAGTTAGAGGAAAACAAAATGCCTGCTAGAGCAGCACACAACAACTTAGAAATAGTACCTGTTCCAGAAGTACTTAAAGATTTGAATGTTTGTGAATCTTTGGAGGAAAACACTTAATAGTCCTGCTACAAGTAAATCCAGTAAAAGGACAACCTGTTTTCAATTAAACTACTTCTTAATGAACGCTAGGAATTTCCTAGGAAGTATTGGAAATGTAAACATTTGGGGAAACTTTCAATGCAAAGAGTTAATCCAAAATATGTGCCAAGCATCAGATATGCATTATGGAGATATACTAAAGGACATAAGAGTGGGAGTCCACTCAAAAGAGGGAATGACAGTATTAAAAACCCGTCTCATCAAAAATTTGTTTACAAGTAATGTTTCAGCTGCTGAAGTAATGTATAATTATGTTAAGGAAGAGAAGTCTATTGTTTGTTTGATGCCAACTCTTGAGGAGTGTAGTACATTCAGTGAACAATTATTGCAACTGGAAAAAGAAGAGATCAGCAAATGATAAAATGGAGATCAAGGAGTTACAGTGCTACTAACAGAAAAACTGCTATCAAAATTGGATGGTTTAGAAAAGTCTGTGTCAAAAACTGCAGCATTAGAAAAACAGTTACGTATGTATAAAAAATTGTTGTGGAATCTTACGTCATAATTTAAATGCTAAAGAAGTGCTAGTGAATGGCGCAATGGGTAAAGTTATGAAATGTATTAATTATCCAAACAGAGATGATGTGGAATACTTAGCCATAAAATTTGATGATGTTGGTGAAGTTGAGCAGATTAGTAGATGCGTTGTACGTTTCCTACTAGTAAAGGCTTGTATATAAAGTGAAAACAGTTCCCAGTGTCTTTAGCGTATGCAGTAACTATCAACAAATCACAAGGTTTAAGTGTAGATACAGCTCTTGTTGATAGTGGCAGTAATGTATTCAAAGAAGGAATGTCATATGTAGCTTTGTCTTGAAATAGAACATTGTCTTATTTATTTCTGATTGACTTTGATGAGAAAAAAGTAAGTGCTCATGTGAACTGTGTAAGGGAGTATAATCGGTTAAGAGATCAATATGCTCCTCATTTAGGCCAATATCCTGTGTTTGAAAAATCGATAATGTGTCCAAAGCGGAAAATATCAAAGCAGTCTATCAGAGCTGAACAGAAAGATGAACAAAAAGAGAAACAACAAAGAACTAAGAAAAGAAAACTACAGAACAATGAGGAAATAGAAGGTGATCACTCTGATAATAAATCTGGAGTGAACAATGCACATGTAGTGTTAAATGGACTATGCCATTTGCCTCATTTTACAAATTCAGTTAAAGAAAAGGTAGATAAAAGAATATCTTCACAACTATGTAGTTTACTTGAAGAATTAAGAAGTGACAGAATTATAGTATATATCAGTAGTGTTTTCTCAAAATCTTCAGCAGGATGCTCAAGAATTTTTAATGGTAATGCTAGGACTATTAGAGGAAGAAGATGGGAACATCAATGAATTATTTGGTTTGACTTATAAATGGAACCATAACTATGAAGATTGTGAATTTACGTCTAGCACTGATATCAATTCAGAACGATGCCTGTACTTGACATTACCAGATTATAAAGCTGTGCCTTATGAAAAAATCTTAATTAAAATCACCCATCAAGCTATGACCTGTGCAAACTGCATATCAGAACTTAGGTCAACGTTGTTTCTACAAAGGTATGGAAAATATGTCATAGTCATGCTACAACTATGCAGAGTGCAGGGTACTAAGTTAGGAACTGAAATTACAAACTTTGTAGCTGGACAAATTACCATTTCAAAAGGAACTTTCACAACTATAGCAATCATATTTCATGAAGGAGTTAATATAACCTCTGGGCACTACACTATATATCTAAGGTGTCAAACAGGATGGACAGAGTGCAATGCCATACAAGTGACATTCAAATCAAGACTACCTAAAAAGTTACCAAACTCATATCTGCTATTTCTAGAACTGAAGTTCTAAGGAGAATTTAGGATAATAAAATGTGGTATTGTGTTGCCATATATATGGATTATCTGTTTCTGAGACATTATTTGGCCTATTAGGGGTATTGTCTTCAGCAATCTGTTAGAAATGAAAGACTCTTTTTAACTCATGGGAAAGGAATTTATAAAATATTTGAGGACTACATTCTGTTACTACAGATAGAAACTAAATGGAGGTACTATAATACCAGTAGCTTTAAGTTGCATCTAAGAAGTCTCTTCACCAATAAAAAAATGCACCCTTTGTTTCTGCTACAGCAACTTGTGCATAGTACTGTGTGTTATATTTTTCGTACATGGACCAAGAACATTTTAGACATAATTTGGCCTAACAGGGATGATGTTTACAAAAGGATATCGAAAAATGAAGACTGCTTCATAATTGTTCGACATTTTGTACCAGGTATGAAAATATGAGAAACTGTTTCAATATATAGTTGCTTTCACTAAGGTAGTAACCTGTCAGCATGCCAATATTAACAAACTTGGAGTAAGTGGAATGCACAGTATGACATATTTGTAATGATCTACTGTGTACATTTTTTTTTTTTACAATCCATTGATTTTTTTTCTCAACTGTTTAATGATGATGCTTTATACAGGCCACTTTTGAAAGTGAAGAAATATGAAAGCTAATCACAGTAAAAACAGTCAAACATTTGACAATGTTGAATTCAAGTTTTGGAGAAAAAGAGTGTGTGTTGTTTTGGTTGCTGAATGTTCAAAATGAAATCCTAATACATTTTTCTCTGTTTATATAATTTAACAGTGGTTGGGGAACGGGATATATTACGTGTGTCAAATGATTAATCTAGTGATGGACTCAACAAGTCACTTCTCATATACTCATCCCATCAAACTACAGAAACTACACTTGCACTCATGCAATGACCCAGGTAGTACCCATATAGTCAACCAGTCACCCACACACTACCTAAGCACTTATCCAATCACCCAGGCACTTCCCATGCATTCATCCAATCACCCAGGCACTGCCCATGCACTCATACAAACAACCAGACACTACTCATGCACTCACCCAGTCACTCAGGCACTACCCATGCGCTCATCCAATCATCCAGGCACTACAGTTGCACTCATCCACTCACCCAGGCACTGCACTTGCACTCATCAATTCACCCAGGCACTACAGTTGAGGTAATTCAGTTACCCAGGTGGTACCCCTGGAGTCATCCATTCACCCAGGCACTTCACTTGCTCTCATCCAATTATCCAGGTACTGCACTTGCACTCATACACTCATCCAGGCACTACCCATGGACTCAACCATTCACCCAGGCACTGCATTTGTAGTCATTCATTCACCGAGGCACTACACTTGCACTCATTATGTCACCCAGGCAATACCGAGGCACTCATCCAATCATCCTGGCACAACCCATGCACTCATCCAAATACACAGACACTACTCATGCACTCATCCAATCACCCAGGCACTACCCATGCAATCATCTAATTACCCAGACACTACAGTTGCACTCATGCATTCACCCAGGCACTGTACTTGCACTTATCCATTCTAACCCTGGGCGTAGTTCGCGAAGTTGCGCCATGCAAAGCTACGCGAAGTGCACTTCGCACTACGCGAGCTACGCGTAGCACTACGCAAACTGCGTAGTGCGCTGTTCGCGATGATTGCACAGTGCCGGATGCTTGTCCGTACTGTGCAATCATTGAAAACGGCATCTTGCACAGTGCGAGCTGTCTTTTACTGCCGCTCGAGTAGATTTTTACTCGAGCGGCAGCTTTCAACGCGGACTGGTAGTTTCTCATCGCGAGCGATCGCGAGCATACGCGACCACTCGCAATGAGAAACCTGACCTCCCCGCGTTGAGAATCTCGCCGGGAGGTTTATTTTCCACGCTCGCGATCGGCAACTTGATGTTGCTGATCGCGTACGAGGAAAAAGTCTCGCCGGGATGTCATTTTGCTTGCTTCGCTGTCGCCAACTTGACGTTGAGGACCGCGAGCAAGCAAAAAATGACCGCTGCACTATGCTACGCTACGCGTGTTTGCACTGTGCTACATGCAATTCGCGTAGTGTGAAGTAGCGCAAACTTCGCAAACTACGCGAGCGTAGCGTAGTGCTTTGCCCAGGGTTAATCCATTCACCCAGGCACTGCACTTGCACTCATCCATTTATCCAGGCACTGCACTTGCACTCATCCAATCTCCAAGACACTACTCAGGCACTTATCCTGTCACCGAGGCGGTAGCCATGGAGTCATCCATACACTCAGGCACTACCCATGTAGTCATGCAATCACCAAGGCACTGCACTTGTACTCATTCATTCACCAGGTACTTCACTTGCACTCATGCATTCACCCATGCACTAAATGTGGATTCATCCATTCACCCAGGCACTACACTTGCACTTATCCATTCACCCAGGCACTGCACTTGTACTCATGCTATCATCCAACCACTGCACTTGCACTCATACAATCACTCATGCAGTACCTATGCACTCATCGAATCACCCAAGCACTACCAATGCTTTCACCCAATCACCCAGGCACTACCCATACATTCATCCAATCACCTAGGCACTTCTCATGCACTCATTGAATCACCCAGGTACAACACATACAACCATCGAATCATGCATGCAATACCCATGTAGTCATTCAATACCAACGCACTACTATACACTCATCCAATCTCATATCCACTACTCATGCACTGATCCAATCACCCAGGCACTACACATGCACTGATCCAATCACCCAGGCACTACACATGTACTCATCCAATCAACCAGGAACTCAACATGCAGTTACCCAACCACTCATGCAATCATTCAGTCATGCATGCACCACTTTGAACTCATTAAGTCATCCATGTACCACTCATACACTAATTCAGTCAAACATGCACCACTCATACACTCATTTAATCATCAATGCACTACTCATGCACACATTCAATCACCATATACTGATTCATTCAGCTTATCTTTTTTAGCTGAAAAGATGTTTGCTTTTTTGGAGTTTTTTTTGTTAATTTTAAAGTTTAAAATTATTATTTTTTCTTGTTGGAGACAAAAATGGAAACTGGGAATGCAGAAACTTCAACACGCACTCAAAAATGTAACAAAACTATGAAGGGCCCAAAAAAAGAAAACAAAATATTTGTTATTCTTTGCAGCATTGTGAAGGGCTGTTATGGATTGCTCTCCAGCACCCATTACAGTTCCACAATCCATGCAGTATGATGCCATTTGGTAAAACTCTGGAGCCAAATCCTGAAGTTTAGATTGAACCTCTGAAGGGATTCTCTGCCCCGGTGTTGTTGCGGCTGCTATTGAAGCTGAGGGTCCTTCAGCCTCATGTTGCCTTCTTGCTGCTTTTAGACGATTGCCATGGTATGTTTTTAGATGGCAAAGAATGGATGCAGTTCCGCAAGAATATTTCTTGTTTGACCACTTGACAATATCTTGCCACATAGTGTGCATTGCACAAATTTGGCGACTGTATTTGATTCTCCTGACGGAATCCTGAAGAAATCCCAAGCAATGCTTGATTTCTTCTGGGGAGGCCCCTCATCTCCAGAGTCAGCAGAATCCAACCTCTTAGACTTCCTGGTCCACCTGCTGTTCCACCTGATCTCCCTCTTCTAGCTGAGTTGCCATTTTTGCAAAAATATTAACCCTGGGCGTAGTCCGAGAAGTAGCGCTACGCGAAGCTACGCGAAGTGCACTTCGCACTACGCGAGCTACGCATAGCACTACGCGAACTGCGTAGTGCGCTGTTCGCGATGATTGCACAGTGCCGGATGCTTGTCCGCACTGTGCAATCATTGAAAACGGCATCTTGCACAGTGCGAGCTGTCTTACTGCCGCTCGAGTAGATTTTTACTCGAGCGGCAGCTTTCTCAACGCGGACTGGTAGTGTCTCATCGCGAGCGGTCGCGAGCATACGCGACCACTCGTAATGAGAAACCTGACCTCCCCGCATTGAGAATCTCGCCGGGAGGTTTATTTTCCACGCTCGCGATCGGCAACTTGATGTTGCTGATCGCGAACGAGGAAAAAGTCTCGCCGGGATGTCATTTTGCTTGCTCGCGGTCGCCAACTTGACGTTGAGGACCGCGAGCAAGCAAAAAATGACCGCTGCACTACGCTACGCGTGTTTGCACAGTGCTATGTGCAATTCGCGTAGTGCGAAGTAGCGCAAACTTCGCAAACTTTGCGAGCGTAGCGTAGTGCTTTGCCCAGGCTTAAAAAATATGCAAAAGAACCACTCCAACAAATGCTAGTGAGCTGCTAACAAAGAACTTCTCTTAAAGAATGTTAAAGATAGATAAATGGGCATGTTCTTTCTATTCTTTTAGTTGAAAAGTGTATCATCCAATCATATTCCTTTAATTCCCAATCACATGATCTTCGCGATGATCATCATCTTCGTGAAGACCGGAAATTGAACAGAATGATATTTTATTTGAAAATAAGTACTCACCATAAGTGTTAATCGACTGATATTAAACCCCAAATGTGGATCATACAATGGAATATGTATAAATATGTGTTATACACTTTACCAAAAACACGCCTTCATCGTGGTTACCAACATCATCGTGACTTCCGGCATTGCTGCGATCACGCACAACACCAAGAAAAAGGCTTTTAATTGAAAAATTCTTTGAAGAGTATCTCAAAAACAACTTGTGTCAAATATTAATTAAAATCTGTGTAAGTATGTGTTCCCGAGTTTAAAAAAAACACGCACACTTCGCTACTACCGACGCCGCTGCGGTCTACAGAGTCACAGCAAATATAGAAAACATCACATTGAAGAGGTTTCTTCACAAAATAATTACACACACTCAAATATAAAGTCTACATTACAAATCGACTAGTGTCTGCTATTAAGTCAAATCTGTCTATAGATATGTTTAAGACTTCCTCAAAAACATGCACCTCTCACAATGTCACTGCTGGTATCGCGAAGTTGATGCAAATATAAAAAATGCAAAGAAAAAAAAACAATGCTTAGTAATCCACTGAAGAAAATACAAGGTTATAAAAATACTCGTTATAGAGCCATTATAGATAGAAAATACCATTTAAAAACTAACCCTGGGCGGAGTTCGCAGAGTTGCACTACGCGGAACACTGCGAAGTGCAAAAAAACTCTGTTGCACTACGCAGAGTTCCGCGAGCGGCGGAGTGTGATAGAAAAATGCCGTTCGCGGTGATTGCACAGTGCCAGATGCTTATCCGCACTGTGCAATCATTGCGAACGGCACCATGCACAGCGCAAGCTTTCCTTTTCTGCCGCTCGAGTAGATTTTTACTCGAGCGGCAGCTTTCTCAACGCGAACGGGCAGTTTCTCAACGCAAGTGGTCGCGAGCATACGTGACCACTCGCAATGAGAAACCAGACCCCCCCGCGTTGAGAAATCTCGCTGGTATGTTGATTTTCCACGCTCGCGCTCGCCAACTTGATGTTGACGATCGTGAACGAGGAAAAATCTCGCCTGGAGGTTGATTTTCCTCGCTCGCGGTCGCCAACTTGACATTGACAAATGCGAGCGAGGAAAAAAACTCTGCTCCGCACCGCGAAGCGGAGTTTTTCGGAACTCCGTGATCTCCGCGTAACGCGGAGTGCAGAAAACTCCGCAAACTCCGTGAGTGGAGCAGAGTTCACAGCCCAGGCCTATTAAAAACCTTAAAAATCCAAAAAAAATCATAAGCTGCATGGACATTATAATTAGGAAATAGAATTTAAAAATCCATAGAAATTCACTGAAAAAACCAAAGGTTACAGGGACGTTATAGTTAGGCTCAGGTTTCACTCGTACAAAACCAGTGAAATTCACCAGTTATAGTTAGCTGAGCTAACTATAACTTGTGCCCCCGCAATGCACTGCTTATGACCTCACATATTACATCACTCATGACATGGTCAGTGGCATCACTGATGACATCTCTAATGACATCATTGATGACATCATCCCCAGAATCTCTGACTCACCCACTCACACCCCAATATAACCTTTCATACACCCACTCCAACTTCCACACTAACATTCTCAAAACCATTGACACACCCATACCAGTACTTACACGCCCACTCACTGATTCATAGGTCTACACACACATCCACTCAGTCAACCATACAGCCACTCAAACACAACACTCTCACTAATACAGCCATTTCTATATTAAGCTATACACCCATATAGCCCTTCACACACTGTCAGTCACTCATAGAGCTACTCACACAACTACTCACTCACCCATAGAGTCCATCACACAGCTGCTTACTCACCTATACAGTTATACGCACATCCACTCACTTATTCATAAAGATACTAACTGTTACTCACTCACCTATACAGTTACTGACAGAAGCACACACTCACCCATACAGCCACTCTCACAATCACTCACTTACACATAAAGTCACTCATATACTCCAACACTCACCTATACTGCCTTTCACATATGCAGTTACTCACCCATATACCACTGATACATCCATTCACTCACCGACAGCCATACACACACTCAGTCACCCATACAGCCTCTCACAGATGCGCTCACTAACCCATGCAGGCACTGACTCACTCATCCATGCAGGTAGTCACACACATCCTCACCCCACCACACAGATACTCATACACCCATACAGGTTCTCAGACAACAAATCAGTCATCCATACAGCCACTCATGTACCCACTCACCAACCCAAACAGGCACATATACACCAACTAACAGACTGATACAGACATTCACAGAACCTAGTCACTCACCCACACATTCACTAAGACACCTAATAACTCACTTATGCAGTCAGTCACAACCATACAGGCACTCATAAACCCACTGATTCACCAATACACCTTGGTATATATATTTAACACTCAATAACGTTTTACAAAATACTCTTAGTCACTGGATGATGTCATCAGTGATGTCATTTGAGATGTCATCAGTGATGTTATGAGTGATGTCACTGACCATGTCATGAGTGATGTAATATGTGCGGTCATAAGCAGTACATTGCGGGGGTGCAATTTATAGTTAGCTCAGCTATCTATAACTGCTGAATTCCGCTGTATGAGTGAAACCTGAGCCTAGCTAAATCATCTTGTGACCTCTGTTTTTTTCAGTAAATTTCTACGTTTTTTTAATTCCATTTCCTAACTATAACATCCCTGTAACCTTTGATTTTTTCAGTGAATATATATATATATATTTATTTTACTAAAAAACAAGGGTTAAAGTAATATTACAGTTATGTAAATTTTCAGTGACAATGTTAACATTTTGAACTAAAAAATATAAATTCTGCAGTTATATGAGTTTATTGATGTCATTTGGGAGGTCATCAGTGATGTCATACATGATGTCATGAATGATGTCATATGTGAGTTCATAAATAGTGCATGGCGAGGTGCAAGTTTTAGTTAGTGCTACTAAGTATAACTGCTGAATTTCTATGTTTTTTAGTTCAAAATGTTAATGTTGTGACTGAGAAGTTCATTTAACTATAACGTTACTGTAACCTTTGTTTTTTTCAATGAATTTCTAAGGTTTTTTTTTATTGAAAACTCATACCTTTAATACACTTCACTATAACATTACTTTAACCTTTGTTTTTTTCAGTGCATTTTTAAGGTTTTTAAAAAAATATATATATTTAAATATAGATTGAAACTAACTACTCCAACAATGTTTGCACTGAGAATGTTCAACTTTTTAGTTTTTGTATCTCATATATACAGAAATATTCCCAGCAAAGTTTTCATAGTCTATGTATGCATCATTACATAAACTTCATATTTATATTTCAAAAAGACAGTGAAAAGATTTTCCAGTACTGTAAACTATATGTTTTCACTATGTACATCCATTTTTAAGGTGTGTGATCGCCCTCATGGGAGGCTCACGGGCGGCTTGCCGGAGGCTTGCTAGATTGTAGAGTTGTACATTTTGTTTTGCTCTATTTTACGTAGTTCTTTCTCGTGGTCAGTAATTATTGACTGCTAATCTTTAATATTAAAGTCAGTATAATATGTATATTGTATTAAATATTTTGTTTACAAACTTACAGCTCTCGTGAGATGATCACTGGAGCCGAACACACAATACCCTGCGTGGACCATGAGGGGACTGTACTCTCTGTCCGTCTCTCACGCACAGCTTGTGGAAGCATATATTTGGAATTAAGTTCATAAGAGTGTATTTTTGATGTTTTGAAGAAAGTAAGGCATCAGAAGTTTTGCTCAAAGTAGAAAAACAGCTGATGCATTATTGCATTTGCGATATTAAGAAAGTACTCTGTTTTTACGATCTTGTGGGCCTCTCGTGAAACACCCGCAATACGCTCGGGACAGGGAAGACATCCTAGGGAAGGACTGTGATTGGTTCACATGGATGTCTTTATTTAGCATAGAAATATTCCTTCCTTTTTGCTTTATTTACCTATTGGGTCTTGCAAGTCAGCCACCTTAGCCACCCAGGAAGTCCTTGGTTTTCCAATTTTTTCAGATGAGGCCTGGTGGAAAGAAAGTTTCTTCGAAATATGTAATTTGTAACATATGCAAAAAAAGTTCAGCAGTGGCACCCGGAACAAGCAATATTCCATGAGGACCACTGGTTTGTGGTGACATTTAAGGGCTATGCACCCTCAACACCTTGCTTGGGCTGAGTTAGCCTGTGTTTCAGAGCTTGATAACTCATCAGTGGCATCCACATCTTTTCAACCTGGTGACACTGTGCCTGCCCAGGTACTCACCGCTCAAGCAGATAACATCTGCATAGAGAATCCAACCATTTATCGTTCCGGAAACAACTAAAGACCTGGCTCTTTCTGTAGAAATCCTGTCCAACTCTAGCAACCACTACAGCGCTGGGATGCTCCCGGGTAGCCATGAGCTACATCAAAAAATGTCTTTTCTATTTCTATTCTAATTCTGCCTACATGAACATAGCAAGGAGACCATTTTTCTCTTCTGAGACAAGCAAGGGGTGTTGTATTCCGCTTTAGGTGTCCGTATATAGGTTTTTCCTGATACATGTCCTTATATAGGCACAATTCGCATTGCCCTTATATAGGCATAAGATCCCAGTCCTTATTTAGGCATTAGCCATGCTATCCAAATACAGGCATGGTCACCTACATCTGTCCACCCTAACATCACAACGAGTTCTTAGAAACCAGACCCTTAAGCTCTTGGGAGTTCCCCTAGCACAGGATTATTGATTTCTCCAAGAACTCATTTATTATGCACGAACCGCTATTCCTTAAGGGTTCATTCCTGACGTCTTCCTCTGCCCGACTTTACGTCAATGCTAACATTCCAAGGCACCTACCGGGTATAAATATACCTTCCCTTGCCCAAGCAAGTAGGAGGAGACCTCGACTTTAGAGGAGCCCGTGTCCCGGCCTGACGCACTGACAAGAAACGCTGTCATCCCTGCTCGCAGAGAATACAGCTTCCAGTGTTCTGACTCCCTTCGCGGGGTGTTAGAGTTCGAGACCCGGAAAGAGATTCCCACCTCTCTCATTCTCAAGGTATGGAGCTGACTAGAACCTAGAGGGACTCTTGGCATACCAGACTTGGCCTACTATAGCATATCATACTATAGAATACATCACCTACTTCTTACCTTGCACTACACTTAGGTTAGGTACACTGGGATAGAACTAGTTAGTGAAGCATCTTATGAGTACTCGCATTTTTAGCTTATGTTATTTTTGTATATGAATATATGTGTCATAGCTAAAAGATAATGCTAACGCAGTATTATTTCTTTCTACTGCTTACGCTGTACATAATATATCTTGCATACTGTTTTATGATTGTAACAGCTCATATCTCTTACACGAGAAACAAGACAGTTCAATAAATCCTTTTATTGAAATGCCCGTCTATTATTTCTGTGTAACTCTGAAGAAACTAAGCATGCACGATTAGCTGAGTGAAACTGTTATCTGTTGTTTCCATGATTCTGAGAGTGTTCCGATTCTAAAGGGAAACAAAGTTGTCATGTTTATGCGGTTGCCAGAAACTACTCCCTTCTTGTTTACAAGGAGTTTCTAGTGGCCTCTGAGTTAGCTGGTACAAAGTAAATTAAGTTTAATATACTCGATAGGGGCAATCAGTCCTATGTCAAACCTATAGGGTATATTATTCCAATGCGCAGAGCCTATTAGGGAAATAGGAACTAGCCTACATGGCGCCCAACGTTTGGTAAGGCACTAATTTAACGCTAGATACTGAGTAACTCAGTCGTGCTTTTCTCAGAGACCCCTACTCACATACTCCATAAGACGTCTGGAGTGGGTAGGGTTAAGTATCCGCCAAAGCTGAATAGGACAAAAATCCTATATATTAGCTGTATGGTTTGTTCAACGTTGAAGGATACAGTGTTCCAAAATATTGTGCACCTTATCTTTGTTTCCTTGAAACTTGTTCTGCATTTTTTCAAAAAATGTCCCTGAACGGGGATACTAACACCGAGAACGGTGTAGCTGCGGCTGACCCAGTCGTAACAGCTTTTAATTTTACAGGTTTAAATGAAACCGAGGAGGGTGTTATAAACATCCCTCCAAACTTAAGGAGAGCCATCACTCTAAAACGTATAAAACACGGCCTATCACCAAGAGGTGGTAGAGCAGTTTTCGTGATAGAGGCACACGAATCCTTTCAGACAGAGGTATTCTATTCATGGATCGTATTCCCAGAATCAAATCCAGTAACAAAAGTATTTCACTTCTTTAAAGAAGATGAACCACCAGAGGAATATATTCCTTTCGAGGATATTGAAATTCCACTCACATACCAGGAGCATAATCTCTGGTTTAAAGGCGCCCTAAAACATCACAAAAACATTACCAGGCTCGGTCCACTAGGTAGACCAGGAGCAACATGGCCGATTCTAGCCGGCTACACACCTCATCCTGACATCAAAGAAATGTCAGACGAAGAATTACTTACTCAACTATGAGTTAATAAAAATTTACAGACAATTAGTCCAATATGTCATGTGGACTTTCACAGTCCAACCACCTATAACAATTCCAAATCAGACCCCTCAACAGGGGAATATACAAAAAATTACTCCACAGACTTTACACGCAGTCATGGGTAAAATGCCCACAAAACGTGAACAAATTCCATTCTGGATAGCTCAAAAATTACTCAAATCGAAGCAGTATTTCCAAATACTAGCCCTTATGAGAAACACAGAATCCTAACAATCTGTTTACCAATGGGGATCACACCACAACTGGAAGACTGCACCACTTGGGGCACAGTCTTTGCTGCCATCTATACTAAAACACATGGTGTTCCGTCAATTGCAGTAATACCAGATGTCCTGAAACAAATTCAAAACGAATACGGGGCAGAACCTGCTCTGAATTTAGGTATGAAATTACTGAAAAACTTCGACCAGGTCGCAACAATAATATTATCTAATATTAAAGGGGAGGCAGCATCAGTGGAGATCCGCCAACGCTTAAGGGCATTTGATGTAACAGAACATCAACATGAACTACCCAGAATAATAGAACAATCTTATGCAGAATTAGGCAGAGATAGTTTGGGTGGAAAACCTTTGAAGCCAAAACTATCTGAAAGTCCTGAGAAGGACTCTATTAAACAAAATCCTACATCTTCTAAAAAGAAGTGGGAAACTAATAAACAAAATTCAAACGAGACACGTTCTCAATCCCGAGGTAGGTCTCCTCAAAAGGAGCCCTCTGAAAGGAGGTATAACCTCAGGAATAGGGATAATTTAAGAAAACCTGACAGGTATCAAGATACTGATACACGTTCCTCTCGTACCTTTCAGATATCGTCACAGACATCAGAAAGAAGAGGAAGGTCAGATCACAAAGAAGAACGCGTGAAATCCAAAGAGGATAAACACGTTCAGAAAAATAAATCAAAACCTCAATTCACAAAAGAAGGTAGCAGGTCTGAAGATCAGACATGCCGAGAATACTGAGAACACAGCTCAAGAACGGAGAATGGGCTCAGACAATGCTGGACAGTGCAGCAGAAGTAACAATAGCTCGCCGGAACCTGAAGGAACTTCTGGAGATAGTGGACTTGAATGAGTACATCACAGTAGAGACTGTAGACACCAGGGTTAGTACTCCACAAAAGTTATATGGAATAACACTCCGAATGGAGGGAGACATACCAAGAAAAGTGAAAGCACTCTTTTGGGAGAAACTTTCAAGGGGTTATGATATACTTCTAGCAGAAAAGGACTGGCCACCAAACTTTGTCAGGGAGTGCCCACATGACGAGGACATCATTATGCCAGCCTTCTCCAACCATATTCCAATTCACCTAAAATATACTTATGCCAGGAAATGGGCAGTTGCACAGGCCCCAGCATTATACAAGAATCATGTAGGATGGGATGAGTACTCACCTCACCACAAAATACAGCTAAAAAATCAACCTACTGCACAAAGGCAGTACCCAATAAAGCAAGAAGCTAAAAAACAGGTCAGGGAGATCTTAGATCAACTTGAATACCAAAGGGTGATTGAAGCATGCACCTCCTCAATAAACAATCCTTTGTTTCCTGTATACAAACCAGACAACACATATCGTCTAGTTTTGGATTACAGACACTTGAACACTTGTTCCAAAACATTTGCAGTGCAAAATACACATAGTACAGCATTAATGAATAACATTGTGAGTAAAAATATAAAACCACATTGGACATTTCAAATGGTTTCTTTTGTCAAAACATAGCACCTGAAAGCAGGTACTTAACAGCTTTCTCAATAATGGGGACCCAGCGTCAATTTTGTCGACTCCCACAAGGGTTCAAAAACAGCCCGGGGTTATTCTCAGCAAGGGTAACAGAGTTACTACAAATTTATGATAATGAGGCATTGTCATATGTCGATGACATCTATCTTACAGACGATGACCTAGATAGGCACTTGAATAGGGTGAGTACTATTTTATTGGGCTTCGCCTCTGAAGGCTATAAATTCAACTTTAAAAAATCCAGAATTGCCCATCTCAATGTCCTTTTCCTAGGATATGAGCTTTCAAGTGAAGGCAAGAGCCTGGCAGCTAACTTTCTAGAAAAGTGCGCGCTGCTCCAACCTCCAAAAACGCTGAAAAATTTGCAATCCATCTTGGGTTTCCTAAATTTTGGAAGAACTTACATTCTAAATTACGCAGAAAGGGTTAAAACTCTCTACGAATTAATCAAACCTGATTTTTCAACAAAACATTGGACACAGGAACACACAGAAATCCTGCGTTCACTCCAAGCTAACATGTTAGCAACAAATCACTTACAAACATGGGTAAATAAACGCAATTTAGTGATCCGAATAATTTCGGGTCAATGCGGATTCACCTATTTAACATTTAATGAGGGTGAAAAAGTACCAATAGCATACAAATCACATTTGTATACATAAGCAGAAATGCGCTTCACTTCAACAGAAAAAATACTGACAGCAGTTCAAACCACTGTAGCAAAAGAAAGAGCTCTAGCTCAAGGGAAACGCATTATTGTCGTAACTCCAGTACCAGCCTTAGAGGCGGTTACAAAAGCGAGCATTCCAAGTGCAAAAGCATTACATCCTAAATGGATACAATGGGTTAATTCTCTTGCTGCAACAGATGTTGAATATGTTTTTGATCCTGAGTTAAAAACACAAGCGTTCCTGCAATATGAACATGAATGTCCTCTGCCCACTGAAATTCTGCCTCTCGATCAGTACGAATTTATAATTTATACTGACGGATCAGCACAACTCCGCTACAGGGAGTAAGCAAGCTTACAGTGCAGCGTGCGCAATCGTTAAAGGTCGCATGCGCGATGGCAACTTCAGACCTATGGTCACAAAAACCCAGTCTCTAGGAGATTGCACAGCTCAGCGAGCTGAACAACAAGCATTCAAACTGGCACTTGAAAGTGCGGATCGAGAATTCCCCACACTTATAGTGTGCGATTCCTTTTACTGTGTTCAGTCATATAATGAATATATACAGAATTGGCTTCAAAACGGATTCAAAGATGCAAAAGGTGGCACAATAAAGCATAAAATGCTTTGGGAACAAGTAGTTCAGTTGAGAAACGAACTACCAAAAGCTCACGTGATACACACGCTGAGTCATCAACGTGATGGCGTTCACGTTACAGGAATTCATTGGCTGATGAAGCCGCAAAGGGGCTGTTCAGACGGCTTCCGTAGCTGCGATCACTCGTTCAAAAGCGAGAATAGACAGTGAGATATTGTTGGCTGTCAATGCTTCAAGCAAAGGCAGTGGTGCAGCGTTACCAAAGAAATTTCCACTCAAGTACTCTTATGTAATTGATGCAAACAACGTTCCTTTTGCTCGAATCCCTGAAGTGGGGGATAGGGTAATTCCAAACATGGAACATAGATTAGGACTGATCCTAGCAGCACATGAAGGGATAGCCTCTGCCCATGCAGGTGTTTCTACAACAGTATCTTTACTTAAACAAAGATATTGGTGGCCTGGCATTAGGAAACAGACCAAAAACTATGTTTTAGAATGTGAAATATGCCAACAGATGAAAGTCTCCACAGTGAAACGTCCTGCGCAGACACCCCTCTTGATTTCAGACAAACCATTAGCTTGTGTTTACCTGGACCACTGCGGTCCCTTGCAAAGGGACGGTAACTATAAATATATAATGGTCGCAGTGGATTCGTTCTCAAGGTTCCTATGGATGTGGCCTCAGCGCTCGGCTGACGCTCGAACTGTTATAAAAGATTTGCGAGTCTTTATCGGCACATACGCAATTGGCACACTACATTCTGACCAGGGCCCTGCGTTTAGCTCTCGGGCTTACAAAGAAGCCATGGCCAGTTTGGGCGTAGCATTGCGGTACTCCTCTCCGTTTCATCCTGAGGGAATTTCTGTTGTGGAAAGGAAAAACCGGGACATAAAGCAGTCTATAACAGCTAGAGTATTAGGTTCGGGTGATGGGTGGGTCAAACATCTTTATGGGGTCCAACACTCATTAAATAATTTGCCAAGAAGTTCTCTAGGGGGGGGTCACTCCATATGAGGTCCTATTTGGGACAAGAATGTGGGTTCCTGATCTCGAATGTAAAGGCACAGTGGTGGAAAATAAACCCTTTGATATCAAAGATCGTTTGGCTGTTTTACAGGATCTAAATGAACTAAGATTGAAACAAAACAACGTGTTCTTGAAGCCAACCACCACTGGGGAAAAACCGGCAGTCCAAGCAAGGCCTGTCTGGATCCCAAAGGTTGGGGATCTAGTCAGAGAGAAGATTGCGGACAAGAAGGAATTTGGACCTTCATACAGACAACCAGTAACTGTCCTAGCCGTCCACGGAACAAGAACAGTACTTCTGCCGCCCCTTGCTGGAAAAAAGGAGAAAAGATTTGTGTCAATCGACCTCATCAAACCACACTATGTTGCCAATACTAAATAGTAGGCCTCGTGGACTCCGACCTAGTAGCAGACGCACTCCTCTCGCTACTATCCAAGAGGTTCAGACTGAAAGACTCATAACCATCGAGAATTCAGCAGTAAGAGATGAAGGACTAAGCAACAATGCTATGGAACTCATCCCTCTTGAAACTCAAGTAGCAGTTCGCCCAGATACACCTGTCTACACCAACGTAACACGTGATCAACTGGTTCCAGCAATTTCGACGAATCCTGATGCAATTCCAACAATTGACGAGCTGCTTCTGGCTACTTCATTAACTTTGATATGTTTTCTGAGGATCCAAGTGAGCCTGAAACGACGCCAGCCCTAAAAACTTTCAAACAACAAGTACAAGACCTTTTTCATTTCCTGAAAGAGACTTATCTGGTTTCACCATGGATTGAACTATGGATTATTTCTGGAATATTTTTCTTTCTGCTTTGGCTAGCTTTAGTAATGACTCTTAGCATGCTTATAAATGGCAGATACATTCGTATGGACACTGAAAGTAAAAATGTGAACTTACTTTTAAAACCACACAAATCATCCCATCGTGAAGCAAGAGACTTGTCAGCAGTGAACATCACAGCCATTCCTATACAGGATGGTATAGTTTGGGACAAAACCGATTTCGACATATTCGGCCCAACAGAACTTTTGAAGATTCCACATTTATTTAAAATTTCATTAAGTGACTTTATTACCACCAGTACCTATTCTGATGATTGGGACTTTGAGACTGTTAATAACATGATGTCTGATCTAGAAAGGTCTGCTGCATTCTCTAACAATGAATACTTAGAGGGTTCATCAGACTACGAACAGCTTTATTGTTACAACCACTATGGTCATCATTTCTTGCATAAATCTGCAACACCTAGAAATGTGTTTATGTTTAACCAATGGGAACATTGTCCTACACCACCAAGGGGTAGTTCAAAAATGTTTGCAAATAAGTTTCCATATTTTTCAGGGTACAATACATCTGATCCAGAAACATTTTACTATAAGAATGTAAACAAAACAGGACAGAAAATTAGGTTAACTAATACAAAACAGATTTATTCTGCAGCCTTTATTACCCAACTGTCTAGACAAGGATTTGACTCTTGGAAAGACACAATCGACACAAAATCTGTCTGGGGTTCTAAAGATTGGCAAGTGCAGGGGATAGAAGCTTTGTTTAGAGCATGTATCATCCCACATCAAATAATGTTTTTGTATGACACTGTGCAACAAACGTCTTGCCTTGGTTTAGCCAAGATCAAAGACATGAACACACCTTCTGTACCAACACCTGCAAGTAATAGCACTACACAGGGAGCGGTCACAGAAGACACAATACTACAAAACAACAGATCAGATCCTGATTGGGAAAAATGGTTGCTCTGGCCCACAGACACAAACATCTGTCAAGAAAGATTCCTGAATAGAATACAGGGCTTTACTATCCATAGGCCAGACCCACGTTATGTTCAACGACAACATCCGGGGGTAGTAACAACATACAGTGTAGGAAAATTGTGTCTCGACTGGTTACAAAAATCTACACTCGAGAATGTGAAACAACACTTATCTTTACTTAAAGAAGACGCAGACCGTAGGGATTTCTTGCTAGGACCAAGAAAACCACGTAAAAAACGTTTCATATATGCCGGCATTTATGCTGCTTATAATGAAATATGGAAGGTTTCACAGGCATAGGCCGCAGAAAGAATACGTGAGCTTGATCGTATTAACTTAGAGAAATCTCTCACTGTGGTCGACAATGGGTTAACAACTTTGTCATCCAGAATTTATTCACTGGACAACATTGTATCCTCTGCTATTGACATACTGGAACAAGATTTAGCCATGTTACAACAAGGCCAATCTCAGTTACGTTCTATTATGTTATTAGGCTGGACGCTGCAATCCTTGCGTGCAGGCTATGTGCCTTGGCGTTTTATCAACACGTCGTCTCTGTTTTCATAAAACAATCTCACGGATAAACAGGTCAAACTGGCACAAAGGGGAGCAAAGTATACAGTGCTGAGCATTGAAAAACTGGAAAAATTACCATTTATGGTAGCAGAAAAACCAGCTACAGAATGGCTTATCCATGGCAAAATAACTCTGCCTGTCACTTCTTTTCAATTTCAGTATTGCCTCAAACAAATGCAAGCAGGCAAATATGAAAGGTTGGGTAAAAAATACATTAAGACATCCTGGGATTTAGCTTACGAATACAGATGTTGGAGTGGGGATCGTGAAGTGTTTCTAAGCGGTACACACTGTGAAAATGCACTGAGCGGATCTCTCATATGTCAGGACATTTCTTTACACGGGGCTTGTAATGGTTCTGTGCCAAACTTGTCCTGCCACCTGCAGGGTACACCAGCTGCTGTGATTAATCCAACGTTTGGCCAGGAATCCCATATCTGGTAAAGGTTAGCTCCAGGGTTACTTGTTGTATGCAAGTATTGTTCCCCCAAATAGACACAGTCAGGGAGTCGCCTCTATGGCCTTCATTGAATGTTTCTTTTATACGTTTTGATACTTTAAGCAGAATGAAAGCCATGCTTTTACAACAAACTGTGCCTTTGACCTCGGCCAAAGAAATCTATGATCTACAAATTGCAAGGACTTCGGCTGAGATACAGGCTCTAATTCGTACAAACTGCCCTATACATTTCGTAGAAATGATGGGACGTATCTTAAACATGTCTGATACGAGCGGGATTGTACATGTATTTAAGACCATCTGTTCAGGACTGTTAACACCTTTTCAGGCAGTCCTCGGAATCATTCCAAACTTCTCACATTCGGTGTTTGGTGGTGTGCCATTAATTCTAGCACTCATTGCAGGAATCCTGTTTTTATTCCTACTACTACGCTATGGCAAGCCTATCAACCGGCGTCACTCCCAGCAATTTGGAGAAAGCTCTCCTAGAACGGAAGTGCCGTGAGCGCATAGTGCAACTTTTGGGCATACCTCGTCTACGGGAACATAATACAACATGGTTTCTGTCATTTAGACCAATCTGGCAAGATTGCATCTTACCTGTTCTACGTGCCTGCTTTGCGGTGAAGAATGCGTGCTAGACATCTGTCTAACACTCCCATCAGTCATGCCAACGGATGTCGATACTCTGCTGGACCCGATAACGGCCCATGCTCTGTGTTGTCCCCAGAGGCTACCAATCCTGATGACGGCATTCGTTGAGATCTCACAGACGCTTCCTGCTGCTGCTGAGGTACGAGATGGATCAACAGGCACACAGGTAACAACAGACGCGAACGTTGCTGCAGCATCCTATGCTGAAGGCGATGCTTCACATCTCTGTGCAGTTAACCTTCTAAATGAGGTGTTCCAACTGTCACCGAGATCGGTAGACGATCTTTTGTCTACAGGAATAGATGATTTCATGTTTACACCAGACCCATACACTGACTTTGATTCGGCTCACAGTGTACCGGGGAAGCAATGAATTTGGCCTCCATATTTTCAAAACAAAACAAAACTTGGAACTCTTCCTAAAAATTGAATTTTTTTTCTCTCTATTTTTGAAAATACATGGCAATTCAATCTGCTTACAGTAGAACTATTCATATGGAACTGACTTCTTTGAATACTTCCAGGGACACATTGTCACCTTATTTACTACAATATCATTTAGTACCATGTTATGAAATGGCTTTGATTTTGAATACTTGTCAACCATTTCGTCATATGTATATATTTCTGTTTATTCATTCATGTTGCATTTTATTTCCGATATATGCTTAGAATGAAAAAATGCTTTAAAATGTACAGTACCTATTGCATTACATGTTTAGCAACAGTTTTTTTAAACTTCTTTTAATATGCTTTTAGAAATGTTTTTAGCAACATGTGGTACTCAGTTTAATGTTTAGCATTTAATGTTTAGCGTTTAGTACTATCGTTCATTCGAAAGTGAAGTGGGTGTTGTATTCCGCTTTAGGTGTCCGTATATAGGTTTTTCCCGATACATGTCCTTATATAGGCACAATTCGCATTGCCCTTATATAGGCATAAGATCCCAGTCCTTATTTAGGCATTAGCCATGCTATCCAAATACAGACATGGTCACCTACATCCGTCCACCCTAACGTCACAACGAGTTCTTAGAAACCAGACCCTTAAGCTCTTGGGAGTTCCCCTAGCACAGGATTATTGATTTCTCCAAGAACTCATTTATTATGCACGAACCGCTATTCCTTAAGGGTTCATTCCTGACGTCTTCCTGTGCCCGACTTTACGTCAATGCTAACATTCCAAGGCACCTACCGGGTATAAATATACCTTCCCTTGCCCAAGCAAGTAGGAGGAGACCTCGACTTTAGAGGAGCCCGTGTCCCGGCCTGACGCACTGGCAAGAGACGCTGTCATCCCTGCTCGCAGAGAATCCAGCTTCCAGTGTTCTGACTCCCTTCGCGGGGTGTTAGAGTTCGAGACCCGGAAAGAGATTCCCACCTCTCTCATTCTCAAGGTATGGAGCTGACTAGAACCTTGAGGGACTCTTGGCATACCAGACTTGGCATACCAGACTTGGCGTACTATAGCATACCATACTATAGAATACATCACCTACTTCTTACCTTGCACTACACTTAGGTTAGGTACACTGGGATAGAACTAGTTAGACAAGCATCTTATGAGTACTCACATTTTTAGCTTATGTTATTTATGTATATGAATATATGTGTCATAGCTAAAGATAATGCTAACGCAGTATTATTTCTTTCTACTGCTTACGCTGTACATAATATATCTTGCATACTGTCTTATGATTGTAACAGCTCATATCTCTTACACGAGAAACAAGACTGTTCAATAAATCCTTTTATTGAAACGCCCGTCTATTATTTCTGTGTAACTCTGAAGAAACTAAGCATGCACGATTAGCTGAGTGAAACTGTTATCTGTTGTTTCCACGATTCTGAGAGTGTTCCGATTCTAAAGGGAAACAAAGTTGTCATGTTTATGCGGTTGCCAGAAACTACTCCCTTCTTGTTTACAAGGAGTTTCTAGTGTCCTCTGAGTTAGCTGGTACAAAGTAAATTAAGTTTAATATACTCTATAGGGGCATACTGACCTCAGTCCTATGTCAAACCTATAGGGTATATTATTCCAATGCACAGAGCCTATTAGGGAAATAGGAACTACACTACAGGGGTGCATGGGACAGGCTTGTCCAGGATCATAAATGTCCATCTAGGCAGTAGTGTTTTTCTACATTTTTCTCCTCTTTGTTTTGAAGGGGGTGTTTTTTTGCTCCCAGTTTCTTATGTTCTATCCTTTTAAAAAAAATACAAAAACTGTTAAAAATATTCAAAAACAAAAAATAAAGTTGTTGAAAATGCTACGTGAAAAACTTTTTTCAGAGCTACCCTATACTTTCATTATATATGTTGTTTGTACTATGTACCCCTTTTTTTCCCTTCTTGATTACTCTCGTGGGATACTCAGGAGAGCCATGACGCTCTCATACATAGCATGGTTGACACTCGCTGGCCTCTTGCCAGAGCCAGGGACACAGTCCTCCGCATCCACTCCAAAGAGGCAGTGATTGCTGCATTACGCTCGCAAGCCTCTTGAGAGAGCATACCTTTAGAATGGAATTTGCATTGTCACTGGACATATCCTGTTGTAATAGGTATAATTTATATACACCGGATTTTCGCTACCCCATTTTTTTTATACGTTCTGCAGGAGTCTAGCAAGATTGTAACTTTTTGGGGAAATTAGGAATTACCCATCTACTCCTCACAGTACGTATCTCTTACACACTTTCTCTCAAAAACAAGCACCACAATATGCATTTCTACTAATGGAATGTATTGAGAACTCATCTACTCCTTTTTACTATTCGCGATCCTTTGAGAGTCCCGGGAGATCCTAAAAATTGGTTAAAAACAATATTCATTAATTTTCTTCACAGTAGTTATCCCTTAGACACCTCCTCTCGAAACTTAGGGGACAGCATGCCTTTCTGCTGCCCCCTTATATAGCTTTTTTATTTCATTTCCACAACTCCTCAAGTTTATCAGCAGAAATGTAAACCATGGCAGGGAAAGAGAATGTTACAGGGTTTGGGGTGATGACACAGAATAGGGATGTGACAGGGATTGAGATGGTAACAGGTACTGCTAAAGAGACATATTGCTGGAGAGAGGATGCCATCATGCTCTGCTGCCCCATGCCTGATTCCCTCACTTGCTGAATGCCACATTGAGCTAGTCAACAAAGTCAGTCAGATGTTGCCTTCATTTTAAATCATTCAAAGCTTAGAAAATGTGTAATAAGACCATATAAAATTTAAGATATCTCTTCACTGTTTTCATTTACCCTTACCCAAGCAGATCATCCGATCATTATCCATCTTCTAGGCCATTATCGCTATCTGCCTTATCTTCTTATTTACGGCACAGCCCACTAGTCTCATTGTCCTTGCCTTTCTCATCACCCTACTCTTTTTCTACTTTCTAAGCTCCCTATCCTTTTTTCTACATGCATATCCCCTCTTTGAATTCACTTCATTTGGCTGTTCTCCTCTCCTCCAAATATGCATCTCTTCTCCACCACGTGATCGCCCTCATCCCCCTTAATAATGTGGTTTTGGATATAGTGCTTACTACCGTGGAGCAGTCATTTGGTTTCCTCATAAACAAACAGATTTTACCATGCATTCTTTGAGGTTTATAGTGGACTGTGCAGTGGCCACAAACAGGCATGCATAGGGGCAGATTTACAAGCCGCTTGTGACACTTTTGTGCCGCTGTTGCGTCACTTTTTGTGACGCATCGGCAGCGTAAAAATGCGCCCCATTTACAACGTGACGCATCTAGGGAGATGCGTCACATTGTAAAGCCCTGCGTCACATTATACCTGAGTGAGGTATAATGTATGCAGGGTGGGCATTCCCATGCAAAAAAGCCTCATAGAAGTGACGCAGTGAAATCTACAAGATTTCACTCCGCCACTTCTAGGATGCCACTGCGTCAAAACCTTACGCCTGCTTGGAGCAGGCGTAAGGAGTGACGCAGCACAATGAGGATAGGCCTCGCCATGCATTGCTGGAGTTGCATCGTGCTTGCGACACGACACCAGCAATGCGTAACTTTTGTGCCAACAGATGCATCAGAATTTCTGACGCATTTGTCAATCCTTGCGCCATGGTGCACCATATTGTAAATACAGCGCATCCATGGTGGCGCAAAGGTTTCTCGGGGTGGCGCAGGGAAAGTGACGCATCTGTACAGATGCGTCACTTTCTTGTAAATCTGCCCCATAGTGTTTTAAAAAAACTGTAATTAAAGACTATAAGTTAATATAAGTTGTGGTTCTAGGTTTTTGATCTCATAAGGATTAGGCCCTGTTGAGATTTCAGTTGGCGACATGCTTGTTGCACACATATCCCAGCGGACAGTGCTTCACTCAATGAGCTGTCATCCTTCCTGCATCATCCTCTCTTTCTTTTGCCACTGGTGCATATATTTAATTCCAGGGGAGATGATTACATTATCAGATACAGTTGTTGACAGATGTACCAGAAGTAGAGTTGACACTTTTCTTAGAGAAAATAAGAGCTTTTCATGTTTGGAGATTATGAATGGGTCAGTAGCCGATACTTTATTAAGAATGTCCGTTAAATCCCCTGTGTTCTTAACATGGCAATTCGGTCTTTATTTACATGCATCTTCATTTAAGATGAGTTTACACAACTTTAAATGTTTTTTTATGTGTCTTCAAGTTGTGTTTGCCATTTTCTGATTATATTGAAATGGGGGAAATACAGTATTTTATCTGCGTTCCCATTATTTTAAATTGTTTTCCCCGAAAATGCTGCCCATCATGGCGATAAAGTACTGGCAAGAGAGCAAATGCACCACAGGTTACAGGAAGGATTCCTTCCGCATTTAAGAACGTTAATTTGGATTGCATTGGACGCCCCACATTGCAACATTTCCATGTTCATTTTTGCACTTTTTAAATTCTCCCGCTAAGCTTCTTTGCTGTCGCCCAACCCACTGCTTCCTCTTCCCTCTGACGATATGGAGTCCGTTCTGTTTTGGTTCCTTGTTGCACACTTTGTCATTGCTGACAATCTGGAATCAAAATACACTTGATTCCAAACTTCTGAGTGGCTCTCCTATCATGTTCCTGCTTTTCCTCCACGCTGCTTTCGACAGAAAGGTTATATCTGCATCGAAGAAAGATATAGGGGCTCTAGGTCTAAAACTTTTAAACATCTGTTCGGGATGTTGTTACATTGATTCCAAAGCCATAAGGACTTCCACTTCTCCTGCTCAGCTCCTTTGTTCTTTTATACCTTAAAATACTGTAACTATAAATTGTCTTATCTCTGATTAGTCTTATTTACCAACAGTATTTTCTAATTTTACTTTCTATCTGTGTAGTTTTTTTATTTTTATCTTTTTTACTTAAGGTGCTATTTATTCAATCTTTTCTCATTTTTCAGACTTTGTGAGATGCTGCTAATAGAGACCTCACAGCCTGATTTAGAGTTTGACTGACGGATTACTATGTCACAGGCGTGACGGTTATCCTGTCTGTCCTGTTACAAGTGCCATAGAATATAATGTATGTGTAATAAGGCGGGTGGGATATCCGTCACATGTGTGTTGGAGTTAGCCATCCAACAAACTTTGATCAGACCCAGATTTATCATTATTCATTAGCCGAATTCACTGAATCAGCTCTTCTTAAAAAAATCCATAAAAATTGCAAAACACAATTCAAAAGCAAATAGTTGCAAATATAACTTACGTAAAAAGATGCTTTTTAAAGAATTTTACATAACAAAAAATACATTCGTAGATTTGTTTTGCTACTATTGCAAAATATAAGAATTTTGCATTCGATCTTTATAGCTAATTTCTCGAGGACTGCCAACCATTTCCTACAAAACAAAAACATGGCTAAAACTATTCTTCCTTCCTAATCCCTTATTCTGTTTACCAGTACTTCACTTAGGTCATCCTCCTCTCCTATCTTAAAATTCTTCCCTTGACATGTTCTTTCTAGCATTCCCAGATTTCCTTAAGGCCCTTTTACATCTACATATCGGAGGGAACAATATTTTAATGAAAGCTTTTTTAAAGGCTGGGTGACATAATGGATAAATAAAGGGATTGAGTGAGGAGTTAAGGTAAGTGAAGAGGTAAGTGGTATCAGACCATTCTGTTGGTATACAATCTTGTTGGCATACTTCACGTACAATCATAAGCAAGGAGTAGGGCGCCCAGCAAAGGCAAAATGTGCCCACTAGAACTGCTAAAGACTTTGCAATTTTGATATCTGCAGACAGCAATGCACTGTGTGCTGTAGGCAGAGATGTTCTTGGTTTGTTTCCTACACGGTGCTCCAAAACAACAGCTCTGTTGAAAGATACATTGGGCAGAAGGTTCGTAAATAGTTTACTGTCTTTGAAGGTTGATGCAGTCTTCTCTTTCCTTTCTTGCTTTGAAGGCGAGTTTTTGTTCCCATTACTGTTTGGCAAACACGCAATGGTGAAAATAGCACGGGAGCCTGTGGTGTTTATGACCAAAGATTTCTGTCTAGTCCTTGTGCGGTTTCTGATATTAACGTAGGTGTTCAGATTAAAATAAAGAATGGCGACAAGGGGGGTAAAGAAGAAAATAATCGATGACCACAGCCGGAAGTACTGGTTGTAGAAGAACTCTGGATTACAATCCCCCTCTGGAATGTTGCTGTAGCCGGCGACATATTCCCAGAATATTATCACTGGGCCATATACAAGGAAGGCGAGTGTCCAAGCAACCATCATTTTCAAAACAGCAATTCTGATTTTATGTTGTTGTCCTCTGTAGATAACCTTTAAAAAATAGTAGATAAGAAAATATATCACAGCAAATTAAACTAGATTGCTTCGATCAAAATTACAGGGTTCCTTTTATGGGTGAAAGTGCAGGATAGCCCTTTTCTGCTCCTTCCACCCGATTTAGAATGTGTTTGTATAGACGGTTAATCCGCATTTGCTTAATGCTCTTATGAGTGGAAATGTGTTGCCTGTTTTCGGGTCATATTGCGGTCAATCTTCAGGCACATGTTAAATATGGTCCACGGTCTCCAGTCACTTCACCTGCAAATGTACCAGAGCGTTCCAATAAGAACCATGAGGCACAGCACAGGTGCATACTTGGTGCATACTACTTACACATGACCTATAGCAAAACTCAGAAGCAGCCAGGAGTGGGGCGCCTGCATAACGTCTAATTCCTCACTCCATTCTCATATGTGAAAACAAGCACTGGCAACACCAAGGATCTGTGTTAGCCACCAGTGTTTTGGGTTTGTCAATGCTTGTTTTGTTTTGTTATGGATTTTGCAAAACGTTATTGTTAGGGGAGCTGCTAGGCACTAATCAATTGCTAAAAACAAAATTATTTTTTGGTACTCAGAAAGAACACATTGTCATAGTACACCCTGGCACTGAACTGGATGTGCTGCTTGTGAAAGAGCAGGATGTGGGCATTCGCAAAGAAGGTAGCCAATGTGTGAAGTGGACTGACCCTTTTCCAATGCTGTTCACTGTAGTGGGCAGAAGAAAAATGTAAATGGCACATTAACAGACTAATAGATGAAGAGGGCTGTCTGAAGTCCCCTTTAAGTAAGCATTTTGAGAAAAAAAAATTGTAAAATCAAAAGGTCATGGCCAACATCCGACCGAATAAGCCATGTGTCAACTGCGCCAATCTAAAAACCCTATAAACTACTTTGAGTCACATGAAACAATGAAAAGCATTAAATTATAACCCAACAGGAGAAAATTAATGTGTATGGTGAATCTGTAAAACTGCACAGGAGCTGTATTACACACAGTGCCCAGAGCTAGCAACTGGTGTGTGAATCAATTTTGTGTGCTCCAATGGCACTGTGCATTACAGGAGGAGCTGCACATGCTTTTGCAGCCCCTGCTGTAATGCTGATAGTGCTGGCAGACTTATAGATCCAGCACTATCTCCAGAGGTTGTTGCCCCATACAAATGAGAGAACCAATCATGGTTTAGACGAGGTCGTGGTTGTGACCTCATTGTTAGGGAAGTCGTGGTTCAGGAAGTCATAGTTCAAACATAAAACCCCACTTTGCCTCTGCACCTGTGCCATATTACGGATGCAGGTGCTGAGGCAAAAAGTCCTTCAGGAGATGCACAGATAGTGTGCCACAAAAAACTGGTGTACTGTGAGCACCCTCTGAGTGCAGCCCTCGGGGAGAGGGAAAGGAGGTCCCATGCACTCCTCCAGACATCCTCCGGCAGGAGAATCTCTGTTCCCTCTTTAAAGCGAAGGCAGGTTGCCACCTGCACTGTGAAACACACAGCAACTTGTAATCAGTCTCTCTGTATTTCATTGAATGTGCTGCTGCCCTGGGGGCAGCACATACATTGTAATAGGGAACACTGTCCTTGTTTGTGCCTGGTGCAGCCGTTTAATGGTGCATGGTGGTGCAAACAGATACAGTGTGCCCATTACATAATACGGGACCAGGTGTGCAAATGAGAAACATAGTGAACAAGGTGACAAGGTCAATTTAAGTGTGTCTGTGTGATTCTATATCCCCAAGTACTGTTTAATAGTTTCTAGGATTGTTGGTGCTTCTCATGCTGAGTGGTGCTGAGTCAGCTCCTCGCCATATTTTATGGAATGAGAATATCCTCCATTTTATACAATCTGAACATCTGCTGCCTCAAAAGAATGCGGGTTCACTTACCTAATCGACGTAGGGACTCATTCTGATACCGCCACATTTCAAGGAATCATTATCACGCCACGTAAGAAACAATAAAGCAAGCACAGTGCTATTTACCTTGGTCAATAATATATTACCATTCTGAGTTTTTCCCATATTAATGGTGATAATGCAGTCATACAGCATACATTATTTGTTCCTTGTTTCTGAGGTGTTGTGTTTTTTCTTGCAGAACCTTCAGCAAGTCCTAACTCACAAAATTAGTGCAGGGAAAGTCCACCATGTACAGTAATTTCACATACATTGTACAATTGATTTGGTTGCAAACTCCAATTTGCGCCTGAATAAGGATTAACTGCCTGAGAAGAATAAAGACCTAGATTCTCCAAACTGATTTTATTGCGCTGCATAATTTTTCTTTGACTTTTTAGTGTGAAAGATGGTGCATTCAATTCATTACATACACTCATCCAATTCAGGCTTAAATTAAAAAAACATTCTCCTTGAACACTTATATGGCAGAGAGTACAATTCGCGAATTTATAAACGTTGAAGCATATAAACATAAAAAAGTCCAGATTCTCAGGCATAAATGAAACAAAAGAGAGCAGGGGAAGTTTTGATCCATCGAAAGAAGGAACACGGATCCAGGTTGAGTAGGTAAGTGAAGTGTAAATATACTAACGGTGAGAGCTGCAAGTCCTTTCAAATAGTGGTGCTGCAGTCCCTTAAGATATGGGTAATTCTTTGTTTGAACCGGAAGCTCTTGTCAACTGGGTTGTATTTAGAGGAAATATTCAAGAAAGGTAAGTACATAGAGGAAGGAGTAGCCTTTATAGATTTATTTTAAAAGCAGATGCACAGGAATAAAGACATGGGCATGGTCGTACTTAGTGTTAGAATTTTACCATCTGGCCACTAGGTGGCACTCACAAAGTCCCTCTAGGGCCCTGCCTTTATCCCTAAATAGGATTTTATACACTTCTACACTTTTCATTCTCAGATCCACTTCATATAACCATCCTGGCTTTTGCATTACTTTCCTGATGCATCATGGTTTCTGTAGTCCTTTTTGTCTCCAAAGCCTGCCCCGATCAAGTCATGATGGTGGTATTCTATTCTCTATCTTGATTCCTGGATCCTAAATCTGACCTATTTATACCTGCCTTTTGGAATTTCCTCACTCTAGTCTCTGACCCGTTCTCCGTTCCTGGATTTCCTGTGTTCTGACATATGTCTGCTGTTTTCCCCAGTGTTCCTCTTTCCAAGCCTCAGAACTGCTTTCCCTTCATTGGTGGTTCCCAGTTTCCCTGCCCCTTGTTGATTCCTTGTACTTGGTTCTCTCCCTTCACCTGTCCTCCTCTACTGAGCCATCTACTGTTTCTGCCCTGCCAGCCTAGAGTGCAGGGGCTCACAGCTGACCTTGCTGCTGAGCCTACTTGAACTCTACTGATCTTGCTACTATACTGCAGGCGTGATTCCTGTTTTCATTTTTGTTTGATTCCATGTTCCTATTCTGATTAGTTATTGTGTTTGTTGCCTTTCTCTTGTTTATCCTGCCTCTTTGGTGCTGTGTTTGCCTTGTTTATAGTTCTGACTGAAGACATCCAGACCTGCATTGTCTATGCAGATTCCTTCTCTTTTATTTCTGTGTTCCTGTTCTGTCTTTATATTCCTGTTCTGTCATAGGTAGTGTGCAGGTTTCCAGTATATTACGTTTTGTGCATTCCTGTCCTGTTCTAGCCCCTTATTTCAGTCCAGATTTTCCCTGAGCCCAGTTCCTGTTTCTGTGTACCTTCCACTGTTTTCCTTTGCTTTCTTGTGTGTGTATGTGATTATCCTGATTTTCATTGCTTCCAAGGGTGCCTGGTAGACCCCAAAGCTTGGGCCTTTGGCGCAGAGAGCCACCCAGCGCTCCTTCATAAGAGCTGCTGGGTGTCTCGCTGAACTGTGGGAAATTATTCTGCTCCTTGCTGTCTTGTAAGAACCTTCTCACCTCCCGGAGAGATCACCTCCGAGGAGCAGACAAACTATCATTTATGATAGTTTGTCTATTTCCATGAATTTACCTTATTGTTTTTACTTGTGTTAGCTTCATAGTTTTCAATACAGACATCCAGTTCCCTATTTACTGCCTGTTGTAACTTGATTCTGATGTGTTTCCCTCCCTGGCTCCAGGTATTCTCTTGTTTAAATCTAACCTCTTCTCTGGAAACCCTTTGCCCCTCATAGAGAAAGCACCCCCATTACCCTGTCTTGTCTTGAACTAAGCTTGTGTACCTCACAGATTGTCTTGAACTTTGCTAGATCTCTGACACTCAAGCTCTAAAATTGTGTGGCACAGAGCTAAGGTTGGTCACTTCCTCCACTAAACATGAAGTTCTTAGAGCGAGAGCTTTGAAAGTAATCCGCTCTCTATGTTCGATGGGTAGGTTGTCATGTGTGAGCTGATTTCTGACTTTTTCGTTTTTTTGAAATGGAGAAATACTCTGGTGGGCATCAATGAAGATATCACTGTACAAAGGAAAAAGTGGAAGGACTTAAGAACATTTGTTGTACTTTCCTGAAAAAGATAGTAAACTACATTTGAAATTGTGCCTATGGGTGTATGCCACCATAGCATATGTGGGCATGTATCAGAGTGTGCCCCACTATGAAAGGTTTTGTTGCTGTGGTAATGCTACTGTTGGATCTCAGGAACACCTGACCTTTAGATGTCCATTATTAAACACCCACATTTCTACATGACTGGGAAAAAATTGGTGTTTACCTTTAGAGAAATCGGAGGCTGAGCAGCTAACTTTTCGTTTTTTGGGTGAGTAAGAAGACGTAATAAGATATACTTTCTAATCACTGTGTAGCATGCTATGGCACAATGAGGAGGATTGGTCACATTGACTATTTTCATGTTATTTGTATGTATATATGAATGAGTACATATATGTATATTACAATAGTTTATTGAAAACTAAAAAATAAAGTATTTGAAATAATGTTCACCGATCATGTATGCATCAGTCTGAGTAATACGGAATATTGTGTACTCGTGTTTGTAGGGCCTTAAGGTGCTGTGTGGAATTATTGATATTCACTAAGCATGCTGAGGGTAGAAAGCCTAATGGGTGTTTTATGATATAAAAATAAAACTTATGTGCCAGGTGGTGTGTGCGTTGTCCTATGTGTGTAGTGGAGAGTGGCAGGGGGAGTGATACCAGTAAAAAGAACCCAGTTCGAATATATTGGCCACATCAGGCACACAATTTCTTGGCCCTTTACTCTACCATTGATGAGGTAATTTTTAAGAGGGCACTGACACCAAAGTACCTGGTATTAATGAAATATGTGAGAGAGGGCAGGAGGCATAAAGATAGGAACTAGGAAGAAAGAACAAGAGAGAGTCAGGAGCTAAAAGAGGAATTGTATTGTAGCATTTATATAGTGCTTCCTGCCACTGACTGTGTTGCAATGTGCTCCAATGGGCACCAGGATCCTGCACATCCTTTGCAGAGTGCAGGGATGAAATGTGTGATTGTTGTCTGACCTACGTAGGCAGAGTCATTTGATGTGCATGAGGTGTGGAGACATGCTCTAAAACATGATGTGGAGGCGTTGCTGTGCATAAGCAATAGGTGCTGCAGGGCTGAGGAACAATAGATGCCTTGAATATGTAGATACCTACCTATTTTGGAATGCTGCAAGAACATGATTTTTAGGGATCTTCAAAAGTCAAGAGGTTTGCAGAATATTGTCATTCTTGCAGGGAGATGACGTAACTGCTTGGACCAAAAAGGAGTTTCCACCTGTATTCGCTTTGTTGAAGTCACTGACAGTAAATAGTTGAGCTAGTCTGGAATGAGGCTCTGCACTAATATTATATACAGAGTATACAGAGTCTTTGATGAAGGAAGCGTATGTCCTAAACCTTGAATGACATGATGAAGTAAGCATAGTGCTTAGAAGGGTATGCATCTAGCCAGAGGCACTGTGTGTAGAGATTGAGGTACAGGAGAAATGTGTGACCTGACATCAAGTATAATAAGTCTCAAAGCTGTGTTCCTGATTCCCTATAGAAGCTTTCGTTTTACAATCACTTTGGGAGTACTCTCTGGTATATTTCATTGGCAAGCTTTTGTTGAAAGTCTATGACACTGAAGGAATTTTTTGCTGAAACTCTATATAAGGGAAGATTCGACTTAGGCATCTCATCTTGTAAAATGTTCCCTTAGTGACTTGGATGCCTTAAGGTATCAAACAGATGTTTGTATGCATTATCAATTTTTGATTTTTTACTTGGGGTGATGGTTTAATTGTTAGGCTAAGCTCCTTTTGCCAGATGATGGATAGTTGGTCCATTTACCACCGGCTAGTAATGTGAATGACTTTTGAGCTAATCCATTCACATCCAATGGTCAACCAAAATCACAAAAGTCTAACCTGGATGGGTGAAAAGGTTTTGGTAACATTTGTGTGTTATCCACGTTAGTTGTAGCAGTGGGTTTGAAAGAAGATATATATACGGGTAGTGGTTTGACATGTATGATAAAAGGAGGGGGTGGTTCTGGGGCTTTAAAGAACTTCTTTTAAGGGAATAGGTCCAGCCCAATTAGTTGAGAGAGAGCAAGAGTGAATGACAGATATAATTATCAGGAAGGAATAAATCTAGTGGAAGATGAATCCTCAGACCCCTACTGATATGAGTCTCTGGAGCAGGACACGATAATCAACCATTTAAAATCAGAAGATATATCCAATAATAGGAGGGCTGTTGTCCCATTAGAGCCCTCTGTAGTTTTGATATAGTCCTATGTTACAATCATCACTGATTCTGACTCCTACTGGTACAGAGTACTGTGTGGATGACTGAGAGAAGGTGATTTTCAATAACATAGGGGAATAGTTGCTCTTTCAATTAGCTTGCCAGAGAGGACACTTAAATATTAGGCAACAGTTAGATGGAAATGTTGGGTCTGGGCCTGTTTATTTTAATAGATTCAATGTAGGTATGAAATTAAGAATCATTGTCAAGGGGATAAAGTAACACAGGCAAAAACGTATGCAAACACATGCATGCAAATTTACAGACACAATTTCTGTCAGCACATGGCATACACCAACGAGTATGGTGCAGTCACTGGTCCTGCAGGAACAACTTGGATCCACCACCTCCTCACTTAATTGTGACTACTGCTGCAAAGGTTAATGGAGTGAGTGACAAAAACAGTGGAAAATGGAATGGGTGAGATAGAGAGAGCACACACCTCTTATGCAGTTTGTTCCACCCCTGTTGTGCTGGTATTTGTCCACACTCCGGCACAGTTGTTTGGGTGCATGATGGTGGATATTTTGGGGTACAATGATGTTGGACTTGGCCCTTTCTGTAGGGTCAATCCCAAACCTTTTGCTTTAACCCTCCTGTTTTCTGAAGCCATTTATGTTAGCTTTTATGACTTTACCTACCTTACCTACTTTACCACTGCTACCCAATGCTAAAGTGCTTGTGCTCTTTCCTTTAAGCCTGGTGAAATTGGCTTACACTAAATTTGCACAATTAAAGTACTTGTACGTTCCTAGTAAAGTGGTACTACATGTACTCAGGGCATGTAAGTTAAATGCTACTAGTGGGCCGGCAGCACTTATTGTGCCACAAACCTAAGGAGTATTTTTAAACATGTCTCAGGCTTGCTACTGCAGCCTGTGTGTGAAGTATTCATCTGCCATTTTGACCTGGCAAAATAAACCTTTCGCCAGGCCCAAATCTCCCTTTTTAAGACATAGAAGGCAAGCCTAGGGTAGCCCCCTACACAGCCAAGAGGGCAAGGTGCAGTGTATTTAAAAAGTTGGACATATACATTTAAGTTTTACATGCCCTTGTGATGAAAGCTCCTGAATTGATTTTTCACTATTATGAGGGCTACATCTCCAATAGGGTAATGTTGGGTTCCCTTATTATATTTAATAAGTGGTAACTTCCAATGAGGAGGCAATAGGACTGTCATGTTTGGTGTCAAAAGAATTGAAATTTAAAACCCTCTTTAATGATAAAGTCAGATTTTACATCATTATTCTGAAAATGCCACTTTTAGAAAGTTGGCATTTTCTTGTCCTGACCATTTGGTGCTTGCAGCCTGTATCCTGGGTGACATGACTAGGTGTAGTTGACAGTTGGTCTTAGTGTATTGCTCCCAGTGAGACAAAGGGGGAATAGTTGTTGCCAGGATAGCCCATCTCTGCTTTTATAGTGGGCGAAGCTGTCGCCTATCACATTTACACATCACAAAGTGTCTGCCTGAGCACACTCACAAAGGGTTTGACACCAGTCGATTGTGCCCCTTGACAAGTTGGGGGCAGGGATACAGCAAATTCAAAGCACTTCTGGGGGATGTACTTCTCTAGAAACTTCTCCGACTTTTAAGTGGGCACCAGGCATAAATATTGGACTCTCAGACCCAAGTCTTCAGTCCACCTCTGGACCTGTGGATACTATAGAAGAAGGACTGATGTGCTACTCTGCTCCCAGAAGGACTGCTACCCTGCTGCCCTGTTGCTCTTCTACCCTGCTTGCTGAGAAGGAAGACTGGACTTGCGTCCTTCATCCCAGGCTGAAGTGATTCCAAGGGTTAGCTGACTGAGCTCCTGTTCTGAGCCAAAGGGACATAACAAGCTCCAGAGGATCCCTGCAACTACCTATCTGGCCTGCTGCCTGGACCTGCTTGAGCTCTGCTGGAGTGAGTTCCTTATTCTAAGAGGTGTCCCTCAGGTCCTAGACCCTCAGTGTGGCATCAGTTGAGCTCTCTCTCAAAGAAAAGGAGAAATTCTGAGGTTTTGGTCCCTTAGTGACCACAAACGGGCCTGTTCACGCCAAGATTTTGCTGCCTGGACCACCCGCCCACGCAAAGCTCCAGTGAACCTCACTCTTCGTGCCACAATGAACACAAGAGGTCTGCACTTCGCCCCACAGCATCGACAGCCCACAGTGACCACTAACGTGAATTTCTAGCAACCACCATCCGCAGCGCTTGACAGGATCTTCATGCTACAGCTATGAATGTCCAGGAACCTGGCTTGCTCTTCGTGCTACAGCGACGACCAGCCGCGACGCTCTCCTTGCTTCTCGTGGACCCCTTCATTGCGAACCGGAATTTTTGCGCTGGATTCCAGAAGGTAACTTTTTCAGCTTGACTAGCCTAGCCTCTGTATCCGGCCAGCGCTCCATCCCAGTCAGTTTGAACTTGTGATGTTAACCCGGTCTCATAAAAATAGATATTCGCTAATGGCGATTTTTGCTCTTAGGCGCCTTACTCACCTAAAAAAATTAAAGTTGCATATCTACGGTTCTACTGATTGGATTTTTGTCATTTTGGTCTCAAATAATTTATTAAATTTTACTCAAGTTTTTTAAAATAGTGTGGGATTTTTATTGAGTGGTGTTTTTATTACTGTTTGAAGTGCTGCATAAATACTAAAAACATTTCATCTAAGTTTATCCTGACTGCTGTTGTGCCAAGCTACCAGAGAGTTAAGCACAGGTTAATTTGATGTTTACCAGTGTTTCACCCTGACAGGAATTGTGGTTGCTCTTTGAGTAGGGTTTCTCTCCCCCTCAACCAGTAACCCGATTTCCTACAGATGGTAATTGTGTTGGCATATGATACTCCTTGTTTGGATGCATTACATTGGTTATGTGGATTTACACCAGTGAATACATGGATGTATGATGGTGGGTGCATTGACATTTGATATTCATTGTGTGGAGGTATAATGGTGCGATTGTCTGTGCATGATGGGGTTGTGCTGACTTATGATGGGAAATATGTGCTGGCATATGATGGGGGTGTGTTGGCAAATTATGGTGGCTCTGTTGATGTATGATAATGTTAGTGTGTGATGATGTATGTGTTGGTGTTTCATCGGTGTATTGGTGTATGGGTATTCTGTTGTATGAGATCAGTTGTTTGGACATATGGTAAAAAATGTGTAGGTTTATGATAGTCTGTAAATGTATGGTGCTGGATGTGTTGGTACACAATGTTGGTTATATGGTTGTATGATAGTGGCTATGTTAACCTATGGTGGTAGGTGTGTAAACATGTAGGTGTGTTGAATATTGATATTGGTTGTGTGAACATATGACAGTGAGTGTGTTAGAATATGGAGGATATAATGGATTCTAACGTTAGTTGTGTGGACATATGATGGTGGGTGTTGGGTGTATGATATTGATTTGATGGACATATGATGGTGTATATGCAGACATATGTTGGTGGATGCATCGGCCTATGATATTGGTTGTGCATAGCTATGATGGTGAGTTTGTGAGCTTACTATAGTGATGTGTGATATATGCTGGTTGGGCACGTTGGCATTTGATAGTGGGTGTTTTGGAATCTAATATTCATTGTGTGGATGTATAATCAGCAAAATTTAATGATTTCAGTTTGAAGTGATGCAATGCTTATTGCATCCAGTTATTTCTAGTTGTGACAAGATTCGCACACTCCGTTTAATTTACCGGTCAAATATGCCGAAATGTAACCGGGATAAGGCCTGCTATTTATCCGGACATGCACATTTTTAGTGCAGTAAGCACCACAATCTGCATATTATTCTCCAATAAGTCAGAATAGCCGATAATTACCACACCTAATAAATTCAGATGCTGCAGTAATTATGAAATCAGGCCTTCCTAATCCGGTCCTAAGAATTTTTCAGACCTAAAAAATTGTAACTGTGCAAAAGACTCCTCATCAAGTTCACAAACAAGAAACAAACAACCACATGCTGATTCACTGTGGAAATCAAAGAGACACAAGCCCTTATGTATCAAAGCATTTCCATATAAACACAAACTGAATAAAACCCTTTGATACATTAGGCCCATAGAAACATATTAATAGCAACACACCTACCAAAGTACAACTAAATAGACAATGGAAAATTGCAAACAAGAAACAGTAGATAGTTACGTGGAAACACTTGGAATATGAAATCCATTGCACGTTAAGCCACCCCGCCCCCCACCTCACCCCCCATTAACACACATGAAAACTGCTTAAAAGCATAGTCACAAAGCCTTTGATTCAGAAATAGTTTTCTTACTCCCAAAGTATGCCCATTGTATCTAATTCGTTTTTTGCAAGGTGAAGGGGGGTCTAATATTAAAGGGGTAGGATTGTGCAAATGCTAAGGATGTGTCTGCTCCCACCCCTGATTGAAAGAGAAATGTCGGGATGGGGTGTCCAAATAGTTTGGTCATATTTATATGTTTTAAACATGATATTCTGTTTCAACTGTTTCTAGCTCTCAAGTTGGATAACAACTGTCTCTCGAGGACAAGTTCCTTTAATATGTCTGGATGTATGAAACACTCTACAAGATAAGCTGAGACACAACATTTTGAAAGTTATTATTGCTCCAAAGCTTGGACTATGATTAGGACTCTGAAGAAAACCCTGACACTGTGAACTGCAACTAAAAAAGGGGGTTTGGAGGGCCAACTGGGGAGAGCAAAGCTGATCAGGAATAAAGGAGCAAGGCCTAGCAGATATAACCCTGCATTGGTTGCATCTCGGGGGTGAGCCATCCAGGTGGTACATAACACTGGAGCATCACTGGCCAGGACTAAATCAGATGCATCTGCTTTGAAAGAAGGCTGAGAACATGCAAGAATGTTTCAAGGACTTTCAGTGTGGTAGCTATACATAACACTGAAAATCCCCATAGAATGCCGATCTTCGTGGGAGTCAATAACACCCTTTTCCAGCCTGAGATGAGAAGAGGATAATCTCCCTTTCCTCATGGGCCTTACAGTAAGTGCCTTAATGTTGGATGTGGTTGCTTAATTCCAGAACATTGTGAGCCATGTTTTATACATGTTTAAAGTGCAGTTGGAGTTTAACCCCATTTCTCAAATCATGAGTTTCTTTTGGGCTCTTTTGTAGGGAATGCCACGGCCACTTGACAATATAATTTGTGACCTGCTGTTCCTGAGATTCATGCCCAAATATAAAACATGTGGGGGACCTACCTATAGAAATATATTTAACCACAGCACCAGTAGACCTCTTGCTTTATCATTGCCTTTAGAGATGATATTGAACTGCAGCTGGTCTTCTTTGAACTGTGTGCGGCAGCTCTTGTTGGCATACCAGCAGATTTCTGAGGGACTCATTAACTTGACATTGCAACGTCACCTTTCGGTCACCAGTCATGTACTTTGCCAGCCTGTAATCTCTTTTCCAGTTGACTGGAAATCCTAATCCATTTTTGAGTGAGATGAATGGGCTTGAATATTGGAGATGTCTTAAAGATTCTCAGAGCCCTGTTTCAAGCCCACTATGGCCCTCACTACAAATGTGCCACTTTTTGGTGCACAGATATTTGGGGCAGGGTTCCTGATAGTATCCCCACATAAAAATAGTGATTACAAGTGATGTTTCTGGGACAGGGAATATCCTCGCAACGCCAGAGGTACGAGCTCATTTTCTGGGCAGTTTACCCCAATTCTAGGGAGGTAACTGTTGACATTTTCCACCTGCTCTGGACAGGTGGAACTGCCAGTGTAAGGGCCGCAGAGGAAAGGGGAGAGGTAGGGATCCAGGGGATCACAGAGGCTTCAACCTACCCAAGGGGAGAATTGTCTATTCTTTTGTGGTGCTCCCTGGTTCAGCCAGGGGACTGGCTGGGCTGCTGTTTCCAGCCTCTCCTCCTGTAGCAACAAAGACAGGTCTGGTGTCTCTGGGCATAGAGTTATTGGGACTAGAGTTTTTGTACCCAATTATTATGGGCCCAGAGACACGTGGAATTGCAGGTGGTGGAATTCCACCTTGAGTTATAGCTACGGGTGACAATGTTTGTCCCACAATCAGGACTTAAGTTGTCTCTTCTTGAACCCACAGCAACAGAGAACTGCCCCTTAGGGAAAATTTATTGTAGCTGGTTTGAAATTACTTTACAAATTTGAAATATAAATACATAATTTCACATAAGCACATTGGTCTACAGGAATTAAGGCATGAGCACTGAAATATCTGCAAAGCACCAATGTCAAGAGGCCCACTGACATACAGAAGTATATACACCTCCATACATTGAGTGGCTGAGTGTTTTAATATTAGCAGACTCACAGTATGGCAACATAAGGACTATAGAATACCTTAACACTACCAGTATGTGTTTTTATGATATACGTATATTTTAGTGCAGTTACCAAGATGTCTTTTCCAAACAGGAAATATTTTTTGAAAATAATAAATAAAATACCGGATTATGCTATTGGGCTGTCTGCAGTAAAATGAAGAGAAAATTATTTAAATACGTGGTTAAGTATGTTGGGTTTTGAAAGACACATGCTTTGCTGTGTGAAAATGCATTCCAATTATTGTGGAGATCAGAGATCTCCAACTGATCTCCATCTGCTCCTGCTAGGGACAGCTAACAATGGTGAAGGATTGCAATTAAAAAGTTTATTTTTATTACATTTCATGAATAAAGTGCTATTTAAACAAAATGCAAAAGGAAAGCTTACCTTAGTGAATCTGCCGCCCATAGAGTACCACTACAATGTGCCCTGATTGCAAATACATTCAGAAACAAGGAAATGTTTTGATGACCTTTCATGAAGAAGATGCTGAATAGAGAAAGGAAAATGGTAATGCTTGCCTCAGTGGTTTCTGGCTTGCCCCAGTCAATAGCGATTGTACTCGAGCTTTTCTTTCCTAACACAAACAATTGTAGTCTCTTTTGAGGATCAATAAACATACTTTCCTTGCCTCCTACTGGCAAATGGACTCCGGATACTCGTTAGGTTCTTCATCTTCCAGTAGCCACCCTCAGGAAATGTCTTAGGATGCCCCTCAGATAAAGATAAAAATTGATCCTACGTTTTGGTCTCTTATTGTCAGAACATCCACCAAACCCATGATCACATGCTCAAACAGGTGTTCTCACAATTCCGTGGTGTCATTGATTCATGGTATTTCCCATCCACCACCTTCCCAGTCACATCTCACCCAACTGCCAACCAAGTTGTTGGTCCACTCACCAATCCCCTAGTGCTTGCCTTGAGTCACGGTTCACTCTGGCAAGCATGGCATCTGGTGCTATCCTCTCATGGGTAGCTGGACTGGTGCACTATGTCAGAACCACTCCTCGGTGTTAGTGCAGTTGCCAGTGCTTGGTTGTCCTTCTGTGTGTGCCACAGTCTCTGGTGACTCTGACTCACTGCTTCTTCCCTTTACTGTCTGTAGAGACTCCTTCCTCTCTTTTACATTCCGCTGTACTGGTCTCCTTGCTCTGTCTCTTCTCCAGGTGCTCCCATGTTCCTCTTCCTGCGATTTCTGTTTTTATATAGGTATGTTTTTGTGAATCTGATGATTTTAAGTTACAAATTGTAATGGTTTTTATTAACTATACACAATAAAATCTACTTAACTCCTCTTCCTGCGACGTCTCACACTTCATGTTCTCCTCTTCCCTAATAACCAACTCCAGGTCCCTTTCTGCCATGTTAGTTCCTATGCCTTATGACCCAGCCTCCTCAGGCTGGTCGATTGATCCTTTTTCACGTATTCTAGCCCTTTCACCGGGCTGCTATTGATGATGTGTGCTAATTTGCAGGAGGGTTGACAATCAGTCCTCCCATTGGCTGAAATCAGCATTTCGCAGGAATTTTGTAATTCCCTTCAGATTAGTTTTGAAATCTCTGCTTTTTGTGCAAGGAAAGATAAGAGCAGAGTGTAATATGCTATGTTCATCCATTTTTAGATCGAGCGTGAGCCAGCACGCAAGAACTGCTCTGCGAAGAGCTGTGGTAGTTCATTACAGAGAGAAGCTCTGCCCACTCCCCCGCCCTTATTTTTCATTGGCTTGTGTGTTTGTCCTTTGTAAATGCTGTCTTCTGATTCATTTTGAGGCTTGTTAGTCCCTCCTTAGTACAGCCATGTCGTTATTTATATCCTCCCATGGCTACTGGCTCCTTTACTTGGTTGTTACACAGGGTGTGTACTATTTCCTTTTGGAGCTGGAGCCCGCCGCAGGAGATGGAACAGGTAAATGTGTGTTTTGGTGCCTTCTAACACCCTCCCGTTGTTGTTAAGCCTGGGTGGTAAATTCCGCTCCACTTGCGGAATTTGCGGAATTTTGGCAATTCCGCGTTCCGCAGAGAACTCGAAATTGCCAAAAATTCCGCGATCCGGGCCGTAGCGGAATTTTTTCTTTGTTCGTGCTTTAAAGATGCATTTTCGCGTGCGCGGTAGCGACTAACTTGGATCCCTGCGTTCGCCGACAAGTTTTCCTATCCGTTCGCGTGCGCCACGAGATTTTGGTAGCCGGCCACGCGATCCCACGAGAGTGTGCGATCGCGAACACGTCATTCGGACGCGCCATCGGACACCGCGAGAGTGTGCGATCGCGAACACGTCATTTTGGACGCGCCATCGGACACCGCGAGAGTGTGCGATCGTGAACACGTCATTCGGACGCGCCATCGGACATCCAGCGGAAGTTTGGTGAAGCTCGCGATGCCGAACACGCAAAATTTGCAATCTGGAGAAGAATAATATCTGGAGCAGCATAAAACCTTCTCGAAAATGATGATTTGGATGAAAAAAACTCCTCAGATTGACATTTGGCTGTACTTTTTGGTGCAAGGAGTCCTTTTTCTTTTAAAAACTTTTTTATGGGAGAGGAAGGAAGTGTCCCAGAGTCTCCAACCTCCTGTTCCTGTCCAGCAGGCTCCTCCCAGTGCTTTGTCCATGTCCTGTTCACTTTTCGTTTGGATTTGGAGCTGGAAGGATCACTCTTTGTGTCTGCTGCATCATATTTCATTGGATTGGAGGACTTATGGATTTGAGATTTTACAAGTAAGTTGGTGTTGTTTGTTTGATTGGGGCATTGCAGTTGCTGCAACTACAATTTTGGTACTTTTCATCATTTTAAAAAAAATTATTGTGAGTAGCCAGTAGGCCCAGAGCTAGTCATGGGTGCATGATGAAACAACTGTTCCTTTGGTGTGTGTTGAATTTATTTTAGACATCATTTAGGGCATGGATGGCATTGGATTGAATTGCAAAATGTGTATTTTTTGGGGTATTTCAGTTTTTGGGTGTGTGTTAAATAAATGCTTTTGTTGTGTGTGTGGTGTGGTTGTTGTGTAACTTGCACACCTTGTTTAGCCCTGTGGATTTTAGTTTTTGCATTTTTGCATTAAAGCTGTGTTGTTTAGCATGCCTCCTTTGCCTGGCTATTATAGGCCTGTTTCAGTTCATTGTTTTCCAGGCCTCCTGCTTGTTGCTTGTGACTGTGAGTGTCCATGTGGTTGGTGGCCATTTCTGGTGGTAGTTATAAGTGTGCTGCTTTTGCCATATACGCCTGCGTGTGCTTCCTTTGTTCCTTTTTGGCCTAGGCTTTTTGTTGCTGTGGGCCTGGCCATGTGGCTGGCGGCCATTTTGAAGACAGGCAGTGTGCTTTTACCATAGGGCTGCATTGTCTGTCTTCCCTTTCTTGTTGTTGTGGGCCTGGCCATGTGGTTGGTGGCCATTTTGAAGCCAGGCAGTGTGCTTTTGCCATAGGCCTGCAAGCTTGTGGCCTAGTCTGCCAACAGGCCTTTCATCCAGTAGGCTCAGAGGTAGTCATGGGTGCATCAAACAACTGTTTCTGTGTGTTCTGTTGAATTTAAACATCATTTAGGGCATGGATGGCATTGGATTGAATTGCAAAATGTTTTTTTTGGGGTATTTCACTTTTTGGGTGTGTGTTAAATGAATGCCTTTGTTGTGTGTGTGTGGTGTGTTTGTTGTGTAACTTGCACACCTTGTTTAGCCCTGTGGATTTTCGTTTTTGCATTTTATTGCATTAAAGCAGTGTTGTTTAGCATGCCTCCTTTGCCTGGCTATTATAGGCCTGTTTCAGTTCATTGTTTTCCAGGCCTCCTGCTTGATGCTTGTGACTGTGAGTGTCCATGTGGCTGGCTTACTGCTTCCATCCATCCCCTTTGCCAGCTGCAGCTCCCTGAATGACGTGATGAGCAAATAATTTAATGCCAAACAGGTTTCACTTCCATTACATTTATATTTTGGTTTTTGTTCTTCTTCTTTCCTATCCTTCCTGAGTGTACACAGTATACCATGAAAGCCCTTGTTGTCAAAGTCTCACAAATGGCTACACTGTTATGTTTTTTTTATAACTTAAAGTGAGTTAATAAAATTTAATAATATAACACTAACAAGTGTGACCACCACACACTAAGTTATATATTATATTTGTTTGTTTGTACTAGTAGTAATTGAACCACAACAACAAATGCAACATTTCACTGATGTTCTTCTCCTGGCTTCTTTGCTTTTAGGTGCACAAAAGACAGATGAGGAGGTGTCATCATCACCCGTTGTACTGCCAGACAGAAGTCCTGCTGCGCACCACGTCACGTCCACGTGTGACCACAGACATCTCTGCAACTTGTGCACCTGCGTCCTGCTGACATCGGAAGGAAGAAGAAGATGGCCCCAAAGAAAGGTACCAGGTCCTCCAGTACCAAGAAAGTTGCCAGTGAGAAGAAGGAACAGAAGAAGGAAGTGGCACTGCCACTTACCAAGACTGGTGTGCCGGCCAATATGTTTTTGGGAAACAAAAATTACGCCTGCATCAGCAGTGTCCGGGGACCAAGCTGGGAGCAGCACCTCCGCATCAGCGGGCCCACCCCACCAACCTAGGCCCAAGCCCATGAGTTTTGCAGAGGTAGCCAGTCTACTAACGAGCAGTGATGTTGAAATGTCATTATCACAAAGTAGTACCCAATCAACGCAGGCGGAAACTTCGCAGATAAGTGGGCAAAAACAGCCGCAACAACAGCCGCAACAACAGCCGCAACAACAGCCCACAATTGTAGTTGTTCCTCCTGATGTAGGGGCAGTTCAGGAAATCAAGCATCCTGCAGAGGAAGAGGAGCAAGCCACTCTTTCAGAAGATCCATTGTCTTCCAGATCCCCAGCAAGGAAAAGGAGGGTTAGTCCATCAACTTCTTCTTCAAGCCCCGCTTCTGATGATCTGGATGCCACTTGGAAGCCACCAGCTCAGTCTGAGAGTGATGCACGCCACAAGACAAGGCTAGTGAAAAGGAAGGTTCCAGAAAGCCTAGAGTTATGGAGGTAGATGTAGAAGAGGGGGATGATGATGACGAGCCAGTCATCATGAACATCACTCCCGGCCCAGAGGAGATGGAGACCAACATTATTACCCTATCCAAAATAGCTGCGAGGGATGTAGCACGGATACCACCAAGACAGGTAACAGCACCTCTAGCGTCCATATTTGCATTTGCTAAGGCCCGGGAGGGACCTACATCCAGCTCAACCACCACCTCAGTAGGTAGTGGTACTGTAAGTGCACAGAGTCAAATTCCACGCCCACCCTCCAGTTCATATGGCATTGAAAGTGGCACCTCCAGCAGCGCCAGAAAGTTCACCTCCCCAGTTTGGGACTTCTTTTCGGTTAGCAGTAAGGAGGAGAACATTGCTGTATGCTCAATTTGTCGACACGCTGTTAGGCGGGGTAAGCTTGGTACAAACTATGGTACCGGAGGCCAAACAAGTCATCTAAAAAACACCACATGATCCAGTGGGAGGCTCACCTACTTCGCGTACAAAAAAGTAAAACTGCACCCATTGCTGTTGGTGGGGATGAAGAAGTAGAAGAAGAAGATATAATCACGGTGGAAGGTGAACAAGAGGGAGACATTTCTAGCCCTGTCCCCAGCATTGTAGTGGTACCGCCCACATCCTCAGCAACATCTCAGTGGCACCGTAAGAAGAGTCAGACTCCGAGTCAGACTGAGACACCAAGGCAACCGAGTACTGCCATGAAAAAAAGTGCGTCGTTAAGCCTAACTGGGTTCAAGAAGACAGCTGCACCACAAAGGAAAAAAATCCAGCCTACCATTGACAGCATGCTTTGGTCGGATGGGCAGTACAAACGCAACCACTCAACGGCACGTTTGTACAATGTGAAGCTGGCTAAAATGTTAGTGCTGGATCTTCTCCCTTTTTCTTTTGTGGAAGGGGTGGGTTTCCTTGAATTTGTGCCAGCCATCCGCCCTAAATGCAAGGTTCCCAGCCGGTCCTATTTTGCCAGAGTTGCTGTTCCAGCACTACATCACGATGTGCTGGAATTGCTTGGACAAGCTTTGCAGCAGAGTGCTGTTCACAATATCCACCTGACAACAGACATGTGGACCAGTTGCCAAGCCACTGATTACATGTGCATCACTGCACACTGGATCTCTTTTGAGGGGGTTGGAGAAAAGAAATCTGAAGCAGGTGCTGTTGACACTGCTGAGATTTTTAATGCTACTCGGAAACATGCAACTGTAGCCATGTTCGCCATGGAGAAATCTCATACTGCTGCAAACATTTTTGAAGAGTTTAACAGCAAGGTCTTTGAATGGCTTCGCCCAAGAGGGCTTAACATTGGTTTTGTTGCCACGGATAATGGCAGTAATGTACTTAAGGCCATGGAGGATGGTGGCTATTTCAGGGTCCTGTGTTTGGCGGACTGCATTAACATTATTGTTCAAGACTTTCTGAAAAAGAAGCCATAGTCAGCAACTTACTGACCACCTGCCGAAGAATATGCACACATTTCAGCCATTCTTTTAAAGCCCGGAAGCAGCTGAGGATCATTCAACGTGACTATAGAATGCCAGTCAAAGCACTCATCCAGGAGGTGGCAACACGTTGGAACTCAACTTATTACATGCTTGACCGTCTGTTTGAGCATTACAGACCAATCAATGAATATGTCATGCAAAGAGGGGATGCTACTGTGAAAGGCATGACCCTTCAGATGGACCAATGGTGCCTAGTTAAATGCCTGACAGAGATGCTTCTTCCTTTTGAGGTCTTCACACGTGAAGTCAGCAAGGAGGACTGTACTATGGGCCAAGCTATCCCATTGTTGCACCTGCTAGAGCAACAGCTGAAGGAGGTGTCTGAAACGTACATAGGTGTGGAGGAAAAAAATGAAGCATATGAGTTGGTGGAGAGCTTATCCCATCGCTTAGCTGAAAAAACAAGGGTGCAAACTAAGATTGTGTCAGAAAAACATTACATTTGTGCCACAATTCTGGATCCACGGTACAAATCGGCACTGAACACTAAGACATTACTTCCTTTTTAAGAACTGGAGGTTGCCCGGTACAAAACTTGGATAGCTGAGGTAGCCAGGGACTTTGAAAATGAACGGCTGGCAATTAAAGGCCCGCTACTCAAACCCACAACAAGTACTGCAGCAGGGCATCCGGCATCAAGTTCCACTTCAGAGCCTGAGGGCAGTGCGTTTGGCTCAGAGCGGTCACCAACACTATCAACAACAGCAAGAACCGGATCATCAGCCCCAGTAAAATCGGCACAGGATTGGTATTACAGCAAGGGCTTGCTAGGTCCAGTGCTGATGCAAAGACAAAAGAGGCCAAACAAAGTGTAGCACCCCTGAACATTGAGCGGATGGTCCAAGCCTATCTGGATGACCCAACAGAGGTCTACATTGATCAAAACCCATTGCGGTATTTGTATGGGAAAAGGGGCCAATGGCCAGTGCTCAGCAGGCTGGCGATAAACTATCTGGCTTGCCCTGTCGCAAGTGTCTCTTCTGAACGTGTTTTCAGTGCTGCTGGTGCCATTGTAACAGTGAAAAGGACCAGTCTCTCGCCCAAAAACGTGGAGAGGTTAACCATGATCAAAATGAATCAGCACTTTATACCACCAAATTACACAATACATGAATCAACGCAGGAAGATGAGGACAGCGACTTAGGTGACGGAAGTAGTGTGTTAGATGATTACCTACTTCTGGTTGAACCGCCAGAGTTTGAGGATGAGCTATACTTCCCTGACAACTAGGCTTGAACGTCTTACTTTCTTCCTTCCTTATTTACTTTTATTTGTGTGTGTCTGTCTTTCTGGATCGAAACTTCGAATCACAACAAATCCATCACCACCGTCTTCTAGTCTTTTTATTGCCATATTGGAGTTGCAGCTGTCTGCATTTAACTGAAGTCCACTCCTCCGAGTCCTGCTCCTCCATCCTCCTGACTCGCCCTAAATCCATTTCCCTCAAGCCAGATGGTGATTGGATGTAGAATAATAGAAGAAAAAGAAAATGTTGCCTCGTTGAGTCCCTCCAAAAGAAGTGGAACATGATGACTACTATAGCTATCCTCCTTTCCGAGCCGAGAGAGACTGCCCCTTAACTTAAGATGAGAAGGAACAGGTAATGAATGATGGCATGCATTGGACGCTGACTGAGTGATTTGTGTTGTTGTTGTTTGTTGTGCATGAAGTGAATTCATTGTGTACTATTATTTAATCTACACACTAAAAGTAACTCAAGTCAATGTTTCCCTTCTTGTTTTTAATAACAAAATTGTACTTCTACTGCAGGCCGATCCATTGCATTTTGAATATGGAATGTGGACTCACTCCGTACACTGCACACTGAGTTGGACAACACCATGATGATGACCACAGTGACATAATATCTTCGCAGTCACTCAGTAGGATCGGAGATGATTGATGGAATAAGTCAGGGCGTTTCATGAGTGGCATAAAAGGTAAACAGTCAACAACAACAACAGCAGACCTACATGTCTGTATAGTGGTGGAGTTGAGTGTAGTGGTATGACTGACAGCGGTGCATTGATTTAGTCACTTAATTTGTAAAATGCTATGTTGCTGTATATGTGCTTTGTCTGCCTCTGTCAAAATGTAAGCTAAATGGAGGATGGGTCACGGGTGCCGTGGGCCTGCTCTATCCTGTTGTTGTTGTTGTAGGTTAATGCTGGAAACAGAGTAGACATGATGTATCCATGCCGCCTCTGAAAGTGTTCTTGTTGCACTCCACCGTAATTTATGCATTTTTTTTATCCTTGATTTTTCAATATCCCTTTTGTTTTTCCATCTACAATTACAGGCCAGCCCTTACCCTGTTCTATACTGGGAAAAACAACTCACACTTACCTTACCAATCTGCATCCGCCTGGCAGGCAGTGGCGTCACCCAATATTGATGGACGGAGCGTCCATGGAAGGGAGGACCAAGGGGAATGCCGAGATGCAACTCCCCAATTTGACCAGGATAACATACAGTAACAGTATCAACATTCATCATCTTTTAAATAATTTGATTCATTTTTTATCTTCAATCATTACGACTGTGTGTTGTTGTTATTGTGTTTGCTCTCTGCTTATAATTCATCCCTACAGCTATATTTTAATTTTCTTTGCTATCTTTAAAAGTAAGCCCGGTACAACCGAACAGAAACTGTATGTAATTTGGGTCTCTCTGAGGGCAGACAGGCAAGGCAAATTGCATAATATACTGCTGCCCTGTACTGTCTAATTGTCTAGTAGTAGTTAGTAAGTACTACTTATCATTAACCATCAAGTTATCATCATCATCATGCATGCATTTACTTTTTCTCCCTTAACAGATTTATGGATATGGTCGTCTGCCAAGATTGTGTTTTGTTGTTTGTCCATGTGTAGTGTTTTTCTTTGTCAATACTTTCCCCAAGCCCCCTTTCCCAACCATTCATCAAACCCTAACCCTCTTCCCCCGGGCTGTGTGATTTATTGAGGTGTGACGAAATTAAATGTACACCAATAATTGATCACACGCTTGCTGGGGCGGATGTGGCGAAAGCAACACTAATTCAATTTCAAGGCAGAGCGAGGATCTTCTTCTGCTTGCCCACCCATGATCAGTATATTTGAAGGTAATTTTTTTTTCCAAAGGAACCTAATCCATCATCATTAATTGCCGGCATCGATTGGATTTGTCATCCTCCTACTGTCCTACACAGCACTAAAGGTTACGCTTGTGTCGAGTGTAGGCCTAGTCGAGTGACTCAACACAACTACAGTTTGTAACTTGTTGTACTAGGCTATCCCCACCCCCATTATGTTTTATTTTACTTTAGCAATCAGCATTATTATTATTGTTTGGCAGTCTTCTTGTGTACTGTACTGTACTTCGTTCTACTACTCCTCCCACAGTCTCTCTCAGGGGACTGACTGTCTCATTTTCTTTTTTTGCAAATGCTACTGCCAGTGTCTACTACTACCACCACAACCATGGCATGTTGGGAAACCAAACCATCATGATCACCGACACCATGCAGCCATCGCTGTGCCTAAGTTAAACATCAAGCACAGGTAAGAGAAGAAGTTTGGGGGAGGCATAATTAATAATGGAAATTAATTCATTAATTCACACACCCCTTGAGTCCAGTTGCAGAATGCATAGACTAGGAGGAGAGACTGACAGTACTAGTAGGACAAGTCACTCAGTGAGGGATACCGCATCTATCTGTTTGTGTCTTACAAAATCAGCCGATTATTTAAATCAAACACTGGCTGTGGCCCTGCAGCAGCAAGGAAACAGTGCGACGTAAAACAGTACCCCCCCCCCACAAAACATTAACAACATCTATGTAAAAAATCCCACAACAACACCTGACCCACCCCTCTCCCTAACCCCAACCAATGTCCGAAACAAAAAAGTCCAACCAATTGTCCATGTCCATAAGCCCCAACGCCCAATTCCCACCCACCAAAAGAAGCAATAAAAAAGGGGCAATCCAACAGGGTCTCAAGTTCTCAACTCTCATCGGTGGGCTCGCTTCTCCAGGACATAATACGCTCCTCTAGGCGGGCCACGCGGCGCTTCAATGCCCGACAATTGCATCCACAGGGGGGGCCGCAGTGCTGGATAAAGAAGTGCGGTGGTGAGCAGCTGCCAGGCGGCGGCGCCATAACACTGGAGGGGCCTGGGCCTGGCTGGGGCCCGGGACATTGGAGGAGGCTGCAGATGCTGCCCCCTCCTCCTCCTCCGCCAGAACCACCAGCCGCCGGTATTCAGTTTGTATGGCCTCCAGCTTCCGGCGCCGGGGCATGGCTGCCAACTCCTTCCTGTCTGGTTTCCCTTTGGAAGGAGTAGCTATATCAAGAAGAAAAAACAGGACTATTGTAACAATATACTCGTAGCAAAACAGTAAGACAAATTAATTCTACACATAGTGGCACAGTAGCACTAGCAAGCACAGTACATAACATTTGTGGTATGTATCTATCCTCCCACTTCCTCGGCCTCTAACATTTGTGGGCGTTTCAGGCATTCAACCACCCATGCATCTGATTCCTATCAGCCACCTATGCATGCTTCCCACATAACCTTCTCTGCCAAGCATAAATATTAAATCTCACCAGTCCTTCCTCCTTCCACCATTTTTTCCCTTTTCGTTCAACCCATCCATCAAGGTCATCTGATCTGACTTTTAGTCTTCTCCATAAAACTTTCACAGCTGAGTTGAAGTTAAATAGAAGAGGCCATTGGCTACTCAACACTCCCACCGCTAATGCTATTGCTAATGCTAAGTAAAGGGTGTCTTCTTCAACCGTTCACAACAACTTCTTACTTACTAAGTCTCAACAGTACAGTGTACACCCTTGCAGCGAGTGTAATGTCAATAAGTAAGGAATATAACTTACCACCGCCCGCCACTGCTGCTGGCTCACCCCCTGCAGCTCCTGCAACTGCCGCATCTCCTGCTCCCTCAGTGGCCGCGTCGCCATCGCCGCTGGCCCAGGCACTGGTGGTCGGTAGTACGCCTAGAAAAACATTACACATTTTTTAGATGCCATATACACCTCCCCCTATTTATTCTTTTTCACTAGCAAGATTTAAAAAAAGTTAATACATACATATACAACATACATCACTAGTACAAATCGGGTACTAGAGTAGAGTAGACACTAGTAGTGTTATAAGGTCCCTAGGGTCATTCTAGTCTTTGCTAAGTTAGCCTGAGCCATGCAACCATTTTAGCTTTGTGTCTTTTATTTTTGCGCACGTTACCTCGCAGCTTGTTGTGTAAGACGCCTTTGAGCCCACATGAGCTCATACTGCTACTGTCTGAGCGCTACGTACAAGGTCGAAAAACAAGCCACTTTGTTATGGAGTTCTGGTGGTCAGTCCGTATTCCTTAGCCATAACATGCTACACTTTTTGGCACGACTGAGATATGCTTGCAATATACTAATGCGCACCATTTTTCTCATAACAGATGGAAGATTCCCTTCTACAAACCAGGGCTTTGCAGAGCTTTGCAGAGCTTATGATGTAACCAGTACTTCTAGGTTCTTCTAAGGTGAGGGATCCCCCAGAATTCGCTCACAGATCTTCATTTATAATTTTATATAAACTATATTACTACCAAGGGGAGGGTGGTTCTTCCACCACTGTTCAGTTATCATAATTTACCCTTTTGTCTTCTATGGACTTGTAGTTGTAACAATGTTTATTGTTTTAATCTTATGCATTTTGCTGTTGGTGCTGGCTCGTATACTGCATTATAGAACAACGTACAGAGCTTGTTAGTTGAAAATAAACCTTTTGAACTTACATAGACTCTGTGGTATTTGGTGTGGACTTACACGAGTGAGTGAGCGAAAGGGTGTGCATTGCTTCCACGACTCTGAGAGGTCGGAAGTGTTATGTTCTGGGTTATCTAATCATTGGGTATCTTCGGGGGGGTTCGGAGAGCTAATGAGACACTATAGCTAGTCGGTCAGGGGATTGTGGGTGAGGTGTGAGGAAGGTCCAACCTCCTATCACCAACGTCCTATTTTCTTGTGCATAGTTCTGTATGTGCAGAATCCCTACAACAGTAGTAGTATGTCCTATCCTATCAAAAATAGTAAAATATCTGGTTGGGCATTTTGTTGGTGGGAATTGTCAAAAAGCCTCGAGATTAAGAAGACTAGAAGAGGACAACCCAAAGGACTGGACTCAATGGCTAGAGCTATTGGTGAATCTGATTTTTATTTAAAACCTTTTAAATAAAGAGTGGCAACTGGGCAAGCTTAGCTACAGACAGACTAATAGTAGTAGTACAGAGAGTCATAGCAGAGGCAGTTAGAGGCAGGGATAACAAGAATTTAGAAACAGATAGTCTAGATCGAAGAAGATTTTGTAAAAAATAGAAATAGGAAATCGAAATAATAGTTCGGAAAAAATAAGGTGCAGTAAAAGTTAGGGAAGTATAATTATTAATATTGACTTACTGGGGCCAGCAACAGAGCCCTTGGTAGAGGAGCGGTCTTGGCCATCTGCTGCTCCTGCCGACTCCGACGACCCCGTCTTCTTGCCCCTGGATGCTGATCATGAAAGATGTAAGAAAGAAAGAGACAAACATGGATGATTGGTGTGAAACAAAATATTTTAAAAAACGCTCAAAAAAACATTTATGGAAACAACAATTGCAATAAAATTGACCTATCTAATCTGGTCGACTAGTATTGCGGGATTCGCGGACCGTCTAGTTATTATTTATGAACACTACTAATCCAGAGTTCCATTCTGATTCCAGAATACTAACTAAGCCTAAGTACCACCTGACCTAGCCCACCTATTCCAGACGGGCCAATTGTTCACTAAGTCTGCATTTCCATTTATTTTAGTCCTCAAAAATGCATAGATGGAGGACACATGCATACATTTTTGCATACACCAAATTGTTGGTTGGTTGCTGCTGATGTTCTGCTAGTGATAAGCCTATTACCACTCACTAAACAAACTACAAAAGGTTCTACTAAGGACTAGGGTAAGCAGCACTCAGCAGCACGTGACGTGACAGAGGATGCGTCACGTAGACCACTAAAAAAATTACCAACTAATAAGTGACTAAACCTATCAATCCACCACTATCTCTTCTTAGTGGCAGGAGGACAAAGGAAGGACTAGAGTCTCTCTAGCATTACCTAACTTAAGTTCTCTAAAGTAAACTCTTACATAATCAGGCCAAGCGAGCGCAAAGTTGCAAACAAGTAAGATTAGTAGCGCTGAGCACCTGTGTCATAACAATCACAGAAGATTTTTAAACGTAATTTACCTGCAATTTAAGCAGCAGCATTCTTGCTGTTCGGAAAAAATATATATTCGCAATATATAACACAGAGCAGAAGAACACAAAGTAGTAATATTAAATAGCTAATCACCAAGCCCCGGGACCTCCACTCCTAGCAGGTCCAGCAGGTCCTGCTCCCGGTCCAGGATATCGGACCACCGGTGCGTCAGCTGGGTATTGGTGCGCCGGACACCAGAGCAGCGAAACACTGCCCGGCGCACCTTTCCCCACCGCTGGTGACGCTCCCAGAGCCCGTACCCGGACCCAGGCCTGCCGCCTGCTGCTAGGGTTAAGGGGAGGTGGCACTGCACACAAAAAACAAGTGCGGTCACCTCCGCCTCGCTAAAGATGTCCCTAGCCTGCACCCCTTCTGGGCGCCGCCTTCCGCAGGGAAGGCAGTCGCGGCTGCGGCTACGAGTAGTAGCCTTGCCCTTGTTGCCCTTGCTCTCTCCCTTGGCCATGGTTCTGGGACTCGGGGGGGCGAAAAGAAAAGGGAGGAATTAGAAAAGTAAGTAAAAGAAATTAAAAAAGCAAGTTATAGAAAAAGAGTGAAAAAGTAGTAGGAAAAAGTCACAAAAAGTAGAAAAAAACTCAAAATATAGAATCAGGAAAATAGAGAGATAGATAATAAATAAAAAAGATTTTAAAAAAGTGTACAGAAACAAAGGATTGCAAAGATAGAGGGAGGATAGAAAAGCAGGCCCAGAACCATAGCAATAGAGTGAAAAACAAGATGGCCGCGCCAATTGCGACCGCATGGGCAAGTTTGTGCGATATTTCCCCCCCGAGCACGCAAAAAGTGTCGCGAACACGTAATACGCGTTCCCGAACAAGAATTACTCATCGCGAACGGGCGGGAGCACACAATACGCGACCCGGAACAGGAAATAAGCATCGCGAACGGGCGGGACAAGTGAAAAACAAGATGGCCGCGCCCATTAGCGACCGCATGGGCAAGTTAGCGAGATATTTCCCCACGAGCACGCAAAAACACATTGCGAACGGGCGGGACAAGCAATTCCGCGTGTTCGCGGAATTTCCGCGTGCTCGCGGAGATTTTTTACTGTTTTGCGGAACTTTGCGTAACGCGACTATGCAAATTCCACCTTCTTCCCCCTCTACCCTCCCTCCTGTTGTCCGTGCCTTCTTTTCCCATTCCCACCCTCCCTCCCGTTGTACGTGCCTTCTCCTCTCCTCCCCCACCCCCACCTGCCCAGCCTCCCATTGTCCGTGCCTACTCCCCCCGCCCGCCTGACCTCCCGATGTCAGTGCCTTCTCCCCCCGCCCTCCCTCCTGTTGTCTGTGATGCCGAGTTGCAATAGGTCTTGCGTAAATTGAAGACCTATTGCTTGTTTTAAAGATCGATCAGTTTTTTGCAAGTAAAGTTGAGGAAGTGATTATAGAGCCCGGTAGGAACCCATGTCATAGTCTGTTTTAAAGTCTGGTCTAAGACCCGCCTTGCTGAAAACCCCGCCCTTCGCCACTGCTTAACCGTGGATTGCAGACGTCTAGGCTCTAAAGTTATTGCAACTTTATCACCACTTGCCTTACAAAACATCTATATTGAATGAAAATGGAAATGACCATTGGTTCTTGGCGAGAAGATGCAGGAGGCAACAGTTGTCCACACACTGGTTGCCAATGGCATCCAGAACTGCCGACATTGGCATTGGGGGACCAGGGACCAGTCACGACGTCGGCTGAATGAACACCATGTAATTATGGGCAAATCACTTCATTTCCCAGTGCCTAAAACATGAATGTCACCTTGTGCAATATAACTTGTGCTTATGTAAAGTGCTTCAATAGCTTGGGGTCGAGTTTGTGCTATACAAAAACTGCACAAAACAAACCCCATCACGAGCATGCTGCAGCCCGGCTAGCTCCAGTCCTATTGGGCAGATGGCGATTCCAGAGCATGTACGCGACCCTCGTCACCCATGCGTTCCCCAGTAGGACCTGCGTCCTGTCTGAACGCGCATCCCTGGCTCCTGAGCCATTGACTGCCTCTGCCATCTGGCGATTGTATTTATTGCAATGAAAATGCAGCAAGTGCATAATTACATTACAGAAGAAACACGCTTCTTCCTCGCTCACCCCACCCCTTTCTCCTCCCTGGAACGAACTATAAACATTGTGTACAGCTGGGATGGGAGGAGGTTGGCATGGCAACTGTGAGAAAGCTAAATTTAGCATCTGATGAACTGTACTGCTTAAGATGGGCCGGTGCATACCTGGGTGTTGCGTGGGATCCGAGGTCTTGGGGGCGTGGGGGCATCTGATTTCTGCCCCAGCCTTTTCATGTCCTACTGAGCATTAAATGAAATTGTGAATTAGGGAGTCGAGGGCTTAGAGACTGAACAGTAAGCAGCAATGTCTTAGATTCTAATTCAATTGCCTTTCCTCATTTTCACACGTCATAATGTTTCTGGGTCCTGCAGAGCATCTTTTTGGTAAAAAGCTAAGTTTCGTATTCTGTAACTCCACGTACGCAGTTGGTCAGCAGACGCATCTGTGTCATACAAGGTGACCACCAGCTGGCTAGCAAAACAGAGACCAACTATTGAACCAACATTCAATCAATCAGGATTTATAAAGCGCGGCAAATCACCCTTTTCTGTGACTTGGTGAAAATCAGAAGTGCAACAGAGTGCTGCTCTTATATATGTTAATACCTCTTTAGGAATACCACTAGTTTTGTGTTTGTGCAAGTGTGTAATGAGTCAAAGCACTCTGCTGGCAGGAGACTAGCATGTTGGCCACAGATGCATGTTATGGGCATTAATTAGTAGAGCCCTTGTTCAGTGGTATGGCCTCATGGCGCTCTCAACCACCCGGCGACTCTCCAAATGGTTCAATGGTTTCTGTCGCAGGCTGAAGCCTGATCCAGTTGGTGTTGATGTGTTAGTTTGTTCTGGTCATACTTGGAGTGTTATATGGCCATTAGGGTCATTCTCGACACTGCTAAGTTAGCATGAGCTTTGCTGCCATGATGCTGCTTTTACGTACGTTACTACACAACTTTATTTTGCAAGACTCTGTTTATGCCTTTCACATGAGAACTGTCTGCTTTTCACGTTCTCTGCTAAGTTCCTGGAGTTTAGCCTGAACACGATGTGCAAGGTCGATAAACAATGCCCCTTGTTATTCTGTTCTGGTCAGTCCCTAGCACCTAGACATAACATGCTAAACACAGCTGCACTGCTGGAGACTCATGCTTTGATATTACAGGGATGCATGTTGTTTTAAGACACACTTGGAGAGAGCCCTTTCCATGGAGAAGAACTATGCTGTTCCTATGATGTAAACCTTACATCTAGGCTTTAAGGTATGGGGTCTGCTGACAAAGCCCAGAGATCTTCTTTTATATAATAAACTTCTTCCGTGAAGGGGACGGTGGTTAGGCCTTATAGTCCTTTTTCCACTGTCTTTATAAAATACCATCCCCCTTTGTACTCTATGAAATTGTAACAATGCTAATTGTTCTGAGTTTATGCATTTTGTTGCTGGTAGTGGCTCGTATACTGTATTATAGAGCATGATAGTTAAAATAAACATTGCAAACTATTACAGTGACTCTGCCAATTCTTATCTGTGGACAAGTATGAGTGAGCGAGCGAAAGGGAATGTCTTGCCACCGCGATTCCTGAGAGAGTCGGGAGTGTTGTGTTCTGGGTTGTCTAATCATTTGTGGCTAATTGATTTTGGAGGAGAACGAATGAGACACTATAGCTAGTCGGTTTTGGGATTTTGGGCACTAAGGTGGTAGGTTGGTACACGCCTATACACCGAGGTCCTGTTTTCCTGCGCATAGTTCTGTGTAGGTGCAGAATCCCCCAAACATGGCGCCGCCAACATTTGGTCTGGTTCTTATCTGCGAGACTCCTGAGTAGTGCTTGTGCTTGTCCACAATCCCCTCACTTCTGTTTCCTGAGACAGCTGTGACAGTGTAGCCTCCTATATTGTGACATATTATAGGTTTTTCAAGCTTGAATTTTAAAAGGTCTTTCTTTTCTTTTAACCCTTTGTTGCGCTGCCACGATTAGGTTGTTATTCTCTCTTATTCATTATGGCGGTTGCCGTACCGGCTCCTAACCGCGCACCGCTCAGGGCTTATTTGAATCAATACGGAGTACCTGATGCGGGTATTGACATTATCTTTGTTGTAGAGGCGGATCCAGCTTACCACTTTGAGGTATTTTATTCTTGGGTCACCTTCCCGGCAGTGGATGGAACAGACAAATTGTTTCACAAGTATACTGCCAATGAAATTCCATGGGAATATAGACCATATAGAACTCTTGAGGTTCCGCTCACGGTTTGGCAACACCAAATTTGGTTTAATGGCGCCCTTCCTCACCCAATAACGCCGGTCCATTTAGGCCCTTTATCAATAGAGGGAGCCACATGGCCCGTTTTGGCTGGGTATACCCCACACCCACGTTATTTAACAACTGCAATGATTGCAGAGCTCCGCGTATTACATACTTCTTTGATACGGGTACATCGCGCTGTCATACAGTTTATGTCACGCAACTTTTAGGTGGGACCACCTGGCGTTGCTGCGCAACAAGCTGGACCTGGTGGTGTAACCATCAATCCTCTTATGGTTAATTCTGTAATGGGCAAGCGTCCACAAAATAAGGATGAGTTGCCTTATTGGCTTGCTGAGAAATTTGGGCAAATCAAAGCTGTTTTTCCGAATACCACTCCTGTGGAGAAACACAGGATCTTAACCATAAGTTTGCCTAAAGACTTGAATCCCGAATTAGCTGATTGTAACACTTGAGGCAAGGTGTTTGCAGCGGTATATTCGAAGTGTTTCGGCATTCCCTCCATGACCGTACTCCCTTTCATGATAAAACGTGTTCAGGATGAACACGGGGCAGAGACGGATCTGGAAGTAGAGATGAGACTAGTGGGGGTGTTTGACGTGATTGCTGATATGATCCTTGCTAATGTTAAGGGTGATGCTGTGAGCTTACAAGTGGCTAACCGCTTGGATGCTGTCGCAGACGCGGATAAGCCACGCGAATTACCGAAGATTATTGCAAAGGCTGATAAAACCATTGGCCGCAATAGTCTGGGAGTCAAGCCTTTTACTCAAATGCAGACGCAATCTCAAACACAAAAGGCCCAACCTGATAAAGACGGGCCCCCATTCTTTCCTAAAAAGAACTGGAAAAATAAAAAACAGGGGCAGCAACTACAGAAGCAAGGTTCGCGTGCTGGTTCACCGACACCTGAGCCTTCTGAGCATACTTATGATTTGCGCGATCGCGCGAATATTAAGACTCCTGATAGATTTCAAGTCCCTGATCAGTGCTCTCCTCATTCTTTACAGGACACTTCGGACTCTCAAATCAGTGGAGGGGAGTGCCAGGATCGTGGCAAAGGTCCAACTAATCAACAGGGACGAGATCAACCTCAACAGTTTGACGTTAAAGCCAAACAAGAGGACCTGCCTCGTTTTCGACCCCCGTATCAGAAAAAAAAAGTTCCCACTTTAACAGCGAGGTATGCCTCAGATGGTGAGAACGCAACTCCTGGACTGGACATGGGCAGTGACTCTGCTCAAGAGCCCAGCGGAGGTTACCATAGTGTGGGAGGCACTGCGTCCCTGTCTGGAGGCGACAGCAACTGATACATTCATAACAGTAGAAACAGCCGATACCCGGGTTGGCCCCCCGATAGACTGTATGAGAATATTTTCCAAATTGAAGGTGATATACAGTTTACAATCAGAGCGGTTTTCTGGGAAAATCTAACCTCCTCGTACGACATTTTGTTGGGGGAGGCAGATTGGCCACAACCATTTGTGTTAGCCGCTTCTAAAGGGGAGGACGTGATACTTCTGAGTTTTTTGCGTTACGTCCCTGGGGAGCATGCAAAGGCTTTAGCAGCTGAGTGGGCTTTGGCCCTTGCCCCAGCGGTGTACTGTAACCAGGTGGGCTGGGATATTGATTCACCGGCCCCTGAGATACCATTACGGTCTATGCCACAACCACAACTGCAGTATCCAATCAAATGCGAAGCTAAGGCGCACATTTGTGACATTCTGACACAGTTAGAATATCAAGGAGTGATTGAATCATGTACATCACTGATGAATAATCCTCTCTTTACGGTATCAAAACCTGACGGTTCGTATCGCATTGTATTGGATTATCAAAATTTGAATAGTCATTGTCGCACATTTGCAGTGCAAAACCCACACAGCTCTGCGCTGGTGAACAACCTTGTTTGTAAAAAATACAAAACTACACTGGACATATCCAATGGTTTCTATAGTCACAATATGGCTCCTGAGAGCTGTGACTTGACAGCATTCACCGCCGTTGGAAATCAGAAAAAATGTACGAGCTGGCCTATGGGGTATAAGAACAGCCCTGGGGCATTCGCTGCACGTGTTGTGTCTTTGTTACACGACATAGATCCAGAAGCGTTCTCGTACGTGGATGACATTTATCTAACGGACGATGAACTTATGCCGCATCTTGTCTGAGTCGAACGCATCATTTCAGCATTTGCCGACTATGGATATAAATTCAATTTTGCAAAATCACACATCGCTCATTTAGCGGTGCTCTTTTTGGGCTATGAGCCCAATAATGAAGGAAAGGGCTTAGCCCCCCACTTCCTGGAGAAATGTTCACAATTGCAACCCCCTCTTACACTGAAAAAACTTCAGTCCTTGCTGGGATTTTTGAATTTCGGGAGGACATACATTCCCGATTCAGCCCAGCGTATCAAGCCGCTTTATGCGTTGGTGCAACCAACATATTCTTCTGCCAGCTGGCTTCCGGAACATACCTCTATCCTCGAATCTTTGCAATCTGACATGCTTGCAACTAACTACTTGTTGACGCGTGATAACACCACGAACCTGGTGATATGTATAGTACCTGGGAAGGTGGGTTTTACTTACTTGACGTTCAATGAGGGGGACACAGTACCTATAGCATACAAATCACATTTGTACACTGCAGCTGAAATGCGTTTTTCCAATGTTGAAATTTTTTTAACGGCGGTCCAAATGGTGATTCTGAAAGAACGCTCACTGGCGCAAGGTAAACGCATTCTTATGGTCACGCCCTTCCCTGCTTTGGAGGCCGTAACTAAGGCAAGTGTACCTAACTCTAAAGCATTACATCCCTGTTGGATACAATAGGCTACGTCTTTGACATCATCTGATGTCACGTTTATCTTTGACCCTGCACTTCAGACACAGGAGCTTTTAAAGTATGAACATGTTCATCCTCCTCCGTTGTCGTTGCTTCCTTTACATGAGTACAAATGTATCATTTACACCGATGGCTCGGCTCAACCGGCCACCGGCTCCAAACACGCTTATTCTGCGGCTTGCGCAATTGTTGCTGGTTCGATTGTCAATGGAGAGTTTAAGTCTTCCATAGTGCATACTCAGGCGCTTGGGGACTGTACGGCACAATTGGCGGAGCTGCGTGCTCTTGTTCTTGCTCTCGAGTTTGCAGATCCTAATGTGAATACTCTTATTTTGTGCGATTCTTACTACTGTGTTCAGTCTTTTAATGTCAACTTATTCTTTTGGTCTCGAAATGACTATCAAGACTCTAAAGGCAGCGCAATTAAGCATAAGACGCTTTGGGTTCGAGTGGCAGACCTTAAACAACGTCTGCCCCTCACACATGTTATACATACTCTTGGCCATCAGCGTGTGGGAGCACATGCTCTTGGTAATTCTTTGGCTGACGAAGCGGCCAAATCTGCAGTAGCCACATGTTCCGTAGCAGTAGTTACAAGGTCCATGACTAAAATAGATAATGATATTCTGGCAGTGGTAGCTGCTACGAGGGAGGGAACTGCTTATCCTCAGGGTTTCCCTTTGAAATTGTCTTATCGAATTTCTCCCGAACAAGTTCCTTACGCTTCCATTCCATCTGTTGGGGACCGGTTGATTCCCAACATGGACCGCAGACTTGCTTTGATCAGAGCCGCACACGAGGGCATGGCATCTGCATATGTCGGAGTGTCAGCGATAGTCTCGATTTTACAGCAACGTTATTGGTGGCGTGGTTTATATAAACAGACCCGTAATTATGTACTTTCTTGTGACATTTGTCAGTAAATCAAACCATCGACGGTGTCACGCCCACCAAAAACGCAGCTATGTATTTCTAATCAACCATTTGGCTGTGTATATCTTGATCACTGCAGTCCATTCTCTTCTGATACTGCATATAAATACATTTTAGTTGCAGTTGATTTGTGCACTAGATTCCTTTGGGTTTGGCCACAACGCAGTGCTGACGCTCGAAATGTCATCAGGGATTTGCGTGTCTTTGTCGGGATGTTTGCCTGTGGCACCTTCCACTCTGACCAAGGTCCAGCGTTCGCATCTAAGTTGTACAAGGACGCGATGAAGTCAATGGGGGTGCTGGTGCAGTTTTCGTCTCCATACAGGCCTGAGGGCAATTCAATTGTGGAGCGATTAACCGTGACTTAAAGCAAATCTTGACAGCTAGAGTTTTAGGTACTGGCAGGACCTGGCTGTCCCATTAGTATGGTGTTCAACGTGCACTCAATAATCTCCCTAGAAGATCTCTGGGTGGGCGGACCCCATACGAAATGCTCTTTGGCATTACAATTTTTGTGCCAGACCTTGATGGTCTAGACGTTGTGGCGGCAGCCTCAACCTTTGACGTAGATAATCATTCTACTGTGTTACAGGATCTACAAAAGACCCGTGACAGCTACGCAACTGAACATTTACCCTCTTCCAATGATGCAGCACTGCTGATTCTGGTTGCCGGCTGGCTTCCCAAGATTGGAGATCTGGTTCGAGAAAAGCTTGAGAACAAAAAAGAATTTGGTTCCTCATATCGTGCACCAGTTTCAGTACTTGTATTGAAGGGTACTCGTACAGTCATTTTACCACCTCCTTCATCATAACATTTTCCCAGAGACAACACTCTTTCACTTGTCAAAGAATAGAAAAATGAAAATACATTTTTTTGAGTTTTTCCAATTTGGTTTTTTCAGACGCCTTTGAACTCTGCTTGACGTTTTGAACTCTATTTTAGTCCTTTGTCTATGTCCTATGACCTTACCAGGGGGAGGGTGTTATATGGCCATTAGGGTCATTCTCGACATTGCTTAGTTAGCATGAGCTTTGCTGCCATGATGCTGCTTTTGCGCACTTTACTACACAACTTTATTTTGCAAGACTTTGTTTATGCCTTTCACATGAGAACTGTCTGCTTTTCACGTTCTCTGCTAAGTTCCTGGAGTTTAGTCTGAACACGATGTGCAAGGTTGATAAACAATGCCCTTTGTTATTCTGTTCTGGTCAGTCCCTAGCACCTAGACATAACATGCTAAACACAGCTGCACTGCTGGAGACTCGTGCTTTGATATTACGGGGATGCATGTTGTTTTAAGACACACTTGAAGAGAGCCCTTTCCATGGAGATGAGCTATGCTGTTCCTATGATGTAAACCTTACATCTAGGCTTTAAGGTATGGGGTCTGCTGACAAAGCCCAGAGATCTTCTTTTATATAATAAACTTCTTCCAGTCAAGGGTAGGGTGGTTAGGCCTTATAGTCCTTTTTCCACTGTCTTTATAAAAGGCCATCCCCCTTTTTACTCTATGGAATTGTAACAATGCTAATTGTTCTGAGTTTATGCATTTTGCTGCTGGTAGTGGCTCGTATACTGTATTATAGAGCACGATAGTTAAAATAAACATTTTGAACTATTACAGTGACTCTGCCAATTCTTATCTATGGACAAGTACAAGTGAGCGAGCGAGCGAAAGGGTATGTCTTGCCACCGCGATTCCTAAGAGAGTCGGGAGTGTTGTGTTCTGGGTTGTCTAATCATTTGTGGCTTCTTGATTTTGGAGGAGAACGAATGAGACACTATAGCTTATCGGTTTTGGGATTTTGGGCACTAAGGTGGTAGGTTGGTACACCCCTATCCACGGAGGTTCTGTTTTCCTGGGCATAGTTCTGTGTAGGTGCAGAATCCCCGCAACAGGAGCTTCGGTCTTATTCATTGAATTGTGAGTCTGTGACCTATGCTTGATTTTCAAATCGGGCCATTGCCTGTTATCTGGGAAGTGTGTTGTATGCATGCCTCTGTGTGTGTGTTCAAGTGTTGTGGAGGGCCTTGTTACCCGATTGTGTTGGACGTATGTTAGAAGGTCTATCTAGAGGGGTCTGTTGTTGTGAGATATACCCTGGTAGGAGACACTGTTATGGGCAGAGCGATAACCAGGTGGCAAATCTGTGGTATGTTGGATCTTGGTGAGGTGTTCTTCCTTATGCGTGGGACGTGTCTTGCTTTCTTTAGTGTTGTTGTGAGGCATGTGTCATTCTTAGGCAGTGTTGGGTGTATGAAAGGTTTTCTATATACGTTGAATTTTTGTGTTTCTTAGCGGTTAGTACCACCTGTCTCGAGATTCAATAGACAGTTCCTACTTTTTTGGGAGAAAGTTATCATTCTTGTCAATTACGTTTGATTTAAAAAAAGGAGTGCGCTGCATGTACCTTAACCTCCAGCAGAAATTTCCATTACATCAGCAAAGTATTTTTGTGCGTTCTGTCTTTGGCACCTCACTTATATTTCTCACGTGCCCCAAATGCCCCCGTATTTAGTCTGTAAGCACTATTAACTTTATTGAGTTTCTCTTACTGCAGGCCGGACATGCGCTGCTTCAGCTGAAACAGCTTGTGTTTTTTTAAGCAGCACAGCCACCCCCGTAACACGGGAGCCTGCTTTCAATCACTTTAACCCAGCATTATCTCATGTCTGTTTCAACCCCCCCCCAAGTAAAATTGATTTAGAAATGATTAGCAAATTAAGTCGTGTGAATTCCAGGTAGCACATAATCCTGTGCTAATGGGCTGAAGCTGACAACAGCACATCTGTGTTCCATGTCATCTGTACTAAAGCCACCTGATGGGTTGTTTTCAAAAGCCTGTTTTATTAACAACAACGCCAACACCACCAATACCACCACCACCACCAATACCACCAATACCACCACCACCAATATCACCACCAATACCACATCAACCACCAATATCACCACCACCACCAATATCACCACCACCAATACCACCACCACTACCACCACCATCAATACTACCACAATCAATACCCCCACCACCACCAATACCAATACCACCACCAATACCACCACCACTCATACCACCAATACCACCACCACCAATACCAATACCACCACCAATATCACCACCACCTCCAATACCACCACCAATACCACCACCACCAATACCCCACCACCAATACCACCACCAATACAACCACCACCACCAATAACAACAATACCACCACCAATGCCACCATCACCAATACCACCACCACCAATACCAGTACCACCAATACCACCACCACCAATACCACCAATGCCACCACCACCACCAATACCAGCACCACCAAAACCACCAATATCAATACCACCACCACCAATACCACCACCATCAATACCACCAATATCACCACCACCAATACCACCACCACCAATACCAATACCCCCACCTCAGCACCTCTCGCTCACTAGTAATAGCAGGGGCACTGTATGAGACCGGAGCTGCAGCCAAGACCTTCCCTCCCTACCTCCATGCCTTCCAAAAAGCACAGCCCGCCGTGCACCAGGAGGTGAAGCCAGGGCCCTACTTCAGCTGGAGTGTTTTTTATTAGGCCAAAGATAGCAATGACATTATGCAATGCCACACTGCACACTCAAATCACAGAGAGGGCAGGAAATAGCCCCCCCCACTTTTCCTCCTGAGCCGCGACAGTGTAATCACAGAGCAAAAGCTGTTGGAGCACTTTGTTAGTGTTTATAGCTCGGATCATATGTAACTCTCACTCCACACTTTGTGTCTGTGTAATTTACAACGCTTACACATCTTCACTGCGCTATTTATCACTACTTTGAAAACGTCGCAGGCCGGTTTCTTCCTCTGATATTTACAATCTAACAAGCGGTCGAGAAGGCCCTTTATTGCAATGCAATAGGTCTCGCATTTGCGAGAGTTTAAGCAATTAGTATTGTAAATGACAATGCCATTTATTTACGTTTTAAAACCCAAAACATAAATAAAAGGCATTGTCATTTACAATGCCAATAGCTCAAACTTGCATGAATGTCAGACCTATTGCATTGCAAATGCTTGCTTAAAGTGTGGTGAGGGATCATGACTCACCACATTCAGCGCATTTACTTAAAAGGTTTATGACAGTGCTTTTTAAATATTATTAATCATAGCTCACATACCAAATTGCAGTGCTCATGATCTCACCCTTAATGCAACAGATAAATTCAGATATATAATATAAATAATCTCAAAGGTAACATGGCATATTACCTTCCTAGTAACACTAATATTTACATTACTATGAATACATTATAATCTATTTGCTTGTGCATGTGTTGTACTTTAAAGATGTGTTGTGAAAACATCTCATTTAGTGTTACGGATATTGTTAAGTTATAAACATTGGATATAGAGTAGTGTGTAAGTTATAGTTTGCATGGAAGGTGTGCAAGCTATATTTTATTGCTGAGCTAACCATATCTGGTGGATCTCTGTTTTTTTTTAAATTTTACATTAATGTTGGACTTTACTGTGGTTTTTATAGTGAATTTTAGCCTTTTATTAAACACATATTAAGATGTTAGACCACCAATAACAATAGCTTCATGCTAGGTTTGTATTTTTTGATTATACATTACATCCAACTTCTATAAAAAATAATGTGCTACTGTTGTTTGCCACTGGATTCAAGCTAGCCTGGATGCTTGTTTTCGGTCCAGGGAAGACATGGCTTGGCAGTTCGGGCTGTACTGTTCCCATGAGCGACAGGGTCTCGACTGATTTGTATATAGCTGTGTCTGAACTAGGGTGGCGAAGTGAGCTAAAGAACGATGATGGATTCAACCCAGATCTGTGACTGGGGGTGAGTGTCTGAAAAGTTTCAGCGCTCCGTCCATCATCTCCTTGTGTTTGCTTTGTTCGCCTTTAGTTGGCAGGGTATGCCCAGACATGGGTCCCTTGCTCTCTTTGCCACTGGATTCAAGCTAGCCTGGCTGATGAGGGCATGGCCAGGCAAGATGGCCGGGTGGACGTAATTCACCCTGGCTCCGGGACCACGAGCTGTAAATAAGGCTGAATATAAACAAATTCATCGCCAAATGTAAGCGGAGGTCGAAGAGCCTGATGTGGTGCAGGCAGCAGCGGCTGTGGAGGTCGAGCGGTACCTGATTAAAAGCTGCATCTCATCTCATAGCGGGAGGAGCGGAGCGAGCATCCCACAAAATGGCGGCAGCACCCGGGACCTCCGTTCCTGTCTCTCGCGGCGGCCGCCGTGTCTCCTGGCCGACGCTGCGGTCATCTCCCGAAGAACAGATTTAGTGGAGGAGAGCAGCGGTGAGATCTCCAGTTTGCGGAGAAGACGAGAGGCGGAGTGACTGTGCGGCTGCGGGTGCCTGCCTGGAGCCGCGTGACTGCCGCCAACAGCAGAAGGCTTGATCTCCCAGCGCGAGCGACCCCCCACATTTAAGAGGTCAGCCTGAGGGTCAGAGACTGCACAAATGATACGTGGGGGGATGGGGGTCTGAAATAAACAGCGAGGGTGACCGATTGCGGCTTGCCTGACTCCAATATGGCGCCCAGAAGAGACTTGCCTAACCTAAATATGGCACCCGCCATACACCAAATTAGCATGCAGAACTAAACCTAGCTGTCCCATTGGGTTCCTACATACAGGATTACTGGGAGGTGTTGGCCTGCGGCGAGCGGGGGCTTTAAGGTCACCACCCCCCAACGGAAAGAATGGATACCTGCATTGGTCATCGCAGGTGCTCATCCCAGTCCTCAGAACTGGAAAGGGGCACAAGCTTATCTTTTTGTGAAGAAGTAGGTACTTCTTTCAGGAAGTGGGGGAACGACAAGCAGGAGGGAACAGCGCAGGTGAAGCGACACGATTAAAAAGTGCGGGCTCCTCCATATGCGGAGGGAAGAGATGAGGGAGTTGCACATATGCCACCGAAAAAAGCCCCCGCTAAGGTGTCCAGCTACTTCACTACCTCAGAGAAGAAAATTTTGCAGGATCGTGCTGACGACGCCACAGCCATGGCGCTCACCAAAGAAGATCTAATAGGATCCCTCAGAGATTAAAGTGGATATCAAATCTTCCATGGATCAACTGAAGGCCGACCTCTCGGAACGGATGGCAACGCTCCAGCAGGATTTGGACTCGGTGGGCACACGAGTGCTAGACGTTGAGGCGCAAACTCAAGATCTAGATAAAAGAATGTCTGCCTCCCAGGATACAATACAGGAGCTTCACACCCAGTTACAGTCAGCGCTGCTAAAGACTGAGGACCTCAAAAATAGAGCACAAAGAGACAACATTAGAATTAAGGACCTGGAAGAGGGGGCGGAGGGTCCTGACCTGGAAGCATTTCTGGAGGGTCTCTTCGCAGAAATCCTGGGGGCGAACCAAGTGAAGATCAAGATCGAGCGGGCGCACCGAGTGGGTCCCCAGCCTGGGGGAGAGCGACATCGCACACGCAACGTCCTGGTGAAGCTCCACTCCTTCAAAGTGAAGGAGGCCATCCTACAGGCGGCCCGGAAAAAGGACGAGATTTCATTTCAGGGCTTTTGCTGTTCCCTCTATCAGGATTTGGCGCCCTCGACTCTTCTACGGCGGCAGCAATTTCGACCACTCACCACGAAACTAAGAGCGGACAAAATTAAATACAGATGGACTTACCCTTTTGGTTTGGCCTTTAAGTTCAATAATAAAATGAAGCACGTCACAGAGCTTGAAGACGGCCTGAGACTTGTGGGGCTCCCTCCGGGGCCAGAGGATCACATGGGAGACCCTGCCAATGGGAAAGGAACCAACAAACTGTCTCAGTGGAACGTGAGCTCGAAGAGCCGTCACTCCAAGGACTAGAAATATCCTACCTGGAACTCCTGGTGGTAATGATTTGAGGAGGAGATTCCGTCATGATTCACAAGTTCTGGAAGGATGGAACTTTCACCTAGGGATCAATGGGCTATCAGGTTTTGCTTTTGACATTTCTGCAAACACCTACACTCAATCTCTGCAAATCTACAAGATGTGTTGGCAATGGATAACTGGTTTCGAGAATCAGCCGGGCCCCCGACCTGGGCCGGTTGCCCTACATCATGAACCCTATTTTCCTAGACTCTATAGCCAAGGGAGCACAAGCTGTACGGCGCAGGTTTTGGGTATTTAGTTTTGTTAACTGTTGGGGAAGGGAGGGGTTATGGAGGACGGATTCTGGTCTTCTAGGGTCAATGGTCACGCTTCATAGCGGGCTTAAAAAGTGTTTTCGAAATTTGAGGAAGCTATGTTTATTCCCTTAGTAGTAATATATGAAGGGATGGTGATTTTGTGGCTTCAGGTTAATGTTAACTGCTACTTCTATAGCGTGTAATCACCATCAGGTCTCTTAGCGCTTTGAGAGAGAGGTCCGATACCCACTGCAGTCCCCAGGAACATGCGTTACAGATGGTTAGATTGTGTCCAAAGCCTCCCTGAACAACAGGTCCAATCTACGCGGGTGGGATTCAAAGTGGGACTATGCCGATTGCAATGGCTTCTTGGAACGTAAAGGGCTTAAATTCACCCCTCAAACATCAAAAAGTTTGGAAATATCTCTCGGACCACTTCTTTGAGGTGGTGGCCCTACAGGAAACACACCTATAGCGGGAGGAGGAGCTGCGGTTGCGCCACAAAAGCTATGCTCTAATCTACAGATCCTTAGCAGCTACGAAACATAGGGGGGTAGCTTTACTTTTTCACAATTCTTCCAAATTTCAACCTGAAGCCATGAAGTCAGATAAGGAGGGGAGGATTATCATAGTAAAGGGTTTTCTAAGGGGAAGGCTCTGCACGATCATATCGGCATATGCACCTAACACAGGTCAACAAGCATTCCTGTCTTCTTTTCTCAATATGCTGGGAGAGTTTGCTGAGGGGCCGACAATATTGATGGGGGACTTCAATCTCACGTGGCATGCAGATTTGGATAGCACCCACCCTCACAGAGCGCCCACATGCAGTTTCCCCAAGCCAATAAAACACTCCATACATGCGATGGGCTTATCAGATGCATGGCGGCATGTACATCCTGATGCCAAAGATTACTTCTTCTTTTCTCATGTCCATCAAACATATTCAAGATTAGATTATATCTTTATAAGCCACGGGTTATTGGGGTCCCTTCAGGAAGCAAAAATCTTACCGATCTCTATATCTGATCACAGCCTGGTAGCGATTAGTTTAAAATGGGAAAAGGGTGCCTCCAAGATGCCAAGATGGTATTTTCCAGTTTCCCTGATGAGAGACAGACTAATGCGTGAGGAATTACGGGGCCAATCTCGGAATTCTTTCGTATAAATCAGCCTCAGGATACTTCTCACCTGAATAATTGGGACGCCTTTAAGGCGGTCATAAGGGGGAAATGTATGGAGCTTAACTCAGCCCTAAACAAACAGAGAACTAAGGAGAGAATAGCTCTGGAGGCGGAACTGGAGGCCACTGAGAAGGAACACAAACAGAACCCTTCACGCCTGTTGCAGCGCAAACTGAGCGCCTTAAGGGGGAAGGTAAAAGCCATCTATGCCAACAGAGCGGATTTTACCCTTTTACGAATGCGCCATGTCTCTTATGCACAGGGAAATAAGATAGGCTCTCATCTCGCACAACAATTACGGGAAAAGAGGGAAAAGGAGTACATAGGGGGAATATTGGATTCCGGGGGTGCTCTAGTGCATGCCGACGCGAACAAGGCACAAATTTTGGGGGAATTCTATAAAGAGCTGTACACTAGAGACTATCTCGATGATGCGGCACAGCGCCCCTATTTAAAATCGCTTAGGCTCTCACAGGTTCCCCAAACTTGTAATGAAAATCTTAATGCCCCCATCACAGAGGAGGAGGCGGGAAAGGCGATTGTGGCACTTAAACCTAATAAATCTCCGGGCCCAGATGGCCTAACGGCCAATTTTTACAAAACATTTGCACCAGACATCACCTCAGCGCTTACAAAAGTATTCAATGCAATGGCAGAAGGCGCGACTACCTCGCAATCGATGGTGGAAGCTGTCATTTTGGTCATCCACAAACCTGGGAAAAATCCACAAAACTGCACCTCATATAGGCCCATAGCGCTCCTAATCCTGGATGCCAAGTTATACTCTTCGATCTTGGCGGCGAGGTTGGAGGACCTGTTGCCAGAGTTAGTCCACCCTGATCAATCTGGATTCATAAAGGGCAGGCAGACTCACGACAACATCCGCAGAACTTTACACTTGATCGAGAAAGCTTCCAAGTTTAGGATACCAGCGGTCGTGGTGGGTTTGGATGCGGAGAAGGCGTTTGACAGGGTGGACTGGGTGTTTCTCTTCCTCACACTGGAACACTTTGTGTTCAACAAGCCATTCATAGATATGGTATGGGCTAACTACGCATTTCCCCGCTCCAGAGTTCAGGTTAATGGGATTAGTTTGGCTCTCTTCTCCCTCGAGAGGGGACAAGACAGGGCTGCCCGCTCTCGCCTTTACTTTTTGCTCTGAGCATAGAACCTTTGGCGCTCCGAGTCAGGGCGGCGACAGATATCCGGGGTATTGCCTTTGGAGGCGAGGAGCATAAAATATCGCTCTTCGCTGATGATGTGTTGTTATCCCTCACTTCCCCTGCCAATCACTACAAGCATTGCAAAGGGAGTTGCAGGAATTTGAGTTGGTATCGGGTTTTAAAATAAACTTATCAAAGTCCAAGAATGGAAAGTTTATTTAAAGCTAGCTATCCCCCATTGCTACTTCAAATCCAACAAGATCTCAAACGTTGGAAGCCTCTCTTTATATCATGGTTGGGGCGCAGCCATGCTATAAAAATGACGGTGCTTCCCAAACTGTTATACCTGTTCCAAGCCCTACCAATCTATTTAGGGATTCTTGGCCAAATTACGCACTCTCACTACTCGTTTTATCTGGCAAAACGGCAGAGCTCTACTTCCCTTCCACACTCTGCGTCGTTCGAGAAGCAAGGGAGGAGTGGCACTCCCAGACTTTGAGCTTTACTTTAAAGCTGCTCAGTTAAGAATTCTAACAGAATGGTCCAAAAGAGAATCCGAAAAAAATTGGTTACACATGGATAGGGCAATAGTGGGTAGGACGATCTGGGATGTGGTATGGAAGCCTAAGAAAGACAGACCGCCGTACGCATATCTTAGCACCCCCACGCGCACTACACTCAAGGTTTGGAACGAGGTTTCCAGGGGTCGAGATTGGTCCTCTTTCCCTTCGCCATACACGCCGATACACTTCAACCCGGAATTCCCCCTGGCGCTCCACGAGGGCCCATTTGACACCTGGAAGGAGGGCGGGTGCTTGATGCTCTCCGATCTATTTCATAATTATGACATCCTAACGTTTGATAGCTGCCAGAGGGATTTCAATGTTCCACCAAGTGCAAATCTTCCACTACCTTCAACTTAAACATTGGGCACTACAACCACAGGTTTGGGAGGCTGCCGCGCGTGAGAAGACACCAATAGAGAAATTCGTTCAGAGGGTGGGTTCAATGAGGGGTGTGATTTCCTTTCTATACAATCTTCTACTCACTACTACACAAGCACCGAGACCCCGATACATGCAGGCATGGGACCAGTGGGCAGGGAGAGAGATCTCAGAAGCGGAGTGGAAGCAGCTGTGGAGGGACATGGCCAAGGATAGCCCCTCACTAGATCTAAGGGAAGCACACTATAAGATTCTCTTCGATTGGTACTTATCTCCATCCAAACTCAAAAATATTTTCCCAGAGATGTCGGATTTATGCTGGAGGGGATGCGGCCTCTTAGGAGATTTCTGTCATATATGGTGAGAAATCCTATCGCATATGAAAGAGATGCTGGGATATCCTATTCCTACAACCATGGAGGGTGCTCTGCTGGGCCTGAGAGGACCAGATCTAGAGCACCAAACCAAAGCTGATAGAGCTATTATGGGGGCTTGCTTAGGAGCAGCCAAGATAGCGGTTGCAGCGGCCTGGAAAAAGAAGGCAGCGCCGGCGCTTTCACAGTGGCATTCTCGCCTATGGAGGATCCTGACCATGGAAAGGATGGCGGATGTGTTTAGGGACGATTATAAAAACTTTGAATATAAATGGGCCCGCTGGTTGTCTGCCTGACAAAGGGCCTTCCCTTGGCGGTCTGCCCACCTACACTACGGGATATGCATCTGTTTCAATTTTAGTTGAGATATGAGGGTACACCTGGCTGGACCAGATAATAACCGGTAAAACGCAAAACGACAATAGACGCGTACATTTGACCTAGAGACCAAGGCTGGCAAACTCTAGCATTCGTCCTCTACTTGTTTTTCAGTTGGGGGTGGGTTGGGAGGAATTGGTTGGGGTCATATTGTTTGGGATTGTTTAATAAATTATCTTGTAAAACAGGATGAGCGGGCATGTATAAAAGGAGACGTGGTGATTCCCCTATTGTTAGGAACTGTAATTTCATTAGATGGTCATTCAAGCAGGGGATTTGGTACTCCTTTCTTGTCACTGCGAATGCTGCCACCATGTATTTGGTTAAAATGGTAAATAAAAAAAACTTTGGGAAAAAAAATGGGGTGGGCTTAATTTGTTTTGCAATACCGAAAAAAAGGCTTGGCAAGATGAGATAAGATCTGTCAATGGTGCCCCGAGCAGGAGAGCCATAAAGAATGACAGATATATGTTGAAAGATTTAAGTATTACATTTATTGTTTTCTTAAGCACGGGTGCCAACATGGGACAGAACAGTGTATAGCAAGAAATTATTCTACACATTGCACAATGTGTTTCATATAATATTTGGGATAATCCTGTTAGAAAAAAAAGTTCTTATACGTATTTTATAAGCTACTGTGCAGGACAGTGATACGTCCAAGATATATCGGTGTATCAATTCACTTACTGTTTTCAGTCATATAAACAGTCTTGATAATGTATAACATATGTATATTTGATCGATTTGTTGACAATGAAGTATACAATCCTTACCTCTGAGTATTCGAAAGCATACGTCCAATATACATTACAATACATTTATCAAGAAATGTTTGTGCACAATGTGTCATTAGTATAATAATTGCTGTTTACAGTTTCTCAAACTCTTGCAAGTAAAACAGAATTTTTACTGTAAGAAAGGAGTCAGTGGTTACATATTTTCAAGATGATAGTTTGCAGGGAAGTGTTAAAAATAAGCATAGAGACTACAAGGTTTAAGAGGTTGTCACCAAGAATGGAGAATGAACCACTGTTTATTATGGGATCAGAGGTCAAACATTTTCATGTATAGTTTTTTTTGCACAAAACAGCATTATAAAAATAGGGGAAACATTTTTGGGTCAAGGCAGAAAGTACCATATACCCAGGGCCTGTAAATTAAATGCTACTAGTGGGCCTGCAGCACTGATTGTGCCACTCAATTAAGTAGCCCTTTAGAGCATGTGCCAGGTCTGCCAGTTCAGCCTGTATGCAATTTTAAACTACCAATTCAACGTGGCAAAATAGCCACCTTGTCAAGCCTTAAACTCCAATTTTATTACATATACGTCACACCTAAGGAAGGTCCTAAGTAGCCATAGGGCAGGGTGTCCTGTAATTAAAAGGTTGGGCATGTACTTTTAAGTTTTACATGTCTTGTTAGTGAAAATCTCACAAATTCATTTTTACTAATATGTGTTCTACCTCTTCTTCTATAGGATAACATTGGGTTGTCGTATTACATTTAATAAGTACTAACTTTGGATTGGGAGCAGATAGAAAATTAATGTTTGCCATTCCCTTGCCCTAACTATTTGGTGCCTGCAGCCTGTTGCTATGTCTCAAGACTGGGTGCAGTTGGACTTTGTATATTCCTCCCAGATTGCCACACAATAGAGGGATTAGGTGTGCCTGGATGGGCCATCACTGTCAGGATGGGACGCGGACCTGTGTACAACCCCACTTACAAATCAATAGGCTGTGTCCTGCCTTCACACAAAGAACCTCACACTAGTCTATTATGCCTACAGCCAGGCTAGATCGAGGACAGGACACCAGGAAATTCCAAGCACTTTAAAGGGGACTTTCTAGAAACTTCTCCTACTTTAAAGTAGGCACCAGGTATAAAAATAGGACCCTCAACCCATCCTTCAGTTCAGTTTATGGGCCTGCGAAAGAACTCTCGGAGGACTGCCTGCTGCGTTCTTCAGAGAAATGCTTTGCTGCACCTGGAAGGACTACTCTGCTGCCTGAAGCCTGCTTTGTACCCTCAGAGGCCTTCTCTGCTGCTTGATTCCTATTCTACTTCTTCAACCCAGGGCTCCCAGAGTGACTCCAAGGGTAGATGGCTGGCTACTTGATCAGAACCTCAGGGACTGAAAAGTCTCCAACCATCTTAAACCTGCACCTGGACCCGGACTGAGTGAATCCTGACCCTCCTAGTGGTGTCTCTCTAGTCCTGGACAGCTAGACATGGTGCCTAAAGTTAAGTTGTGTAGGGTTTTTCGTACAACAGGGAGTAGGCGCTCAGACTCGTACGCGTTTATGTAACAATAGCCGGAGTATGTGAACGGTGCTGCCAGGTCAGGGGAAATACCCAATAACCCCCGTAATTTGTGTGAGTCAACAACCCACACTAGTAATATGGACACAATCCTGTGCACACGTAATTGGGATAATAGATCAAAGCAAAGTCTCAAGGTTGCCCAATGTAAGATCGACATCAGTAGAGTATATCAGGAATATTTAATGATGCAATAAAGAAAAAAATGACCAGCCGACACGTGTTTCGTCACAAAGGGAATGTTCCCGTGACTCTTCAGGGCCGAGCGGGTAGTGAAAACCTGGACGTAAGGAAAGTAATGGACGTCTAGCGAGAAGGATTGGAGTCTGGGGAAACTGTCCAGACGCGTATGACCAGGGAAAAGGATCCGGCAGTCATGCGAGAGACGGACGTCTTTCATTCTCCAAGTTCCAGGCGCACCCGCCTGTCACTTTGCCTTCCGGCTTTGCCGTTTTCCCTAGCGTTCTTCTAGCTTTCTTTTACGGGTCCTGCCCTCTGGCTGCACCGGGATCCTTTTCCCTGGTCATACGCGTCTGGACAGTTTCCCCAGACTCCAATCCTTCTCGCTAGACGTCCATTACTTTCCTTACGTCCAGGTTTTCACCACCCGCTCGGCCCTGAAGAGTCACGGGAACATTCCCTTTGTGACGAAACACGTGTCGGCTGGTCATTTTTTTCTTTATTGCATCATTAAATATTCCTGATATACTCTACTGATGTCGATCTTACATTGGGCAACCTTTGAGACTTTGCTTTGATCTATTATCCCAATTACGTGTGCACAGGATTGTGTCCATGGTGCTAAAAGTGCCCAGATAGCCAAAACCCAAAACATGAGACTTTTTTAGTTAAAAAGAAGTGCTCTGAGAATCGAGAGGAGAGCAGGACCTACCTACTTGTTTATCTGCCCAAGGTGCATCTCCAGTCAGCCTGACTTTGTGGCAGCTCCTGACATGCTCTCCGCAGCAACAAGTTCTGTTCAGCGGCTCTTTGCAGAAGGGGTATCAGGCCTCATGGAGACCCAGTCGGCTATTGCCTGCAGCCTTGTCCCACTGGAGATTTTAGACTTCCAAAAAAGAGTCCAAGGATCTGATTTAGATCTTGGTGGTCCTACCGCCGACCTGCGGCGGCGGCGTGACTGAGTACTCCACTGAGCTGGCGGTCTTTCACCCTCCATATTTAGATGTATACACAATACACAGAAGACCGTGGTGGTCTTCCATGCTGGTGAACCGTCCGCCGTCACCGTATCAACACCTGGATCCCGCCGAGCAGATTTGGATGATCCCGGTCGGCTGGCAGTGTCTTGTCGGTGGAGTACTGACGATGGGCAACGGTGGTGGTAGGGAGACAGGTAAGTTACATTTTTTATTTATGTAAAACTCATATAAGTTGTGTATGTGTACATATGTGAATTTAGGTTATGTGTAGTGAGCATATTTTGTACATTCTGCATTGCGCCCCACCAACCTACACGCACCATGCAATGTATACCGCACACACCAAGTACACCTACCTTCTGGTCCTTCAAAACAGGGTGCCAGCTTGTCACAGTCAAGGTGCAGAAGGTAAGGGGAGACCTGGGCAAAGGAGTAGAGGACGAAATTGCAGGCTGTACCCCGAAAAAGGTGAGTTTTTACCCCTTTCATCCCATTTTGCTAACTCGACTGCCAAGAAAAACCATTGCGTTGCAGTCCTGCCAACATCTAAATCAGGCCACAAGTCCGAACACAAAAATCTTCACCACAACTTTTTCTTGTGTCGTGTTGGCACTTTATTACTATTTGTTTGCTGTATAAATACTTTACATATTTTCTTTAAATTTGGCATGACTATTTTTGTGTCAAGCAGCAAAAGGATTAAGCACAGGTTAATTTAGTGACTTTAGTGGTACACCCTGACAGGGATTGTGGCTGTTGCTTGAACAGGGTTTCCACCCCACTCAACCAACAACTCAATTTCTCACACTATGGGGTCGATTCCGATTCGGGCCGGAAAAAGCACCGACCGACTCGGATCCGGAAATAATACCGACCGACACGTACCCGTGGCGCCCGACACGCCAAGTACGATGCAAGGCGTGAAAAATCCGACCGACACGTACCGAAACCAAGTCGACCGACTGAGCCGCAAGGAAAACAGCAATCCGGCCAGAAAAACACGCGAATCCAACTGACCGACACGCACCCGGAACAAATCCGACCGAAACGTACACGCGAACTCCAAACCGCAAAGTACGATGCAAGGCGCGAAAACCACGAGCGAGTCGGACGGAGGCCAAGCCGTACGACCGACACGCATACAAAACCGAGCCGAAGCAACACAAAACACCATGACCGACGCGTACGCAGCATAGAAAACTGCACAAACACAGCTTGAACGAAACGGAGAACACCGTACGAGACAAATGCAGGGTCCGACTCGGTCACAAGAACGTTTCCAACATACACAAACAGCACAAAGGAAAAATCACCCAAAAAAAGGCCAAACAAGCAATTACCAAGCCAATAAATACTGGGGGGTGGGGACAGAGAACAAAGACACACCCACAACTCCACCTATATAAAGGACACAAATCACAACCATGAGCCTTTGCAAATGCCATTCCACTGCCAGCACCCAAGAGAAAGCAACCACACACCCACAGCTCATCCCTCACACAAGCCACACACCATCAGCACACCAACAAATACCTACCTCACATACACCTAGCAAAACACACACTCACACACCCTCACCTGCACACCAACACACACATCACTCACCATCACCACCCATCACCATGCCCCGCAAGAAGAATCCCAAGTTCCTAGATAGTGAATTGGAAGTCATGGTAGACGAGATCCTCAGGGTAGAGCCACAGCTGTTTGGCACACTGGTCCAACAGACCCCCATCTCCCAGAAAACCAAGATGTGGGAGAGGATCATCAACAGGGTGAACGCACAATCACCATGTCGGCGCACAAAGAGCGACATCCAGAACAGGTGGTATGACGTGCGCAGGAGGGTACGGGACCTGCTGAAGAAAGACTACATCAACAGCCAATACACCGGCAGTGGCCCTCCTGCCAAGCCAATATACCTCAGGCCCTGGGAGGAGAAGGTGCGGGCCATCCTTCCGCCAGTGAGCGTATATGGACTAGAGGACATCCCAGAGCCTGGTGAGTACACAACAAATGTACACAATATACTGCCACAAAACACACACATCACTGTCAAGGGGAGAGTCAAACCATGCACTCATAGCAATTACACAGCAACCAGAACAGAATCATCCCAAAATGTGTATGTCAGTCAGATAAACACAACACATGCCATCAAAAAACTCACATCCAACTGTGCCAACACATGTACAAACACAACTACAACTACAGCTAGGCAGTGGCACAAATAGAACTAACAAACACATCCAGACATGTAGCCACCACAACAACACCAACACACAGTGAAGACCACTCAAAGGAAGGAATTCTGTGTATGCTGGCCAAGTCAGTGTAGCCAATAGCATCATGGGAGTCGCAGTCACACATATTGCCCCCCCACAACTGTCCCATCAACACCACCCTGAACCATGCTCACATCACAGGGAGTGGAGAAGGACTCACAAGATGGCTGACACTGGCTACTGCTGTGGGGAGCACAAGGCCCTGCTGCCAACTGTGCACCAACAAACAGCAGGACACCACTGACTGACATCCTGAGAGACAACTTACATTCCCTGCAATGCAAGCACGTTCCATGGTGGGATATCTGGCTAGCTGGGTGGGAAGGGGGACTTGCAGCACTGACCATAGTCACAAGCACCTCCCCTCACACCCCCCAACACAAACTCCACAGAACCCACCTGGTAGAATGCAATGCCCCCCATCCTAACACAAGATCCCACAAAGAACCACCACCCTGGGTTATGTTGTGTGAAGCACAGGGACACTCTTGGGACCTCTAGCCAAACAACTGCCAGGACAACACTCCCAGCCATCCTGTCAGCACAGCCAGCCCACCCCACAGGGAAGCAGAGTCAAAAGGAAGGAAGCATGGGCATGCTGGGAAGGGGGAGGAGGCAATAGCATGATGGGAGTCATAGTCACAGCTCTACATCCCCCACCACATGGCCCAGCAAGCTCACACTCACGCATGCACATCCCACAGAGAGTGGAAAGGCCCATCAAAGATGTCTGACACTGTTGCTGTGTCGTGGGGAGCACAAGGGCATGCTGGGTACTGCACACCAACCAACAGCAGGACACCACTGCCAGCCATCTTGCCATTGCTCTCACATCCACACACACTGAACTCCACACAAAAGCAAGTAAGTATGGGAATGCTGGGAAGTGGGGTGGAGGCAATAGCATGATGGGAGTCGTAGTCACAGACATAGCTCACCCCCACAAATGTCCCATCAACACCACCCTGAACCATGCTCACATCACAGGGAGTGGAGAAGGACTCACAAGATGGCTGACACTGGCTACTGCTGTGGGGAGCACAAGGCCCTGCTGCCAACTGTGCACCAACAAACAGCAGGACACCACTGACTGACATCCTGAGAGACAACTTACACTCCCTGCAATGCAAGCACGTTCCATGGTGGGATATCTGGCTAGCTGGGTGGGAAGGAGGACTTGCAGCACTGACCATAGTCACAAGCACCTCCCCTCACACACACCCCAACACAAACTCCACAGAACCCACCTGGTAGAATGCAATGCCCCCATCCTAACACAAGATCCCACAAAGAACCACCACCCTGGGTTATGTTGTGTGAAGCACAGGGACACCCTTGGGACTTCTAGCCAAACAACTGCCAGGACAACACTCCCAGCCATCCTGTCAGCACAGCCAGCCCACCCCACAGGGAAGCAGAGTCAAAAGGAAGGAAGCATGGGCATGCTGGGAAGGGGGTGGAGGCAATAGCATGATGGGAGTCGTAGTCACAGCTCTACATCCCCCACCACATGGCCCAGCAAGCTCACACTCACGCATGCACATCCCACAGAGAGTGGAAAGGCCCATCAAAGATGTCTGACACTGTTGCTGTGTCGTGGGGAGCACAAGGGCATGCTGGGTACTGCACACCAACCAACCGCAGGACACCACTGTCAGCCATCTTGCCATTGCTCTCACACCCACACACACTGAACTCCCCACAAAAGCAAGTAAGTATGGGAATGCTGGGAAGTGGGGTGGAGGCAATAGCATGATGGGAGTCGTAGTCACAGACATAGCTCACCCCCACAAATGTCCCATCAACACCACCCTGAACCATGCTCACATCACAGGGAGTGGAGAAGGACTCACAAGATGGCTGACACTGGCTACTGCTGTGGGGAGCACAAGGCCCTGCTGCCAACTGTGCACCAACAAACAGCAGGACACCACTGACTGACATCCTGAGAGACAACTTACACTCCCTGCAACGCAAGCACGTTCCATGGTGGGATAACTGACTGGCTGGGTGGGTGTGAAGGAGGGCCGGCTGTCAACCAAACACAACCAATGCAGACCATGTTCACACCCCAGAAAATACATAGAAATGCCCAAATAATGCAGGACAATGTGCCACACCAATATCAACCCCTGACTGTGACGACTTGGGACAATGCAATGTACAGGCCCGCACCCAGAGGCACAGTCACAACTGTCATGTGTGTCAACCATTGATGCCTGCAGAAACATAACATACATTGTTTGTGTCTCCCAAAAACAGGTGATGATGGGGACACAGCAGCAGATGCTGAGGAGTCCCAGTCCCAGGCTCAAGAGGATGCGGAGCTCACTGGCGTCGTACAGCCTCTGTCCTCCTCGGACGATGAAGACCAACCTGGCACATCCGGTGCAAGTCAACATGCAGCACCAGCAGGACCACCAGCTGCAGCACCAGCAGGACCACCAGCTGCACCCCTGCACCCACCCCTCCAACGACTGTCACCACAAATACCATCCCTGCCGACATGGACAGAACAAGGAGCAACACCAGCACAGGGACCCTGGACCAACCTGGACACCACCACCACCACCAACCCCCAAGGTGGACCAGGGTTATCTGTGCGTGCCACTGCACACACTGCACATGTCAGCAGGGGTGGTGGGAGGGGTGGGAGACAGAGGTCGCTGCTTGCAGACGTTGCTGGTGTGCATGATGACCCACAACTGGTACGCATAGCTGATGCGTACCAGTCCAGCACCGGAGACCTCAGCCAGGTAGTGGGGCTCCTCAGAGACATGAAACAGCAGCAGGCTGCCCATCATGCCCGCTTGGACTCCCACATGTCCCACGTGGAGTCACACATGTCCCGCGTGGACTCACACATGTCCCGCGTGGAGTCCAAGTGGGATGCACTGCATGAGATGACGGCGGTGCACAGGGACATTATACAATGCCTCCGCCAGATGAACAGCAACCAGTCCACACCTCCCTGTGTGCCAACATCTGGTGCCGAACAAACTGCAACTGCCACAGGGAGGGAGGAGGACTCTGGCGGAGAGTCCCCTGCACCGCAGCGGGCGGTACTTGTGGGCCCCCCAAGAAGAGGGGTCGTCTGAGGAGGGAAAAGTGAGAGGCCGATGGCCAAGCGCAACTCCCAGGAAGCCTGAACCTGTGCTGGATGTTCGCCTTTGTGCACAGACTGTTCACCCTGTTGACGGCAACACTACTCCCACACATTGCATGGGAGTACAAGTTGGACCAATGTGTCAGAAAACTGTGGCCCCGATACTGGGGATCCTGTCTACCAGGACTTTCAATTCACCTAGGAACTTCGGATTGCAAGATTTATGTACAGCACTACCCATCCTATGCACTATTAACACAAATGTATCACAATAAACACACTAATACACCATACTTGCCTCTGTCGTGATTCCAACGTGGGTGCTGTTATGGGGATGATGAACTGCAAAATGACACTGTGTATGCGAACTGCAACAGCAAGGACAACACAGGCATGTGAGTAAAGGCAACGTGACACATATGAGGGAGACACACCACCAGGGCTACACAACACATACACACCTAGGCCATCTGACTCATTGCCTACACTGATGTTGCCAGGGAAGACGGTGTAATGCACAGACACCACACCCATTCCCAGTTGTAGTCAAGTAGCCCACAGGTGCAGTAAGCAAATGGCACTCAAATGTGTGACCACAGACAACGCACATCACAAAGTGAAGCACAGGTTTATTACACAGTTGCAACATGTCGTAACCACTACAGATGCAAGGTAATCCCACCTGGCAGCGGGCACACAGTCAACAACTGTAGACGGAAGGAAGTCCATGGGTGTGGCGCACATCACCTGTAGGGACACAACAGCTACCACCCTAGATGTGCAATCACGTCGTCGTTGGACACAGTTGACCAAACGAATCTGAAAGTACCCTGTGAAGGACAGAAATGACACACAGTCAAAAGCAATGGAGTACAGGACAGAACAGCAAAACTCATGCACAATACATGTTACAAGATACCCACCCAGAACCAAGTTAGCATGTCAACACTGTTGGGGAGTACAGCCCACCTGTTAGCACACATCGCAACACACATCCAGTCAAGTAGCCCATGGACACACTCCAACAGCACCAGAGCACCACCCACACATCATGCCAACTCACATCATTGACATGACACCTCAGGATACTCACATTCAGCTAAAGAAGTTGGTGATGAGCTGTGTGCGGACATCACCATCATCATCATCATCATCATCGTCACTGGCATCGTGGTCCAGGCCAGGATCCTCCACAGGTGGCGGATGTTGGTCATTGTCATCCTGGATGAGAGGCAACTCCTTCCGCACTGCCAGGTTGTGGAGCATGCAGCAGACGATGATAATCTTGCACACTTTCGCAGGGGCATATGGGAGGGACCCTCCCGGTCTTGTCCAGGCAGCGGAAGCGGCTCTTCAGGAGACCAAAGGTCCGCTCAATCACTCTCCTGGTCCGACCATGTGCCTCATTGTAGCGCATCTGGGCTGGTGTCACAGGGTTACTGAGGGGTGTCAGCAACCACGGCATGTTGGGGTATCCCGAGTCACCTACGGACAGACAAGTGCACATTAGCTGACTTGGAAAAGTGGGCGGAATACTACAGATCAGATCACACACAATGGCACAAAGTCAGTACACACCGACAAGCCAGGCACGCTGGTTCTGCATCTGTGCCATCATCCTGGGGATGCGACTACTCCTCATCACAAAGGCATCGTGTGCTGAACCAGGGAAACGGGCACACACGTGTGTGATGGTCATGTCTGCAAGACACACCACCAGTGCATTGACCGAGTGGTAGTGCTTGCGGTTCCTGTAGGCCTGCTCCTGGGCCTGTGGTGGTACCAAAGCCACATGTGTCCCATCAATGGAGCCAATGACATGCGGCATCCTCCCCAGGGCATAAAAGTCACTCTTCACGTCAGTGAGTCGTCGCAGTCTAGGGAAATAGATGTACCGGTTCAGGAATAGCAACATTGCCGCCAAAACATCGCGGAGCACACGGCTCAACATGGTCTGTGACATCCCACCAGCAGTCGCCACAGTATGTTGGAAGGTACCGGTGGCAAAGAAGTGTAGGGCTGCCATCACCTTCACCTTGGGGGTCAGCGCTGTAGGATACGGCCAGCCAGGCTGCAAATGTGGGTACAACTGCACTGCCAAATCCTCAATCAGCTGCCTGGTGAAGCGGTACCATCGGATGCTGTCCCGTTCCACCATCGTTGCCAGGTCTGGGAATGGTCGATGGACAGCAGGAGCCCTGCAGTGCAGAGGAGAAGTAAGCAAGATTGTCAGTCACCCCACATATGCGGCATTGAACACACTCAAGATCCCAACATACATCATTATGAGGCACAACTACATGAAGTGTGCAGTTCCGGAAGGACATGTACGGTACATACATGGCCAACATCTGTCAACACGGTCCAACAGGTGGCATCAATTAGTCCCAGGTTGGCCCATTGGATTTCATGAGGCCGTGTCACAGTTCCCATCTCCTGCTGCCGTGTCACAATAACCCCCCACAGTGACATGTGAGGACAGATGTGCCCCAGGCACCACAGCTCAACGACAGGTACATTCCCAGGGACCCTGTATTGCCACATGGACACTGGCATTACATGGCGTATCATGTATACACCACAGCAAAACAACCATGACCCCCACAGGTAGTGGCCCCACTTGCCACGGCAGGACAGACATGGACGTCTGTGACACACACATGCACAACATCAAAGTCCATGCACACACAACCTGGATGTGGAGACTGTCTCCCATTGTGCACATGTAATCATAGACATTGTAAACACTACATGCACAAAGACTGTGGAGGACCATCACTATTGTGCCACTGGGACACCCTGGCTCAAACATACCGTCCCACATGGGACTCACGGGGTATGTGACATGACATACACATACACCACCGTGAAATGTGACCATGGCACATGCACAGATATGAACAGTTGCACATCACAGTGGTCATGCACACGTAACACCCAGGATCCTGTCCCCATGAACACGTGCACAGCCTGGGGGTGGCTGCCCACAGGTGACACCCACAGGACAACATGTACACCAACATACACACAATAGGAAATGCAGCCTTACATGCCTTATGATAAAGTTTGGACAGGCTGTCGTGATGTAGGTGTGCCCCTCACTCCCTGGGAGCTATCTGTGGCTGGCATATGTCCATCTGAGACAGGCATGCTGACATATGCCAGTCACATGTACAGTGATGCGTTGTACTGCAATGGACCGATCGGTGCCCCCGGCCGGCCCATTGCATTCAATGTGTGCGGGTACGCGTTGTACCCCTGTACGCGTTGAACTGCAATGGACCGATCGGTGCCTCCGGCCGGCCCATTGCATTCAATGTGTGCGGGTACGCGTTGTACCCCTGTACGCGTTGAACTGCAATGGACCGATCTGTGCCTCCGGCCGGCCCATTGCATTCAATGTGTACGGGTACGCGTTGTACCCCTGTACGCGTTGTACCCCTGTACGCGTTGAACTGCAATGGACCGATCGGTGCCTCCGGCCGGCCCATTGCATTCAATGTGTGCGGGTACGCGTTGTACCCCTGTACGCGTTGTACTGCAATGGACCGATCGGTGCCTCCGGCCGGCCCATTGCATCCAATGTGTGCGGGTACGCGTTGTACCCCTGTACGCGTTGAACTGCAATGGACCGATCGGTGCCTCCGGCCGGCCCATTGCATTCAATGTGTGCGGGTACGCGTTGTACCCCTGTACGCATTGTACTGCAATGGACCGATCGGTGCCTCCGGCCGGCCCATTGCATCCAATGTGTGCGGGTACGCGTTGTACCCCTGTACGCGTTGAACTGCAATGGACCGATCGGTGCCTCCGGCCGGCCCATTGCATTCAATGTGTGCGGGTACGCGTTGTACCCCTGTACGCGTTTGTTAGACTTGGCATCTTTTGGCGTGTTTCCCCTGACTTTTTGCTTTCTGACCTCCCGGTTTTGACTCTGTTTTTGCTGGTGTAATGATTCTGCGCACTTTCCTCACTGCTGTCCAGTGGGAAAGTGCAAGTGCTCCTGTATAAAATGCATTATGGATTGGTGTTTCCATGATTGGCCTATTTGGTTTATCTGTCAGTCCCTTGTAAAGTGCACTGCGAGTGCCAGGGCCTATAGACCAAATGCTGTTGGTGAGCTGCAGCACTGGATTGTGCCACCCACGCAAACAGCCCGTAAAGTGTAACTCGGGCCGGCCATCGCAGAGCCCGTGCGCAGCCTGGGGCTGCCATGTCGACTTGGCAAGTGCACACACTTGCAAGTCCCTAAACCTTCCCTTTGCTACATGTTAGTCACCCCTAAGGTAGGCCCAAGGTACCCCTGTGGGCAGGGTGCGTTGTACGCGAAAGGTAGGACATGCCCGGGTGTGTGCGGCATGTCCTGATAGTGAATTACAGCCTAGTTCGTTTTTCACTATTGCAAGGCTACCTGTTCCCCCTAGGCCAGAACGGGCAGTTTTGATTATTACAGCTTATAATCCTAACTGACCCCGGGAACATGGTAGGAAGTCGAGTTTAGTATGCCTGGACTCAGAATGATGAAATGCAGCTTTTAGTGAAGTTGGTTTTAACATTCTGTGTTTGAAAATACCACTTTTAGAAAGTGGGTATTTTCTTGTCTAACCATCCAAGCCTGCCTCTGCGAGGTTGTGTATTCCTTGTCTGGAGTGTGAGTGACAGGGGCTGGGGGATGCCAGGAGACAGGGTGAGTCAGCACAGGGCTGAATAGCAAGATCTACATGTAGATGGGTGGGAGGGGTCGCACCTGGGCCCTGAATAGGACAGTGCCTTCCCTCCACAATGCTGGCTCCACCTCCTGTGGTGCGTCTGATGTCCCTGGCCTACTCACTGAAAGAAGGGACGGAGACTTGTCAACAAAGTGCTCCAGAACTGGTTTGGACTAGGCAAAGGCCTCTCTGCCTTCAGAGGACCAAGGAATTTGGGATATAAATATTGGGGCCCTGACCCCATGAATTTAGATCTCGCTGGAATCAAGGAACCTGCCAAGACGAAGAGCTGGAAGAGCTGCCAGGAGGAGTACTGCCCCTTTGCTGTGTTGTTGCTTTGTTGGGTTGGCCTGCAGCTGCTGCTTCTGCCTTGGGCAGTGAAAGGACTGGACTGAACTTTCTACGAACTTGTGCTGAGTATCTCCAAGAGCCAGGAACCGAGCTGGCCTCCTGTTAAGAAGTCTCAGGGACTACAAAGACTTCACAAGCCTCTGGGTACCGCTTCT